>CM023096.1:11339697-11939697 GCA_013103745.1 Gardenia jasminoides
GGCCATGCATTGCTAAACAAAATTTTAGCCCCAATAACCCACCAGAATCACCTAGCTATGTATGACTTGTGTAGGAAGAGGAATTGCAGATTACCTTAATTCTAGAAACGATTTTGCAGACAGAAAGAAGTCAATTCCTTTGAGCAGTCCAAACGCCCCACCACATAATCCAGTAGAAACTGATTTTCCCCAAATGCCTCAATGATCCACAAGCAAGGTATACAGATGAAGAAAGTGTAATTAGCCTATTCTCTCTTTCTTTTTGTATCTCTAAGTAGTTTTTCTCTAAAACCCTAACATTCAGACAGGTCAAGATATTGCATGACGTGACAAGATAGTTCCAGATATTGCTAGAGAGAGAAAAGATAGTCTTGTTCAAGCTTTTGATCCAAATCAAAACAAATATAGGATAACTATTTTATCCCATATTGCTCAAATAGCCCCTAATCTATTATTCCTTGTAATTAGACCCCAAAAAGATTTTATATTTCCAAATCCTCAATTGACACACCTTAGAATTCAATCTCTAAGCTGCATCCAATAGAACTCCAAATACACTGGCAATAATTATGAATTATAATTAATATCAAGAAGAATTAGATAAAATAAATAACTTTCTTTTAATATTAATTACAATAATTAATTCATTCATAAATAGATTTTGTGTCTATCAACACATCAGTACCACTGTAAGTATTTGAAATTGGGTCATGGTAAATTTGACCTAACTTTTTCATAAAACAACATTTAATTATTATCCTTTCAATTATCGATAAATACCAATGGAAACGAGAAATAAGTGCCAATTCCCTAATGACTAATTAATTTGCTAGTTCCCTAATTAACCCTAGATTAGGTTTAACTTGAAGACATTCTTCAATTAATTCCATCGTAGCTCAATTATTAAGGTTAATTTCCCACTGGTACATATTCTCGATATCACCCCATCATCTATATGAACTTCCTTGATCACTCACCATTCTCTCATGCTTCATACTATCCCCACTTCATTCTTTAAGTCACCTTTTAAGTAGTAAATGCTGTTGGCTCACACTCGTACTACGGGTGATTTCAAATCTAGATCACTTACACAATTTTCTATAAGAGATTCAACCGGTAACTTCAGATATCCCAATGGGATTTCAGCCAGTGTGATCATTCCAATGAACTTATACTTTTGCACTTACTCACACATTAGCCTAGGTATCACCATATACCTCGGCTGATGAAAAACAACCACTACTTACATTAAGTAGAAACCAACCGGTACTAGTCTTTCCTTATTAATGATAGCCCCACAATACTATGACTAGAAACCAGAATATTTATAAATGTGATTGATATCTCCATACCACCAACCTCACACTACTCAACACATTAATATATATTCTAAGGACTCTGACAATATCTTAATTACTAATAAGATAAAATAAGTTCATAAAAATAATAAAAAGCATTAAGGGAAACCCTCTTTTTTTAAGAAAATGATTATTTGCTGATTTGTGTTTTTTCTACCTGTAATGAAAACTATTTCACACCCCTTAAAACAACCACAAATACAACCCCAAAACAACCCCCAAATGTTTTCTTTGAAATACAACCCTAAAAAGAATTAATTTCTTGGAAGATTATCTTTTTCCATTTTTCCTTTTTCTTTCCCCTCTTTCCTTCCTTTCATCTCGCCGCATTTGGCTGACCTTTTGTTCTCTCTCTCCTTCTTCTTTTCTTTTCCTCCTTCCCTCACACCTTCCCTCTACTTTTCCCCTCCCCACCTCCCTCTTCCTGTCTACGACCATCCGGGGAGTGAGGTGATGGAGGGCGGAGTGCTGGGAGGGAAGGGCAGGGAAAGTATGAGTGAGGGGCTGGAGTGAGGAGACAAGTGGGGCAAAGGGAGGGGAGTGGGAGGGAGTGAGGGAGGGAGTGAGAGTTAGCATGGAGGAGGGAGAAATGAGGGTCGGTTTATGACTGGCTTGATGCATCCCTCTCTAGCTATGATTCTTTAATTATTAATTTTGTTATTTTCAAATTTCTGAATTTATTGTTTTTTCTCTCATTAAAATCACAGCCTTTGTTAAAGGACTATTAAGGTCAATTTCCTCTTCTTGTTTGCTAGGATTTTAAGTCTTTGAGATCTCAATTAGCTTAGCTCTGATGAGCAATTTCCTACTAAACCAAGGGAATTACCTACTTAATTTGTGTCCAAGTAGTATTAGGGTTTGAGCTTTTGTAGCGAGAGAATAGCCTTTTCATCTGACACGGTGAGGTGAAGATTTCAGAATTGTCGAGAGTTTCTTCTGTTCTGTAAAGAACAACCCTCGAGTGCCTGGGGACGCTTTTTATTCAAAAAGACTTCATCAATCAAGAACGCTTTGACGGTGAAACCACCACAATCTGGTTCCAGTCTTTAGTCAGTTGATATTCACAATCGTGGTGAACTGCCTGATCCCGAACTTGCGTTATCGGTTTCTCATTCGAAGAAGAGATCAGATAATGAATAATGAAAGCAGTTGATGCATACCAAGTTATATCCTTCCTTGTTTTGTTCTAAGCCCCGCCAAAAATCTCGCTTTCTTTGTGTCTTGTTAAACTGCTTTATCTTGTTGTTGCCTAACCCGCCTGCCTATTGTTCATCAACCGTTGAGCCTTTGTTCCACAATTATCTGGTCGTCCAGAAGGCTCTCGCTTTGTTTCGTGAATCGGATCTTTCGCTTCATTCAAGTCCTTCTTTAGAGCATTTATTGTCCGTTTCGTTTGGTTGGGATTGTCTTGTTTCTGCTTTCTTGTTTTTTTTGTAAATCTCTAGCTGGGTCTTGAAATTCTACCCCGTCGTTTTTGCCAGCAGTCGTTTAGGATTAGTCCAGCATTTAGTTGTTTGCATTGTTCGAGGTCATGGCAACATTCAAAAACAAAATCTCGCACTGTTCTTTGCGTTTAACTGGTGGATTGTCATGGACAACATCTTGACCTTATTTTTGAGTAATTTTGAGCTTCTTGGATGAAAAGCACCGAAAGCTTGCTTTGAAGAATATTTGAAAACCAAATTCCAGAATCTTGATGCTCGCTTCGTCCAAGCCTTGTTTGCATGTCGCCGCGGTGATTCTCCTTGCTATTCGTGGTTGTCGGCAGTAAGGTCCTGGGCTGATTCTGAACTGGATTCTTGGCTGAGTTTTTAGTCTTGAACCGCACTACAGGGGTTTCTTGAAATTTCGAACCGCGGAAACAATTGCAATGTTACGCTGAAAACCTTCTAATTCAGGGTGAAATCCGTTGTGAATCTTGTTCTATCGTGCCGCCATCCTCGTTCGATCCGGAATCCTAGGAACCGCTTGCAGCTTCGCGCAAAAATGAAAACAGCAAGTCAATTCTACCTCAACAGTATTCGGTAATTGGTGATAGAGTTGGGAAAGTTAAAACGCGAGTCGCTACAATCAACAGTAACCTGAATGCCTCATCATTCCTCTAATTTGCTTTTGTCTAGAACAAACCCTCAAACCTGCTTACAAAAAAATCTTGGGGGTGAAGCACTGTTTGAAACTCTTAGTTTGAATTTCGCTTGGGATAGGGAACCGAGTTGCTAAACCAACAGCCAATCCCCAACTAGTCCTAGTCCAAATAGGACCTTCAAACCAAACTGCCCAAAGATCCTTTCAAACAGACTTTTTCATCATATTCCCCTCGCGGACTTTTGCCTGCACTTTCTTGTCCATTTCCATCCTTTAACCAACGCGTATCGCTGGTAGCATTCAAGCTAAAATCTCCACTTTCCACACATATGTAAATTCCAAGCCAGTAGCAATTTCTTTTGTGTTCATTATATTATTTCCTTCCACTGTGATTTCATCTTATTACATTCTTCTTTACCAAGTATTATTCTATATTTGTGGTATTTAAAAAAAATTTCAGCTTTTAGTTGCCAAAATAGGTTCTTTCATAATTGTCATCTCTTTTGTGTCTTGTTTCCATATTCTTAACAGTGCTATTGGCGTAAATTGGTTAGTAAGTTGATTTGCACCGCTGGGATAACTCTAACGCCTCAAAGTGAGTGATCGCGAAACCAAAGAGAAATTGTGAGATCATTAAAGCGATACTTGAGTGAATACACCATGAAAGCCGAGGAAAAAAAAATATTCTTGTTTCAATTAACCTTTTGCGTGACAATGCTCAACATGCATCGTGGGTTGTTGATCCCATTAGGTATCATGAATTCTTAAACCATCCCTATGATAGAAATGCTCATCGTAAGTTTTGATTCTCGATCGCTGGATATCATTGATGTTAATAGAGTGGAAATGAAATTCCCGGTCGCGGAAGCCTCATCATTACAAACCTCACCGCGAGACAAAGAATTCTAAGCCGATCGGGTAGTCAATGCCGGAAAAGTTCAAACCCGAAGAACGCAAGTAGGGAAATAAAAATACCTGCGTGTGGAAAGTTAGCCATGGTCCAACCAATGGTCCGGCAGAGACACCTAGTCCAACATTAATTGAAGGAATGCCTATGCACGAAGGGAATTCCCCGTGATCTCTCGGGCGGCAGGAATTGGCGGTTGATTACCCTCGCAGAGCAAAACAACCTGGGATAGTTGGAAGACGAGCCAGCCAGGTGCTGGAATCGCTGGCAACTAATCCTCCGGCCCAACACTTGGACCTTGTTATGCTTTAACACTTCACGCTTGTGGTTGCTGGAGTAAGTGACCTTGGTAATACATTGTGCAATCAACCACGGTATTTAGCCTTTAGAGCTCGGCATTGGCTTTTGGTGATCGAGTGGAGCCTTTGTCCAAACACTTGAATTCAAAACCCGGCCTGTGCTTCGGATTCGGGTAAAAGTGGACTCAACCACTGGTGCATCCCAGCCATCACTTGGCACCTAATAAGGAGTTCGAAGATTGATTGGAGTTGAATCTCCCTGGTCCCGACTTTGTTGAAGTATATCAACTCAAACTAAACCCAGAGTAATCCGGACCAAACTCATTCCCGTTCATGTCAGCCTAATGAAGAATTATCTACATCAAGAAGTTGAAGCCAGCCCTTCCTATGAGTTGCCTTTTTGTGCAAAACCGTTGGATCTTCACCCTGGGCCAGGCATGTCATGGTGGATTATTTTCATGAAGGTGATGTGCTTGACCATATCCTCCACCATTGACTGATTGGAAAATCTTCTTCAAGAGTGGAAATGATGCAATCCTCTAGCCATAGATTCTTTAAATTTGTGAATTTTATTATTTCTATTTCTGATTTATTTGTTCTCATAAAATTTGCGAGCTTTGTTAGTGACTAAGGGCCGAATAGTTGGTAGATGATTTTAAGTTTCTTTGAGTTGATCTCTAATTAGTTTAGGTTTTTTTATATTTGTTAGTTTCCTAATTAGCCTAAGGGAACTATCGTTAGTTACTTGAATTTCACTGCTTTGTAAAGCTATCCAGTCTTTTTCAATAAAGAAGGAGGCATTATTTAGTGTGAGAGTTTCTCTTGGTTCTTATAAGAACAACCCTTGAGTGCCTTAGGCGCTAGGTATTCAAAAAAGACTTTATCAATCAACGATTGATTGTGGTGTGGCACCGCCAATCTTGGTCTCGAAAGTCCTTAGTCAAGTTGATATTCATTGCTAAACCATGGTGAAATCGTCTAGATCTGTGAACTTGTCGGGTTTGGTTTCGGCAAATAGGGCGAGATAGATCAGTGGGGAGTAAGAGGAAAGAAGAAGAAAAAAGGAAAGGAAAAGAAATGGAAAATAAAAAGAATAAATAAATAAATCAAATACATCTGATGAATCAAAATACAGCTACAGTAATTGTTTTTCACCCCCCAAATGCTACAGTGCTGTTTTTGAAATACAACTCCAAAAACAACTAATCCAAACGGACCCATTGTTTTTAGGGCATACATTCCAACAAAAATGCCGTGTGTTGGGAAGTAATTCTTTTCCCCCTTAGGTGGCTAGATGTTGGTTTTGTTTTCTTTTGCACTTGAAAATTACGTGTATGTGTTTTTTTTTTTTTTGGTCGATTATTTGGCCAGACATAGGTTTAGAAACCAATATGGTACATTTTGCACTTGTGTAGGACCATTTTGCACTATTCTGAATATAAGAAGCCAAAAGAAGGTTTTCTTCATAGTATCAAGGACTATTTTGGTGATTGTCCTTCTGTTTGCATGACACACGTACAGTACATAAGATTAGACCTGCTAGGTTCTCGAATTTGTCATTTAGAATCCTAGATTAGCTACATTTTAATGGTGCTATGGACTAATCTTAACTGATTGTGATAAATAAAAGGCTGCATTTGTCGATTTTTCAGATATAAGGGATTAAAATAGTAAAATTTCCAAATGAAAATGACTAATTTTTCTTTATGGGCATGGAAGCAAATAAGGGTGTAGACATCGATTTTTGACTAATTTTTATTTTTTTAAGAGGATGGATAAATAGGTAATTTCATTCCAAGAATTTTACTTTTATTTTTATTTTAATTTTTTCTTAGGCACCAAGTTTTAAGAGTTTCTAGAAATCTTCTTTAGTCTTATCCAATATCACCTAACACACACAAGCACACACATGGTACCCTTACTTACAACTCATTCTTACCTATTCCCAAGATGGTACTAATTCTACCATCCAAAAAAAAGGGGAGCAATGGATTAGGAAGGAATGGGAGTGTATTATCAGCCATACTTGGCGGGTGGGCAACAGGAGTGCCGACATATTGGCCCGTTGGAGTCATAATTTCAGCCCAGGGTTAACTGTCTTCGAAGAACCCCCACAAATAGTCAAGGAGCTTTTGAACGAGCATATCAGAGGCGTTTCCTTTCCACGTTTAATTAGTATTTAATAGGCCGAAAGGCCTCCATTGTACCACAGAAAAAAAAGGGGGGGAGCGGGGATTTTTCTTTGATCATTTTTCTAGGGCCGTGAAGGAGGAAGAGCAGAGAACTAGTCTGGGCTCTTGAGTTTTTTCCAGTTTCAAAAAAAAAATAGAAAAACAAGAAAAAATTCTTCTAGCATCTTCTTCAAAAGCCAATATGCCCGAGAGAAAAGGGGGACATTTTTTTTGGCAATTGATGAGCCATTTTCAATTATGAGCCCTTTCTCCAAAAATCTTCTCTTGACATCATTTTTCTGGTAAATCAAAACCCACCAACATAGGAAGAGAATCTGAAAAAATAGAAAAAAAAAAAACGTGAATCAAAAAGAACAAAAAAAAAACAGAGGAAAAGAGCAAGAAGAAAGGAGAAAAATCGAGGAAGGAGGAAGCTGCAGTGATCTTCACTGAAAGTAGACTGCCACCACTATCTTCACCGTGAAATTTTTGGAAAACCACTGTAAAAATTCTTCAAACCCTTTCTTCTATTACTTGGTTATTTTGCAAGAAAATGGCAGATTGTGTGTTTGATTTCTTAAGTTTCTCTGTTTGGCATTTGTTGATAATGCCCGTGATTGGTTAGATTAGATATTTTTCGCAAAAAATTTTGGGCTGATTACCTCTGAATTTCTTGCAAATGATTCAATGTTTCTTGCGCCCACAACTTGTTTGATAAAATTTTCCAAAGGCAGTTAAATATAAATGAATGAACTTTGTTGAATCTTTTCGCGTGGGGAAGAAACTCCGGAAACACCGGCCAATCCAACGCTGGCCGGACCCTGTGAATGCATCAGTGAAGCGAGAGGGAGATTTGACAGATTCGTGGGTCTGTTTTTTTTTTTTTTTCCATTTTTGCTCTTGCTGTTTTTTCCCTATTCTGTATGAATTTTGGTGTATACTTGTGAGTGGGGAATAGAGGGTAAGTCTTCGGCAATTCGAACGCTAGTTGGGTGATGATTTCCAGTTTCCAGTGAAGACTAGGTAGGAAGAAAATTGCAGCAACGTATTGAAGCCTGATCGATTGGAGAAGATGACTAATTCCTGGAAATTTGCAACTTTAGTCCCTCAGTTCTTGCTTTCTTTGCAATTTATCCCCCAATCTTTTAAGACTTTAGAATTTCACCACAGAATTTTATTTTATGTTTTCAATTAGGTCCAGAGGTTTATATTAGGCAATTATTAGTTAATTAATCCTTTCATTTTGTGAATTTAAGTTGTAATTAATTTTCTTTTCTTTCATTAGAAGTGATGTAACCCATAAGGGGCATAGGATATTCAATCCTTGTAATTATTATTATTTTTTCTTTCTTTTATTTTTTTTTCTAGTTATTACTTGTGCAATGTGATCGAGTGGGCCAAGAGCGATTTATTCCTTGGCTTTTCCAACGGAAGCCTTGGAATCAATTATTTTTGTTTATTTTACCTTTATGTGCTATGCATGTTTTATGTGTTTAGATATTAATTACATGTTATGTGTTTAGCTTAAATTAACTTTTTTTTTGGCCTTAAAATTAAGAGAATAAAGTCAAACTCGCAACCGATTTTTGCCGGGTGTTGCGGGGTGCTTGAGGGTAAAACCTTGACCTTCCCTCCTCACAAATGTAGCTCCCGAATTCATTTCTCTGATTTCGAAAGACCTGGAGTTGTCTAGTTAAAGGATTTGATTATATTTTTCTCAAAAAATTAAATCTCTCTTTAGGTGACTCGATACACCTAAATTTCATACTAAGTGGCGGTCCCAAAATTTTAAGAACCCTTTTTCGAGACTTTAGTGAGCCCAAATCCGTCGCCTTTGTCAAATCCCATTCTAGGCCCTTTTTCTTTTATTTTACTTTCGAAAAAAAATCACAAAATCATTTCCAAAACAAAAAACAAAAATTTCCTTAAATACTCTTTCTTCGTATTATTATTACTGTAAAAAAAATGGGGCGCGACAGCTGGCGACTCCACTGGGGACTTCTAGTGAGCTCGAGCATTGTTTAATTTTGTTCTCATAGTTTTAAGGCCTTTTGAGTTGATTTTTGCTATTTTATGTGCTTTGATGCTTCATTTGCGTACTTGCTAATTTAAGTTTTGTATTGCCATTTTTTCCTTATACGCCTATATTGTAATTTTTGTAAACATTTTACTTTTTGTAGTATTTTAACTGCTTCATTTTTAGGAATGCACTTTCATGACATGACATGCATCTTTTGACCCTTTTGATTTTCGTGGGCGCTATCCAACCACCTTATAGGATTTCAGACCGATTTGTCCAAATATGCGGATGGTGTGCTTTGCGCCCATAGCGGTATTTGGAGAATCACCCAAGTCACCGACATAGGACATTAGGAGTGATGCCTTTTTGTCTTTTAGTCTAAAGGTTTGGGAACCTTAAACCATTGAGTTTAGATGCATTAGTGAAACCTAACCACATTTGCACATAGTTCAACCTATAGGTTAGAACCTTTCATCCCTTTTAGGTACACACTTGTCACAATGGTTGGGGGATAACTTTTTGTCAAATTTTTTTTTGTTCTTTTTCTTTCTTTTCCGTCTTTCCTTTTGCTTTCACCTAATGGAATTTATTTTTTGTCTTTCCTTTTACTTACAATTTCCTGTTATGAAAGAAAGAAAAAAAAAGCAAAAAAAAATTAATTTTTTTTTAAAAATAGCACTCATTAGCCATAATCGAGTAAAGCTAGGTGGAAAAAAAAAAGAAGAAAAAGAAAAAAGTTCTTTTGCATTTGCATTTAATCCTGAGTTTGGAGCTTTCATTTTTTTTCTTTCTTCCCCTACTCACTTCTTAAAATTGATAAAAATATCCTAGGATTTCAAAAAAAAAATTAACTTTTATAATGCATCCCGTAGACTTTACTTTGTGAATTTTAGATTTTAGGATTTCCCTTAAACCATACCTCTTTTTTTAAAAAAAAAAAAAAGAGGAACCCCAATAGTTTGTTTGATTTGCATGCAAAAAAAAAAATATTGTTATTTTCAAACCAACTTGGAATAATTTTTTTTCACATCTTAGGCTTATAAGAAAAAAAAAAAAGAGGTATTTTAGTACATGTTTAAATTCTTTCATCTACTGCTCTCCTAATTGTCATCATGCATGAACTTTAGAAGGGGCACCCCATTGGATACCCTATTAGGAATAAGCCTTCCATTTCTATCTTGGGTACGTAACCCGAACAAGACAGTGCATGTATAATTTATGTCAAATATCCAAAGGGGTAGTGTACAAGGTAAGGTAATGACCTAACGAAGAGCCAATTGATCCAAATTCACAAGATTAGGTTAAAACCTTTCTTAATCACATTTTGACCATCATAAATGATTGGTAATCACCCTAGCACATGGACACTAAGATTCAAAGAAGATCAAACCAAGTGAATTCAAGATGATAATTGAATCAAATGGTCAAAATGTGATATCGAAGGTTCATAACTTGGTCATACAAATGGAATTTCGAAACAAGCCAATCATGGAGTCAAGTCAAGAAGGGTCAACAGGTATAATATAGTATGCTACTCACAAGGACAGCATAATGCTAGGCCTACCCTTGGCTTTAAAGGGCACTCACTGTAGGACATGCATCCCTTTTGTTGAATAATTACTAACTTCATTTATTTTCATTTTTCTTTGCATGCATTGCACTTCATTGGCATTATTATATTTTTCAATTTTCTCACATATTTTGTTTTCAATTCCAAAGGTTTTTCAAAAATAGCTCGTCATAAGCCAATCCTCGCAGCTCGTGATCCTATCCTCACTCGATCAAGAGCAAAACAAATCATGGCTGCTAAACAAAACAACCCAAACTTTCCTGTCATTCAACCCGCTGAATCTTCAAATGCTCATGAGCCTGTTTCTAGGGCTGAATTTGCTTTAATGCAACAAAAGATGGACAACATGACTGCAAAAATGGAAACTTTTATGGACATGATGAGTCTTTACCTTCAAGTTGATCCACAAATTAACCATTTTATCCAACGATCTGAGGCACTTGCTGGCCAAAATACTAGTCGCACAAATGTCCCTCCAATGTCTACCATTGTAACTTTTGTTGTTATTCCACCTCTACAAGATTTGAATCTCAATGACCAAATTGCAAATCCAAATCCTAGCTCTTCAATTGGTCAAATCCCAGTTTCAAATAATCAAAATCCATTTATTCTCAACACTGCCTCTGTCCCCCCAGTTTTCACTGAGAATATAGTGGTTAGCGAGCCCTGTTTTTAGCCCGGAAGAGGCTAAAGCATCTGGTTTGAAAGTGCAATTATTGGAGGATTCTTTTGATCTCTACAAGGGTTGAGTTCTTATCCACGCACGTTTCTCGATTTGCTTACGTTCCCAATCGAAATACGAAATTCAAAATGCCTGAGTTTACCAAGTACAATGGAGTTGGCAATCCTTTATTGCATTTGAAAATCTATGCCAATGACCTGGGAAGTTTTGCGGCAAATGAGCAATTAAGCATGCAACTGTTTCAGAAAAGTTTATCTGGTAGTGCTTTAGAATGGTACATGAACTTGAATCCTGCAGAACTTCGTACTTGGGATGATATTGCTACCCGTTTCATGAAACAGTACAAGCATAACATAGATAATGCTCCAGATAGGCTTGAATTGTTGTCTGTATATAAGAAGCCAAGTGAGTCCTTTAAGGATTATGCTCAGAGATGGAGAGACATAGCGGCCAAGTGCACCTCAGTAGAAGAATCTGAGATGGTGAAACTTTTCATTCGTGCTCAACAAGAACCCTATTACAAGCAGTTGTTAACCATGCAAGGTCGTCCATTTTTTGAAATGATCAATGCTGGCTCACTCGCGAAAATCGGAATATGTTCTGGACAGATTGAGGTCCCTGAGAATATGAATTTCCTTCCTTCTAATGGCAAAAGGCTAATGTTTCCCAAGAAAAGAGAAAATGAAACCCAATATGGTTACTGTTAATCCTACTCCTGAGAGTCGCGTGCCATACTCTTCTAAGCATCAACAATTTACATACTCTACTTCATTTCCACCCCCACCAAATCCATATCCATCCTACATGTAGTCATATGGTGCATCACCACTGCCTTGCTATGTCAACAACCTTCAAGGTCCTAATTCCCAACCCCAAGGTTTTTGTGAGATCCCGAATTTTTTTCCAATTTTTGGAAAATATGAAATAATGTTAATAATAGTGATTGTTGTTTGCCAAGGTGTTTATATGGTTTGTTTTACTTCTTAAAGTGTTTTGTTTTAACTATTTTGTTTTACGAGTCTAAAAAACCCTAATTTAAAATTTAAACCCTAGTTTGTCCCGAAAATCCTAAATTTCGATAAAACCCTAATTTGTCCGTGGAAAACCCTAGTTTGGTTTCGTAAAACCCTAGTTTTGAAAACTACTTTAAGTTTTTGTCCAACTATGAGTTTGTTACCTCTTGGATTTTATGCGTGTTAATGCATGATTAAGAAGAATGATTAGGATTCCTAGGTGATTAGTGGCCTAAGTAGGTGTGATTAAACTTTGATAGACTAAGTTGAATTGAGCACCTATGGAGTAATTTGATAGGAAAGGAAATTACTTGGGCAAGGGTGAAAATAACCGAAGTTGGTTGGTTTAATTGTCCAACTACAAGTTTGTTACCTCTTGGATTTTATGCGTGTTAATGCATGATTAAGAAGAATGATTAGGATTCCTAGGTGATTAGTGGCCTAAGTAGGTGTGATTAAGCTTTGATAGACTAAGTTGAATTGAGCACCTATGGAGTAATTTGATAGGAAAGGAAATTACTTGGGCAAGGGTGAAAATAACCGAAGTTGGTAGGTTTACTTAAGCATGATACATTTGACCAACTTTTGACTAAGGCCTAAATATCTTTGGAGTGTCATCCTTTAGCTATTTCTAGCACAAGAGGGCCGACCAAGCAAGGGAAAGAAAGAAGGAAAAAAAAACCGTGGGAAAGGAGAAGGAAAAGAAGAGAGGAAAAGAGAGAAAAACAAGGAAAATCTTGTGTTCCAATCATCCAATCTTGAAGTTGAGCTAGGAGGATAAGTGGACTAACTTGGGAACTTGCAATTGCATCAAGAACATAAGCCAAGAAGGTATTTTTCCCTTTATATGTAAGCTGGAATTTGCTTTAATTTGATGAACATGATGGATTTTGTTCCTGTTTTGGGTTAATTCATGATCACTGATAGCTTTTGAGATGATTCTACGGATTAGATTGGTTGATTTCTATGTGTTTATGCCTAACCATGAATATTAGTTAGGGTTAGGGTTAGGGTTTTGATTTCAAGCTTTAATGTTGGAAGTTAATGCTTGTGATTGGTGGTTGGATGCAATTAATGCTTGTTCTTAGCTTAACTTGTGAAATTATGGTTTAAATTTGGATGATTTTCATGCTTCAAGTTTCAGCCAACAAGAGGGTTAAATCTTACATTGTTGCTTCCATTAATGCCTACATTGGTGTTTAAGGAGGGCATTGAGCATTGTTTACTGTGTAGTTGATGATTCGATTGCTAGATTGTGGATGAAATGGTTGAAACCCTAATAGGATAGTGATGATCTTGGATCTCATTAGTGTGTTTGGTCACTTAAATAGATGCTTGGTAATCGAGTGTTAGTGCGTTTGTTGGTGCATTAATGCGCAATGGTTGAGAATTGCACAATTTCGAGCCGTTGGATGGGTTAAGCTTTTGATGTGTAAGTATATATATGTGTGTGTGGTTGTGTGTGTCGAGGGTAATGTGGGACGTGTAAGAGCTGCATTTGCATGTTTGTTGTTGCATTCGAGTCATTGGATTTGCATGCGTGCATTTTGGTTGGATGCAACGCATTTGGGCGTAGAGCAAGGAAAACAGGGTTGATCAGACAGCAAATTTGGCTCCATTTTTCGTGTTGATCCTTTGTGATTTGACTTTTGGCCAAAAAATGAAAGTTATAGCCCTTCGTTCTAGCTTTCCAATGCATCTAGAATTTCTTGATTTGGATTTGTGAACGCTGAGTTATGATCGTTTGAATCAAGCGTGTCGGAAATTCTGACACTGAAATTTCTGGAACTGTTTTTGCACTTTTGACCCAGAAGGAGTGAATCTGGGCAGAAGTGGTCTTCATGAAAGTTGTAGCTTGTTCTCTTAGCTTCGAAACGGCACCTCGTGCACTCTAATCCGATACCTGTAGCCTGAGTTAGAAGTAACGGTGTACAGGGTGTCAAAACTGTCATCTTCACCTTCTAGTGTGTGTTTTCCGTTTTTATTCCGTTCTCGCCCGTTTTTCGTCTAACGCCCATGCATGTGCTCTCTTTGCTGTTTTAAGTGTTTATAAGCATTTCTCGAGAATTTTAGTTCACTGAATATATGCACGTCACGTCATTTCACAATTGAAAATGGATTTTCATATCTCAGGTGATTCCGTGGATATCGAAGAACGTGTTTGATCTTCTAGATTTTTCCCGCTTGCTCTCAACTGTTGGTGAGTGTTCCTTGCATGATTGTGAATGAATTGCTCATTTAACATGTTAGATGTTTTAATGCTTTTCAATGATTATATGAAGGGCGAGTGTGTACTTTATCGCACTCGGCCTACTTTTTATTTTCCTGTTCAACTGTGTGCTTTTCCACTGTTTGTATATTATTTGTGCATGATTGTAGGCCATGTGTACTAACACATAGGCTGAACAAGGCCTTTTCCCCTTCGTTATCGACCTATTCGAGCCAGAAGCGGACTCGGTCGGGTAGGTTGATAACTTAGGGTACTGTACGGTATACTCGAGTATTACCACTGGGGGTTATAAGGAGGAGTAGGGGGTTGAGTGATGGACCAGATGGACTGCAACTGCTTCCAGTGATAATGTGGTTTGTACTTATGAAATTCTGAATGGATAAACTTTTGTATCTGTAATTATAGTTTGGAACAGTTGTGGCTCACTAAGGAAGATTTGGGGTTTAAATGTTACATTTGACTGGAGAATATTAAAGTTATTTTGTTATAGGAAGTAAATGCTCATAATTGAATTGAGGAACTGTAGTGAGCCCTAGCGAGAGTTGGGCAGGCGCTCCACGGATACCTTAGGGTATGCCCTAGGGAGAGGTGGGGTCGTCACAGTTTTCCTCCTCAACAATTCTATCTTGCTCAGCAGCAAGTCCCCAAGAAACCTCCTAGAAATTTCACACCTCTTCCTATGTCACGTACACAACTCTATGAGGCTTTACTGGCTCAAAAGAGAATCAGCCCTGTGGAGCTCCTTCAGCATCAGGATCCCAAATATTTCAAACCAACTGAAACCTGTGCTTATCACTCTGGGATGGTTGGGCATTCTACTAAAAGGTGTATTCATTTGAAACACATGATTCAAAACATGATAAATGCTAAGCAGATTGTGATTAAGGGTGCTTCATAGCCTAATGTGACTAACAACCCGCTTCCCAATCATGCCCCAAATGCTACTGGAGGAGAAAAGTGATGGTGATCAGTGAAAGCATTCTTTCTAGTCTTAGCCTTCTAAGAGAATTTTCAACTTCTGTTTTCATTGTAAAGGCTATTAGAAACTCATATTTCCTGCTTTTGAAATGAATAGTTGTTTTGATGAATATCATGCTTGTTTTGAAATGAATGGTTATTTTTGTATTGAAATGTCTTGTTTAACTTTGAAAGGAAAGTAAAATTCACAAGTTTTGATCTCATGAATGCATCAAGTGATGTTAGAAGAAGAGCTTTAACAATTCAATTGTTTCTGAAGAATGATGGGAAGATGAGTAGGAAATCGTTTCTGCTATCCAAACACAAAGTATCCATTGCAAACCCCCTTGATCTTAAAAAAAAAAAAAAAAGAAGGAGAAAGAAGAATTTCGTTTCTTAAACCCATCCTGTTGATCACACCCCCACACTAAGGCAAATTTTGAATTTGAGGTTATTTGTTGCAATCTATACTGGGGCAAGTACCCCAAGATTTTAATAACATTAATTTGGAATCATTTCTAAATGATGTTCAAGAATTTACTCTTTAAACTTGATGAGGGTCATCTATCTAGTTTATTTTCATTTTCTTAGATTTCACATTTGAGCCCTTCTAATGTTAAACTAAGGCAAATTTGGTGCACCAAGTGTCAAAAAAAAAAAAAGAGAGAGAGAAAAAAAAGAAGAAAAAGAAAGAAAGAAAGATCCAAAAAAAAAAAGAAAGAAAAAAAAGAAATAAAGAAAAAGTTGAAATAAATGGAAAAGTTTAAAAAAGAAAAAAAAAGAAAAAAAAGAGAAGAAGAAAAAGAAGAAAAATAGAAAAAATGAGAAAAAATGAAAAAAAAAGTGAAAAGAAAGAAAAGAGAATGAAAAAGTCAAGAAAAATTGCATGCTTTTGCATTTTCTTACATTATTTATTTTTCAAAATTATTTCAGAAAAATCTATTGTCTGTATTATGGGGTTTCTTAATGAAAGTGATCAAATGACTGTCAAATCCACTCAATAAAATTTTGAGCCTTCTATATTTTTTCTTTCATCACCCTCAAACCTTAAACCAAATTACTAACCCTAAGTCCTCTCTGACCTGACAAAAGAAGCAATTGGGCAATAGCATCTCAATTTTCAAACTGGGGCAAGCCCCCTCATTTTCTCAAAGATGCATGCTTAGGATCAAAATCAACCTCCTATGTGATTTTACATTTCCTTAAGGAAAAACTTGATTTTTCTATATAAATGCAATTTCATTTCATTCCAAACATATTGCCAAATGGAGCTGCGATGATGGACTACTTCAAATGGTGATAATGCATGAAAAGTGACCAAGTCTACTAAACTCAAATCTTGTGGGAGATCAATGCTAAAGCCAAAAATGAAATGCAAACTGGGGCAAGTCCATGTTCATCAAGGTTAGGGGAGTTATTCTCTCAAATACCATTTCACCCTTTATTCACCAGTCCTTTTCTAGTCTATATGCTCTTGCTTGAGAAGGAATGGATCACAGCAAGATTCATTTTTCTTAAAAAAAATTTTCCCAAATCCATGCATTTCTTTATCATGTTTGTTTTTCAAGAATTAAAATCTTTTATTGCATTTCATCCAACATCATTGCGTTTGGCATCAATGCATGAAGGCATGAATGACTAGACAAAGTTTAAAAAAAAAGGAGAGAGAAGAAAAAAGAATCTCAAATCATGACAATGCATTTTGCACGAAAAACATAGTGCACGGTGTTTGTTTTGCAGATAAAAGAAGCTGATGAAGAAGTTCTTCCACACCTACTCTGTTGCTTCAAGTCCTCAAAGAATCTAGTAGGAGGCACAAATTGCATTAAGCAAGTCTGAAAATTCAAGTTATATGCAAGTTCATGGATTTCTTATGGATTTCGTGAGTACAAATCCAACATTTTACCTTTTGGGTTTCGTAAGTACAAGTCCAGCAATTCAGTTATTCAGGTTTCGTGAGTACAAGTCTGGTAATTTCAGTTATGGATTTCGTGAGTACAAGTCCAGCAATTCAGTCATTCAGGCTTCGTGAGTACAAGTCTGGCAATCTCAGTTATGGATTTCGTGAGTACAAATCCAACATTTTACTTTTTGGGTTTCGTGAGTACAAGTCCAGAAGCAATTCAGTCATTCAGGCTTCGTGAGTACAAGTCTGGCAATCTCAGTTATGGATTTCGTGAGTACAAATCCAGCATTTTGCTTTTTGGGCTTCGTGAGTACAAGTCCAGCAATTCAGTCATTCAAGCTTCGTGAGTACAAGTCCGACAATCTCAATTATGGATTTTATGAGTACAAATCTAGCATTTTACTTTTTGGGATTCGTGAGTACAAGTCTAGCAATTCAGTCATTCAGGCTTCGTGAGTACAAGTCTCGTAATCTCAGTTATGGATTTCGTGAGTACAAATCCAGCATTTTGCGTTTTGGGTTTCGTGAGTACAAGTCCAGCAATTCAGTCATTCAGGTTTTGTGAGTACAAGTCTGGCAATCTCAGTTATGGATTTCATGAGTACAAATCCAGTATTTTACCTTTTGGGCTTTGTGAGTACAAGTCCAGCAATCTCAATTATGGATTTCGTGAGTACAAGTCCACCAATTCAGTTATGGATTTCGTGAGTACAAATCCAACATTTCACCTCTTGAACTTCATGAGTACAAGTCCACCAATTTAGTTATGGATTTCGTGAGTACAAATCCAGCATTTCACCTCTTGGACTTCTTGAGTACAAGTCCGCCAATTCAGTTATGGATTTCATGAGTACAAATCCAGCATTTCACCTTTTGGGTTTCGTGAGTACAAGTCCACCAATTCAATTATTCAAGCTTTGTGAGCACATGTTGGACAATTTTCGTTATGGATTTCGTGAGTTACAAATACAACAATTCATGTTTTGGATTTCGTGAGTACAAGTCCACCAATTCAATCGTTCAGGTTTTGTGAGTACAAGTCTATCAAATTTCTACCATGGATTTCGTGAGCACAACTCTAACATTTACTATCTGCCTTTGTGAGTATAAGGCATGCCAATAAAATCCAACAATCAGTCTTCGTGAACACAAGCATGTAATTGGGAGTGTAATATATGTTATTTTGGCGGCTTCTTATAAATTTCTTTTCATTTTGATGTAATAGATAGGAATGTGTAAGGTGGTGGTCTAGTTCTCCAAAGGCATAGCGGCACTCCCTCCTCTCGAAAAAAAAGAAAAAGAAGAAGGGAAAAATTCCTGAACTACGGTTGACCCTATTCCTCTAGGTGGGTTGCATAGGTAGTTCTTAAAAGAACTTAGCCAATGTTTTTTCAAAACATCATTTTCTCTAAACCAAATTTTAACAGCGTCTACATCTTTGTCTAGAACAAGCTTCTAACAAAGAGCAGACAACCGATTTTGACTAGTTTTTATTTTCTTAAGAGGATAGGTAAATAGGTAATTTCATTCTAAGGATTTTACTTTTATTTTTATTTTAATTTTTTCTTAGGCACCAAGTTTTAAGAGTTTCTAGGAATCTTTCTTAGTTTTATCCAATGTCACCTAACACACACAAGCACACACATGGTACCCTTACTTACAGCTCATTCTTACCTATTCCCAAGACGGTACTAATTCTACCATCCAAAAAAGGGGGGGGGGGGGAGCGGGGATTTTTCTTTGATCTTTTTTCGAAGGCCGTGAAGGAGGAAGAGCAGAGAACTAGTCTGGGCTCTTGAGTTTTTTCCAGTTTCAAAAAGAAAAAAAAAATAGAAAAACAAGAAAAAATTCTTCTAGCATCTTCTTCAAGAGCCAATATGCCCGAGAGAAAAGGGGGACATTTTTTTTTGGCAATTGATGAGCCATTTTCAATTATGAGCCCTTTCTCCAAAAATCTTCTCTTGACATCATTTTTCTGGTAAATCAAAACCCACCAACACAGGAAGAGAATCTGAAAAAATAGAAAAAAAAAAAACGTGAATCAAAATGAACAAAAAAAAAAAAAACAGAGGAAAAGAGCAAGAAGAAAGGAGAAAAATCGAGGAAGGAGGAAGCTGCAGTGATCTTCACTGAAAGTAGACTGCCACCACTATCTTCACCACGAAATTTTTGGAAAACCACTGTAAAAATTCTTCAACCCTTTTTGCTTCTATTACTTGGTTATTTTGCAAGAAAAATGGCAGATTGTGTGTTTGATTTCTTTTAAGTTTCTCTGTTTGGCATTTGTTGAAATCTGAATGCCCGGTGATTGGGTTAGATTAGATTTTATTTTTCGCAAAAAATTTTGGGCTGATTACCTCTGAATTTCTTGCAAATGATTCAATGTTTCTTGCGCCCACAACTTGTTTGATAAAATTTTCCAAAGGCAGTTAAATATAAATGAATGAACTTTGTTGAATCTTTTCGCGTGGGGAAGAAACTCCGGAAACTCCGGCCAATCCAACGCTGGCCGGACCCTGTGAACGCATCAGTGAAGCGAGAGGGAGATTTGACAGATTCGTGGGTCTGTTTTTTTTTTTTTTTCCATTTTTGCTCTTGCTGTTTTTTCCCTATTCTGTATGAATTTTGGTGTATACTTGTGAGTGGGGAATAGAGGGTAAGTCTTCGGCAATTCGAACGCTAGTTGGAGTGATGATTTCCAGTTTCCGGTGAAGACTAGGTAAGGAAGAAAATTGCAGCAACGTATTGAAGCCTGATCGATTGGAGAAGATGACTAATTCCTGGAAATTTGCAACTTTAGTCCCTCAGTTCTTGCTTTCTTTGCAATTTATCCCCCAATCTTTTAAGACTTTAGAATTTCACCACAGAATTTTATTTTATGTTTTCAATTAGGTCCAGAGGTTTATATTAGGCAATTATTAGTTAATTAATCCTTTCATTTTGTGAATTTAAGTTGTAATTAATTTTCTTTTCTTTCATTAGAAGTGATGTAACCCATAAAGGGCATAGGATATTCAATCCTTGTAATTATTATTATTTTTTCTTTCTTTTATTTTTTTTCTAGTTATTACTTGTGCAATGTGATCGAGTGGACCAAGAGTGATTTATTCCTTGGCTTTTCCAACGGAAGCCTTGGAATCAATTATTTTTGTTTATTTTACCTTTATGTGCTATGCATGTTTTATGTGTTTAGATATTAATTACATGTTATGTGTTTAGCTTAAATTAACTCGTTTTTTAGCCTTAAAATTAAGAGAATAAAGTCAAACTCACAATCGATTTTTGCCGGGTGTTGCGGGGGGTTTGAGGGTAAAACCTTGACCTTCCCTCCTCACAAATGTAGCTACCGAATTCATTTCTCTGATTTCGAAAGACCTGGAGTTGTCTAGTTAAAAGGATTTGATTATTTTTCTCAAAAAATTAAATCTCTCTTTAGGTAACTCGATACACCTAAATTTCATACCGAGTGGCGGTTCCAAATTTTTAAGAATCCTTTTTCTAGACTTTAGTGGGCTCAAATCCATCGCCTTTGTCAAGTTCCGTTCTAGGCCCTTTTTCTTTTATTTTACTTTTGAAAAAAAACCACAAAATCATTTCAAAAACAAAAAACAAAAATTTCCTTAAATACTCTTTTTTCGTATTATTATTATTGTAAAAAAAATGGGGCGCGACAAAGGGTACGCATAAAAAACAATAAAATGAGGGTATTCAGGGTGGCATTTCTATTTTCTTGAAATTGTAGAAAAAGCAAACTGATCAGCAACCCTATACTTTGGGAAATGAAATCACACCGCTTAGCCCATTCAATGACAGCGCGTCGCCAGTCAAATTTGTTTTAATTAACCAATATTTTTTTACAGTTGGACATTGTACGTAAGGTCAAAAATGACATTGGAGGGCATTGTTCAGAACATGCTGCTGATTGTGTTGGCCGTCATATTTACAGCTACAAAAAACAAATGAATTAACCACCTTATGGGTAGGCACTTGAAGCATGTCAACCATAGACCATGAACAACCCTGACAAAACCTGGATGCACTTACAATAAGGCAACCAAAATTGTCAAAATTTATCTACTCGTATTGTCAGTACATTTTCTACTATCTTTTTATCTAATATATATTATATTAAAAAAGTATTCTAATATTTTTAAAAAAAAATTATCTTAAGTAATCTACTATTCAAACACACTCATTATTAAAGGACAAACTAGGACATAAAGCATAGATTTTTACTACAAAAACCATAACTCAATATTAGTTCATATTCTTAGGTCACACAAAAAAAAATGCAACTAAGGGCAGGGGCTAAGAGGATCTTACTCTACAGAGTGCAGATGCTTCATATTATGGCCCTCGCAACTACGGGCTAGGTGGAGCCTCTTATTTGAAGAATGGTTTCAACATAGGTTGGTCGATTAATAAGAATGGATCATTTTCTTATAAAAGATTGTATATTCGAATTTCGCTATTAATGTGAGAGTTATGTTAGTTGGTAATTTGTAAAAATTCTTGTAAGCAACCTGTGATTTTGGAGACAATGCTTGAACCCATAATAGTGATTGGAGTTAAATCCACTCAAAATTTTTTACAAACTTTGTATTACTAAAAAAATTTGTGGAAAATGGCCATACAGTATGTTGATATCGATAGGTCAAGGAATGACTTGGGAGAGCAAGTGAAATGCTTCAATCAATATTTCATGAAATGAGTAACTACTAAAGATGTTTTCTGGTCTCGTTTTTCTATGTGCATCAGTAACGTCAAGATAAAAATAATAGGAAATTTGGACTGGAACTAATTTTCCTAATTTCAATTTACAAGGGATTTAGAGTTAAAATTTTAAATGTGAAGGACGAAAATATTCATTTAACGAAATATAAGAATTTTCTTGAATGATTTTTCCTAATAATTACTTTGTTTGTCCACTTTGGGGACATTTTTTTCCAATCATTGCGTTGTTAGTGCTTGCTTTTGCGCGAAATCAATTGGGTCAAATGGTGGAACTGTTGGAATGTATGCCCTAAAACAATGATTTTGTTTAAATACATTCCTAATTAAGTTTTGTATTTTATTAATTTCCATTTTATCTGTTAAATATTTGATATAACTGATAAAGTCCTTAGAATATTTATTAATGTGATGGTAGTCACAAGAGTTGATGACTATGAGATATCAATCACATTTATAATAAATATTCTTAAAATTCCCTAGTCGTAGTATTAATGAGATAGGGTATCATTAATACGGAAAGACTAGTACACAATTAGTCTCTACTTAATGTAAGTAGTGATTGTTCTCATCAACCAAGGTATAGTGATACCTAGGCTAATGTGTAGATGAATTGTAAGGTACGAATTCATTGGAGTGATCCACACAGAGATCCCATTAGGATATCTATCAAGTGCCAATGGTTGAATCTCTTATGGAAAATTATGTAAATGATCCTAGACTTGAGATCACCATAGTATCTTGAGTGTGAATCACTGCCTTTTGATTCTATTACTTGTTGCTCACCAAGAGTGACTTAAAGAAAAGAAATTGGGGGTAGTGTGAAGCATGGAAGGATAGTGAGTGATCAAGAGAGGATTCATCACTCCGATAGTGGGAGTTGATATCCAGAAAGGCCACTAGTTGGAATTTGACCTTAATAGTCGACTACATTAGGTTAATTGAAGAATGTCTTCAAGTTAACCTAATTTAGGGTTAATTCCGAGAACTAGAAAATTAATTAGTCATTAGGGAATTGGCACTTATTCCTCATTCCCTGACTAATTGGATATCTATGGTGAAAGGATAATAATTACATAGTAATTTTTCATGGAAAGGTTTGGTCAAAATTCGCTTGACTAATTCCGAATACCTGGGTGGTTGTGATATGTTGCTAGACACCGCTCACAATCTATAATTATGAATGGATTAATTATTGTAATTAATGATAAAATAAAGTTGTTTATTTTATCTAATTCTTCTTGAGAATTATAATTCATAATTATTGCCAATGTATTTGGAACCTATTGGATCACACGCTTAGAGATTGAATTCTGGATTAAAATTATGTGTCCAAATGGAGATTTGGAAATAAAACCTTATGGGGTCTAATTATAAGGAATAAAGGATTCCATGGTTATTTGAGCAAATAGGGATAAAATAGTTATCCTATATTTGTTTTGATTTGGATCAAACAAGACCCTATCTTTCTCTACCTCTCCCATAAATAGACAAGACTATATGATACGCCTGCATAATAACAACACAACCACTGACGTAATAGAGAGAGGCTAGGGTTTTGAGAAAAACCTACGTAGAGAGAAATTCCAAAGAAAGAGAGAATAGGCTAGCACCTTTTTCTACACTTTCATACACAGACATCTAGGATCGTAGAGACGATTCAAGAGAAGATCCAGACTTCTCTCTCGCGTGGATTGCAGTAGAGGCAGGACGCTTGAACTGCTAAAAGGGGCTGATCACTCTCTACAAATACAACAAGAAGTCGTTTCTAGGATTAAGGTAATCCTACAACTCCTCTTCTCTACAAGTCATACGTAACCTAGGGTGATTCTTGGTGGGTTGTTGGGGTTAAAATTTTTGTTTTCCGCTGCGTCTGCTGCCCCAAAACCTAACAGGAACTTCAGTGCTGCCATGTGTTAACACCTCTATCACACATATTGTCATCTATTATATATATAATAAAGTCCTATTCTCATTTTTATCCTTTTATTTTTTCTCTTTCCTACTCAGCTTAACAACAACACAGGTAGTGGCAACATGCTCTATGAAATAATACGCACTCTTCCTCTCTCTTCTTCTTCTTCTTCTTCTTTTTTTCATTTTTTTTTGTGCATTCTAGATAAGCCTTCCATAATTATCTCTTCCCTTCTGTCTCCTCCTTCTTCTTAACCCTAATCCTAATCTAATCTTTAAGCCTAAGTTTCTAAATCTAATCCTATAATGTAACTCTTCTTTAAATTTTTAAGATATGATAATTCTGCTTTCCAAGATATTGACAACTACTAAATTATGTTTTTAAATCTCACTCATCTTTTGAAATCCCAATTTAAATATAATATCGTCCTCATTATATATGTCCTACATGCTCATATATTTGGTGATCGATCGATTATTCTTCACTTTGTTAAGCGATGCAGAGGCCAGTAAGTGGAATTTCATTTATGGGCTATGTAGTTTGTAATTCCTCCATCTTCTTCATATTCAGGTCATTGAAATTGGATTTTTTGTGTATGCCTTAAAAAGTTAAAGTATGGTTATTGTGTTTGATGATGTATTAAATTTTCAATTTTTAAGTTTCTAAGGTTAGAAAAAAGATTTGCAGGATTCTGCATTGTCTTTAATGTCTTTCTTTTAAACTATTGTAGAAAGATGCTTTTTGGAATATTTTAATACTTTTCTATGCATCTTTTATTGATTAATTTATGGTATTGTAAGTTTTCACTGTTCGTAACTTTCTAATCAATGTACTTCGTTTCTTCTTTTAATATATATATATATATATATGTATATATGAACGATGGCAATTAGAACACTCAGATGTGAAAATCAATTACAGAAGCATAAGCTTTATTGCTCAACTGCTGGCATTGTAGGAATTGATTCGCTAAGTTTTTAACAATGTATATGATCAAAAGTTTTATATGATTCTTTAGAAACAGAATCAAATTATTATTCTAATTGTAACAACCAATACATAAAATTACACGTAGACTACTCACATCTAGAGACCATAGTTAGTAAAAGTCTCTTTTTCAAGAAGACAATTTTGCATGTGAAAGCATTAATAGGAGCTTTTACTTGGTTCACCTGGCTGCTTCTTTTATTGGTTATGTTACTTGATTTCGATAACGATGTTTGATATGCGTATAAATTTTGAAGTCGAACTCACTTTTTTTCTTTTAATTTTCCATTGAACTTAACTTGAGTTTAGGATTTTTCTTAGGGCATATGTATATGATTCCATTAGTAGTTTGACTTACCATTTTTTAGATTTATTGGCCAACTCTTTTACAAGTAAGCAGTTGAAGGATGCGAAATTGCTGGTGATTGTATAAATTGCCAGATGCCAAGACCATACATGTTTGAAAAAAAAAATTGTCCCTCCACAAAAAAGTAGGGGAAAGTCAAATATTGATCTGGATTATAAAAGCTCATATTACCACCTGATCTTATCTGTTGTAAACTATACTTAAAATGCTAGCTTAGAATTTTTGTGATTTTCAAGTTAAGCCGTCTATGGACTAATCTTCGCATTTTTTTAGCTCTAAAACTTTGAGCTTTTTGTTTACAAGAATCTCAACTGAAGTTTAACCTTGAACAGTTTAGATTTACTACCCATGATAGTAAATTGCACATGGTGATGTCAGTGTTGCATGAGTATTGTGCACTATCGGGGCAGCAAGTGAATGCATAGAAGAGTTGTTTTATGGCACATCCGAATTTGTCATTGGGGCGGAGGCGCGTTGTTGGCCAGGTGATAGGGTTCCAGTGGAGGGCTTTCCCGGTAAAGTATCTAAGTTTTCCTTTGTATTGTGGTAGACATTGGCATAGTTATTTTACTGATATTGTTTCTAAGGTTACAACGAGAATCTTGTCGTGGAAAGAAAAATTACTATCAGCTGGGGGGAGGTTGGTGCTCTTGAAGAGTGTGTTGGCCTCCATGCCAATCCACATGCTGGCCGCATCTAACCCCCCAAAGAGCATTCTTACGGCTTTGGATAGGCTTTTCGCAAACTTTTTCTGGGGTGAGTTGTAAGAGATTTCACTGGATGAGGTGGGAGGCGCTATGTGCTCCTTATGATGAAGGAGGTGTGGGTGTGGGTTCATTAGTTGATGTGTTAAACGCTTTTTCGATTAAGCTTTGGTGGAATTTTCAGCAAAAGAAGTCCTTGTGGGCAGATTTTATGCATTGTAAGTATACTTCAGGCGAGCATGTTTGTCTTGCAGACTCGCCCCAGGGGCGCTCCCTTACATGGCAAAGGATGTCGGGGATTCAATCTCTAGCAGAAACGCAGATTACTTGGGTGCTACGGAATGGCATGGTGGACTTTTGGCATGATAATTGGATGGGGGAGGGACCTTTGTGTCAGCAAATGGAGATCTTTGGTCAACATAGAGTTCGGGATTTTGCTTCTAATGGTGTATGGAACGTGCAGCTATTGAATGAGTGGATTCCGAATCAATGGGTGCGGAAAATCTTGGCCATTCCTCCTTCACGCTCCGTGCCTCCGAGTTTACAGATAAGATGGTTTGGGCTCTGAATTCCTCTGGTTTGTTTTCTATGTCTTCTGCCTACCATGTGGTTAGAAGGCATAGGAATTCATCCGTCCTGTCGGCTGACATTTGGAGTCTATTTTTGCCTACCAAAATTTCGTTCTTCATGATGAGTTTGCTCCGGTCAAGGGTGCCTGTGATGACGACGCTGCATCGATTTGGTATCCAAGGGCCTTCAAGGTGCTTCTGTTGTGATACTCCACAAGTTGAGTTAGTGGATCATGTTTTTGCTTCAGGTGACCTTGCGAAACGCCTTTGGGGTCTATTCGAATTGGAGGGAGGATGGTTGGGGTTCGTCTCTACGGTTCGGCATATGGTGATTCGGTGGTGGATTAGGCTAGTGGCAAATGGTTTTCTATCTTGTTTGTTTAAACTGGCCCCATCGATAATCTGTTGGCACATATGGAAAAGCAGAAATATGGCTTTTTTTGAGGGGAAACGCCATTCAGTAGCTCACCTTCAGCAGCAGGTGATGGGTGACATCGTGGACGTTCTGTCGATGAAGTTTCTGGCGCTGAATCTATCATCTCAGACGTGGGAATTCTTAGTGGCTTCTTTGAAGCATGGAGGGCGGCCTCCCAGAGTGGGGTTGATAAGATGGTGTCGGCCTCCCCAGCACCGCGTCAAGCTCAATTCCGATGGGTGTTCTTTGGGTAATCCGGGTAGGAGTGGTGGGGGAGGAGTGCTACGAGACAGTAAAGGGGGTTTTTTGTTAGCTTTTTCAGCAAATTTTGGGGTAATGGATAGTTTACAGGTGGAGATGAAGGCGATGCTTTGTGGTGTTCAGCTGGCGTTGGAGCGAGGCTTTCAAAGTTTGCAGGTTGAGTCCGAGTCCCTAGTGCTGGTGCGGGTTGTAAATTGTGAGTGGGGTTGTCCGTGGCATCTTTCTAGAGCTCTTGAGAAGTTGCTAAGGTTCAAGAGTATTTTTGGATCTATCTTACACTGCTATCGGGAAGGGAATACGGTGGCAGATGGTTTGTCCAAAATTGGGACTGCAGAAGAGGGAGAGGCGGTGTATGACAGGGAGAGTTCCCTTCCAAGAACGGCTTAGAGGGTGTTTGAGGATGGATGAGTTGGGTATGCCAAATCTTCGTAAGTTCAAGAAATAGGTGGCAACTCACCACAATAGAAGGCTCAACAAAGTTGCAGGCTTGTCCCGGCAGCACTAACTTTCAGTTGGTTTCTGGATGTTTATTGTCTAGGGGGATTAGTTCTATGGGCGTATAATGTACATTTTTGAGGCTCTGAAATAAAATGATGAAAGTTTTGGTTAAAAAAAAAGTCGCAAATAAATATAACTGGGGGTTACTTATCCTTATATTTGGTGCTCAAATTATTTTAGCTCAAAGGCATTGTGACTGAAACCATTCAAATACCAATTGCTGGCTAGGAGGAGATTCTACTTGCTTTCATGGAAACGTTGGCTTATGTTGTAACTTGACGAGATTCTGCTGGCTGTTACGGATACGTTGGTTTACACTGTAACTCGAGGATTGCACAATCGGAACATGATTTTGCAGGATTACTACAATTGGAAAATCTGATTTTAGAGAATTTTTCTTATTGAAGTGCATGTTTGGAATTGCCTTAATAGGTTGTAATTACATTTTTACTAGAACTTTGACCCGTACAATGCACGGATTTATTTTTGAAATAATAATAATAAATTAATGAATTATTTGTAATAATTATATGAAAACTAAGTTAAAAATCAAAAGATCATATTTTAGGATCTAATTTATATTCTATTTGTGTGTTTTATCTAAAAGCTTAAAGTATATTAAAACATATAGGAAAGGATTGTAAAAATGTTTAAAAAAAAAAACCAAAAGCATACTAAACATAATATTATACCCCCATCACCTTTTCAAATCACTTTTCCCACCTGGCAACTCCCTTCTTCCTCACCTCTATGACCCAACTTTTCCACATTCTTGCAACCCTTTCCCCCACCCCTAAATCCCACCGTTTCTTTATCTTACCCTATTCTCACTCAATTGTCCTTTCTTTGACCTAATTTTATAGTACATTTATCTTCTATTCTACTATACTTTTCAACTATTTACAATTATAAATGATAACCTATTTACTTTAATTGACCTGTCAACAAATATATGTTTGAGTATGTAATTTAATTGGGTTCAAATGTGTTTATATTTCAACCTCCAAATTAAAAAGTTAATATTTAAAGAAAAAGAAAAAATTTTCATAGTTTTCAGTTTAGTTTTAAACTTTTAAAATATACTTATTTTGTGTTTTCAAAATAAAAGCACCAATTATAGTCATTGATAGTATAAAATTGAATTCAATGGTGACAATTTTTCTTTTGAAAATGTTTTTAGTTGATTTCATATTCATCCTCCAAATTGAAAGATATAATTTGAAACAAAAGGGAAAAAAGAACCCATGACCTGTAATTTTTAGAATATATTTAATTTTACCTCCCATAATATAAAACTATATAAAATCAAAAACTAATCATAATAGTTGTAATTATTGGCATCTAGACATGCAAATGAAAAACTGATAATATCTTATAATATCTCAAACAATTGCCAGAAAATAGATTTTGTTATTTTTCTAAAAATGACATAGTAGTGTTACATATTTACATTGAAGAAAATAATAAAAATATATAAAATAATCAATAATACTCAAGATTATTTTTAGTGGTTGAGTTTTACACTTTTACTTAAACCTAATTAGGGTAAAATTTAGATCAGAAATATATAAATTGAGAAGATATAGTTTGCGGACAAATGTATTATATCTTTCTCTTAAACTATATTGTTACTTACTTTTCATTTTTGATAGGATTGATGTTGTTGTTGTTGTTGCTATTATTTATCAAAGAAAAGATTTTAAATAATAACTTCCATTTTGTTGTTAATTTAGTAATTTCACAACTATTAATTTTTTAAATCCATGACCATTAAATATTATTTTTTTATGAAATATATCCTTTTAGTTAGCATTACTGAGTTTGTTATTTATTCTTTTAACTTTTAATAGGACTTGTGATGTTTTATTTTATTTACCCTCCTATGAATAAACTTTGTCTAAACTCCTACATTTTTGGCGCCACTTCTTATATTTTAAATTCAAAAGGCATGAATGGATATTTGATAATTAAAAATTTCAAAATTCTATTAGAAAAGAATAGGAAGCTAGAAACTCTATGATTTAACCATTCTGAAAATCCTCCCTGCAATACATATATATGTAGCTATTAAAAGATCATGTTTTTGTATGTGTAGAAAACTAATGGTCTTGTCTTTTTCTTTTAATTTATTTTTGTCTATATATGAACTACACAATTAATGTAAAAACTATTATGCAAAGAGTTCTATAATTTATCTTTTTTTTTTCTTTTTTTAAGCTTGAGACCTTGAATCTACAACCTCTCACTTACACTTCCTCCCTCCACACCACCCAACTCATGCCTAGAAGCCTTTTGATAGCAAAGTTTGAAGAGAATACATAGAAAAATTTACTGATTGGAAGAATATAAGAAAATACTTAAAAAATTATATTATTGAGATAATTTCTTTTATAACTAGTCAAATTTTTACAATGCTTTGTTCAATTAAGTTCCTCATTTGCAATTTTACATTTAATAGACCTTCATTGTTCGTTTGAGCTTTTCCTAAATAATGATACTTTTATAGTCTTGAAAATTTATCCCGTGTATTTGCACGCGAATGAAGCTAGTTTACCCATATGGATGATTCCGTTACTCATAGGAGAATTATCCTTAAAGTACACAATTATTGTTACAAGCACATCCAAACATCAACTTTTTTGCCTTAAAAAATTTAAAAAATGACTAACTTTCTGGGTTGTATGAAAGTTGTACGGAAATTAAAAAAAAGTCATCTCTAGTGTGGGATTTTTAATTCTTTTATTCTCTGGTATTAGTTGACAAAGCAAACTAATTAGCAGATTCCTTGTTAGAATTGCAGTTTTCTGGAGAAATATTTTTATATTTTCTATAAACATATTTCTAAATTATCTTTTTTAGCTCACATATATTGAATCCCTATAGTACATTTTGCTAGAAAAACTTCCAAAATAGCAATCCAAACAAACTTTTTGTAGTAATATCACATTTCTCAGTCTATTCAAAACAATATTGGGTCTGCCTATTGACTGAAATATGCTTCAATTATTTTTTCATGCAATAATTATCAGCTAAAGTTGTTGAAAAAGCAAACTAAACTTTTGGTAGTAATATCACATCTCACAGCTAGTGTCTGCTTAGTGACTGCTTCAATTATTTTTTCATGCAACAATTATCAGCTAAAGTTGTGGGAAAAAGGATAAACTAATGTTTTGAAAAAAGCAAACTAAAGTTTTGATAGTAATATTCTGCTTAGTGAGTGAAATATGCTTTAATTATTTTTTATGCAATGATTATCTACTGAAGATGTTTTCTGGTGTGCATCATTATTGTTCTTTAACGTCATTGGTGTCTTTGCTTTCAAACACTACATTAGCAATATAATTTGGCGTCCTCGGCATGAGGGCTTTATTAATATTCTATGATTTCAAGAAACATTTAGTCGTAACATTGAGCTGTATATCATTCAACAACAAAGTTATTCTCTTGTAACTAATTTTATTTGGCAGGGTTTTTGTTTGTTTAGCAGAAACAATCTAAGCAATCTTCAGTACATTTTTGTATGAAATAAATACACAGATGATCACTTAAAGCGATGGCAAATCTTTGTGATTTGTCACATTTAATACAGTACAAAAAATAATTGAACAGCATATGAATCATTACTACTAATTTGTTGAAATTAGTGGACTTGGGTTGTTATAGTTTTGTTACACTGTTTTTGTGCAAATTGCACTTAGAGTATTTGTCATATAATTTAGTGTACGATTACAGTATATTGTCATGCCCAAACATATTAAAATTGTTTTAGTCATATACACCAACTTTTACTCTACAATAATACTATAGTGTTATATTTTAGGGATAATTTCAGAAACCTCCCCTGAGGTTTCTGACAGTTTCACTTGGCACCCTCAAATTTTTAAAAATCTCACTTGCCTCCCTTACTTTGTGTTTTTGGTATCATTTATAACTCATTTTAAAATATAATATTAAAAAATTCATTTTGGGAAAGTAAATGCAATCTCATTCCAAAATTACCCTTTGTTGTCTTACTTTTTATTGTCTAAATATATTAATAACAAAATAAATAAAAGTTCATATCGATTGAAAAAAATATAATGCATTTTTATATAGCAAACGTTAATATTTGAATTTTGCAAGTGAAACCCATTTCAAAATATAATGTTAAAAAACTTATTTTGGGTAAGAGAATATAGTTCTATTCCAAGTTTGCCTTTTTTTTTTATGATTTCTTAATTACTATAATACACCAAACGTATCTTTTTTATTTTTTTAAATGGATGGATGTAGTTTCTTAATGAATATTGAGGACTTGGTAACAATATTAAAAAAACTCTTTAGTAGTTTTTATGTCATTGGTTTGGACAAGAAATGTTAAATTACTCAAAATTATGAATAATTTATAATACTCTTAGAAATAACTTATAATAATTTATAACCATGATGATACATTTTTGCACTGATTTAAAAACAATACAAACAAATTTATATATAATTTTTAGCATGTTATATCTTTTTAGTTTTCAAACCATCAATTTGGACAAAAAGTAGAAAATTCAAAAATATGTATATAATTTGTAAAACTTCTTAAGTTAATTGAAAACACTTTGCAACAAAGAACATATTATCTTTGTAACTTGCAGAATTCAAATATTAACGTCTGTTATATAAAAACGCATTGTACTTTTTTCAATCGACATGAATTTTTATTTATTTTGTTACTAATATATTTAGACAATAAAAAGTAAGACAACAAAGGGTAATTTTGAAATGAGATTGCATTTATTTTCCCAAAATGAATTTTTTAATATTATATTTTAAAATGGGTAATAAATGATACCAGAAACATAAAGTAAGGAAGGCAAGTGAGATTTTTAAAAGTTTGAGAGCGCTAGGTGAAATTGTCAGAAACCTCAGGGGAGGTTTCTGAAATTATTCCTATATTTTATAATTATACCCCAACTACTAATACCAGTAGGAATGGCACATCTTATGTGTGTACAAATCTAGAAGGAAAAATATTCAAAAGAAAAAATAATTAAAATTTTTGGTAGTTGTTGGAGGTTTTTCATTTAGAAATATGGACAGAAGAATCATATTATTCTTTTTTTCTCTTTTTGGTAGGAAGTTATTCGTGATTATTTTTTTATCGGAAGTTATGTTAGGCTAGAAAAAAATTTTTTTGGGGGGGGTGTGGATGTGTGTGTTTATTTAGAGAGATGACAGTATCATTTTAACCTTTATTTGGAGAGCAAAATAGAAACTATAAAAAATTGATAAAAAAATATACACCAAATCATGAGCAAACCAAAACAATACTGCACCAAGTCAGGTTTACATAACAAGATAAGTTCATCAATCATGAATGCAATAAGTTTGTTTGGATAGTGGTTTATTTGAGATAATTTTTTGAAAAAAATACTGTAGTACTTTTTTGATGTGATGTAGATGAGATAAAAAGGCAGTTGGAAAATTTGTTAATGATGCAATCAAATAATTTTTTGCAACCAACATCCAATCCACAGCATTGATGGACCTGTTTGGGTTTTCCAATATAGTTCAATCAGTGCTGAGAAACTAGAATTCATTTGACTTCACAAAAATGACACAAATCCAGATATTGTGGTATTTGAGCCCTAGAAAACTATATTGGGCTTGTCCAATATAGTTCGAACAATGTTGAGAAACTAGCATTGATTTGTCTCTACAAAAATGATACAAGTCCAGATATGGTGGCATTTTAGACCCAGAAAAAAGAGAACAGAAAACAATCATAAAGGGATGAATTTTGGAAGAAGAACTTCGTAAAGCCTTTCTTAGTCTTTGTTTCATATTGCTGTGTCTAAAGCCTTACATAAGTATTGGTTTGAGCTCTTTCATCACACATATTTGTATTATAATATGTTACACAACTTCTTAAAATGACAAGTGTCTTGTGAAGAGAGAAATTTTAAACCTTAGATTGTTGCTTATTACTACATGAGACATATGTCATTCACACAAATAGTATAACAAAAGTGTAACAGGAAAAATTATAACAAAGGATCCTTTGCCATAAATATTAGCTATAAATTGCAAAAGAACCTGATACGTGCCTCATGTGTCCTTGTTCAAAACTCATGTCAAGTCTCACGTGTGCCCCATCTAATCTATGATGGAACTTGAGGCACGTGACCTCGAATCCTAGACTTGTGGGACATTCATCTTAGATGTAAGAATCGTATCAGAATCCCAGAAAAATCAAAGCCAATAAGAAAGGACACATAAAGAGAAAATAAGTAAAATGAAGTACGGTATAGTGCATCTCCAACCCTCTGTCCAGCAACATCATCGATTGGCACTGCGTTAGAGATCTCTTTTAAATCCTCTTTTGTCAACTTGACTTTCACAGAATCGATGTTATCAAGAAGATTCTTGATTTTAGTTGTTCCCAAGAAAGTGCATAACAGATCCAATTTAGCATTCAAATAAGAGATAACCGCAGTATGATGCATCTCATAATTGTTAACTTGTTAGAGTTCCTCTTCTATGCCTCAATTTTGCTGAGCAAACAAAATATGAAAAGGAAATGAAGAGGGAAAAGAAAATCTTGAACAAGTTTGCCATGCACTGTAATATTAACCTTGATTGCACTGCAGCACTTTTCCACTTTAAGATTAGCTATCAAAATTTCTTACTTTGATAGAACAAACGTCATGTTCTATGTTGGCAAGTATTGAAAATAAAAATTTCAGATCAGAACTTCATATATTAATTGTTTCGAATGACGCATAACATCAGTACAATAGTTACTTTATAACAATTCTTTGATCAGACTACATGAAAATGTAGATTTCTTTACCATTGCCTGACTCCTAATGGAGAAGTGTTTGGATTCAAGACCATAATGGGACATCTAACATCTAAGATGATCCCATAGGAACATGGACAGAGTAGCATAGTCAACTACTTTAGTCAACTACTTTAGTATGCATTAAAAAAAATGGAATAAGGAGTTTGAAAAGCCTCTTTAGCAATTAATTATAAAGTATTTATATAGTAAAAATCATCACTTAGCAAGGTGCATTGTACATGGATGATAGATCAACATTTCACCCATTGCGTACAAGAAAGCTGAGCCAGCCAATACTGTGAAACAATCCCGTGCATGGATCACTGTGATAGGGTAAAAGTCATTTAGGAGTATAACACTTGGTAGAGGAAAGTAGAACCTAATTCTTAATAGAAATGGTTCGGGGAATAGTATACAAGGTTTGTCCTCTTGCATTACTCAGCAGTTTGTTTGTCCTCCAAGTTAGCTAAAATAAAGGAAAAGCATTTCTAAACATAAGACCATAGTCCATATCACAAAGCTTGCCAGGTAGGCCAAAATCACTAATATAGTAATTATTTTAGTAACTACAGGGTAAAACATCTCTTTACTCAATCTGAAGTATGAGAATTCCTTCCCCCCTTTTCTTGTGCATTTGTAATATCATTTACAGGTGACGTTACTGACTATTGTGGTATTACTTGACAACAATGATTTAGTCCCGCTTGTAATTCATGCATTTATTCTCATTACCATAGTATTATTTTTGAGCTGGTTTTATCCACTTAATTATGCAATTTAGTATGTATAGAAACCATAGAGGTTATAAGTTAATGCAATCAAACAAAATTTTGCTTGGTGATGCAAATATTCTAAAGGTCTTAGGATTGCCCTCGGCCTAGAACCCATATGTAAAATGAAGAAGAACAGTTCACGGGATCAAAATCCAGTGTAGATATGAGGTAGACATATTGGGGGGATCTAAATAAAACATAGAGTTTTTGGAACCCCCAGAGGTTAAGCTCAAGCTGTATAGAAGAATATAGTGTGTGTGTTATGACATCCCACTAACAGATATAAAACTCGAAAGAGGGAATAGGAAAAGTGAGAATGGAAAGAAGACAGAACCTAAAAAGTGACACAAGCATAGACTAGAAAGGATATACAACCTACATGTTCATGGAAGCTAGTTAGTTAAGCAATCAAGCACAAAAATAAGAGAAAAAAAGGTCCTAGGTACTCTATATAATATGTTAACCTGAGCCAAAATTGAGCACAGAAAGGAATTACAGTGGGAGTAATAGTTCTGCATCAATTACGGAAATGATGAAGTAATCTCATCTATAGATGGCAAGAGAAAGGTAACTAATCTACAGATGGCAAGAGAAAGGTAACTAACACTTTCTGGTAACAATTCAGGGTTTACTAACCATCACTTTGTACATTGTTGGCCACTTCATCTCTTTGCCATGCATTTTCTATTATCCTAGCAGGTAAAAATGTCCTATCTGGGACTAACACAGGGAGTCATGGAGTTAATGTCTGCTGCTCATCTTCATTCCTTCAAAGCTGAAGCGACTAAAACTGTATGTGTAATAGTAAAGCTGTATGGACTGGCAACCAAGAAGACTTCAAGATCAAGTTTCAGAGGCTTGAGAAATTGGCTCTACTACAGCAGAAAACCTTATATGCAGGAAACCATTCAGCTTTACTAAGGACAAAGACATAAACAGAATCTACTGGCAAACGACTAAAATCTACAGCAGTAAATATCATTACCACCTACAAAAGATCACCTAATTTGAATAGTAGGGTATTTATTTATAGCTAATTGGACAATAGACTCAATAAGTCACCATGAAGATTTCTTTATGGACCAAAAAAAAACTCTCCACAAGGAAGGATCATAGTATTAACATGATAATTTTTATTGAAATCCATTTGTTATGATAGAAAATGAACCTTTATAGAAAAAATGCAAAATAAAGCTGCGGGTTCTTGGGAATTGTAAACTTAGCATCAAGGAGTTCCCACTAGGAAGTTCACCGGGTTATAAATTACACTTCTTGTTCATTGACTTAATAGAGAAACAAGTAGGTTTAAAGCAAAAACTAACATAGAATGTAGGAACCAAAAGATAACTATTTATTCAACTGTGATTCACAAAAAATAAACTATTGAGTTTACTGCAACCAGAGTTGAGAAAGGGGTTCTAAAAATTTTCCTATGCCCTCAATAGGAAAAATGAGTGTTTCTGTTTCCAGTTCTGCCTAACATTTCCAGTGACTCAATGGTGCATTAGGATCGAATAGACAATTATTCTGATCTACTTACCAAGAATAGTTACAATATCATCACGCCGGTGAAGTACCCAAGCAAATGCAAGTTGAGCAGGACTACACCCATGCTTTTTAGCTAGCGCATCTAAGCAGAAATAGATGGTCTTGTTCTTTTCAAAGTTGTCTCCCATAAACCTCGGATGGAATTCCTGCAATAAACAATGTAGTCTATTTGTCAGTATATTGGAGATATACAAGTCCTGACATTGAATAAAAGGCAATACAAGGTCTGTTGATTTTCATACCAAGCCACTATTCCGAGGGAAGCTCTTAACAACAGCCTTGCCAGCAAAAAGACCACGACCAACGGGGCTATATGGAACTATCCAGATTCCAAGTTCCCTAAGTATAAAGACTCAAAATTAAATTGGAATAATCTAAACTCAAACTTCTGTTACGAAGGAAGGAAGAACTTCTAGAACAAATATAGGACATGAAGTATGTAACATCCCGTATTTTTTTTTCCAATGGTATTTCAAGTGTTATAAGCTTTGATTTACTCGAAAACCCTAATTTTGGATTATATTTTGCGATCTCGATTGGTTAAGGTAGTGAGAGTTGCGAGAAGGTGATTAAAATCCTTGGGTGATTAGTAGTTTAAGTAGGTGAGATTAGGCATTAGTGGACTTATTTGCTGGGAAATAAATCACTTGGGGCTGAGGTGAAGGATCATTGAAGTTGCTAGGGTTAGCTTGATATTTTTGACCAACCCTTTGACCAATCCCACAAATATCTCTTAGGCCTTATCATATAACAAAATTGAGACAAGTTAGGAGACCAAGAGAGAGGAGAGTCGGCTGCAAGAGGAGAAAAGAAAGGGGAAGAAACCGTGAGCCAAAGAGGAGAAAAGAAAGGAAAGAAAAGAGAGGAAAAAGAGAGGTTTGCTCCATGCTCCAAGCAGCTGAAACCAACAAAAGATAAAAGAAGACTGCAGGCTGCTCTAGCTTCCATTTTCAGCTTTGTTCCTTGAAGGTTTTAGAGGTAACCTAGCTTGCACAATCCTTGAATCTTGTAGTATAGCTTGTGGTTGATGTTTAGAATGGATTAGGATAGCTGAGGACAGATTTTGGATGGATATCATTGCTTGGTAAATTCGTTTGATGAAGTAGGGTAAGATTGCACACCAACTGTTTGATCTTAAATTCCAGATTTTTGTGTTCAATTCATCTGCGAATTTGACCATGTTAGAGTCCAAATCAGTTCTTTATCAAAACATTAAAGTTGTAGGGATTTGAGTTAGCTTTCCACCCAGAAAATTTCAGAGCAATCGGAGAACTGTAGCATGAGAAATATCCAAAATACCCTGACTGTTCTGCTCCCCTGTTTACCCGACAGTCTCTAGTTTCAGCCAACTTGTCGGATTTTCTGGTATCAATTGGCAACGAACTAGAGTCTGATTTTTGTACCATTGAAAGCCCTATGAATCTAGTCTGAAACGCCACTAACGGCACTGAATTTCGATATTTATACATTGAGTTATGGATTTTCTCCCGAAACTGCTCCTGCTTTCCTGACGTAACCCGACAGTTTTCTTAAGTCTCTGTAATTGCCATTTTTGACTACGAAAATGCATGAAGTGAATTTCGATGGCTTCACAAAAATTGTAGAGCTATATCTTAGCTTAGAAACAGTGTAAAATTCAACTCAATCCGATAAGCATAGCTCTGGTTTTGATCAAAACACCGGGAGGTGTCAAATCTGCCAAAGTTGATGTTTCTCTTTTATACTCATTCCTTCATTTTGGTTTGGTTCAAATACTTTTCTTGGTTCAAAATAATATTTTCACTCCATTTTATACCTGGACTCTTGCTCTAAATGTTTGAAGTTCTTCCCTTGATTTGAGCTAAAGGTTTAGTAAGTTTGGACACTAATTTTGGGGGATTAAGTTGGATTATTAATGTGAGTTGCTTGAGGGTTTCAAATGAAAGTTTTTCATTTGTTATGGATTAGAAGTGGTAAATTCTTGTTATATTATGTTGATCTCAGGATTCAATTATGCCATGAAGGTTAAATGGTGATTGGTGATTTATGTGGACGAGTGTGAAATTTGGTGAGTGTTCCAACTCGTTTCAACTAAAATGTTTTACTAGAATTCAATTGTGAAATGACTTACTACTTTACTTTGATCTTGCTATCTCAAACTTGCTACTCATGTTATTACTTGTGAAATGGTTCACTAACCTACTACTTCACTTGTTTTCAAATTTGCTCTCATCTTGTTTCTGAACTTGTTTTAACTTGTTTTCAAACATGTCCTAATTTGTTTTCCCCATTTATTTACACATGAAACATTTTACTACTAATCTTTTAAATGACATATTTTCCAATTATTTGTAAGTATTTCAAAATGTGTTTTAAACTCTTTACAAACTTCTTTTGATGTTTAATGTAGTTTGTCGTGTGAAATAACTTGGTTCGTTAAGTTGTTAATATCTAGATGATTGTTCGATCTTATTTCCAAAATTGTTTTCACACTTGCTTTCCAACTTGTTTTCGAACTTATTCCACTTGCTTGTCAAACTTGTTCTACTTGATTTTTAGACTAGCTTTTCACTGGTTTTCATATGAAATATTCCGTTACTACTTTTCTAAATGAAATATTTTTCTAGTATTTCGAGTGTTCAAACTAGATGTTAACTTATTTGTAAATATTTCGCTACTACTATGTTCCTATTTTAAAATTTATTTCAACCACGTTTCCACACATATTGGTCAATGACCTAATTTACTCGTGGTTTTAAAATAAATTGATTCCAAAGGACTTGTGTTTCAAATTAATGTGTGCAAGTAAAATAATTTATTGTTGAAGTGAATGCTACTTGACTTTACATGTTGCTTTTGAAGTGTCCTTGAATATTAATTAAATGCTCAAATGTTAAGTGTTATTTGTTTAAGGGTTGTTATTTATTAGTTGAAATAATTACTTGTTTCCTTGTTTGTTTTGTTGATAACTTGAATGTTTGATAGTGGTGTACCAAGGAGCATTTTACCCCTTGTAGTCCGATGTGTATTTTATCGCATCGTTTACTACTTGTAGGTCGATGTGTACTTTATCGCATCGACTGAATTGGGTCTCAAGACCCTTTTGCTAGAAAGCTTATCTAAGACCACCTTCTTGAGCGATCGGTGGGTCAAAAGCCTATTTGAGTACGCCATTCGTGTGGCCGGATAGGTTGGAAAGCTTTATCTTAAAACAAAAACTCCTTGGTCTTGACTGATCATTATTTGCGCATGTTGTACGCCTTTGGTGGAACTGGGCCCTACCCTTGGTTGCTAACCTATTCGAGCCAGAAGCGGACTCGGTCGGGTAGGTTGGAACCACCGATTGGTATACTCAGTATTACCACTGGAGGGATAAGGCGATGGCAGATGAACTCGGGATTGCTCGGTGTTATAAGGTGAAGTGGACCAGTGAAATCGCTCCAAGTGAGCACAGTATCCTTTTATAACTGCTTTAATATTCTTTAAAGCACTGTTCATCTAGTTGAGGCAATCCGAGCAAGTCTCCCGTGAGCCGATCTCAGTCGGCCCGAGTATTGTTCTCTCCTTGTTGAAAAGTGTACTGTGAGTGTGCTTGATTATTTGTCAAAGTGCTCGTGTGATGAATTGAATTATTTCATGAATTGTTTTCGTCTCACAAATTTCTAGTGAAAAGTATTTTCTCACGTGATTTCAAAGATTTGAATATTCTAATGTTTTCGTGCTCTGATAAACAGCTAAATTCTAAAATACTTGTTTTCTGAACCTCACGAGCTTTAGCTCACCCAAAAATATTTATTTTCCCTTCCACGAGGAATCGAGGTGATCGGAAGCATGTGTAGTGGCCTTATTAGTAATTTTGGGTATTTACGGTACAATTGTAATTTTGGTTGAGTTGTAATTTATATTTTGGAGAACTTGGGTTGTATTTACTACTAGGACGTACTTGTGGATTTTAGCATTTTGTACTTTTGAGTTTTAGATTTGTAATTGTTATTTATTGGAGTTTTTAATTTGTAATTAATTGAGGACTGTAGTGAGTCCTGGCGAGAGATGGGCAGGCGGCCCGCCGCTACCCTAGGGTTCGCCCTAGGGAGAAGTGGGGCTGTCACAAAGTATACAAAACAAGAAGAGTAGAAAGAGGAGCTTGAAGCTATAGGCCCATGATTGAATAAGCCTATAAAAAAGGGCATGAACTTAAAATCTAGCATCTGAAAATGAATGACCTCCCTATCAAGTAATTTGCTATTAAAGCACACAAGAGATAAGAAGACAAAATTTTGAAATGTATATTATAGAGTAGAACAAGTTATGAGACCAATACGATCGTGAGATTCTTCAGCTGGTTTAGATAACCAGCAGAGAGGTAGCAACTCTGGCTCAATGTCGCGGGTCCACAGGGAATATTCCTGTTGTATAGCAGTGATAGGATGAACAGCATGTGCCCTTCTTTCGGTAGCTGGGCTAGCTTCAGATAGCTCAATGTACTTTATCTTGCCTTCTTCAACTAATCTTTTTAGCTCACCCATCTGCCACATAAGAAAATTTCTCTATCAGCAAAAGCACAAGACCTTTAGAGATATAATACTACATTCTTACTAAGCAAGTGCGTTCCTTATTGATCAAAGATTGAATCCCGCACTTCATAATAGAATAAAAAGGAAAATGGGCAAGAGATTGTCTCAATAAGTTAAAAAAGAGCAGAAGTGTCTTAAACACTTACTGTTTCTTCAATTGGTACTGTAGCATCTATGCGATGTATATAATAGAGATCAATGTAGTCGACTTGAAGGCACTTCAAACTACCCTCACAGCAGGAGCAAAACATACTCAGGAGTGCCTTTTACTGTGACTTTTGATGGCTCAAATTTAAATACACCAACCTTTATGGCTAATTAGACCTTTCGCGAGGCAGTTGTTTTAGTGCCTGCAACAATTGGATCATCCTAAACACTAGGAAACTCTAATGTAGCCATAACATGACTACATCAAACTGAAAGTCCACCATGAGAGATACGAAAGCTGAAGAAAAGCAGTAGGCATAGTCTAATGAGGTAGAGCTAAACTAGGTTTGAGAACTGGCAATCATGAACGTGAACAAAATATTTTTCGTCAAGGCAAGACCCTTGTACAATCTTTTTGTGCATTTTTACTCTGGTGAAGATAGATCTTGCAAGCAGAAAACTAGATGATATATATAATCTTAGAAAGATGATGACATTGGTAAAATCATGCAAGATAGAATTGACAGAAAATTCAAATTGCTTCTTGATGTCCATTATATTTTAGTCCTCTTTATTTTTTTTTCTCTCTTTCATTTGTTTTAAACCATACAATAATTGAAGAAAATATATATGTCAAGCTTAAGCATTATCCGACTACATAAATGACATAAAATGAGACTAAAATCTGCATTCAAGATCTGCATGCTTTTGCTACCTAGTGTTCCAATTTATAAGAACCATCATGGTTATAGCTCAAAAGACAATCAGCTTGTAGATGGATGTTGCTTGTTGCCTTTCAAAATTTAGAGATATTTAGAGATAAGGTGATTACATAAATAATTATAAGAACAAATGAATCTCTTTGTCTACCAGATTTCAGAAAGCATTTCTTCATTTAATCCCACTTGTCTCAACTTTCAACAAATATAAGGAAGTTTAGTAAACCTGGTTTCATAACTAGCCAGCTGAATAGTAGTCTGGTTGTACTTATACAACAGCTTAAAAACACTCTGTTTCTAGAAATGTATAGTTCAACTTCTAAATATGCCACTTGTTTTCTTTGAGTAAACACAAGAGAATATGCAAAGTGAAACTGAATGTAGCGCAGCGTAGAACCATATGACAAACATAAATCTTCCATAGGTTCTCAAAATGGATCCATTTGACCAAGAGAACTAAAGGACGAAGCCAATTGGAATTCTTATAGCCTTCAACCGCAACACTTTCAATGCTGATTACAGTAGAATTACCTTTCCAACCAAGTACTCGTTGGCATGCTCCTCACCATATAAATCCGTGGTATCCCAAAATGTAACTCCTTCTCTAAATGCGTTCTTGAGTATTGCAATACCATTCTCCTCAGGTATTGTAGCATTGTATACTCCAGTTAGACCCATACAACGAAAACCTATTCTTGAAACCTGCAATGGTCCACAAAATGCATAAAGCTTAATACAAAAACTAAACAAATCAAACAGTCAACATGCAGGCTTAAAAATTTATTCATCACTAACAAGAAGAAAACCTCAGAAATAATATAGTTGCTTCCTTTTCTATTTGTCTTTTCTCAGATACACCAATTCAAACAGAACCAACCACTTGGGATAAAATTACAGGGTAGACGTTATAAAAACAGCCATAATAGCTTTCTTACATTACGACTCATCAGTTCTTTCAACACCATGAATGCTCTTGTCATGGTCAACATGAGGAACTTTCCCCAATTAGGAATTTTTCCCAAAATAGTTCATCCATGATCTAGCACTCCAGAACCCACTTCATAACCAACCAAAAAACACATTTAAACACAAGAAACTATAAATGCTCCTCTCAGGTGATCATCTTAACCAATACATGCAATGAGCCACAACTATTTCTCAGAAGGGAAATTCGCCAAATTGGTCCCTTAACTTTTACACTAAAACCATTTTAGTCCTTAATGGTTTTTTTTAACCAATGTAGTCCCTGAATAATTTTTCCCTATCCAATGTAGGGTCTTTGCGGCAGCGACACCAAATATTACATCTCCTGTGCATTCCGTCGGGGGCATATCCGTCTCATCACCTCAATTTCTCCAATTAAATGAGAGCAGGAGCACAGAAACAACGATTAGGTCAGAAAAACATTTGGGACAAAATGTTTGCAATTCAATTCAATCAAATTAGACAAGCATAACAATACGGTTGGGGAAAACACTTGCAACCAATTGGAAACCAATTTTGGGGTCCATTGAAACAATATGATGGCTGAAGCAACATCACTGACAATCGAGGACGCTGACAATGACAATGATAAAGAACATCAGACGGATTCTTCACGGATGCCGAGTAAGTTTCAATGATTCTTGTTTATTTTTTATGCCATTTGCTATGCAATCGATCAGTGTTAAATGTTTTGGTCGGTCAAATAAATGGATAGATCTGATGGCTTGCCTAAATCTGATGTTAATTATTCATTTGGAGGGGCATCCCTAAACCTGGGATGGTGAAATTATGGTGCTTTTGTTTTTGCTTTTTAAATTTTGTTGTTTTGCCTAATGCCTGATTTGGATGTTAAATATTCATTTGATGGGGTATGAAAAGATCCGGGATACTGAAATTCATTTTTTTTATTTTGCTGTTTAATGTAAATCATGGAGTACTTGATGATGATGTTAAATATTCGTGTAGTGGGGTAGGAACAGACCTAGGATACTGAAATTTTTTGTTGTTTAGTTTTTTTAAATTTAATTTGTGTTTTGTTGCCGTATCATGTGGCCCCTTTAACTATTAATTGTAATGTCCTGTTGCTTTCTTGTTCGTTAAAAGTAAGACATGGTAGGCCTGACATGTCTTCAATATGAATCATGAAATGGTTTCTATGTAACTTTTTCAAAAAAATAGGAGAAAATGGGGATTCGTTTAAGTTGATAGTATACTATGGTGGTGCACACATCATTGAACTAGAAGAGAAGTACATGGGAGGTAGCATGGAGACTTTTGAAGGAGTAATTGCCATGAGAGTGACAAAATCAGTTCTTCAGAGTTACTACAGCCTACTTGGATGTTCTGATAGTGCAAAGATGATGTACAGCCTTCCCACTAAAGAAGATAAGCTTAACCTTCGACAAATTAATTCAGAAGATGATGCTATTGATCTAGTTTCTGTTGGTAAGCATAATGGAGAAGTTGTACTGTATGTGGTGGAAGGCTTTCACATAAGAAATGTAGGTAATACAAATGAGAGCTCTATTCAACATGACAGTGTTCTAGATATGCCATCCAAAGAAGATGAATTTTGTGTGGACATAACATTTGAGGATATAATGTCGGCTGACCCTAAAGAGAACCCCGTGCATGTGGAGAATATGAAGGAGCATGTGGATGGAAAAAAGGAGAAGAGAGGAAATGTTTTGCATGAAGATGCTGACCATGATGAAGCTGATGATGAAGATGTACACGCGGATTCATCTGAGGGAGAGAGCTTTTATGATTGTGACTATGACTTTAGCAAGGATGATGATGGTGAGATATTCCAGAACTGCGTTGTTGGGTGTGAGAAGGAATTAGGTGCTCTGATTAGCAAATTTGAAAGTAAGAATGGTGAGCAAAGAAGAGGCAGCACTCCAAGAAGCAAAAAGAAGCAGTGGGTACATCAAAGAAGAAAAAAACTACAGTCCGTGAAGCCTTTGACATGCATCTTGATGACGGAAAGTATATTCCAGTTCATGAACAATCTGATTCAATGGACACGGATGAGTTGAGAAGTGCACATTGTTCCTCAGATGAAAATAGTGCAAAGAAGAAGAGGAGGCCAAGACTCATGAGGTTTAGACTTGAAACTGACATGGAAGACCCAATATTTTTTGTTGGTTAGGTTTTTGATGACAAACAATTATTCAAGACGGCAGTAGATAACTATGCTGTCAAATGGGGCAAGGAGATCAAGTGGGCAAAGCAAGATGCTTCGAGAATGAGAGTCAAGTGCAAGGCTGAACACTGCAAGTGGTACTTGTTTGCTTCTAAAATTGAGGAGGGTGATGATTCATTGGTGATGAAGACAAAAGGACCAGATCATACATGTGGCCGAACTTTTTACCATAAGAGAGCAACTTCAGGATTTTTAGCAAGAAAGTATGTTGAATTTCTGAGGAAGAATAAGAGAGTTTCAGTGAAAGAATTTAAGGACAAGGTGCATTTTGAACTGAATGTCAACATCACTAAGGCTCAAGTTTATAAGACATTCATGAAGGCAAGGGTGTTGATCCATGGAAGCTATAAGGACCGGTACAGTAGGCTATGGGATTACTGTGATGAATTGGTAAGGCGTAATCCGGGATCTACTGTGTATATGGATACTACATTAGATGAAGACCTTGGCAAAGAAAGATTTCAGCGGCTTTATGTTTGCTTTGATGCATTAAAAAAAGGATTTAAAGCTAGTTGTAGGCGTGTTCTCGCAGTAGATGGTTGCCATTTGAGAGGGCCTCACTTAGGGGTGCTACTAACTACTGTAGGGATAGACTCAAATGATTGTATATACCCGGTTGCTTATGCAGTAGTGGAAATAGAAAACAAGAGAACTTGGAAGTGGTTTATTGAATTCCTGAAATATGACCTGGATATTTATGATCAACAAAGTTGGACATTCATAAGTGATAGACAAAAGGTGAATTAGCCACACTATCATGTATTGCAACATAAAATTACATAGTGATTGTTAAATTATTATTTTTTCTTATTGCTGTTTGTTTTTGTGTTATTGACAGGGCCTAGGATCTACAATTCAAGAAATAGCTCCAGAAGTTAAGCATAGGCATTGCGTTTGGCATCTCCATAATAATTTCAAGAAGTTACATCCTGGAGAAGCTTTGAAGGAGAGATTTTGGACATGTGAGGTCGTCATACATGACAAGGTTTGAAAATCAGATGGAAGCTTTACGAGAGTACGATGGCACAGCTTGGAAGTGGTTGATAGATAACACGTCTCCGTGCCATTGGTCGCGATCACACTTTCGGACCTCTTCTAAGTGTGATATTCTACTCAACAACCTATGTGAGAGCTTCAATTCGGTGATACTAGATGCTCGAGAAAAGCCAATCCTTAGGCTGTTAGACACAATTCGTATCTATCTCATGGAAAGACTTCGAGCCAAGAGGGAATAGATGAAGAAGAGGGATGGTTGTATCTGTCCAAAAATACAAAAGAAGCTCGAAAAGGCAAAAATGGAAGCTACATCAAACATTGCAAGGCGGTCAAAAGAAGACTTGTTTGAGGTGAAGCATTGTTATGGGGGTACTCATGTTGTTGACATGGCAAACAAAACTTGTACTTGCAGAAGATGGGAGTTAACTGGTTTGCCATGCTGCCACGCCATTTGTTGTATTTCTTTGACAGGTGCAACTGTAGAGAGCTTGGTTCATCCTTCTTACACAAAGGAGAGCAACCTAAAGGCATATGAACCAACTATAGGTCCAATGAGTAGGCCTAATGCTTGGATCAAATCAAAAAACGAACCTATGTTGCCACCTAAGAAGCTGAAGTTGCCAGGCAGACCAAAGAAGGTGAGGCGAAGAGAACCAGATGAGCCAAGGACAAATTCAAGTAGTGTTAACAAACTTCCTAGATCTGGCCTTGTAAAAATGTCATGCTCCAAATGCCATAAACCAGGCCATACAATATGAAAATGTCCACTTGATATACCCCCTGATGAGATTGCTAGTGCTTGCAAAGGAAGGCCTCCTCCATCTAACACAAACCAATGCAGCTTATGCAAGATGAAGGGTCATAACAAGAGATCTTGTCCTCAAAAAACTACTATGCATGGAGAACCTCCTCTAGAGACAAGAGTTGGTAAAATGGAGTAGATAGCAAATTTCTTTTTTGTGTTGCATGAGTATGGTTATCTTATAGCTATCACATTAATGTTTCTGATGGTTTTTTGCAGATGAGGTATTTGACAATGAGGGAAATCAAAGAGATGAACAAGGTGCCGGTTAGTTCCTCAACAATGAACTAGGAATAAAAATTTACTAGTTGATTAATATATCATTTAAATCTTGTTGCAGCTGAGAATCTACATGAGACTGAACAAGAGGCTGAAGTGATTGATGTCCAAACTTCATTTCCGAACCAAGTTACACAACCACAAACTAAAGTCAGCAAGTGTTCTGTGTGCTTTTGCACTGGACACAATAGGCAAACATGTCCAATTGCGCAAGCTCAAGCTTGGAGAAATAGATGGAAGCCTATGCGGTTTGTCCATCGTCCATTTCCCACATCAAGGGGAAAGAGAACTAGGAAAAAGGAAACGGTGAGTGTACTTATATCCGTTTCAACAAATACTCCTATTGTACAAGAATAGTTTGCTTAAGGTGTTCATCTGTTCTATGCAGACTCATCGGTTGTTGGATGAAGAAATTGAAATTCTGGAGATAGACCCAAGCGATAACTCAGTTTTGTTAAGTCTTGTGATTTTGGGATGTACTCTCTTTTGGTTACTACTTGAAAGCATTTAAATGTATGCCTTTTGTTCCAATCATCAAATGTAATGCACTTTTACTGATGGAGAAATGAATGCAGTGTCCAGAAATGAATGTACTAGCAATTGCTGCATTTTGCAGAATTAAGAAACTGGTGTAAAAATTTTGTTTTTGTTTGTTAGTAAAAATTCCGTTTCTCCATTGTCCACGTTTGGTCTTCCCATAGTAGCAATTCATTTTACGTATAGCAATTGACCTGTGATAATTGGTACATGTCCAGATTAGCGTCTTTTAAGTTGACTTCTTGCCATATTTTTCCCACCACTAACTTGCACAACAAATGCAATCAACATTTTGGTCCATAATTGACATACATTACATAAATTACACCAATAATTACCCCATTTCAGAATGACATCTACTTCAAGCACAACCATAGTCCATCCTCAGACAATATCTACCACCTACTGCAACATTTTGTGCTTGGCATCATAGACAAGTGGCCTTTTCTGGCCATTACCAAGTGCTATCACCATTAGCAATACACAAAAGCATAATGCTACCACCACTAATAGCTTTTTTGTGGCTCTCAATTTCCCAATTTCAATCTTCAGTACCCTTTTCTCTTCTTCAAGTTTTTCAATTTCAATCTTCAACAATCTATTCTCATCTTCGGCCGACCTCAAATTTTTCAGAATTTTAGCCATCATGTTCTTCGTCATCTGCGGCATAGGAGGATCATACCATAAGAAGTAGCTGCAGGCTCTAGGTGTCTAAAATAAATTTCAAAATTAAAATTAGAACCATCATTATTATACAGTACTAACATCATCATATTTCAATTTCCATTGTCAATAAATTACTAAAAAATTACCCTATAATTTCTACATCCATGAAATTGTTGACTTGGGTTGGATAATGTCCATGAAGTCACTACTCGGCATACTTCGCGGCAATGACAGTACACAGCCTCATTCCCGTTGTAATACTCGAACTTTCCTCCTTTCACTCCTGATGATTGCTCACTTTCTTCACCATCTTGCGTTGACTGTACATAGCTATCCGAACATGCCCCACAATGGGCCATCTTCCTCCTCTGATACATTTCTCCTCTGATACATTTCTTGGGAAAGGATCTACACACGGACAAGCAAATTTGACGAGTTGCACTACGGCGACTGTGAGAAGAGAGAATACATTTTGCCCCAAATGTTTTTCTAACATAATCATTGTTTCTATGCTCTTGCTCTAGTTTAATTGGAGAAATTGAGACGATGAGACGGATATGCCCCCGACGGAATGCGCAGGAGATGTAATATTTGGTGGCGCCGCCGCAAAGACCTTACATTGGATAGCAAAAAATTATTCAAGGACTACATTGGTTAAAAAAAACCATTATGGACTAAATTGGTTTTAGCATAAAAGTTCAGGGACCAATTTGGCAAATTTCCCTTCTCAGAATCATCAAACTTTGTGTAGAACACCAAGCAGCAGCAAGAATAAATTTAACGCATACAACGGACAATCAAGAAAAAGCCTATGTTTTGAACGAGATGATGACCAAGAATGCGCTTTACCTCGAGTCCTTGGCTACCCAACTTCACTCTTTTCATCTCAACACGATCAGCCATGGCTGAGGAGCAAGACTAAACTGTGTGTCTGATAAGTGGTTGGAAAATGTGTTTAGATAGGAGGTTGTTTAAAATATTATTTGAAATAATTACTGTGATATGTGTAAAATAGAAAGATAATTAAGAAAATATAAGATGCGTTGAAAAATGTGTTTGCAATACATGTAAATAATTTTTATATAAATAATATGTTTGTTTGAATTGTGTATTATTTGTCAAATTTTATTTGCTTGTATCATCAATACAATTTCTAACCATATTTTTACCTCATATATATTATAGCTAGACATGTCAATGGATAACGTTTGAGTTAAATATCTTTGATCCAAATTTTCTTCCTCTTAGATCCACTCAAATCCAAATCCAAATTCAGGGGTCTACAAAAGTAAGTCCAAACACGGATTCTCATGGATCTGGGTATTCAATGGATAACATGTTTGTTTTATAGGTATTCAATGGGTATTTAATTTTTATATAAATAATATGTTAGTTTGAATTGTGTATTATTTGTCAGATTTTATTTGCTTGTATCATTAATACAATTTCTAACCATATTTTTACCTCATATATATTATAGCTAGACACGTCAATGGGTAACGTTTGAGTTAAATATCTTTGATCCAAATTCAGACTTATTAGATCCACTCAAATCCAAATCCAAATCCAAATCCAAATTCAAGGGTTTACAAAAGTAAGTCGAAACACGGATTCTCATGGATCTGGGTATTCAATGGATATCTATCGATATTTTTTCCAAACATTTTAAAGTAAACATATATTAAAAATAGGGATGATTTCATAAATCCCTCTTGAGGTTTCAGACAATTTCACTCGCCTCTCTTGAGGTTTACAAAATTACACAAACCTCCCCTAAGATTAAGGTTTTGTAACAAAATCAGTGCAAGTAAAAAAATATTAAAAAAGTACTTTAATGAGAGAGATGAAACTTTTAACTCACAAATGCCCTTTATGCTTTTATAAAAGTTTTATTGTAAAGGAATAAAAATATATATTAATAAAAGTGAGGCAATGTGAGTGCAAATAGCAAAGAACTAAAAATAAGTAGCAACTGATTTTTCTATAAAGTTAGATCAATGGTTAGTGCACTAAATTACAATAGTTATTTTTTCACATCTTTACCATTTTGCATATAATGCTATAAGAAGCATTAAAATGGATCTCATTTTCACTTAAATTGACAAAATTTAGGGTGAGAAAATAATGGTTAGAGCATTTAAAGGGAGGTGTCTAATATTATCTATGTTGGATAGGGGTGACCACGATTCAGGTTTGAACCAGAACTGGACCAGCGGTTTATTGAACCTAAACGGAACTGGAATTGAGAAATCGGAACGGGAACCAAAATCGTGACTAAAGGTTTAGGTTCAGATTCATGAAAAATTTGAATCGGAACCGGAACCGGTGGTTCAAGACCTGTTCAAACTGTCTAAAATACATTTATATCCTGAGTTGTTAGGTTTTTTTGATTCAATTTAGAATTCAATTTCAATGACCAGCACCCAATATCAAACAATCTCAGTTTTAGTCCAAGAACCTATTATCCAAATTCATTAATAAATCCAGATATAATAAATAATTTAGGTCTAAATCTAATTTAATCAGAGTGTTAAAGTTAGACTAATCAAAATATTAAACTAGCATTTGATGACACTTTGAGTTTGACTAATCACTATGACAAATTCTCAAAAAATTAAGTTGAGATATTTAAAGCATTCAATATAAAAGTATTAAACTAATTAAAGTATTAAACTAGATTATGTATCTTTTTATTTTATTTAAAGCATTTAATATAAGTTGAGGTATTTTTTCATAAAATTTGTATTTTTTATTTTTCCTTCCCACATGATAGTACAATAAAATTCACAATTTTTTCAACATTAGTTGTTACATTTACTTAAAATTGATTTTATATTATAAGTATTTATAAGTAACTAGAAGAACCAAAACCGGAAGAAATTAAAACCGTAATTGAACTGGAACCGGAGAATCAAGAACCGTAAAGTAATCGTCCCTATAAGGGCCGGTTCAGCTTCCACCTTTTAATAGAACCAGAACCAGTGGTTTTGGAACCGTGGCCACAACTAGTGTTGGATATTAATATAGACAATTAAGTACTTATGGCACTCATTAATTATTAGAAACTAATTAACGAAAATGGTTGTTGAGAATTTCTTGAATGATGAATGATAACTTGCAATTACAAAATGGTATCAATTAATATACCAAATATTTGTTCGCTTTCAGAAATCGATACATCAAATAGCAATTTGTTTGAATTTTTCACTAAAATATTCACAGTTACCTTGCGATTACACTTGCAATATTTGTTCCTAATGCTAAAAAAATATGGGTGGATTTCATAATTTTCCCCAATAACTTGACAAGACCGTAGTTTCTGCACATATATTCTCCTTCAACTTGTGGAATCAAACAAAATCACTGTTTTGCCACATTAAATTTTATTGCTTCAAGTGAAAATGAGATCTATCTTAATGTTTCTTGTTGCCGTTATATGTAAAATAGCAAAGATATGAAAAAATAATCATTGTAATTCAGTGTACTAGCCATTGATCTAACATTGTAGAAAAAGTCAGTTGGTATTTATTTTTAATTCTTTATTATTTGCACTCACCTTCCCTTACTTTTATTAATATATTTTTTATTCCTTTATAATAAAACTTTTATACGAGCATAAAGGGCATATGTGAAATAAAAGTTTCATCTCTCTCCTCAAAATACTTTTTCAATGTTACTTTTTTAATTTGGACCGATTTTATTACAAGCCGTTTTGTAACTTCAAGGGAGGTTTGTGTAATTTTGTAAACCTTAGGGAAGGCGAGTGAAATTGTCAGAAACCTCAAGGGAGGTTTCTAAAATTATCCCTTAAAAATACAAAGAGTTTTAAAGTAACATAAATATCATCCAAATTTTATTTTCAAATAATAAAATTGACATTAAAAAATTATTAACGCAACATTATGAATTCAAAGAAAGAGCTATTATCGACTACTTCCATTTATTTTCAAACTTTAACTGCATCACATGATGTCCAATCTTTCATTTGTTTATCGTTGCTCGTTGTCTTTCTCTTGAAAAAGATTGTAGCAATTACATTGACAACTAGGATTTTATATACATACATACATATGTGTGTGTGTGTGTGTGACATACACACACACACATATATATGTATGTATGTAATTATATATACATGAGTTTGAATAGGATCTAGTTTGGATTTGAATTTGAGTATGGATTATATAAAACCAAACTTTATCCAAACTCATGACTCTATTAGAGAGTCTAAGTCTAGATAAGTTCGGAGTTTGATAAATTAAATCCAAATCATATCAAGTATACTTGGTCTGGGTTGGATTCGACCCATTGACACGCCTAATTATACCATTAAAAAACTGATGCAATATATTTTTTAGATTATCTCAAATAATCCACTATCCAAATACACTCAATGTCTATCCACACTCTTGAGTGTGTTTAGGTAAGAATTATTTACCGATAGATTATTTGTTTATATTACAAATATATTTTTTATATACTTTTTTTATTCTTCAATCACCTTTTTATTTTATATGCATCACATCATAAAAAGTACTATAGTAATTATTTCAAATAATCTCCTACCCAAACACGTTAACTTATTTTTGTGTAAATAATGCGTATCACTCGAATTAGTGTGTAGTGAGATTGCAGACCGCTATAGTAACGAGTGGAATTTCAGCGAATTTTTTAAGTCATAATCACAGTTTGTGAGCTAATTGATTATGCAAACAAAATAGGTTCCGTTTGGATTCTCTGTTTTTTGAACTGTTTTTGAAAAACTGTTTTTCACATCCGAAATGCTACAGTAATACACCAACAAAAAACAATCCCAAAAACACCAATCCAAACAAATATTTCAAAAACAACTTATACATACAAAATAAAAAAATTATCCCTTCTTCTTCCCTCAACCCATGCCTTCCCTCTCTCTCTCCCCTCCTCTCTCCTCCCCTCCCCTCCCCCCTCCCTCCTCCTCCCTCACCTCCTCCCATCCAAATTAAAAGTTTATTTAGGGTATTTTTGGCTCATTTTTAAAATTAAAAATTTATTTAATTTTTGGGGTATTTTTTGAGACATTTTTAAAATTAAAAATTTATTTGGGATAATTTTTGGGACATTTTTAAAATTAAAAATTTATTTGGGATATTTTTAAAATTAAAAATTTATTTGGGATATTTTTAAAATTAAAAATTTATTTGGGATTTTTTGGGGTATTTTCAAAATTAAAAATTTATTTGGGTATTTTTGGGGCATTTTTAAAAACAAAAATTTATTTGTGGCAAATTTTTGGGGTATTTTTAAAATTAAAAATTTATTTGGAGTATTTTTGGGGCATTTTCATAATTAAAAAATTATTTGGGATATTTTTGGGACATTTTTAAAAATAAAAATTTATTTGCTGTAACTTTTGGGGCATTTTTAAAATTAAAAATTTATGTCAGGTAATTTTTTGGGGCATTTCCAAATTAAAAACTTATTTGGGGTATTTTAAAATTACAAATTTATTTGGGGTATTTTTAGTGCATTTTTAAAATAAAAAATTTATTTGTGGTAATTTTTAGGGCATTTTTAAAATTAAAAAATTATTTGTGGCAATTTTTTGGGGTATTTTCAAAATTAAAAATTTATTTGGCGTAATTTTTTGGGGTATTTCTAAAATTAAAAATATATTGGGGGTAATTTTTGGGCCATTTTTAAAATTAAAAATTTATTTGGGGTAATTTTTTGGGACATTTTTAGAATTAAAAATTTATTTAGAGAAATTTTTGGGACATTTTAAAATTTTATTTGGGGTTTAAAATTAAAAATTTATTTGAGGCAAATTTTGGGGCTTTTTTAAAATTTGAAATTTATTTGGAGTAATTTTTGGGGCATCTTTAAAATTAAAATTTTATTTGGGGTATTTTTTTTAAATTAACCCACCCACACCACCACCCATCAAATAAATTTTAATTTTAAAAATGCCCCAAAAAATTATCTTAAATAAATTTTTAATTTTAAAAATACCCCAAAAAATTGACTCGAATAATATTTTACTTTTAAAAGTACCACAAAAAATTATCCCAAAAACACCCTCAAAAAGTTTTTGAAAGGCAGTTACAATAGTTTTTCAAATCCCAAATGCTACAGTACTGTTTTTGAACAACAACTCCAAAAACAACTAATCCAAACAGACCCATAGGTATTTGAGGCTTTCAAGACATGTATTAATCGGTATGGACCTCAAGCCCAAGCCCAAATCCAAGTCCAAATACCAATAGGAGCATAATTGTTAGTGAGATTCATCATAATATTTTTGAGTTAAATGATTAAATTATGGATTAACTTTTATACACTGACACTGTAGCGATTTTTTTACATTAACGGTTTTGGATGCATGCTACATGTGTATGATTTGAATTTCAAATTTAAATTTGTGTTATATAGTATAATCCAAATCTGCTAGTATAAAAAAAATTATATAACTCACAGTATATAAAAAAGTTATCATTCATTTGATGGATTTGTCTCACTTCATTTGGATATTCCATGCGTGCAATATATTCTCAATTTTCTTATTTTTATTTCTTCTTTTCTTTTTTCTTGTCTTTTTTCCTCTGTTATTTTTCTTTCCGAAACCTCGCCAACTCCAAATCTATACTGGCTGCCGTTTCTTCAATGACGGCAATCCGGCTAGCACGTGCCACAACTCCATTTAGAATGTTTTTCCAGGTCATAAACATGTATCTTCTTCATTTTTCATTCATATCTTCGGTTAAAAGCAAAATTGTTGAACAAAGTCTTAGATGGTTGCTTTGCAAGAAGGAGGCAAACATAAAAAAATAAAATCAAAAATAAAAATTAAAATGAATACTAAGAGAGAAAAAAAAAAGATATGGAACTTTTGTACAAAATTAATTTTTGTTAATAATTAATATATAACAATGTGTACAAAGAGCAGATTGGTTAGGAAAATGCTATTGTTTTGCCAATCTTGATTGTAGAGTTCCTATGACATAAATTTCTTTCCCTCAGTATGATGAAATGCCTAGTAAAATTTTCCCCTCTGTATTATGAAATGTTTAGTAGACAAAGATTTGAAATGTATAATATGATCCTTTTCTTTTTTAGTTGGGGATGAGATGGATTGGGTAGTTCAGGAGAAGAGACTGTAAATAAAAAGTCTCAGATTCGAATTCTCCCACATACACCATAAAAAAAAAGATCTTTTTTGGTAGATTTATATAAAATTTTTCTAAGTTGGTTATTAGATGTATCCCATTTTGATTTTCCATACAGTAGCCCATCAAATTAATATATTTGTTCATTTTTTGGGCCGAATAAGTCAATGAAAAGAGTAAGTGGAATTCACCAGAAAATATTTATCTTGAAAAATTATTGCCGAAGAAATGAAGAGATGTATATACTTTTTATAAAGTAAGGAGAAATAAGGTTTACAAAAAAAGAAAGAAATAATTAAAAATTTGAAAAACAGTAAAAAATGATTTATTAAATATTTGGGCGGTGTCAAAATCAGTTTAGCCTAGTTTAATCTCACCCATATTAGTTGCATGATCTTTATGGGACTGTTCGGCCAATAGGCCCATATTTTTTAGTCCATTTAGGTCTCATCTATCACGCTCATTTACTATCTCTAGTCCCTCTATTTAATTTTAACAACTAGATACACCAACTATTTTTTTTCCTTTTGTAGCCAATTTAGTGCTTATATGGTGTGCCACCAAAAATTTAGAGGTGGTTTGAATTGCAATTTTTCTAGAGTTTTAAGAGAAAATTTATTGTCACACTTTTTGAGGATGTGACGTATATGAAACAAAATGGTGATTGAAAAATGTGTAATTTTCTCCACCAAAGACTCATAGTTCCAACTGTAAATTGATCAACCTAGCGGTAAAAATAGAAAATAACATTTTAGTCAAGTTTAAATGCACTAAAACACACTTATATTGGTTTTTAATGTGTATATTTAGGGCTAAAAAGTGAATTTTTGGTGCTTTTAAGTTGGATTAAAAACACAATCAAAGGATCAAATCTACATAGGGATAAAAAGTGATTTTTTGGTGCTTTGAAGTTGGATTAAAAACATAGTCAAACGATCAAATCTACCCTAAGTGCGTTTTTAGTTCATTTAAACTTGGCTGAAAAGTTAGTTCTCATTTTTGCCTATAGGTTGACTAGTTCAAGTTAGAGACTACCGGTCTCTGGTGGCGAAAAATTGAAATCCTCAATGGTTGCGCACATAAGGACTGAATTGTCTACCAAAGAACAAGTTGGAGAACCTAATTGGCCAAACCAAAAAATGAGGAACCAATTTGACTTCAGTAAAATAGTTAGAGGATTATTTCAATCATCTACTCTTTTTTTTTCTTTTCTGGGTTGGGGGGGGGGGGTTGGTTTCGTTTTGGTTTCCCTGCATTGTATTATTAGATGCTATGCACATGATAATAAATTTGTAGGGCAGAAAAATAAAATAAATTATTTAATACTCGAATCAAGTATTCAGATTTGATTCGTAAACTAGTCAAATCAAACTTTAGTAACATTTTATGTTTGATAACATTCAAACTTGATAAAAAGTTCTTTCAAGTTCGATTTAGCAAGTAAACAAATCAAATTTGAATAAAATTTCAAACTCGTTAAAAATAATCAAACGAGTTTGAACACTAGGGTATTCGACCTGATTACGCTCATTTACACCCCTATAAAATTGTTCCTTTTTTTAGTAGTATTGACTATTATTTGATGCCACGTCGTATGAATATGATACTGATGACTCGTATGAAATTGTTGCTTTTTGTAACATTACTGGAGGGGTTAATAAATAATAACTCTATTTCCTTACCTAGAAATATCCTTTCATTGAAAACAAATGTCGTCTAAGTTTCAACTGGATTTGTAAGATGCCCCTAATGATCTTTAATAGGCAATTTGCAGCATTAACCTAAACTAAACGAATGAAAAAAGTATCCGCCAATATCATCAATTAAATAGTCACTTAACCCTCATCAGTCATCAAAATCTCTAACTCACAAAGTTGCCCTTTTCGATCAATAAATTATCTTTTCTATCAAATTCGCTTTTATTAATAAGGGAATCTCCCAAATTTTACCCTATGTTGATGGGAACAATTTGCTTGGGTTAAATGCACTCCTACCATCTTAATTTTGTTTTTCCTTTTCTATGTTATTTTGCTCTCTTTTTTCATTTCTCCTTGTTCCAACCATAGTGGAAAATGGACAGAATTCAGGCAGATTAACGTTGAATGTAGCTCAATGATTAGGAGAGTCTATTAGAATTTTCTTATGCACTAAATCGGGGTTCAACCACCACTTAATGCATTACAAGAAAGCATTGTGCTTCTTCTATTTAAAAAAATTTAGAGAGTGTAGTATAATTTGGTTTGGATGTTCAACCCCCAATCCCCATCAAAGCCCCATTAGACTCTTCCTTTCCCATAAAGTAAGAGTAGTCCCCGTACAAGTCTAGTTGCACTTCTTGACCCCTTCCCTCATTCCCCTAACCCTCATACAATCCTAATTGATCTCCTCCTCCTAGTAGAATAGAAGTAGTTCTTATACAAACCCAGTTGGACACCCTTACCCATAGAATAGGAATAGTATAGATTGCTGCCTTTAGACATATAATAATAATAATAATAATCATGATGATGATGATGATGATGATGAGCATAGCCAAGGATGGATTCGCAGCCACTTCCCCAGAATTTTCTAAAATTCTTATTTGTATCATAGATGTTAACCAAAAATTCATGATATCGTAGTTCTTGCCCCCTCAAATATTTTTAAAATTTGTCGTTTATCCCCCTTTTCTCTACCATTGCAAGTTTTTTGAGTTAATTATATTCTATGAGATATATTAGGGTAGAATTTTTACACAATTTTCAAGGAACTAAAAAATGAATAATAAATAAGGTAACTCTTCTAAAAGTTTTAAGAATTTTTTTAGATGCAAGTTAACAAACCTAAGTTTTAACTAACTTACTATATGAACATGTACAATCATAATAATTGCACTCCTTATACTTAGATATGTTCCCAAATTAACTATGCTTTTCTAAAAGAAAAACCCAACACTAGCCAAACTAAAATTTAATATTTGAAAAAATGTCTAATAAATAAAAAATTACTAAGAAGGCGTGAGATGTAAGTTGGCAAAGAAATGTGCTACATCATTTAGAATCCAACTTTTGATCGAAAGTTTTTTCTTTTCGTGAAACATTTTCAATTTATCATAGTTTTCCACTTATTGTATAATCTTGAATGATTTTTTGTTCTAAAGATTTTTTTCCATGCAAATCAATTTAACATGAATTAAAAGATGGTTTTAATACAAAGTTGCACCATTATTAGTTTTCTAATTTAGAAAAACTTGAAGAAACTTAGATTCCAAAGGAAAGTTCCAAACCTTATAAGAGAAAAAGTTGAGAGTCAAATCACGAATATCACAATCGCTATGTAATATCCTTCATTTTTAGATAGATGTTAATCAAACTCCACTTTTTAATAATTGCACTTTGACTATTATTTTCATTATATAATTTTTATTTATTAGAGTATATAATAAGAAAGGGAATAGGAGTGCCATTACACAAAAGTAGAGTGCAATTAATGTTCCTTCTGTTTAAATCTTGATTTAATTGACAATATTAATAAAATTTTGACTTCAAATAGGATAGGCTTCTAGTATCATGCATTTGGTATTTGCCCCCGTAAATAAAAATCCTAATTCTATGCTCATAAGTGTAGCTCACTCGCATATCATGCCAGCATAATGAATTAAAGTGATTTATTTTCCAAAATACACCTATTCCATGAACCTAATTAGCTTTACACACACACATTTGTCCTTCTCCCTCCTCCCAAACAGATCACCAGAGTCAAATAAAAAAACCTACAAAACTAGAGGGAAAAATGAAAAAGAAGAGAAAAGTTAAACATTTAAGTTGCAATTATTTAAAAATGGTCTTCTTTTTTTCCTTTTTTTTGTTTTTTGTTACAAGGAGGGGCTGGAGACCTATCACAGAGAAACAAACCCTAGGTGTAGCAACACCCACTATATCAAAAGCTAATAGTTTAGTCAAGGATCCTGGTGGAATGGTGTAGAATTTCTCCTCAGTGTCCAATGTCAGGCTCATTTTAGCCAAATGATCCATGCAGGCATTTCTTTCTCTCTACTGGTGTTGAAGCTTGCACTCCATTGCCAGCCCAGCATGTCATTGATCTGGCATATCAGACATAGATGAGGACTATACTTGGTTTCTTGTCAATTTATTCTAAGCTGACTTTAGAATCTGTTTCAAGAGTTACTCTTCTATACCCTGTCTCCCATGATAATTTTAGCCCAAACTAAATTACCCACAACTCTGCTTTGATGTTACTTGCATTTCCCAGGCTCATAGAAAACCAGTGTTTTCAGACTCGGACCGGACCGGCCGGTCGAATCGGGAACCAGCCAGGCAGCCGGTCCGAGCCAAGGGAAAAAACCTCAAATAATTGACTTGGTCAAACCCGGTCAAAAACCGGGTTGAACCGTGTGAACCGGAAAAAACCCGGTTTTTTTGCTATCTAATTTTTGGCCCTTTTTTTTTTAAACCAATTCTACTTTGACCCTAAAACCATTGACCGAAGCTTTTACCTTATTCTCTTCCCCATTTTACGTTTTTTGCTTTTGCCCCCAAGTCCCCAACTCTCTGAAGCAAAATTCCCAAATTGAAGCTAGGGTTCTTCTGCTTCATTCTCCACAACAATCCAACCACCAATCCACCACTGCCGGTTGCCATTCTTGTTAATCCGTCACCGATCGCCGACGCTGCACTGCTCCAAAGCCTTCACCGCCGCCAACCACCATCGCTGCAAGTTCGCTTCAGCCTTCAAGTTGTGAAGTTGAAGACGAAGTTGCGCTTCAGCCTTCAAGTTCTGAAGTTGCGCTTCAACCACCTCCGCCAACCACCATCGCTTCAGCTTCAGCGCTCCACTGGCATATTTTGTGTCCTATTTCCGGTTTAAATTGGAGGTAATTTTCGTCAAGTTTTTTTTTTTTTTAATTTCGAAAGTGGGTGAACTTGTTCATTGGACTAAGTTGGACAGATTTAAGGGCATGATGTTTGAAATTAGCATGTCTGTAGTTTTTCATTATGGACGGAAGCGTGTTTGATGCCTCTCTAGCCATATGTTGTATACCACAAAAGTCTTTCTTTTTGCATGCTGCAACACTGACATTCTGATCCAAATCCCATTATTAAGTGCTGGTTAGTTATACAACTTGTATCCAAGTACTCTATATAGAGAGAGTATTGGAAGAATGACTTTTTATATTCTCTAGTCTCTACATTTCAACAAGGCACATGAACCAGAAGTAGGAACTGCACTGCTTTCTTCATCTTATTTTTGGTTCCTTGGCATTCAATTTTCTGATATTGGCAAGACCGAGCATGCGAATGATATTGAGCAATCAATCAAAGTAGGTGCACCTACGGAGGTTAGATCTCTAATTACTTATTTAAGTGTCAAGTGATGCTGAAGGCAGTCAACTTTCTTATAAATGTGATCTTTGATGGGTATCTTTCTGATTGAGTTGAACATTTTAGGAATCCTCTAGACCACCAAGGCGACAGTGAGTTTATTTGCATAATCTATGTGATGGGGAGGTATTAGCAGCTTTTCGTTCTTTATATAAAAAAGGTTAAGGAAAGAGCATGTGTTGATTTGTCACATTTCTGGATGGATATTTGCAGTGTGCCTCACATTGAGAAATGCTGTTTGAGTTGCTAGATTTATCTGGAGCTTAATGGGCAATTTAGCAACTCACATTTTACTTGGCTCCCCTGTGCTGGAGTTGCAGAGTCTGTTTTATTGTTGTTGTAATAGTAATAGGGACACATTTTGGGAAAAGTATACATTTTGTGCAACTTGATGATGAGGATGATGAGGATGATATTGATCTGGAAAGTTATGAAATTGGAGACAAGTAAGATGAAGATGAAGATTGGCTTAGATAGTTCTAAAATGTGTGATTTTTAAGTATTACCAAAAAACTTGTTGCATTATTTAGATTTATATTTGTCGAGGATTAAACATGTATGAAATTTTTATTTTGTAAAAGTTTGTAAGTTTGGATAAATTTGGTGAATTGTTTGGTGAATTCAACATGGATAGAACTTTGGATTCTTGGTTATATATTGTAAATTTGGTTATATATTTGGTAGGTTATATATATATATATATGACGTAATTATGACGTCATCCGGTTCGACTCCGGTCGAACCCATTGACCCCTAACCCCTGGCCTCGACCGAGTCGCTCCCCGGTCCGAGTCTGAAAACATAGTAGAAAACCCTTTCAACCATCTGCCTTGGTCATGCCTCAATAGTCCCCCTATTCCAGCCTTTCCCAAATTGCCACTAGCAGCCTCATCCACATTGAGTTTAACCCATCCCTCCGGGTGTTGCTCTCAAGCTATTAGTAAGGTTCCCTTAGGCAAGAGCTCATGTTGCCTACGTATTGCCTTTGTGGCAAAGTCTACCTGTGCAAGGATTGGTTCCACACTCGTCTCCAACTTCCTTTGGTCCCCAGTTTGATAAAATTGATTCCTTGCTAACCAGGCCATGTAAAGCATTTGCTGGAAAACTAGTTGCCAGTCCATATTATCATCCTTCCTAATGTTGTCATTCTTGAGATTCCAGTCAATCCATTCTTTCAAATTTTGTCCCATTGATTTCCTCCCGTTTGGTAGGGTGAACTAACGGGCCACTTGGTTAGAGGGTTTGGGAATCACTAAATGGAATAAATCCTTTATTTGTGGCTTGGGCTAAACCTATTGGAATCAACTTTTGGAATCATTTCTTAAAAAGTAGACTCCTCTCATTCCCTAATAAATTGGGAGGTTTTGGACAAATTCCTGAAGTGATTCCTTCACAATATTATCCAAACATATCTGTACATCCATTTTTTTCACAATATTACGCCTCTATAAACTTTTTCCTCTGAACAAAGCTAGTTCTCACATTTCCAGTTTCCTCACACTCTCTCTATTTCTCCTTCATCAGATGATCTATTATCCCATTTTTTTATCTCTCATCCAAAATCTCTGTCATATAATAGGAATAATTGGGAGAAGCAAATCTTCGCCAAAAAAAATGAGATCTACTTGTGAGGGCTGAGCAAACATCCACAACAAAGACAATTTGTTAAATAAAATCTCCAAAAGAAAGATCTCCGAGAAAAAAGAATAAAATGTTATGAAATAATTATGTATGTGGATGTCGATCACTTTATCTTATCTCCTAAATAAAGGACGGAGTTTTCATGTCTTACAAGATGAAGTTAAGCTGCTCTGTAAGCTACTATTTAGCAGCTACTATTAAGCAGCTCTGTAAGCTGCTAGTAAGCTACTATTCAGCAGCTACTATTAAGCAGCTCTGTAAGCTGCTATTAAGCTACTTCGTATTCCTCTATAAATAGGGGCCCCCTGTAATAGAATAGAAGGAGTTCATAAACAGTTCATAAGAAGTTCATTTCTGAATAAATGAAACTTCAGTTTTCTCTCTAATTCTCTATTTTCTCAAGTTCTCTAGTTTTCTTACTTTATATTAGTATTAGTTTTACAACACGTTATCAGCACGAGACTCTACCGAAACTCTGCCAGTATTAGATCGATCATCGGGCGCCTCCCTGGCCGATTTTTACCGAACGTTTAGAGGTAATATTTCTCATCTTTAATCTATTTCACTTTTATTATGACTAACCTCACGAAACAAGAGTTTATACCTCTTGATATCTCTGGAAAGAACTATTTATCATGGGCAATGGATGTTGAAATACATCTTGAATCCATGGGTCTTGGCAAAACCATTATCAGAGATAATGATGCAACAAGCCAAGACAGAGCCAAAGCTATGATATTCCTCCGTCATCATTTGGATGAAGGACCAAAGCGAATATCTTACGGTCAAGAATCCTCTTGATCTTTGGCATAATTTAAAAGAAAGATATGACCACCTGAAGTTGGTCGTTCTTCCAAAAGCCAGGTATAATTGGCTTCACTGCGACTACAAGATTTTAAATCATTGGTGAATATAATTCAGCCATGTTGAAATTACCTCTCGCTTAAAATTATGTGGTGAAAATGTGACTGATGAGGATATGTTGGAAAAAACATTTTCCACTTTTCATGTCTCGAATGTGCTCAGCAGCGATCGAGAAAGGTTTTAGAAAATATTCGAACGATTGCATGTCTTTTATTGGCTGAACAAAATAATGAATTATTATTGAAAATCATGAGTCCCACCAACTGGAACTAGTCCATTCCAAGTGAATGTGACCCAATCTTCAAACTCATGCATGGTCGGGGCGTGGTCGAGGAAGAAACCATTGTGGTCGTGGCCGTGGTCGTGGACGCGGTCGTGGCAGATACATGCCATATTACAATGACTATCACCATGGCAAGAAACAAAATGACCCCCAGAAGAGGGACAATGATAAGAAAGGTGAAGGAAAGAAAATTCATGAAGATAAATGCTACCGATGTGGCATGGAGGGCCATTGGTCCCGTACCTGTCGTACGGCGGAGCACCTCGTTGAGCTTTATCAAGTATCATTGAAAAAGAAAGATAAAGGTGCTGAGACAAACCTTATTGATCAAGAGAATATCTCTGATGATGATGTTGCTAATATTGATATAGCACATCTTGACGTGGCCGATTTCTTTGAACACCCTGAAGGTGTAAATGATCTGATGTCAAATACCCAATTTACTTAGCATTTTGTTCTTTTGTTATTTTTCACATTTTTATGTAATTTCCTTTTGAGTTATATATATTACGCACTTTCTTGATATTTACTTTTGTTTATACTTTCCTTATCATTTATTCCAGAAGAAAAAATGGATGCCAAATATTTGGGATCAAATAATGGTGATGATAAAATTTGTCTCATTGATAGTGCAACTACACATACTATACTTAAACATGAAAGGTATTTTTTCCCTCTGAATGTGGGAAAAACGAATGTTAATACCATCAGTCATAGTGCTCAATTGATTGACGGCTCCGGAAGAGCCACTGTATTTCTCCCTGAAGGAACTAAAATTGTGATTGATAATGCACTACTATCTGCTAAGTCTAGAAGAAATTTGTTGAGTTTCAAAGATATTTGCCGAAATGGATATCATGTCGAGACAATGAATGAGACAAATGGTGAATATTTATTGATCACAAATATCATTTCTGGCAAGAAATGTGTATTGGAGAAACTGCATTCTCTCTCTTCTGGTCTATATTATACAAAAATAGATGCAGTTGAAACCAATCACCTAGAAGACCAGAAGTCTTCTAATCCCAATGATTTTATGGTTTGGCATGATAGCCTTGGACATCCTGGTTGCATCATGATGAGGTGAATAATTGAGAATTCACATGGCCATTCATTGAAAGGTCAAAAGGTGTTGAATACAAATGAATTCTCCTGTGTTGCTTGCTCTCAAGGAAAATTAATTGTTAGACCATCTCCAGCTAAAGTAGGAACTGAATCTCCTACATTTCTAGAACGACTTCAGGGTGATATATGTGGGCCTGTAGATCCACCATGTGGACCATTCAGATATTTTATGGTGCTAATTGATGCATCAACAAGATGGTCACATGTATGCTTGCTATCTACTCGCAACTTGGCATTTGCGAGATTGCTTGCTCAGATAATAAAATTACGAGCACAATTCCCTGATTATCCAATTAAAAAAATTCGTCTAGACAATGCTGGTGAATATTCATCACATGCATTTGATGATTATTGCATGTCCATTGGAATAACAGTTGAACATCCTGTAGCTCATGTTCATACTCAAAATGGTCTAGCGGAATCATTTATTAAAAGATTGTAATTAATTTCCAGACCACTATTAATGAGGTCTAAGCTCCCCTTATCTGCTTGGGGACATGCTATCCTACATGCAGCGACACTAGTAAGGATCAGACCGACAAGTTATCATACTTATTCTCCCCTACAATTAAACTCTGGTCATGAGCCCTGTATCTCTCATTTGAGAATTTTTAGGTGTGCAATTTATGTTCCCATTGCACCGCCCCAACGTACTAAACTGGGCCCCTAGAGAAGAATGGGAATCTATGTCGGGTATGAATCACCTTCTATCATTAAATATCTTGAACCCTTGACAGGTGATCTATTCACTGCAAGATTTGCAGATTGTCATTTTAATGAATCACATTTCCTGACATTAGGGGGAGGAAAGGATCAACCGAAAAAGGAAATCATTTGGAAAATATCACTGGATTTCCTTGATCCTCGTACAAAACAATGTGAACTGGAAGTTCAACGAATTATTCATTTGCAACAAATTGCAAATCAATTACCGGATGCATTCAATGACTCCAGAAGAGTTACAAAATCATATATTCCTGCAGAAAATGCACCAGTCAAAATTAATATCCCTGAAGGACAAATTTCAAAGTGCTAATGAGTCTAAACCCCACCTGAAGCGTGGTAGACCTCTGGGTTCCAAAGATAAAAATCCTTGAAAGAAAAAGGGATTGGATGATGAGAATAAGATTGAGAACTCAAGAATTGATCTAGAATCTCAAAATCTTAATAATGACAAAATTCAACCTCCGAAAGAGATTGCTCCTGAAGAGACAACTCCTGAAGAGAACGAAACTATTGAAACTTCAATAAATTTTGTCACTACAAGAAAAAGTTGGAACCGAAAAGAAGTGATTATTGATAATGCTTTTGCATATAATGAAGCACTTGACATTATGGAGGATGACGAGGATCATGAACCGAGATCAGTTGATGAATGTCGGAAAAGGAATGATTGGCCGAAATGGAAAGATGCGATCCAATCTGAATTAGATTCACTGGCTAAAAGAAAGGTATTTGGACCTGTAGTCCGAACACCAGAAGGTGTTAAGCCAGTCAGTTATAAATGGGTATTTGTGAGAAAAAGAAATGAGCAAAATGAAATCATGAGATATAAAGCAAGGCTAGTAGCCCAAGGCTTTTCACAAAGACCTGGAGTTGATTATGATGAGACATACTCTCCGGTAATGGATGGAATTACATTCAGATATCTTGTGAGTCTAGCAGTGCATGAAAAACTTGATATGCGTCTGATGGACGTAGTCACTGCTTATCTGTATGAAACATTGGATATCGATATATACATGAAAATCCCTGAAGGATTTAGCATGCCTGAAACATGTAAATCAAGTTCTAGAGGAACTTATTCCATTAAATTACAAAGGTCTTTGTATGGTCTCAAACAATCTGGACGTATGTGGTATAATCGCCTTAGTGAGTGTTTACTCAAGGAAGGTTATGCTAATGACCCAATATGTCCATGCATTTTTATAAAGAAAGATGGGTCCAATTTTGTAATTATTGCTGTATATGTTGATGATCTCAATTTGGTTGGAACTCCTGAAGAGATCTAAAGAGCAGTTGAATATCTGAAACGAGAATTTGAGATCAAAAATTTTGGAAAAACCAAATTTTGTCTTGGTTTACAAATTGAGCATCTGGAGGGTGGAATTCTTATTCACCAAACTGCTTATACCCAGAAGGTATTAAAGCGATTCTATATGGATAAAGCACATCCGTTGAGTACCCCAATGGGTGTTCGATCACTTGACCCTGTCAAGGACCCCTTTAGACCAAAAGAGGAAGATGAAGAAATACTTGGTCCTGAAGTACCATATCTTAGTGCTATTGGTGCACTAATGTATCTTGCTAATTGTACAAGACCAGATATATCATTTGCTGTGAGTCTATTAGCAAGATTTAGCTCATCTCCTACAAAGCGACATTGGAATGGTATTAAACATATTTTTCGCTATCTCCAAGGAACAGTTGATTTTGGCCTATTTTATTCTAATAAATCTCGACATGAATTGCTTGGCTATGCTAATGCCGGGTATCTATCTGACCCGCATAAAGCAAGATCTCAAACTGGATATATGTTTGTCGCGCCCCATTTTTTGTCAACAAAAATGTTGTTGTTGGTAGAAAAGGGAAAGATTTGATTTTTTGAAAAAGAAAGGGAAAGGGGTCATGGGACTATAAAATGCGACGGTTTGGACCCAAAATAAAAGTCTAGAAAAGGGTTTTTAGAAAAGTTTGGAGTCGCCACTTGGTATGGAGTTTAGGTGTACCAAGTCACCCAAAAAGTTTTGATTTAATGAAATAAACAAAGAAAACCCTTTTTTTAGACGACTCCAGGTCTTTGAAAACTAGAGAAAAAGGTTCGGGGGTCACAGTTGAAAGAAGGGAAGGCGAAGATTCGATGTTACTCGTCTCTAAGGCACCCTTCTAACCTAGCCAAAGCTAGTTGCAAGATTTAGTTGAAAATTTCCTAATTCTAACTTTAAAAATTTATCACATTTGGATGTTGTCTATATGGATGCAAACCTTAGACCTAATGTTGGATCGAGAGGGGCAAAATGTCTCCTTGAGGTTTGATTGGAATTGATCACATTAGTTGTGTCATCCAATTTTGATCCCTCGAGGAGGTCACGAAAAAATGCAAATGATGAGATTCGAATGAACAAAAGATAGGGTTTTCAAAAATGCAATTTTTATAAAGTATCAAGAGAAAAGAAATTGGATTTTTTGAAAAGGTCAATTTTAAGTGCAAAGAGGAACTTGAATTTCCAAAAAGATGCAGTTTTAAGAAAAGTGACTTTTTGACTTTGAAGTGCTAAAATATGAAGAAGAGAGTTTTGTCTTTTAAAGAATGAATTTGATAGCTTTTAAAATAATGCACGTGTATGTCCTAAAGAGGGATAATGCAACATAACGGGTGCGGGGGACTAAGTTCGTGACTTTAAATCTTCCTTTTTATAGAAGGAAATAAAAGCGTGCTAAGGTTAGGAAGCCATACTCGCTCTTTTCCCTATTTCAAAGGGTAATGCCTTAAATGCACTAATCTAAAAGGAAAACTAAATGAGATGTTTCGCATATGGGATGGGAGAATAGTGACATGCAAAATGGGAAAGAAACTCTAAAAGTGGAAAGTGTGTGAAATTTGTATCTAATGCATGAACGGCGTTTAAGGGTCTAGCATTGGACTAGCCCTCATCAAAAGGTTCTCACTAACATTGGATTAGTGAGAAATCGAAGGGGAAGGCCACAACTAGCATTGGACTAGTGTGGTGACGTCAATATATTTACACAATAAACATGTAGACATGATAATAAAGCAAATAAACACATAAAACACATAGACACGTAACACATAGGCATAATGTCTAGATGCAAGGCCCTAGGAAAGCAAATAAACACATAATCATGCAAGCATGCAAAATAAGCATATAAAACCTAATTATTACATTGGGGGGAACCTAAATACATTCTAAGGGAAAAATTCGAAATAATAATCTAACTATTACATTTTCTAGAATAAATACACTTTTTGCCAAAATTAAACCTATCTATTACAACTTGGCACCCAAGGCCTCCAAATGATTTACTCAAAAATTAAATGACATAAATAAAGACTAGACATGAATAAAAGCAAAGGAAAACTCAATTTAAAAACATGCAAGATCATGCAAAAACACATAATAAGCACATAATAGGGGAAAGAAGTTACCATCCCTTGATGTGAGGCCTTAATTGAATCCTTAAATGATGGGAATGGTTATCTAAGACTCAATGTCAACAAAAGGGATCAAGGTACCAATTTAAAGGAAAAATGAATCAAAATTCAAAGAAAGGGTATCTAAACAGATTCGCAAGCAAACAGATAATACTAGGAAAGAGTAAGATTCGGAACAAAAGAGCGGAAATATCAACATAATACAAAACAAAGAGGTTACGCTGGATCGAAGCGGATACAGCAAACCAGTCCGTTACAGGCAAAATCAAAGTCGAGGGGAACGCTGGAGCGGACTCACCAGCGTAACTAACCGCGTTCTTCCCATCTTCAAAATATCGGAAGATTGCTTCCAGTTTTGAACAATATCACAAACAAAATCCTCGAGGCAAGGGATCTATTTGAACATCAAACACCGCATTCGGATCATGTCAAAACAAGCTAAAATCGAAGAAAGCCACATCCTAAGCATCAACATCATCAAATAGACAAAAAAGGGAAGGGAAGAAGCCGTGAAAGCGGGATTGTTACGCTGGCCTGCGTAACAACCCGCCGCTTTCTTCACATCTTCAAGTATTCAAACCAAACGCGGATCGTTACTAAGTAGTCCACGCAAGAGGTCAGCGTTTCTTCACAACTTCAAACATTCAGAGAAGCGGACCGTTGCGAAGACATCCGCAAGTGGTCCGTTTCTTCACATCTTCAAGCGTGAAGAACATTTTTCCGAAATTTCTCGGGAATCACAACAAGATCATCACGAAGCATCAAGCGTCGATTTTAAGCGTAAAACAAATCTACTAGCCTTACCAAGGCTTTATAAACACAACATGCTCATATAACGGTGATAATCATCATCAAATATCCCAAACTAAAAGAAAAACCATTCAAGACCTTGGTTCCACCAAAAGGCCCAAATCTCGATAATTTTACGATCAAAAGGTAAATAGAGTAGAAGAATGTTACACGAATGGAAGCTTTAATCCAAACGGAGGAGGAGAATTTCCAAGAATGATCTTCCCAAGTGTGAAACCCTAGCTTTTCTTTTCTTCTTTCTTTTCCTTTTCTCTCTAATTCCCCGTTTTTCTGCTTTTTTCTCTCTCAAAACTCTCCTAATTCCCTCTTTTTCTCTCAGATTTCCAACCTTTTTAACCTCTTTTGTTAAACCCTAATCTAGGCTATTTATAGCCACCAAACCTAGAACTAAGGGTTTTGATGTTCTTGGGATGAGGTGAGCTAATCTTGAACGTTAGATGAGTTGTTAGGGGTTAGGGGTGAGTTGGGGAATGTTTAAATAGGTTTCTTATCGTTCAAGCATCGAAAATACAGTGGAAAAGGATGATCCAAGCTTCGGAAAAATCCAGCGCGTCATTTTTTTTCGATCGTTACTGGACTAGTTACGGACTCACCCGGTCCGTTTTATGACTTTGACTTTTTTTTTTTTTTTTTTTTAAACCTACAAAAGTAACAAAAAGGTGTTAGAATATCCAAAAATAAATAACTAAACATTAATAGATAAAAACATAGGAAAACAAAAGAAATAGCCAAAATTTGGTGTCTACAGCTTGCCCCTCTTTGTCTGAGTTTCGAAGAAACTCTAGACAAAGACGTAGACACCAAATGCTTACCTGATTTTGCTGGTTGTATTTGAACCATTGTAAACAAGAGGAATGTTAGATTGCCAATTTTCAAACAAACAATGCATAATGTGACCGAACTCGTGTAGAGTTGCCTACGTATCTCGACATGAGAATCAGGTCAAACGTAGTTCCAAACAAATGAACCATGATGAAATGAGTACTAAATCTTGTAAAATTCAAGAACGGGAGGTAGAAGGGTGCCCGGCGGAGGCTGAGACTCACCAACAGAAATTTAAATATCAAGAACGGGAGATAGAAGGGTGCCCGGATGAGGTCGAGACTCACCAAAAATTTAAATTTGAAGAACGGAGATAGAAGGGTGTCCGTGAGGACTCATAAATTAAATTTGAAGAAGGGGATAGAAGGGTGGTGAGAGACTCACCAACAAATTTAAATTTTGAAGAAGGGGATAGAAGGGTGCTGGAGAGACTCACCAACGTAAATTTAAATTGAAGAATGGGAGATAGAAGGGTGAGGTGAGACTCACCAACGTAAATTTAAATTGAAGAATGGGAGATAGAAGGGTGAGGTGAGACTCACGAAATTTAAATTGAAGAATGGGAGATAGAAGGGTGTGGAGGTCGAGACTCTAAATTTAAATTGAAGCGGAGATAGAAGGATAGAAGGGCGAGGACAGAAATTTAAATTGAAGTGGGATAGAAGGGTGCAGGGTGACAGAACAAATTAAATTGAATTTCCAAATTTAGACTATTCATGGATTGGACCCAAGCTGAATGACTAGATGGGAAAATGCAAATATGCTATTGATGGGATTGGACCCAAGCTGAATGATTAAATGCTGGGATTGGACCCAAGCGAATGACTAAAAAAACTATTGGGATTGGACCAGCCGAATGACTAAACATGATTCATGGGATTGGACCCAGAATGACTAAAATAAACTATTCATGGATTGGACCCGAATGAAACATACTATTCAAGGGATTGGACCCAAGCTGAATGACTAAAATAAACTATTGGATTGGACCCGAGCAATGACTAAACATACTGATTCGGGATTGGACCCAGCAATGACTAAAATAAACTATTGGGATTGGACCCAGAATGACTAACATACTATTCAGTGGGATTGGACCCAAGCCTGAATGACTAAAATAAACTATTCAGTGGGATTGGACCCAAGCCTGAATGACTAAAAAAAACTGTTCAGTGGGATTGGACCCAAGCCTGAACGACTAGATGGGAGAGATGAAACTATAAATGCTGGATTGCCAGACTTTGAAAAATAAAACACAAGTTGTTTAAACAAGATAACTGTAGAATGCAAGTAATGATGCACTCGACGAAATGGTGCAATTCTGATTTTTGATTTTCTTGACTTGAAAAGTAAGTGATTGATAGGAACAATGACTTCTTTTTCTTTCTTCTTCTTTTTTTTTTTTCTTCTTTTTTTCAAGAATTGATGGATTTTGGAAAATTGAAGAGTGTAACTGAAACCCTTCCTCTGCAGGGTTGGGACAAATCCACATATGTTGCCATCGACTTGATCTGCAAATCTTTTCCGGCAAAAATTAATTTTGAATGCATTATCCAAAATTGGAGAGCACTTCTCTCAAAACAAAATTGCCCCAGTGTCAATCGAATTGTTAACCCTGCAAAAGTCATGAAATATTAACCAATTAATCCATGGCAATTCAGTTCTTCTTCTTCTTCTTTTTTTTTTTTTTTTTTTTTTTTAAAGTGTAAAAACTCTTGTGATCACAGCTGTTGACCATTAGAATGACTAAAATGTATCAGAACCATGCAATAAAACACATTCATGAGATACTTATGCTTATGAAGCATTGCTTGTTCTCAAGTAGTAGGAAATATTCATCAAAACAAGTTATGGGATTGAAATAAACCATGTGATTTTGGAAATCCAAATCCTCATAAACTAGGCAAAACATTATTATGCAATTATTCAATTTGCATCAAGTACTCATAATGTCAAGTAAAAGAAAGACAATTATACCTCAATTTTAACAATTCAAGCTTGATTTCTCACTTTCACCAAATTTTGCAATCAAACGACTCATATAGTCAATTCAAGCTTGCCTTTTCCATATTTTCTCAGATTTTACTGCTAAAAAGGATTTACTGAAACACATCCTCTTATTCAAATTGCAATAATGTCTTTTGACGCGAAAATCAACACTTTTAGGTGAAGACTCCCGGTTACTCGACATATGCCTTCTTGCTCAAATAGTAAAAATGTCTTTTGACACGAAAACCAACACTTTTAGGTGAAGATTCCCGGTTACTCAACACTTTACTTGTTCAAACTGCTTTGCATACTCATCATTACAAGCACCGTTTTACGCGAAAGTTAACATTTGTAGATGCTAAACCTCCGGTTACTTAGTACTAGAATCATTGGAGTAGAACTTTGGTTCTCACTTTGTTGCTTTTTCTTGCTTTTTCTTCTTCTTTTTTTTTTTTTTCTTTTTCTTTTTTTTTCTTTTTTTTCTTTCTTTTCTTTTTTCACATCAATTGAAAAAGGATCATTTGCCACCTATATCAATCATTTTCTTGTAAAATCTAATAAAAGAAGAAATCGCATTTAATAGGAAAAAAAATTGAGGCATAATTTTCCCTATTTTACAAAACATACTTTCTAAAACGCCAATGTCTTAATCACATAACAATTATTTCCGAGTAAGATGGAAAAAGGATATTTCGCATCACACGGGCTTTTATTTCAGAAGGATGAAAGCAATTGCAACCAAAATTGGACATTTGCACCCTTTTTGAATCAAATTTCAAAAAACAAATCAATTTGTGGGGCAAATGTGCAATTTAGACTAAGTTTTTTTTTTTTTTTTTTACACACATAAGTACATAAAAGCCAAATTTAAACAAACAAATACATCTTGATGGAGCAATTCAATCAAAAGTATTTCTAACTATTAAACCTACGTCTAAAATCAAAACACAAGATCAAACATGAAAAGAAATAGAGCAAGAATAGAATAAATAAATCAGGTGGATCCATCCCCTCAACTCCATCATCGCTCGTGGTGGCCTGGGACAGGTTGCTCAGGAACATCGAGGCATGCCACGTTTCAGAAGAAAAGAATTTGAAAAGAACTGTGGATTATAACACCTAGTAGTGTGTGCATGAAACCCTGTTTCCAAATTTTTCCGAAAAGGTACTTGTCCTTCCTCAATTTCAAAATGATTTAATCACACAGTCTAGACATGACTCAAAATGAAGCTGGTCTCCTTGACTTGACCGATCAGTCACTTGTCCCTGCTTCTCTGCAAAAGAAAAGAAATGGTGAAGAAATAATGATGACGCCGCCACCGTTCTCCCCTTTTATCTCAAAATAGCCCGTAAACATGAGTTCTTGGACGTCGGTGAGCGGTGTCAACTGAATTCTTTTTGTTCGACCGGTCTGTCGTTTTTCGAATCCATATCACCCATACCTTCATGGTAATCTAAGAGGATTGTCCTTTGATGAAAATGAAAATATGTGCAAAAGTTTGTGCAAAGAGACAATTTTATTTTAAAATGGCATCATGACCATAGAATGAATGCTAAACATGACATTTTAAATCAATAAAAAGCCAAATGCCAGGAAAACTATTTAAAACAAAAGCGTCGCACTTGACCCCTTTGGATATCATCTTCTTGGAATTTACTGACGGCAAGGGAGTGCTTGATATAAGGTAAACCCTGATAAATGTAGTCACCGGCTTCCCTTGTCCCATGAATTTTTCCTTTCTGTTTGCACTGTTGCTTCTCAAAACTTGCCCTAGTACCCTTTCAGATTTGCACTGAAGTTGACTGATAAGGTAAAATAGACAGACTTAACTCCCAACTTTCGTCAATTTAAACATGTTTGTTAAAATGGTGGCATCAGTGAGACAATCCCTTCTGACAAGATTTAGAGGGAATGTACTTGCATCATTTGCCTTCTGATTGAGAAAGTTCTTTCCAGAAATTTTTGCAAAAAGGTGGGGGTCTATAACACTAGGCTTTTGCAAGTGATTTGAGTGTGGTGTAGAGGCAGGTTTAAAACTTGAATGCAAAATTTTTTTTTTTTTTTTTAAAATAAAAATGTGCCCCAGTTTGGTCCCTTTTTCTTAATTTAATTTTTTTTTTTTGAAAAATACAAAAATTGCCCCAGTGTGGGGTTTGTGATTCTCAAAGGGAGTTTGCTAAACAATTGATTGTTCTTTTATGGGCTCAAATAAGAAAAGCGGGGTTGAAGTGTTTAAGCGAAAGGAAAAGAATGTTGGCTTTTGGACCACCTTTTGCGGCCATTTCTAAAGAAAACTTTGCTCAATCATATGAAAAATCTTTTACACATGTCTGAATTGATTGGTTGAGGAAAAGTCTGTCCGTCCATCTCCATGAGAACCAATGCTCCTCCAGGTAGCACCTTTTGAATAATGAACGGCCCTTGCCAATTCGGAGCGAATTTCCCCTTAGCTTCTTCTTGTATCGGAAGGATTCGTTTCAAAACCTTGTCCCCCACTTCGAACCTGCGAGGTCTAACTTTCTTGTTATAAGCCCGAGCCATCCTCCGCTGGTAACATTGCCCATGACAAATGGCATTCAACCTTCTTTCATCGATCAAAGACAGTTGCTTGTGACGTTGCTTGGTCCATTCAGCTTCTTCCCGAAGCTTCCATTAGAGCAGCGCAAAGATGGGGTTTCAACTTCAGCAGGGTAATACCGCCTCCATCCCATACATGAGAGAGTAAGGTGTTGCCCCAATAGAAATCCTGATTGCAATTCTCCATGCCAAAAGGGTAGTTTCTCATGCCAATCTCGGTGTGTTGCGATCATCTTGCAAATGATGATATCCAAGTTCATGAGATATCAGAATTTTCGTCCATCAAATTCCAAAAGGATGATGTCCGAGGGTCAAAGGTTTTTATTCATGATCATCCAAGAGCAAATAAAATAAATGTGTGAAAATAAAATGAGTGAATCATAACTGAAGGACAAAAAGAGAAATTCCATTTCATTTGGCAAAGAAGCAAGATAACAGATAATACCATGGAAGCATAATTAAAAGCATAATTTTAAACAAGCAAAAAGGTGAAATAACAAGTGCATTATTTTTGAAGAAATGATTGACATCAAAGCATGATTCGTTTTTTTTTTTTTCAAGGACAACCCCCTCAGATTTACCAAAACCTCCTCCAAGTGGGCAGACAATCGGCAGCCCAATTTTGCATGGCTTCTTGAGGAATCAAAGGAAACTCCACCTTGTCTCTATATCATCATCAGACCTTTCCTTAAATGATCCACCACCATCCTCATTGAGCATGATCAACAATTTCTTCCTCCACACTGATCATTCCAACATTTTATGTTCGGGAAAGGGTTTCTATTGACGTTGCCTTGTTCATTCTTTCTTCTGAACTATATCCCGGCATCCACCATGTCTTGAATTCTATGCTTCAAGGCCCAATTAATCGTCGAATGACCAGGGCTTCGAATGATAAGCCTTGATGGCATGGGGATCATACCGGGGGTCCTCGGGGATCTGAGTTTGGGAGGGGCGGTGCCAATTTTCCAGCCTTCAACTGTTCATACAATGGTCAATGGGCGGATCGGTGAAAGTCCGAAAGGTTTTCTGATTTTGCATTTCGTTAGGTGGAAAAGAATTTTGAGCAGGATTGTGTGGAGCAGGTCTAGGAGCATAGTTTTGACGGGCATAGGAGATAGGTTGGGAAGTTGAAAACAAAGGTTGGGGGTCCAAATGAATAGGGCGGGTGCGAGGCGTCTGGGCGGCAGTGTGATAAACAGACTGATGGTAGGGATAAGGTAAGTATGAGCTTGAATTAGTGGGGTGACTCCGAGCTCTGGACCTGAGAGGTGGGTTCTGATCCCACACAAAAGCAGCTTCTCCTTCATTCTTTTTAAATGGGAGTTTCCTCCCACTGCCATTTTGCCCTTGTAATGTTTCCAATTCTTTGTTTGGTCACATTGACAATTTTCCGATTTTCACAAACTCATCATACTCCTCCAGCTTATTGACAATTGTAGCAAAAGAACTCCCGGTCATTCGAAAAATCTCTTCAAAATAAGGCGGGTCATGTGCCTTGATGAAATGTACTGAACAATCTCTTCTTACGTCATGGGAGGCTCAACTTTAGCACCAACTTTCTCCATCGCATATGACTTGTGATCTTCTGAGGGTCTCCTTTTGATTCCTTCCAATGTTGTTCGTGTCGGTGCCAACTCACAATTGAATTCATACTGCTTCACAAAAGCTGTTGACAAATCCAACCAAGTTTTAATCTCTTGAGATTTCAGGTTTGAGTACCAATCCAAAGCATCTCCTTCTAAGCTCTCGGGGAATAGACGCATAGGCAAGCTCTCATCATCCACTGGTTTACCAAGTTTGTTGGCAAACATCTTAAGGTGCGTCTTAGGATTCCCGGTACCATCATACTTGCTGAACTTGGGGGTTTTAAAACCCATAGGTAGCTGGACGTCAGGAAATAGGCACAGATCATCATAATCCAATCCACCGTGTCGGTTCAGACCTTGGTTCTTCTTTATAAACTCCTCGAACCTGTCCAATCTCTTCATCAGACCTTTGTTGAGCATGGCAGGCTCATCCATCTCAGCTTTCCTTGGGAGGCAATGTCCCATACAAAGGGTTCTGTGGTATGAAGATGAGGCTTGGTATGACTGGAAGGTATGTTCAAAGTGATCTGGGGTTGGGTATGAGGGTTTGCCTTTTTGGTTGGGCTTAGTAAGACATAGTCAGGGTGAGTGTATGGAAAACCGGTGTTATGGTGAGAGAAAGCAATCTCATGAAGGTTAGGAATAGGTGGAACAAGAGTGGTTTGAACATTGGTCAGAAAAGGGAATTGACTATCTGTTACAGGGGGGTTGCTAACAACGGGTCCATGCTCATTCGAGATACCTCCTCTATTGTTATTTGCCACCAACTGATCAATTACACGCCTTTGTGCAGCCATCTCGGCGTTCATCTCATTAAACCTTCCCAATATTTCACTTAACTGAGCTCCCAGGGCAGTAAAGTCGGGTGAAGTGACCAAAGCATTCCTATCCGAGCCTTTTGGTGCAGAACTCATGCTTACGGGCTGCTTTGAGCTTTTGCTTTTAGAACGGGTAACGATGGGGCTTCTGCGTGAAGCTATTTTTAAAGGTACCTGAATGGGAAAATACACACTTTAGGTGCTTATTCCAAAGGGGATCTGCAGAGATTTATTTGAAAAAAAGGAAAAAGAATGAAGTTAGTGATTGCTTATATAATTCGGATGCATGTCCTAGAGGGGGGCCCTTTTATGCCAAGGGTCGGCCTAGCTTGAAAAATGCAATCCTCTGGGGTATGCACTATACAATACCTGATGGATCCGATCACCTCACTGATATGTGATTAGTAAAACAATCTAGAGGATTGACCAAAAGAATATGTGATACTTGATGCATCATGAGGACAAAGTCCGAATGGGTTCATTACTTTAATTGATATGTGAAGAGAGGTTAAAGGTTAATTTGGCATGAAAAGGATTATTCTTGAAGGAATCGCAGTGCCTTGACTAGCCTTAAGGGCAATATGGATCTAGTTCAAATGGATCGGATGGGATTGATGGCTTACCCAAAAAAATCGACTAGGTTCATTGCTTACCTGTAACTCCACATCTCCATTTTATTTGTAACACACTAGCTCATAAGCCTTCTAAAATCAAGATTTGGCCTTGATAAAAAATCATTATCTCATCAATGAGAAATTATTTGTGCATTTTTTCAATTTAGTGTCCTTATGCATGGTTTTACCAACTTTGATAAAATGGCCAAAAAATGATTACTAGAGGTTTATATTCTAGCATGTGAAGGTCACTCCATATCTTTGGGTGTCATCATAGAAAGGATCGGACCCTACCTTACCTTGTGCGCTACCCCTTTGGATGTTACTGAAAACATAAACATGCAAGTCTCATTGGATTATATATCCGAGACACAAAGGTGGTTTATTCCTAACACGGGATTCCCTATACGGCATTCCCTCTATGGTTTATGCATGATGCCAGTTTATTAAAGCAAGTAAAGATGCAAAATGAAACATGGCCTATAGGAGCCCCATTTGAATGCCGGGGTAAGCCTAAAAGTGATATGCCATCACAACTTAAATGCAATAAATTCAAACGTGCAATAGCCTATCTAGAAGGATGGCTTGTCTTAAAAGAGTGTCAAGACTCTTATTTTCTAGAGTTTGTGAAATGCAAGAAAGGGAGACAACGAAAGGTTAGTTTAATCAACAGATATCACATAACACGTTAGAGCAACAAATTGCACAAAAATAAAGAGGGGTGGAATCCTCCTCTAGGTGTCTAGTGGTCCTTAATAGGGTAAGGTAGAATCTACCTAGGCAATTCTAACATGGATGCATGAGGTTGGGCTCACTAATGCATCTAGACTGATAAAGGTTACAGGGCTCCCAAACCTTGGACCAAAGGCAAAAGGTCATCAATCCAAATGCCTCAAGTGGTGGTTGAGTGATCCCAGACATTGCTACGTGCGTGGGTACCACGGCCACATGTCCAAGTAGGATCGATCTAATCCTAATAGGGAAGAGTAGCGTGACAAGCCACTAAAAGTAAAAAAAAGTAGGGTCAAAATAAAATACATATGCATTATGAAAGTGATTCCCTTTGAGAGGAGGGATTCAAACATCAAACATTTTCGAGGCTCTAGGGTAGATGCATACCCACCCTCAAATGCAAGGCGCGGTACAAGTAAATAAATAAACAATAATTCATTCATCATGTGCGATGTGTAGGGAGTGTTTGCACGGAAAAACCCTAAAGAGAAAAGAAAAGGAATGCAACCTAAAACATCAAATGTGATATATAAGAAAGTTAGAAAAGCGAAATAGTCAACTAAATCAAGTGCTGGGACCCTCTTAGGAAAGTCCCCTTAGGTGTCATGCCCATTTTTTGTCAACAAAAATGTTGTTGTTGGTAGAAAAGGGAAAGATTTGATTTTTTGAAAAAGAAAGGGAAAGGGGTCATGGGACTATAAAATCGACGGTTTGGACCCAAAATAAAAGTCTAGAAAAGGGTTTTAGAAAAGTTTGGAGTCGCCACTTGGTATGGAGTTTAGGTGTACCAAGTCACCCAAAGTTTTGATTTAATGAAATAAACAAAGAAAACCCTTTTTAGGCGACTCGGTCTTTGAAAACTAGAGAAAAAGGTTAGGGGTCACAGTTGAAAGAAGGGAAGGCGAAGATTGATGTTACTGTCTCTAAGGCACCCTTCTAACCTAGCAAAACTAGTTGCAAGATTTAGTTGAAAATTTTCTAATTCTAACTTTAAAAATTTATCACATTTGGATGTTGTCTATATGGATGCAAACCTTAGACCTAATGTTGGATCGAGAGGGGCAAAATGTCTCCTTGAGGTTTGATTGGAATTGATCACATTAGTTGTGTCATCCAATTTTGATCCCTCGAGGAGGTCCGCGAAAAAATGCAAATGATGAGATTGAATGAACAAAGATAGGGTTTTCAAAATGCAATTTTATAAAGTATCAAGAGAAAAGAAATTGGATTTTTTGAAAAGGTCAATTTTAAGTGCAAGAGGAACTTGAATTTCCAAAAGATGCAATTTTAAGAAAAGTGACTTTTGACTTTGAAGTGCTAAAATATGAAGAAGAGAGTTTTGTCTTTTAAAGAATGAATTTGATAGCTTTTAAAATAATGCACGTGTATGTCCTAAAGAGGGATAATGCAACATAACGGGTGCGGGGGACTAAGTTCGTGACTTTAAATCTTCCTTTTTATAGAAGGAAATAAAAGCGTGCTAAGGTTAGGAAGCCATACTCGCTCTTTTCCCTATTTCAAAGGGTAATGCCTTAAATGCACTAATCTAAAAGGAAAACTAAATGAAATGTTTCGCAGATGGGATGGGAGAATAGTGACATGCAAAATGGGAAAGAAACTCTAAAAGTGGAAAGTGTGTGAAATTTGTATCTAATGCATGAACGGCGTTTAAGGGTCTAGCATTGGACTAGCCCTCATCAAAAGGTTCTCACTAACATTGGATTAGTGAGAAATCGAAGGGGAAGGCCACAACTAGCGTTGGACTAGTGTGGTGACGTCAATATATTTACACAATAAACGTGTAGATATGATAATAAAACAAATAAACACATAAAACACATAACACATGGGCATAATGTCTAGATGCAAGGTCCTAGGAAAACAAATAAACACATAATCATGCAAGCATGCAAAAATAAGCATATAAAAACTAATTATTACATTGGGGGGAACCTAAATACATTCTAAGGGAAAAATTCGAAATAATAATCTAACTATTACATTTTCTAGAATAAATACACTTTTTGCCAAAATTAAACCTATCTATTACAACTTGGCACCCAAGGCCTCCAAATGATTTACTCAAAAATTAAATGACATAAATAAAGACTAGACATGAATAAAAGCAAAGGAAAACTCAATTTAAAAACATGCAAGATCATGCAAAAACACATAATAAGCACATAATAGGGAAAGAAGTTACCATCCCTTGATGTGAGGCCTTAGTGAATCCTTAAATGATGGGAATGGTTATCTAAGACTCAATGTCAACAAAAGGGATCAAGGTACCAATTTAAGGAAAAATGAATCAAAATTCAAAGAAAGGGTATCTAAACAGATTACGCAAGCAAGCAGATAATACTAGGAAGCAGTAAGATTCGGAACAAAGAGCAGGAAATATCAACATAATACAAAAAGCGAGAGGTTACAGCGGATGAAAGCGGATCTGACAGCAAACGGTCAGCGTTACGGGCAAAATCAAAGTCGAGAGGGAAGCATGGAAAGCGGACTTCGGCAGCGTAACTAGCAGCGTTCTTCCCATCTTCAAAATATCGGAAGATTGCTTCCAGTTTTGAGACAATATCACAAACAAAATCCTCGAGGCAAGGGGATCTATTTGAACATCAAACACCGGCATTGGATCATGTCAAAACAAGCTAAAATCGAAAGCCAAATCTAAGCATCAACATCATCAAATAGACAAAAAGGAAGGGAAGAGCTGTCGGGTAGAAGCGGGGGATTGTTACGCGGGTGGCTGCGTAACAACCCAGCGTTTCTTCACATCTTCAAGTATTCAAGCGAAGCGCGGATCGTTCTGAAGTAGTCCATAAGAGGTCAGCGTTTCTTCACAACTTCAAACATTCAAGAGGAAGCGGACCGTTCTGAAGACATCCGCATAGTGGTCAGCGTTTCTTCACATCTTCAAGCGTGAAGAACATTTTTCCAGAAATTTCTCGGGAATCACAACATCATCACGAAGCATCAAGCGTCTGATTTTAAGCGTAAAACAAATCTACTAGCCTTACCAAGGCTTTATAAACACAACATGCTCATATAACAGCTGATAATCATCATCAAATATCCCAAACTAAAAGAAAAACCATTCAAGACCTTGGTTCCACCAAAAGGCCCAAATCTCAGATAATTTTTACGATCAAAAACAGTAAATAGAGTAGAAGAATGTTACCTGAATCGGAAGCTTTAATCCAAACGGAGGAGGAGGTCAGAATTTCCAAGAATGATCTTCCTCAAGTGTGAAACCCTAGCTTTTCTTTTCTTCTTTCTTTTCCTTTTTCCTCTCTAATTCCCAGCCATTTTTCTCTGCTTTTTCTCTCTCAAAGCTCTCCCTAATTCCCTCTTTTCTCTCAGATTTCCAACCTTTTTAACCTCTTTTGTTAAACCCTAATCTAGGCTATTTATAGCCACCAAACCTAGAACTAAGGGTTTTGATGTTCTTGGGATGAGGTGAGCTAATCTTGAACGTTAGATGAGTTGTTAGGGGTTAGGGGTGAGTTGGGGAATGTTTAAATAGGTTTCTTATCGTTCAAGCATCGGAAAATACAGCTGGAAAAGGATGATCAAGCTTCGGAAAAATCCAGCGTCATTTTTTTTTTTACGATCGGGTTACGCAGGACTAGTTACAGCGGACTCACCGCGTTGGTCGCGTTTTATGACTTTGACTTTTTTTTTTTTTTTTTTAAACCTACAAAAGTAACAAAAAGGTGTTAGAATATCCAAAAATAAATAACTAAACATTAATAGATAAAAACATAGGAAAACAAAAGAAATAGCCAAAATTTGGTGTCTACAATGTTCACATGTGGTGGTACAGCCATTTCATGGAGATCTACAAAACAGTCAATGACTGCCACTTCTTCGAATCATACTGAAGTGTTAGCAATTCATGAGACTAGTCGAGAATGTGTCTGGCTAAAATCAATGACCCATTGTATCCGGAAGCATTGTGGGTTGTCATCTGAGAATGAAAATCCTCCAATTATATTATATGAAGATAATGCAGCTTGTATAGCTCAATTGAAAGGAGGATATATTAAAGGAGATAGGACGATACATATTTCACCAAAATTCTTCTTTACTCGTGATTTACAGAAGAATGGTGAAATTGATGTGCAACAAATTTGATCAGACAATAATTTGGCAGATCTATTTACCAAAGCATTGCCGACTGCAACATTTGAAAAATTGGTAAAAAATATTGGAATGCGTCGGTTGAAGGATCTCAAATGATGTTTTGGATCAGGGGGAGAAATAAAAACACAAGAATAGTATACTCTTTTTTCCTTCACTAGGGTTTTCTCCCACAGGGTTTTTTTTTCTAGTAAGGTTTTTAACGAGGCACATTCTTTGTGTAATAGACATCCAAGGGGGAGTGTTATGAAATAATTATGTATGTGGATGTCGATCACTTTATCTTATCTCCTAAATAAAGGACGGAGTTTTCATGTCTTACAAGATGAAGTTAAGCTGCTCTGTAAGCTACTATTTAGCAGCTACTATTAAGCAGCTCTGTAAGCTGCTAGTAAGCTACTATTCAGCAGCTACTATTAAGCAGCTCTGTAAGCTGCTATTAAGCTACTTCGTATTCCTCTATAAATAGAGGCCCCCTGTAATAGAATAGAAGGAGTTCATAAACAGTTCATAAGAAATTCATTTCTGAATAAATGAAACTTCAGTTTTCTCTCTAATTCTCTATTTTCTCAAGTTCTCTAGTTTTCTTACTTTATATTAGTATTAGTTTCACAACATAAAAAGCCTTTAATGATATGACTTATGGCTGGCTGGAAAGTGATGAACTTTGGTGGCAATTTATTTTTGTTATGATGGGTGTTAGAGAATGTTTTTAAAATCGGACCGGTCAGTGAACCAGAGAGGGGGCCGGATCGCGGTCTGACCGGTCCAACCGATCCGACCGGCCGGTTCAACGATTCTCTGTCCTCTCTTTTTTTTTTTATCTTTTTTCCCCCACTCAACTTATAGAAAGGCCACATGGCCCAACCCATCTTATCCCTAGTTGTGATGTAAGATTGCAACCTTTACTAGTTTTCTAAGCAAATCTTCCCAAAGCCCAAAGCCCAAATCTCTACTCCATCTAAAAATATTTTTGTGCACATTAAATTTAAAATTATTCTTTTTCCAAAAATCAAAGATAAAACTTTCAAATCCACTAAAAAAGTCTTCTTGCTAGCATGAAAAAAATTAAAAATATAGTGAAATTTGATATTTGATAGATGTAACTTTTCCAAACCACAACAAAAAAAAAGAAAGAAAAAGAGAGAGAGAAATCAAATGAAAAAACTTGTTGGCCAGGTAAGAAACTTTCAATCCATCCAAAAGATTTAGAAAAAAGGCATATTGAAAATGGCAGAAAGAAAAATTCAAATGAAAAGAGAACAAAAAATGAAAGTCAATATGCAAACAAGTAAGAAAGGAATAGTCAAAAGATTAAACTAGAGCTGATGGAAGAAAACATCACTAGATTAAACTAAAGAGTGGGATTAAAAGGGGATGATAAAAAAAAAAGGAATTATTGACCATGAAAATATTTGATGAAGGAGTTTGTAATAGAGAATAAATTATTGGCCAAGAAAATATTTGATGAAAAAGAGAACTGAAGGCAAGGAATAAGAAGTGAGAATTGGAGGCGAGATCTGAGAGTGGAGAGGAAAGAAGGATTAAATGGGCAGTGATGTTTAGGATTAATAATTTTATTGGTTTCTCAAAGGGAAATTTATTGTAGTAACCCTAAAATAGTGATTAAAAGAGGAATGACTGAAGTGAAATTCCTCTTTTAATCACTAGTGTTTAGGGTTACTATAATAAATTTCCTAAAAACTCGTGATTAAAAGAGGAATGATTGAGGTGAAATTGGAAAGGATGCAAGATTAAATCCGTGGAATTTAGTAACTCTAAAAATTAGTGATTAAAAGAGGAATGATGGAGGTAAAATTGGAAAGAATGCAAGATTGAATCCTTTGAATGTGAAATTTAGTAACATTAAAAACTAGTGATTAAAAAAGGAATGATGGAGGTGAAATTGGAAATGATGCAAGATTGAAGCCTCTGAATGTGAAAATGGAGAGAAGCATAAATGGATAAATGGAAGTTTTAATTTTTTTTTTAACTTTTCATTAGTTTTATAAATTTTTGTACTCATCTAACTTCAAATATACTCATTGGTGTGGTGGTTAAGACATTTGTATCTTATATATGAGGTTCCAAGATCAAATTTCACTACCACCACATTTAATCTTTTCAAAAAATGAAAAAAGCTAAAAATCCGTCGAGTCACGGTTCAAGCGATTTGTATCGGTTCACACGGTTTGACCGGTTTTTAACGAGTTTTGACCACTTCCCGACTCTTATACAGAATCGGACTGGTGGCATGGCCGGTTCACCGATCGAACCGGCCGATCAGGTCCGGTTCTAAAAACACTGGTGTTAGATGGATAATATGATTAGTCTTTTGGACACAGTGGATATTGAGTAATACTATTGATTGGTTTAGACTAGTGGTTTGTGTTTTGTTCTTATAGAGTTTGGTAATACCATGACTAGTATTTTTGGTTTCGGTCTCCATGGTTTGTTGTCCACCATATACAGGAAAATGTAATTCTTTTATTTTATAATGGGAAAAATACCATAAACAGCTAGTAGTTTTTTGATACAATGGAGAAAAGTCAAAAAAAAAAAAAACAGCTAATTTATAAGAAGCCCCCAAAGAATTCCATGCATAGCTAATATTTTTTCCCTTTCTGGAGGAGATAAAAAAGAAGTTATAAAGAGGTGGTAATTTTTGGACAAGATGACAAAAAAGCTATAAATAACTGGTAGTTTCTCTACAAGATAAAAAATAAAAAATGAAAAATAAAAAAAACTACCCGTTGTTTATGGCTTTTCCTCTATTTTATCAATTGTAAAATGATGTTGATGACTTCAAAACTTCTACTACTCATTTTGAAACTCGAAATTCTCCCTGATGTCCATTTATATCAACCTTCTTGCTGATAGATGATTAGATTTTGAAGGGTAAGGGCAGCTAGAAAATTTTTAGGGCTACGATGAGAAGATGAGAGGAGAAAAATGAAGCAAGAACAAGCTTTTACCTATTTTTTGTTGGGTGCAAAATTGTTTCATGTGTAATTCTTTTATTTTATAATAAATTTTATATCAAGGGCAAAAATGGAATGATACCCATTTCCAGTTTGTGAATCAAGCATAGACATTGGAACACAAAAGCTCCATTCCAAAACCAGAGTGTATGATTCCATTTTCAAAATCTGCCAACCGAATGCCCCCTAATTGAAACCACCGTGATTTTATCCATCCACAATTTTTAACAACATGAAGATTCGTCCTTCTTCAACTCCGCAAATAAGACATTTGGCTTCTTCTTGGAGATGGCTTTTTCATTCTCTCTAATAAGCTTCCGCTACATTCTTCAATTAAGGAAAAAAAAGTCTCCCCAAACTGCAGGAGTTCTCTCTCATTCTCATAACCGTGCATTGCACACGTTATTGCTCACTAAACTTCACAAAACACGGAAACTAGGAAGCAAGAAGGCAAAATAAAAAGAAATTAATTAGCCGAAAAAAGTCTCTCCAGCTCTTTTTTTTTTTTCCCTTGTTCCTCTTTCCTTTGTATCTTTTCCTTCTTTCCCTTTTTTCTTCTCAATCTCCGGGCTATGTAAATGGTTATTTTTTGGGCTAATCAACTTGGGATTTTGCAAAGATTGTTAGTGGTTTGATTGAAAAATTACAAGGAAGTCTTAAATTAGAGACATGAGTGGCCGTGGCAATGGCGCCATTGGAGGTCTTAGTGTTGATATTGGAGCAAAGGATTGAAAAAGAAAAGGAAAAAAGTGAGGAAAAAGAGACAAAAAGGAAAAAGGGAACAAAAAATAAAGAGCATGTGAAAAACCAAAACAAAAAACAAGCAAGAAAACTTTGGCTGTAATGGTGGTGGCGAGAGGTACAAATTGGTGGTGTTGATGGGACGAGATAGAGGAGAACAAGGGGTGAAAAAGAAGACAAAAAGAAACAGTTGAGGAGAAGGGGCGAGAAAAGAAGAAAATAGGTTGTCAGGTACTTGGAATAAACTTTCTAGGATATAATACAATTCTTTTAGTCGGTGATCTATATGAACTATAGATATATACGAGCCAAGTCGACCTCGAGTGGTAGTATGCTGGAGCTCAACTCACACACTAGTAGTACCGTACTCGACCTGAGCTCGAGCTTGATCGAGTAGGAGATTTTGGGCTGGAGTTAGACTCAAACAAATGCTCGTGAAAGCTCGAATTCAACTTAATAAGGCTAGAGTCCACATCGATCCTTATCAAGTCGAGTAATCTGATCATTTTTTAGCCCTTTGACTCGACAATTTGGAAAAAAATTTCTTCTCCTATCCAAATTGAACTACCTATTTTCAGTCTTCTTAGTCATTCAAAGTAGGCAAATTTCTATACAAAATGCAAATAAATGAATGTACAATACCACAAATGAAAGAGAAAAGCTCTAAAATACAAACATGCTCCACAATAATACATAGTAAGTTTCATGTCTCATAAATGAACAAGCTCTAAAATGAGCTAATCCAGGTATAGAAGAAATGAACAGCAGCATAGCAGCAGACAATGGTGCAAATTGCAAGTGCACAACCAATAAACTCTAGCGGCCACAGGATAACAACTTCAAGCCCAAATGTCCAACCATTTAACTATTGGAATGTATGCCCTAAAACAATGATTTTGCTTAAATACATTCCTAATTAAGTTTTGTATTTTATGAATTTCCATTTTATCTGTTAAATATTTGATATAACTGATAAAGTCCTTAGAATATTTATTAATGTGATGGTAGTCACAAGAGTTGATGACTATGAGATATCAATCACATTTATAATAAATATTCTTAAAATTCCCTAGTCGTAGTATTAATGAGATAGGGTATCATTAATACGGAAAGACTAGTACACAATTAGTCTCTACTTAATGTAAGTAGTGATTGTTCTCATCAACCAAGGTATAGTGATACCTAGGCTAATGTGTAGATGAATTGTAAGGTACGAATTCATTGGAGTGATCTACACAGAGATCCCATTAGGATATCTATCAAGTGCCAATGGTTGAATCTCTTATGGAAAATTATGTAAATGATCCTAGACTTGAGATCACCATAGTATCTTGAGTGTGAATCACTGCCTTTTGATTCTATTACTTGTTGCTCACCAAGAGTGACTTAAAGAAAAGAAATTGGGGGTAGTGTGAAGCATGGAAGGATAGTGAGTGATCAAGAGAGGATTCATCACTCCGATAGTGGGAGTTGATATCCAAAAAGGCCACTAGTTGGAATTTGACCTTAATAGTCGACTACATTAGGTTAATTGAAGAATGTCTTCAAGTTAACCTAATCTAGGGTTAATTCCGAGAACTAGAAAATTAATTAGTCATTAGGGAATTGGCACTTATTCCTCATTCCCTGACTAATTGGATATCTATGGTGAAAGGATAATAATTACATAGTAATTTTTCATGGAAAGGTTTGGTCAAAATTCGCTTGACTAATTCCGAATACTTGGGTGGTTGTGATGTGTTGCTAGACACTGCTCACAATCTATAATTATAAATGGATTAATTATTGTAATTAATGATAAAATAAAGTTTTTTATTTTATCTAATTCTTCTTGAGAATTATAATTCATAATTATTGCCAATGTATTTGGAACCTATTGGATCACACGCTTAGAGATTGAATTCTGGATTAAAATTATGTGTCCAAATGAAGATTTGGAAATAAAACCTTCTGGGGTCTAAATATAAGGAATAAAGGATTCCGGGGCTATTTGAGCAAATAGGATAAAATAGTTATCCTATATTTGTTTTGATTTGGATCAAATAAGACCCTATTTTTTCTCTACCTCTCTCCTATAAATAGACAAGGCTATATGATACGTCTGTACAATAACAACACAACTACGGTTGACAGAATAGAGAGAGGCTAGGGTTTTTGAGAAAAACCTACGTAGAGAGAAATTCCAAAGGAAGAGAGAATAGGCTAGCTTCTTTTTCTACACTTTCATACACACACATCTAGGATCGTAGAGACGATTCAAGAGAAGATCCAGACTTCTCTCTCGTGTGGATTGCAGTAGAGGCAGGACGTTTGAACTGCTGAAAGGGGTTGATCACTCTCTACAATACAACAAGAAGTCGTTTCTAGGATTAAGGTAATCCTACAACTCCTCTTCTCTACGAGTCATACGTAACCTAGGGTGATTCCTGGTGGGTTGTTGGGGTTAAAATTTTTATTTTCCGCTGCGTCTACTGCCCCAAAATCTAACAGTGGTATCAGAGCCATCCCTAGTTCTTTACGTATGATTTCATATGTTCTGTTGATTATTGTTCATGGATTGTATGATTGATATCTATACACGTGCTAAATTTTGGTTAAAAAGGTTGTAACTTTAATTTGATTAAAGTGTTTCTGAGATCTGAAAAATTTTCACAAGACTAAAGGTTTATGTTTTGGAAAAGTTCTGCAGTACCCAATCGTTGGATAATAAAACTGGGAATCGCGACTTGGATACGCGATGTGGATCCGCGAGGTGTACCTCGCGGATCTGGTTCGCTGATCTGGATCCGCGAACAGTACTTCGCGGATCGATTCGCGTATCTGGTTCTTAGATCAGAAACATGCTGGATCCGCGAGGACAGGTCGCGGATCGGTTCGCGGATCAGTTCGCGGATCCTTTGCGGAGCTCTCAGAACCTGATCCGCGCACTCAGAGATCCGCAAAGCTTGTTCGCGGTCGGGTCGCGGATCCTTTGAGAAATTGTTTTCTGCGAAATAAAATTTTTTGAAAAAATTGAGTTTTCAATTTCTAAAATTTTCTGATTCTGATCCAAATTTTAATTGTTAAAATTTGTTATGAAATTTTGTTATTTCATATTTTATTAGGTCAGGAATTGATTTGAAATTTAATATGATTAATTCAAATAATGTTCCAATTTATTTTCTAAATTAGTTAGAATTAAAAGTGACCTAATAAATTATTTTACCAAAATTTTCTGCACATGTATGATCTCAAAACTTGTTTGGGATCTTGAGATATAAAAACCAAATAATCCATGAATAGTTGTTGACTGTTATTACATGCTTTCTTTCAATTTAAAGTTGTTTAAATTTATATGATTGCATGGTGGATGGTTGTGGATATAAGCCCAATGTGATTGTGGATGATGGTTGAATGGTGGTTTTTTTTTTTTTATAAATAGGGCCTGTGTGTCCTGCCTTTCTTATTTTTCTAATTGTAATTTCTCTCCTCATCTAATTCCCCCCGAATGTAATTCGGGGTTTCTTATATTCTATTTGTAATGTACAATAGACAGGAATAGATGATAGAAAATTGTAATTAGTATAGAAATTGTAAATTGGAAGATGAAGAAAGGAGCTGTGCAGGAGCCGTGCCATCAAAAGGAGCAAATTTGATTTAACCTTAGACAACCATTAATTTCCCTAATGGCCAGGGAAATTAAATTAGGAATATCCACAACCATCCACGTTTTATTTTATGCTATATTTATTTTTGAAATATTTATATGCATGATTGTTGATGAGACCGTCAAATGATTTTTCCAAAACTTCAAACCAAATTAAAAATGTTTTGGAAAAGGCAAACAAATCCCTCAAATTCAATATTAAATCAAGACAGCCTTCCATCATTATAGTATAAAACAAAATGTGGTCATTAAGTGCTAGTTTGTTGGGATTCACCCAAAACTGCCTTACTTACTACATGTTTTTACTATAAGAAGTGTTCTTAAGAATGATGGGTTTGATTTAACTAAAATTATGGTTTGTTGGGATTCACTCAAGGCCATGAATTTTAGAGGCAAGGGTTAGGTTAATACAAAAGATGTAAAATCAAGAGTTGATACCTAACGGATCTAGAAATTACAAATGGATTGTAATTGGTAAAGTACCTACCTGTTAAGATTATTTTGATTTGTTCGGATTCACTCAAAGTCAAAATAGTTAAGATGGGGTTCTAGCCACTATGGGTTTTTAGAAAATTCCGAATCAATTTAAAGAGGGTAATTGATTTGAAAAAAATAATGGAAATAAAATCATAATTTTGAAGTTTTTATGATTTTATTAAACAAAACTTTTTCTGACAAACTCTATCTTTATTTTGTTGTAGAATGAGTAATAATTTGAGCCTACGTACAATTCTCACTGATTGTAAACTGAACGACATAAATTTTCTCGACTGGCATCGCAATGTCCTACTCGTTCTCACTCATGAAAAAATACAATATGTACTTGATGGGCCTATGCCACGATGAACCGAACCAAGCACACTTCTTGTTAAGAATGCTTACAAGAAGCATAAGGATGATAATAGAGTGGCTTCATGTATCATGATAGCATCTGTGACTCCTCAACTCCAACAGCAGCATATGAACATGGGGGCATATGAAATTGTACAACACCTGAGAGAGTTGTTTGAACAACAATCTAGGACGGTGAGGTATGATACGTCCAAGGAATTGTTCAGATGCAAGATGGCAGAGGGAGCACCTGTTGCTCCACACGTCTTAAAGATAATTGGATTAATTTAGAAATTGGCTGAATTAAGCTTTAAGATGGACCAAGAGCTAAATGTTGATTTAGTTCTTCAATCTCTGCTAGATTCTTTCTCTCAGTTTGTTATGAACTATCAGATAAACAATCTGCAGCACACATTACCTCAATTGTTGAATGTGCTGAAAACTGCTAAGAAAGAAATCAAAAAGGTGAAGGGTCCTATTGGAGTGCTTGTTGTTGCTTCCTCCAATAAAAGGAAGAGGCAAGGAAAAGGGCCTAAGAAGCCCAAGAACAAGCCCACCAAGAAGCCCAAGAAGGCCAAGACAGACCAGTCCAATGCAACCTGCTTCCATTGTGGACAAACTGGACATTGGAAGAGGAACTGCAAGGGCTATCTGGAGAGCTTAAAGCAAAAGAAGCTTGGGGAAGCTTCAACACCAGGTACATATATGATTGAGATTAATGTTTCTACTTCCAAATCTGGCTCTTGGGTATTAGATACCGGATGTGGCTCTCACATTTGCACATCTATGCAGGGTCTAAGGGACAGTAGAAAGCTGGGAAAAGGAGAAGTAACCCTACGTGTGGGCAATGGAGCAAAAGTTGCTGCTTTAGCTGTAGGGACTTACTACATTAGTTTACCCAGTGGGTTGATTTTAGAATTATCAAACTGTTATTATGTTCCAGCACTTACTACAAACATCATTTCTATTTCCTGTTTGGATGTAAATGGGTTTAAGATAACCCAAGAGAATAAATGTTGTTCTTTTTCAAAGAATGGTGTGTTTTATGGTTCTGGAAAATGGAACAACGGTTTATATATTCTAGATCTTGATAACCAAATTCTCAACATACAAGAAAAGAGAATGAAGTTAGATAAATTAAATAAAACCTACCTCTGGCACTGTAGGCTTGGTCATATAAATGAGAAACGCATTTCCAAGTTACACAAAGGTGGGTACTTGGACTCATTTGATTATGAATCATATGACGTATGCGAAGCTTGTTTACTTGGAAAAATGATCAAAACGCCCTTTACTAGTAAAGGAGGCAGACGATGATTTACTTGGGCTAGTACATACTGATGTATGTGGCCCAATGACAATCACAGCTAGAGGTGGATTTTCATACTTCATTACCTTTACTGATGACCATTCTAGATATGGTTATGTGTATTTAATGAAATACAAGTCTGAATCTTTTGAAAAGTTCAAAGAATTCAGAAATGAAGTAGAGAAACAAACCAGTAAAAGTATTAAGACTCTACGATCTGATCGTGGTAGAGAATACTTAAGTGATGAGTTTTAATTTTATCTAAAGGAAAATGGAATAGTTCCACAATGGACTCCTCCAGGGACACCACAACTAAATGGTGTATCTGAAAGGAGAAACCGCACCTTATTAGATATGGTACGGTCCATGATGAGCCACTCGAGTGCCCCAAAATCGTTATGGGGATATGCTTTGAACACAGCTTCCCACACTCTTAATAGAGTACCCAGTAAGGTTGTTGACTCCACACCATATGAGATATGAAAAGGAAAGAGACTAAAACTGTCTTACATGAAGGTTTGGGGTTGCCCAACCTATGTGAAGAAGGCAGAGTCAGATAAGGTTGAAGCTAGATCTGACAAGTGTTTGTTTGTAGGGTATCCAAGAGAGTCTATAGGATACTATTTCTACAACCCAACTAAGCACAAAGTGTTTGTCTCAAAACATGCTATCTTTCTAGAAAAAGAGTTTATTCTAGAAAGGGGCAGTGGGAGTAGAATAGAACTTGAAGAAGTTCAAGATACTAACATGGAACTTGAAGAAGTTCAAAATGATCAAACAAACATTAAACAACCTGTTGAAAAAAGGGTTCAGCCACATAATGATGAGGCACAAACGGAAGCTGTGAACATTCAAGAGCCCCGTAGGTCAGTAAGAGTACGCTCAGCTCGCAAGAGATATGAGTTCCTTGTGAGCCAAGGCAATGATGTACTAGTCATTCAAGATGATGAACCTACTACCTACCAAGAGGTCTTGAATAGTCCAGACTCTTCCAAATGGTTAGAGGCCATGAATTCTGAAATGGATTCCATGTATGACAACAAGGTATGGATCTTGGTTGATCCACCTGAAGGGGTAAAACCCGTAGGGTGCAAATGGGTCTTCAAGAAGAAGACAGACATGGATGGTAATGTGATTACCTATAAAGCTAGACTGGTAGCCAAAGGCTACAAGCAGAAAGAGGGAATCGATTACGATGAAACTTTCTCACCAGTAGCTATGCTTAAATCCATTCGGATATTGCTTGCAATAGCAGCATACCATGACTACGAGATTTGGTAGATGGATGTAAAGACTGCATTCCTTAATGAAAATTTGCAAGAGGAAGTGTACATGACATAACCTGAAGGCTTTACGTCGCCAAATCCCAATCAGATATGCAAACTACAGAGGTCCATTTATGGACTTAAGCAAGCATCCAGGAGTTGGAGCATTCGGTTTGATGAGACAATCAAAGAGTTTGGTTTTCTTAAAAATCCGGATAAACCTTGTGTATACAAGAAGGTTAGTGGGAGTTCAATGGTTTTCCTTATATTATATGTGGATGACATATTAATAATGGGAAACGATATCCCAATATTACAATCAGTGAAGGGTTGGTTATCCAAAAACTTTTCCATGAAAGATTTAGGAGAGGCAGCCTATATACTGGGTATCAAGATCTATAGAGATAGGTCTAAAAGGCTGCTTGGTCTTTCACAATCTACATACATAGATAAAGTGCTAAAGAGGTTTAGCATGGATCAGTCTAAGAAGGGTTTTTTACCTATGACTCATGGGATAAGCCTTTCTAAGAGCATGTGTCCTAAAACACAAGTTGAGATTGATAAGATGCATAATGTTCCATATGCTTCGGCAATTGGATCAATTATGTATGCTATGTTATGTACAAGACCAGATGTCTCCTATGCTCTGAGTGTCACGAGCAGGTTCTAGGCTAATCCAGGTGAATGTCACTGGATAGCCGTTAAGAACATTCTTAAGTAATTGAGAAGGACTAAAGATTTGTTCTTAGTATATAGAAATGGTAAATTGGAAGTTAAGAGCTACACAGATGCAAGCTTTCAGTCTGATAAGGATGACTGTAAGTCACAGTCAGGCTTCATCTTTACTCTCAATGGAGGTGCTGTCTGCTGGAAGAGTTCCAAACAAGACACCACAGCGGATTCTACAACAGAGGTTGAGTACATTGCAGCCGCGGAGGCAGCCAAGGAAGCCATTTGGATCAAGAAGTTCGTGTCTGAACTTGGTGTGGTTCCTAGCATAGTTAATCCAGTAACTCTGTACTGTGATAACAATGGGGCCATTGCCCAAGCAAAGGAACATAGGTCTCATCAACGAATCAAACATGTACTTAGAAGATTTCACCTAATTAGGGAAATCATTGCCAGAAATGATGTAAAGATAGAGAGAGTTCCCACTGAGGATAATATAGCTGATCCTCTTACTAAGGCACTATCTCAAAAGAAACATGATAGTCATGTACTTTCATTTGGACTAAAGGTTATGAATGAATTGTTTTAGTGCAAGTGGGAGGTTGTTGGAATGTATGCCCTAAAACAATGATTTTGTTTAAATACATTCCTAATTAAGTTTTGTATTTTATGAATTTCCATTTTATCATAAATATTTGATATAACGATAAAGTCCTTAGAATATTTATTAATGTGATGGTAGTCACAAGAGTTGATGACTATGAGATATCAATCACATTTATAATAAATATTCTTAAAATTCTAGTCGTAGTATTAATGAGACAGGCATCATTAATAATGGAAAGACTAGTACACGCTAGTCTCTACTTAATGTAAGTAGTGATTGTTCTCATCAACCAAGGTATAGTGATACCTAGGCTAATGTGTAGATGAATTGTAAGGTACGAATTCATTGGAGTGATCCACACAGAGATCCCATTAGGATATCTATCAAGTGCCAATGGTTGAATCTCTTATGGAAAATTATGTAAATGATCCTAGACTTGAGATCACCATAGTATCTTGAGTGTGAATCATTGCCTTTTGATTCTATTACTTGTTGCTCACCAAGAGTGACTTAAAGAATAGAAATTGGGGGTAGTGTGAAGCATGGAAAGATAGTGAGTGATCAAAAGGGGATTCACCACTCCAATAGTGGGAGTTGATATCCAGAAAGGCCACTAGTTGGAGTTTAACCTTAATAGTCGACTACATTAGGTTAATTGAAGAATGTCTTCAAGTTAACCTAATCTAGGGTTAATTCCAGGAATTAGAAAATTAATTAGTCATTAGGGAATTGGCACTTATTCCTCATTCCCTGACTAATTGGATATCTATGGTGAAAGGATAATAATTACATAGTAATTTTTTCATGGAAAGATTTGGTCAAAATTCCCTTGACTAATTCCAAATACCTGGGTGGTTGTGATGTGTTGCTAGACACCGCTCACAATCTATAATTATGAATGAATTAATTATTGTAATTAATGATAAAATAAAGTTGTCTATTTTATCTAATTCTTCTTGAGAATTATAACTCATAATTATTGCCAGTGTATTTGGAACCTATTGGATCACACGCTTAGAGATTGAATTCTGGATTAAAATTATGTGTCCAAATGAAGATTTGGAAATAAAACCTTATGGGGTCTAATTATAAGGAATAAAGGATTCCGGGGCTATTTGAGCAAATAGGATAAAATAGTTATCCTATATTTGTTTTGATTTGGATCAAATAAGACCCTATCTTTTCTCTACCTCTCTCCTATAAATAGACAAGACTATATGATACGTCTGTACAATAACAACACAACTACGGTTGACAGAATAGAGAGAGGCTAGGGTTTTTGAGAAAAACCTACATAGAGAGAAATTCCAAAGGAAGAGAGAATAGGCTAGCACCTTTTTCTACACTTTCATACACACACATCTAGGATCGTAGAGACGATTCAAGAGAAGATCCAGACTTCTCTCTCGCGTGGATTGCAGTAGAGGCAGGACGCTTGAACTGCTGAAAGGGGCTGATCACTCTCTACAACGCAACAAGAAGTCGTTTCTAGGATTAAGGTAATCCTACAACTCCTCTTCTCTACAAGTCATACGTAACCTAGGGTGATTCCTAGTGGGTTGTTGGGGTTAAAATTTTTATTTTCCGCTGCGTCTGCTGCCCCGAAACCTAACATTAACTCCATGCACTACAATTTAGCAATTCAGTCACAACTTACATGAACATTGCACTACAGTGTTCACCAGTTCACTCACAATAAATAACAAGGTCAGGAATGGTAAAAATCTTATAGTAGAAATAATGGCAACTCTTTCATATTGAGCAATGTTGCTAAATTCAAGCTAGTTAAAACAAACATAATGAACTCATTCCTTTGCATCCAATCAACCTGCTGCTACTAGTTGAAAGAATGGAGAGGAAAAAATAAAGAAGACTAATAAATGAAACAAGCATAGAAGAGCAGGAAAAATTAAAGTTTAGCAATTAGGATTCATCAGTAGCTGCAATTTCCGTCAGTACCAGTAACCGCCAAATAATATATATCATCAAGTCATGTTTTAATGCATTACATAAGATGTGATATATATACTTGTACTTCATCACACTCAATGCAAATGCTTTTAATATCCAGGACACTCAAATTCAAGAGAAAAATGAGCTACTCAGCGACAAAATTGGTATTGATTATGACACATAAACAAGTAATATGTTGTGACATGATCTGGACTGACCATAAGTATAAAGTTTCAAAGTGCCTTGACATTGGATCTAGCCACAATAAATCAAAAAGCATCAACCAAGTCTAATAACACCATAAGCTCATTAAAGAATGGAGGAATGAAACAAACAATAACAATTAAATATTCAATAGTTAAGAAATAGAATGTACCATAATATGAAACTTGATCCTTGTGGCATAAATCTTCAAACTTTTGGCAATTCAATGTCTTTGATTGCCTTTGTTCCTGCAAAAGAAAAAAAGGAAAGGTGGACAAAACACTAAAAGTTACATAACTTCCCAAAAGAATAAAGTAACTTACAAACTCAAATGTTTAAGTTTGCTAGTAAAACAATAAAGCTGACCTTCGTTTTCTTTTTGACCCCGCGAAGATTCCTACACCAATCTCCTGCATACATCAGCCCTTGAACTGTATCTGGGTGAAGTGCAGCTCAACAGGTGTCAATTACTCGAGACCCAACACTAAATGTGACCTCTGATGCAACTGTAGATATTGAAATGGCCCAAATATCACAAGCCATTCAAGAAAGTACTGGGTATGAGATCCGATTTATTTTCACCACTCCAAGCAATCAAATTCATCAAGGTCTTCTCCAATCTTTTGGCGAGTCTTGTCTAGATAATCAACCAATTCTGAATTATGGGGTTCGGAGGTCCCCACTTCGTCATAATACTGATCAAAGTCGCCCCATCTAGTCTTCTTTGTCACATTTATTCCCTGCTTTTATGAAGAGCTAGAAGCCACTAACCCTCCAGTTACCGCCCAAGCAATATACTCATCATATAACTCAAAGATCATCTGGTGAATGTTGGAAATGTTCTGAGAATCCTCTGAAGGTGGATAAAATTGAGGGTAGGCAAACTCCACAACCCTCATATTTTGTCTCGAATCTAAAATGGCAGCCACCGCCATTGGCATATTACATTCATCCCAGTACTTGCCAAAATTAGTTTTCATCCTTCAAACCATGTCCTGGATGAAGGGGTCTTCATCATTGACTTAAGCATCTAGTACTTTTTCTTTTATCTTCACAACCACTCGAAGGAACAGATTGCTGGTTGGATAATCTGAGCCAGAAATTATATATGTGAACTCTCAAAATCTTTCTGAGACCAAGCAAACCTTTTCTGCTTTTGTCAAATCCTCAGGAGATGGGCAAAAATCATAATGTTGCTTTTTATCTTGGAAATGGAGAAAAAATCCTTGAATTTGTTGGCACAATTTAGCATTTTGAAGGTGGCATTCCACCCTGTCTTGCAATCATAAAGCAACTTTTCCCCAGAATCCAGAGTTGTTGGGCAATCTTTGCAAACATCAACACTCGATCCTCTGATCGATTCACAAATTCCACAGAGTCACTAATGGTTTTGGTGATGTGCACAATCTCAGAAATGCAATCTTGAACCATAAGGTTAACGATGCGTGCACAGCATCAAACATGGAACAATTTTACACCATAGAGAAGCTTTTTGGAACTAGATATGTCATCCAGCAACACTCTAAAAGCAACATTGTTGTTCAAGCCATTGTCGACTGATATGGTGTAAATCTTGTGCTCAAGGCCCCACTCTTTCATACTTTTAAAAACTGAAGATGCTATCTCAACTCCCTGATAAGGTGGTTAATGTGTATAAAATTTAGGACTCACTTTTGTAGCTTCCAATTCGAGACGATCCAATGCCTAGTGACGACCATGTACCAAATTTTTTGGTTTTTTGACTTCCAAAGATTGGTTGTGATGCTCACTTTTTTCACATTTTTCAACTTGTTCTTCAGCTTATTTTTTTTCAACGTTATACACCTATATACAGTCATTTTTGGCTGTTGCTCAAGAGATTTTCTTCCACTCTGGCACCGCACGTTTCATCATAAGATTGAAGCCCTCTTCCTCTAATACAATGATTGGATGCTTGTGCATTAGCACCCAATGTGCAGCTGCCTCTCCTCTCTCCATGTCAAACTTTCCACTCAGGAGGGTTAAAATTGGAAAAGATTCATTAGCTGGCTGGAAATTTAGTTTCGTTTGGTACTCTGACTTTGTAATGCTTGCTTTCCAAGCTAGACATCTGCTCCTGTGCCTCCACATGCTACTTGTTTGCTTTGTCTTTCCTCTTAACAGTTTTTTCTTGCAATGTTGGCAAATAGCAAAGTATGAACCATTTTCCTCAAATTCCTCAAAGTCATCCCAAACCTCACATATTTTACTTCTTTTTGGGATGCGGAGTTCATCTTCAGGTTCATTCTCCTCCCGCATTTTCCTCTCATTTGGGCAGCTACTTGTTCTCTTTCACTAGGCACAGCAGCAGTTGTAGAGCTAAGAGCAATCAATTGAACTCTGGGAGTTGGTGTTGTATAATTACTGATAAAAGTAGGAGTAACCAGCTTCAATTGAGTAGATGAATTTGCAGTGGATGCTTGTGAGATAATGACACCTCGAGAAAACTAACAGCCATGCCTATATATATATATATATAGACACACACACAAACACACATATACATGTGTCAGGCTGTCAGCCATACATGCACTATAAAGATTCATCAATATCAATATATCACTACATAGCACTATCAAAAATCCAGTGCATTTAGCTTACCTACTCCTTCAGCATTGCTTTCTAATCTTGAGCAACTTGTCAAATGTCTAATGCCCCTTTGCATTTTGTTCAAGAAATTTGCACCATGTGAACATCAATTTCTAATTTCACCATTTAAAAAGTTAGACCAGCTAGAGCTCCATTAATTTGTGAAGTGATAATTGACACTGTCTTTTCCTTCACAATTTTGACACGGCATAATTTCATGAATTAAAAATGTATTTTATCTAAGGTACCTATAGAGATATTTGTTCTTCATTTTTAAGTCTAAAATTCCAACCAACTAGCATAGATTTCATGATTAGAAAATTGGATTTAAAAGGAAAAAAAATGACACAACAAGAAATCTGGGAAAGTTAGAAGTACACCCAAGCTTTCTCTCATTTATTCCTCCTAATTAACTAGTTGCAATAGCAGATTTCTAGTCACATACAAGACAAAAGATTTCAGGTTCCGTTGATGGTCAGTTAACAAGATTTACATTTACTATTACAACTTTAAAACTATTCATGAGTTATATATAAAAACATATACATACATTCAAAACATATGCATAAATCTTTCTTGCAGCAGCTAGCAAGCTAAAATCTCTACTTTTGTCTGATAAGCATGAATTCTAACTTCTTTACATGTACAAGTTACTAGTTAACTATGTTATTTGAGCTTTATTTTGAATAGAAACTACTTAATTTTGCTCTTATATTGTTCTAATAGATAAAGAGTTCAGTTTGGAATAAAATGGATCAATATTGGGAGTTTTGGACCAAAAGTGTGGCATGAAGAAGCAACGGAAGAAGAAGAAACGAAGAGGAAAGGGTTTGGCAGAGACAATATATTTCAGTATTTTAGCAATAACTTGAGCTACATTGGATTAAGATGATTCTTGATGCTTTTTAAAGCTAAGACAATGGTCTACAATTCTTATGAGACATCAAAGTCTAGTTCTCACGTTTTCATAGTCAAAAATCCAAATTACTGAAGTGTATCTCTGTTGCGATGCTCTTTAGACCACGTCTCAGCATTTTGACCATAGCTTAGCAACCAGACCTCCAAATGAGGTGATTCTTGCAACATTGGAAAGCTAACTCAAAAAAAAATACAACTTTTATGTTTTGTGCAAGAGCGATGTGGCCTTCTGCTGTTCAAAACCAGTGCCAAAATTAGCTCCAGACTTGTCACCGAAGTTGTTCTACCCAAAGAAAGAAATTGAAGCTTGAGCATGTCCCGAACCTATCTTCAGGCCGATCTTTGTCAGAAAATTACACGAAACTCATTGTTTTACCTTTTGGAAACCTATTCCTTTTGGAATTCAATTGTAACTTTAGAAAACTATAAATAGGAGTACTTAGGACATTTTTAGATGTTAGAAAACAATGGCTTAACTTAGTTTAACAAGTTTTCATATTGTTTTCTTGAGAAATCAAGATTATTGTGGCAAATCAAGGAGCAACCAAGGAGCAGAATTGGAGTAAGCGACTGAGAAGTTTTCTTATTCTTGTTCCTATATTTGTAAACTCTTTGAATTTGTGGTTTTTATTTTCTGATATGTCAAACTAAATTTGTTTCTGGGGTTAGGGTTTTTATGAAGGGATTTTGATTAATTTTTCCGTTGAATTCTTGGTTTTTGCTATGATTTATCTATCTTGATTTTAATCATGTGTTTGTGATTGGTCACCATAGACATGATTTTTGGGTAGGTATTGAGCTGAGAAAGGATATACAACTGTACACTAGATAAATAAATATACTTAACCTAATCACAAGAGTAGATTAGAATTTGTATAATGAAACTATACCACTTCAGATCTTAATAGGTTTAATTAAACACATATGACCTCGAGAGAGACCTGAGATTTAATCAGCCACACTTTAGATGCATCAAGAGGTGATCTAAAGTACAATTGCGTGATGAGCTCATAGTTTGTCAAGAAAATCACTCAAGAATTAATTCAAAATTCTAGATTAAAACATGAAACTATGGGTTTTCCTATCTATTGATATCTCAATCACTATTCACGTGATTTGGCTATTTATTTAATTTCTTAGTTGAATATTAAATCTTTTTAATTTGAATTTTATTATTTTTATGGGATTAACTAAAGTAGAAAATTCGCTCGTCCCTATGGGCTCGACTTGGAATACTCCATGTAATTTATTAATACGATTAACCCTATGCAGGAAATTATCGATCATTGTCTATATGCAAAACTTAAGTACACAACTTAAGTACCCATTACAGCACCAAGAACTTCAAATTTCAGCTGGGAATTATCATGTCAAATAACCATAAGCCGTCAAGATTTAAACATTTCCACACTTGGGCATTTTATGATAAATGAAACCAAAGAAAAACATAAGAAGTATAATCTGAAAGAAAAAAGAGTAAACCAATAGCATATATCTACCGCCTGCCAATTTATCTAAATTCCCCAACAATAAAAATATTAAAAAAAAAGAAAAAAAAAGGAAAAGCAGCAATTTTCGTTGGATAAAATTAACTCGAGAATCAAGATAAATTCATATGTAGCAGTATCATTAGGGTTTCCGCCATTCACAGTAGTAAAATTAACTCAAGAAAACTCCCACAAAACCAACTAGAAATCGACCATTTATAGTATCAATTAGCCAATTCTCACAAAAATTGCCACATTAGGGTTTGGGCCCTTTGGTATTATTGTTTCAAATTCCCATTTTCCTTTAATTTACAAACATTTTCTAAGCAAAGATTAATTCCAGAAGCAATGTTTGCAAATGAAAGCTCACCTCAGACTCAGATGAACTCTGGTGATTGGCCTACGGTCGGTCCAAACAGCAGCTCCGATGGAAGTTCACCCTTAACTCTTTAGTTTTCAGCTGATGATTTGAGCAGTGAATGAGCTCTGCAGCAACGGCTACAGAGGTTTACAGACACGGCGAGCAGCGGCGGTGAGTGAGAGTGACGGAGAGATGGTCCGAAGTTCGAACTTTGAACAAAGAAGAACAGAAGAACGAATTGGAGGGGCTGGAAAAAATTTCAAATTTCAAGTGAATTTTGCATCCTTTTTCTTCGATTTTTGTAAGAGTGAATGGCAAAAAAGTCACTAAACTTTTTAAAGTTGCACCGGTTGGTCACCAAACTTATTTTTTGGCCAAAAAGGTCACTCAACTATTTAAAACGCGCCTTCCGAGTCACTCCGACGAGTTTCTTGCCTAATCCAGTCAGAGACACAATAAAATAATCGAAGGCACTAATTAAACAGGGGTAAAAAAGTCCAGAGATTGGAATGAATATGAATAAACCTTAGATTTAGGAAAATGAAACCCTAAATCTTCATAAATGAACAACACATCGAGGTTGCAGCGGAGGCGCCGGGGATCGGTTGTGCTGCAGGTGGTGGAGGAGCTTTGGGAGACCTGGGAGTAGCAGTATATGACACCTGTGCTGTTTGCGGCTTTAGACCTTGCTACGGTCGCGACGACGGATGAGGAGGAGGAGGAGGTGGTGGTGGTGCTGGAACTTGAGAAGAAATTTGTGCTTTCTGAGTTCTTAAAGCAGTGCATGAAGGTCTGCGAGGAGGATTTGGAATGCGCAGCGCCCTCTTCTCCACATCAAGTGAAGCTTTAACTCTGCAAGCATCTTGGCAGCTGCTAAGGAACTCAGGCATTTTATTTGCCCTCAAATCATGGTTTTATGAATCTAGCATCTGGTCTTCCTTTGCGGCTTCCTTGAAACGCATAAAACCATCAGATTGTCTTCTCTTATCAAGCATGAAATCTTCTGAATAGCACTTCAATCCACTAATGGAGTGTCTCCTCATTGAACTCTGTCAATCATCCCAATTAGGATTTCTGAAATTTTCTGTGTGGTCAAGCTGCTGTATGTCTTCATCAGTAATAGGCCATTCCTTCAGCTTCTTAATAAGATTTAACCTCGATGCACTGTTGTATACAGAGGCTTCATCAGTTCCATTAGATGATAAGCAAATAGATTCTCTTGGCATCGAGTTTCGGGTAGGGAGCGTGAATGACGAAGGTCTTCAGGTTTCGGGTTCGGGTTCGGATTGGGATCTATCATTCAACGGCTCTAGACTTTTTTGCCCCTGTTTAATTAGTACTTTCAATTATTTTATTGTGTCTCCGACTGGATTAGGTAAGAAACTCGTCGGAGTGACTTGGATGGCGCGTTTTAAATAGTTGAATGACCTTTTTGGCCAAAAAATAAGTTTGGTGACCAACCGGTGCAACTTTAAAAAGTTTAGTAACCTTTTTCGCCATTCACTCTTTTTGTAAAGGTTTTTCTTTTTAGTATGCAATTTTGTTAGAGCAAATGGCCAAAAATGTCACTAAACTATTCACTTATATGTCTTTTGGTCATTGAACTTTTTTTTTAGTCAAAAATATCACCGAACTCCTAAAAGCATACAATTTTTAATATTCTGTCAAATATTTAAATTAAGTGGGATGGAGAAGCTGTTCCTTGAACAGTTGGAAGGAGCAATTTTGTTTCAAAAGTTGCTGTGAGCATTGTGCCAGCAACTCATACGCCTTTTTTACCCAATTTAAACCCTATTATCAAAGTGGTGTCCGCACTGCTTGGCGGCGTAGGGACAGTGCAAATCTAATCCCACCACCTCTTCCACATTCGCGCTCAAGACTCTCCTCTCTGTCTCATCACTTCCGACCTCCCCACTTCCTATCCCTGCCACCACTTCCCCCAACCCCACAATCAACTCCGACGATGACCCCTTTGAGTCCATAGGTTTCATCACTGCTTTCTCAATGTGGTCTCTCGAGCCATACCCATTATTCACCCAGTCCTCAATTTCCTTCGTCGGCCACTTAGCTGATTTGGAAAGAGTCCTAGAAATGACGTTTTCGTCCTCTTCCTTTTCTTCGGGGTCAAATTCTTCTGGGCCTTAGTGGTTGTGGATAATTTGAGGGTGTATTTCTTCTGGGCCTTAGTCGAAATGATGTGGCTTCAATTTTGGAGCTTGATTATGATATATCTGATCACACTTTCCAACTTTTTAGAGATTGTTCTTCCGCTACTTGCTTGAGAAATCGAAGCGTTGAAGCTCTTGCTACTGTTGCGCTTGTTCAGGCCATCAGTGAAGCTCAAGAACCCAGGACCCTCTAGCTTAAGAAGAATCTGTAGTTTTGAGTCCGGTTTTAGGGATTTGGATTTGGAATTCTGTGAGGAAGGGAATACGGAAGGCGTGCAATAGGAAAGGAAGTAGATAGGAAGGCGTGAGAAGAAGGCAGGAGGAAAGCACGACTTCAACTAGCTGAGCAGCATGAAGAATACGTGCAAGGGTGAAGGCAGTAGCAGCGTGAGGTCGTTAGCTGAGATGGATCAGTCACATGGGCGTATCACCAATCCCGAGAGATTTCTTAAGGAATGTCTATAAATAGAAAGCATGGGTAGTTGCAGAGTGTGCTCATTCTCTGATGTAATTCAATTGTTGCTAGCAGTAGCAGATTTTATTTTTCCTCTCTCTGTACTTTTCCTTCCTCTTGATCGTTCTCGAATCTTTTCCATCCATTCTCAATTCTGTATTAAGTTGTTATTTGCAATGACGAAGCCAATTCTTATTTGAATTTCTATCCAGTTAGCTTCATTATTATACAAATCCTTTCTGATCCTCACAATTAGTATTAGAGCAGCAACGATCCTCTGGGAGTTGCTGCTGCTGAACTCTGATTTTCAATCCAAATTACTCCAATGATGACTCATAATACTGAAGAAAATATACGGAAGGAGGTGGTAGATCTGGGGAGTGTGGTTAAGGGAATTAATAGCAAAAATGAGGGACTGGAACGAACCCTCTCAGTGGTAGAAAACAGGCAAGAGAATTTGGAAAACTCGGTACACAACTTGGATTTGAAATACGATGGATTGATGGCCATGGTAGCTCAGATGAATGCAGATATGAACAAGCTCAACTCTAGCATGCAGGATTTGAGCAGGCATGCCTGATCGGGGTTACTCAAGAACGAAGTCCGGGTGATGATCAAAGGATGCCAAGGAGGGAACAGCGTAATGCAGAAGGAACTGGAGCAGAATCATCAAGCAAAGGGGAATTCCGAATGGGAAACTGGCTACCCAAAATCGAATTTCCAGAATTCGAAGGGGAAGATCCCAGAGAATGGGTCCGAAAAGCTACCAGATACTTTAGAATCCATGAGGTTGAAGGAGACAAGAGAACAGAGATCGCAGAATTATACTTGAAAGAAAGAGCAGAAAAGTGGTTCCATGGGCAGTTTGGCCATAGAACTTCAGTACCGTGGGGAGAATTCACACAAGCTCTCTGTGTAAGATTTGGGGATGGATCACCTGAGGGAGTACTAGAGGATTTCTCCAAAATCACTCAAACCAGTTCTGTAGAGGAATATCAAGAGAGGTTTGAAACTTTAAAAGCTCTAGTCATGCCTTCTTTACCTGTTATGCATGAGAATTACTACATTTCTGTATCCCTAAGTGGACTAAAGGAGGAAATAAAGAACCAAGTGAAAATGTTTAAACCCACAACTCTATCCTCTGCCATGGAAATTGCCTGGCTCCAAGAAAAGACTGTTCAAGCTCTAGCCAAATCCCAGAAAATCAACCCAAAACCATTGTTCAATACCACTAATCAGAACCTCCAGAAACCACCTTACAATCATAGACCCTTGCCTAAATGGAACGCGTCCAATTCCAATCAGTCGAATTTGCAGAAACCAACACCTAACAAAAACAACCATCAATTCAGGAAGATTACTCCTGCTGAGTTCCATGAGAGAAGGGAGAAAGGGCTTTGTTATAAATGTGAAGAACCTTATAGTTTTGGACATGTATGCAAAAATGCTTCAATTACGAAGCCTGATGATCAGCCACTGAAGGAAGGAACCATGGGGGAGGAAGGAGAAACATTTTGTGACTGTGAGGAAGAACAGGAGGAAGAAGGGCTGATAGAAATCTCCTTGCAAGCCTTGTCAGGAGGGGTTAGGCACAAAACTCTCAGGATTCCGGGTTCATTGGGAAAAAGAGCTATAAGTGTTCTGGTGGATAGTAGGAGTACGCATAGCTTCTTGGATGAAAGATTAGTAAAAGAATCGAGGTATGAGACTTCCAGTGGACAACCATTATCGGTGACAGTGACTAATGGAGAGAAAATGCAATCTAGACCTCTTAAACATCCTTTGCAGTGGCAAATGCAGGGTCATAATTTTCAACACAAAATCTATACTCTCAGGCTGGGAGGAAGCGACATGGTGTTGGGGGTGGACTGGTTGGCCAAATATAGCCCCATCCAGTTTGACTTCCAAAAATTGAGCATGGAGTTTGAAAAAGATGATAGGGAAGTAGTGTTATCGGGAGTCACAGATGAGCTGAAAATGAATCCTATCAAGAGTAACCGACTTGAGAAGTGGATTAAAAAATAGCTGTATGGTATTATAGCGCAAGTATCACCTGCAGAGCCAGAAACAGCTGGCAAGGAAGGAATTCCATAAGTAATACAAAACTTGCTGGATGAATTCGAAGTAGTATTCTCAGAACCAACAGGACTTCCCCCCTCTAGGGGTCATGACCATTCAATCCAACTCAAGGAGGGAGCCAAGGCCTTCCAACTCAGGCCTTACAAGTGCCCCTACGTGCACAAAACTGAAATCAAGAAGATGGTGACGGAGATGCTAAATATGGGTATTATCCAGCCTAGTAAAAGCCCATTTGCCTCACCAGTGTTACTGGTTAAAAAGAAGGATGGCAGCTGGAGGTTTTGCGTCGACTACAGGCAGCTCAATGAGCTGACAGCAAAAGATAAGTTTCCAATGCCTTTGATAGAAGAGTTGATAGATGAGCTCCATGGATCCAAATATTTCACTAAGATCAACCTTAGAGCTAGATATCATCAAATAAGGATAAGAGTGGGAGATGAATTCAAGACGGCCTTCTGAACTCATCAGGGATTGTACGAATTTAGAGTCATGCCATTTGGCTTACAAATGCCCCAGCCACATTCCAATCACTCATGAACGAGGTGTTCAAGGAGCAGTTAAGGAAATTCGTACTAGTATTTTTTGATGGCATTCTGGTTTACAGCTCGACTTTAGAAGAACACCAGAACCACGTGAGAGAAGTCCTGTCTATTTTAAAACGACAATAGTTGTTTGCAAAAAAAAGCAAATGTGAGTTTGCTCAAGCTCAAGTGGAGTATCTTGGCCACGTGATTTTTGGGGATGGAGTACAAGCTGATCCTAAGAAAATAGATGCTATGGTGAACTGGCCTAGACCACGAAATGTAAAACAGCTCAAAGGCTTTTTGGGTCTCACAGGTTACTACAGGAAATTTGTCAAGAGGTACAGCTCCATTGCTAGGCCCTTGACACAATTGTTAAAGAAGGATGGATTTAGTTGGGGAAAAGAGGCAGAAGAAGCTTTTGGATTACTCAAATTGGCTATGAGTAGCACTCCAGTGCTAGCACTGCTCGACTTCACTCAACCATTTGTGATAGAGACAGATGCTTGTTACGGGGGAATTGGGGCTGTACTAATGCAAAATAAACAGCCAATTGCCTATTTGAGCATGGCAGTTAGTGTCAAGAACCTGGGATTATCCATATATGAAAAGGAATTACTAGCTCTCGTGACAGCAGTGACTAAGTGGAGACACTACCTAGAGGAAATCACTTCATCATAAGAACTGATCAACAGAGCCTAAAATATTTGCTGGAGCAAAGAGTGACCACTCCGCTTCAACAAAAATGGCTCACCAAGTTGCTAGGCCTCAGTTACGAAATCCAGTACAAAAAAGGAGTGGAAAATGTTGTGGCAGATGCACTTTCCAGAAGAGATAATGCTGAAGCAGGAGAATGTTCAGCAATCACCACAGTGACCCCACTTTGGATTCGAGAAATTATAGAAAGTTATGAAGGTGATAACCAAGCACAAAACATCATTACCGAATTACTCGTGGACCTAGGGAAGCCATCCGACTATCTCTATATGGGAGGTATACTGAAGTACAAAGGTAAGCTGTATGTGGGATCAGCAGGGGATATTAGGCAGAAGCTGATATAGGCCATCCATTCATCTCAATTGGGAGGTCACTCAGGAGTAAGACCAAGTTATCAAAGGGCTAAACAAATAGCATATTGGCTTGGAATGCAACAGCAAATCAAGGAAGAGGTCATGTAATGTGATGTGTGCAGAAAATGCAAAGACGAACACGTGGCATACCCCGGACTTTTGCAACCTTTACCAATACCTCAACACACTTGGAGCCACATTTCCATGGACTTCATTGAGGCATTGCCAAAATCAGAAGGAAAAGAAGTTATATTAGTAGTGGTGGATAGATTTACTAAGAGTGCTCACTTTATGGGGCTCTCCCACCCTTACACAGCCATTACAGTGGCAAAGATATTCCTGGATGGAGTCTGCAAACTTCATGGAATACCACAAAGCATAGTCAGTGATAGGGATAAGGTATTCACTAGTCAGTTCTGGAAGGAATTGTTCGAGTTGATGGGAGTTAAGCTGGCCATAAGCATTGCATACCACCCTCAATCTGATGGGCAGACAGAGAGGGTAAACCAGGTTCTTGAAATGTACTTACGGTGCATGTGCCATTTACAACCGAGGAGGTGGATGAACTAGCTTTCACTAGCCGAATGGTGGTATAACACCACCTTTCACACAACTATCCAGCGCAGCGCATTTGAGGCATTGTATGGAATGCCACCTCCGTAACTAGCATTTGGTCCATAGCTCCAAAGTAAAGTTGTAGCAGTGGATGAGGAATTACAGAATAGGAGGAAGATGGATGAAATATTACAACAACAGCTTCAATTAGCTCAATCTAGAATGAAGTTCTATACGGACCAACACAGGAGTGAAAGAGAATTTCAGGGTGGTGATTGGGTGTATGTAAAGCTCCAACCATACAGACAAATGTCAGTGAACTGGAGAAACACTTCCAAACTGGCTGCTAAATACTTTGGCCCGTATCAGATTGTTGAAAAGATTGGGCAGGTAGCATATAAGCTAAAATTCCTAGAGGGATCTAAAGTCCATCCTGTATTGCACGTTTCTTTGCTTAAGAAGAAACTGGGGAGTGGTGCAGCACCTATACTGCGACTTCCAGAAACTGATAGGGAAGGACAATTGAGAGTGGAGCCTATAGCAATTCTAGCTAGAAGGATGGTGAAGAAGAAAAATGCAGCCGCGACCCAATGGTTTATCCAATGGTGGAACACCAATCCAGAGAATGCAACCTGGGAATATGCTGAGGAGATCCGGGCCAAGTTTCCTGAGTTTCAGTCTTGAGGACAAGACTATGTTATGGGGGGGACATTGTGAGGAATGGAATACGGAAGGCGTGCAATAGGAAAGGAAGTAGATAGGAAGGCGTGAGAAGAAGGCAGGAGGAAAGCACGACTTCAACTAGCTGAGCAGCATGAAGAATACGTGCAAGGGTGAAGGCAGTAGCAGCGTGAGATCGTTAGCTGAGTTGGATCAGTCACATGGGCGTATCACCAATCCCGAGAGATTTCTTAAGGAATGTCTATAAATAGCAAGCATGGGTAGTTGCAGAGCATGCTCATTCTCTGATGTAATTCAATTGTTGCTAGCAGTAGCAGATTTTATTTTTCCTCTCTCTGTACTTTTCCTTCCTCTTGATCATTCTCAAATCTTTTCCATCCATTCTCAATTCTGTATTAAGTTGTTATGTGCAATGACGAAGCCAATTCTTATTTGAATTTGTTGGCCTTGTTCCAAGGTTTTGATGATAACAAAATAAAATGATGATTTGGTCTAATGTTTTTATGTGAGAATTTTGTTAGAACAGGTCCTTGATTCATTGGAAAAGAAAAGAAATCAATTCAAGATGAATTGAGAAGATGCTAACTTATCGGACACTTCTATCGGACGCACATCATTATCATCGGACGTCCGATAGAATTAAAGATGAAATCAAAAGCTCTCAGTGTCGGACGCAAAGCTATCGGACGCAGAATTATGCATCGGCCGTCCGATAAAGAACGAAGCAACCTATCGGACGCTTGTGCCGGACGCCAAAACCATCGGACGTCAAACGACGTTGAGAAGAACTCGGACGCTCCTATCGGACGCATAACATTGTATCGGACGTCCGATAGGTCCAACGGCTATTTTTCAACAGCCATATTTTTGACCGTTGGAGAGGTTCTTGAAGCCATTTCTCACACTCTATAAATACCCACAAGTTCAAGAAGATTATAAGACTTTTGCCTACATGAAATACAAACACAAGTGAATATTTGGGTAGAAATCTTCTTTGTTTGTTGTATAGGTGTGGGGAAAGTTGGGTTTGTGAGGTTGCTCAAGTGAAGGTTACTTTATAGGAGGCATAAAACCTTGGTGAAGGTGAGCCTATCACTTGGAGTGGTAAAACCTTGGTGAAGGTTACCTCACTTGTAAAATAGTTCTTAGTTGGTTGGTGAGCTTTCAATTGTAACTAGTTGAGGGTTTATTTGGAGAGTAGTAAAACTCCTTTGCTCAACCAAAGGGTGTTTGGGGTGAGGAAGGAGTGATCCTTCACTTGTACAAGTTGATTAGTGTCATCATCAATTGAAGAAGCTATTTGGTGAATTCAACTCCCAAGTTTGGAAGAAGCTTGGGAGTTTGATTGGTTTGAATTCCTTTTACCTTTTTGTTACTTTATTCTTTGTGGTTTAAGATTGTTAACATTTATCATTATTGTGATTGTTTGAGTACTTGTTTGCTTGAACAATTTTAGTTGATTTATTGGGTTGCATTTCGGGACCTACAATTGGTATCAGAGCTTGGTCTCCTTGAGATTAAGCTCAATCGGCTTAGGAGTAAAGATGGCAACCAATAATGTATTGTTTTTAGAAGGGCAATCCATCGTTAGACCTCCCATGTTCAATGGTATAAATTATATTTGTTGGAGGGATAGAATGGAAATATTTTTGCAATCTATAGATATAGAATTGTGGTTTATTGTTAGTGAAGGACCTTATGAGGCTACAATTATAGATGAAACAACCGGTAGAAATAGAATTAAAACTAGAAGTGAATTAAGTGCTCAAGATAGATTTAATCTCTCTTTGAATACTAAGGCCATGAATGTATTGTACAATGCCCTAGATGCAAATGAATCTACTAGAGTAAAAGGGTGCAAATCGGCCAAGGAAGTATGGGATAAGTTGAGAGATATGTATGAAGGGAGTGACAATGTTAGAGAACAAAGGAAATCTATGCTTGTTGCTCAATATGAATCTTTTAAAATGCATCCTCATGAAAATGTTGATAAAATGTTTTGTAGATTCAATGATATTATTAAAGATCTTGAATTGCTTGAAAAGGTATACACTTTGGGTGAGAAAAATAGAAAAATTTTGAATGCCTTGCCAAAAGAATGGGAAAATAAAGTCACCGCTATAGAAGAGGCAAAAGACTTAAATTCTATGTCTATTGAATCTCTTGTAAATTCGCTAACCTCTTATGAGTTGAAATTAAAAGCACAAGATGATGAAGCATGGATCAAGAGAGGCATAGCATTCAAGGCCTCACAAGAAGATGATGAAGATGTGAAGCTAAATAACATGGCAAGAACATTGAAGAAGCTTCTAAATAAAAGGAGCTCTAGAGGAGGAAGAGCAAGTAATGATAGAAGAGAAAAACTCAAGAATTTCAAAATTACTTGGGACGAATGCAATTGGGATGAAGAAATGGAAGAAGAAGAAGAATCAACCCAAATGGCACTTATGGCATTTGGAGATAATAAGGTAAACTCTAATCACTCTTTTAGTGATGAAGATGATGATAATGATGATATGCAAGTTCTTATGATCAAAATGCATAAAAATTTGAAAGAATCTTATGCCAAAAATAAGGATTTGAAAATAAAAATAAATACTTTATTGGAAGAAAATTCTAGACTTTTTCAAGAAAATAAGAATTTGAAAAAAGAAAATGATGATTTGAAAAATTACAAAATTGATTTTGATTGCAAAAATAATTTGAAAAAGAAGTTGGAAAATAAAACAAAATTTTATGAAAAAATGTTGGAGGAACAAAATCTTTTAAAGAAAAGAATTAATGATTTGAATGATTCTCTCCAAAACGAGAAACAAAATGTTTTACAAAGAAAAGAAAACCATATTTTACATGGCCAAAATGATTTTATTATTTCTGGAAAAAGAGGAACTAAATTTATTAAACCTACTTTTGTGAATAATTCTAGTATTATGTGTCATTTTTGTTGCCAATTTGGACATATGCAAAATGATTGTTATGTGAAGAAAAATATAAGAAAAGGCATGAAATGTATGTGGATTATTAGATCATGTTGTACTAACTCTCATTCATTATGTTCTATTAGTTAAATAAAAAAAAAAAACAACAACTTGGGCTATAATTCATTAAGTACTTTGCTACTTTGGTGTTTTGTTCATATTGATGTTGGAATTGTGAAATGTTGAATATTGGTGTTTGTTAAATGTTTAAATATGGTTGAATTTGGTTGATTGATGCTAAGTAAGGGGAATTTAATATACTTTTTGATTGATGGCAAAAGGGGGAGATTTGTTAGATGATTTTCTAAATTGTTAGATGTTTATGATTTTTTTTTAAAATCATTTTAACTCTTATTGAGGGGGAGTTTCTTATTGAGGGGGAGTTTCTTTCTATTCCCTTGCAAAATCATCATTTGGTTTGTCATCATCAAAAAGGGGGAGATTGTTGGCCTTGTTCCAAGGTTTTGATGATAACAAAATAAAATGATGATTTGGTCTAATGTTTTTATGTGAGAATTTTGTTAGAACAGGTCCTTGATTCATTGGAAAAGAAAAGAAATCAATTCAAGATGAATTGAGAAGATGCTAACTTATCGGACACTTCTATCGGACGCACATCATTATCATCGGACGTCCGATAGAATTAAAGATGAAATCAAAGCTCTCTGGTCGCTGTCGGACGCAAAGCTATCGGACGCAGAATTATGCATCGGCCGTCCGATAAAGAACGAAGCAACCTATCGGACGCTTGTGTCGGACGCACAAAACCCATCGGACGTCCGACAGACGTTGAGAAGAACCTGTCGGACACTCCTATCGGACGCATAACATTGTATCGGACGTCCGATAGGTCCAACGGCTATTTTTCAACAGCCATATTTTTGACCGTTGGAGAGGTTCTTGAAGCCATTTCTCACACTCTATAAATACCCACAAGTTCAAGAAGATTATAAGACTTTTGCCTACATGAAATACAAGCTTACAAGTGAATATTTGGGTAGAAATCTTCTTTGTTTGTTGTATAGGTGTGGGGAAAGTTGGGTTTGTGAGGTTGCTCAAGTGAAGGTTACTCTATAGGAGGCATAAAACCTTGGTGAAGGTGAGCCTATCACTTGGAGTGGTAAAACCTTGGTGAAGGTTACCTCACTTGTAAAATAGTTCTTAGTTGGTTGGTGAACTTTCAATTGTAACTAGTTGAGGGTTTATTTGGAGAGTAGTAAAACTCCTTTGCTCAACCAAAGGGTGTTTGGGGTGAGGAAGGAGTGATCCTTCACTTGTACAAGTTGATTAGTGTCATCATCAATTGAAGAAGCTATTTGGTGAATTCAACTCCAAGTTTGGAAGAAGCTTGGGAGTTTGATTGGTTTGAATTCCTTTTACCTTTTTGTTACTTTATTCTTTGTGGTTTAAGATTGTTAACATTTATCATTATTGTGATTGTTTGAGTACTTGTTTGCTTGAACAATTTTAGTTGATTTATTGGGTTGCATTTCGGGACCTACAGAATTTCTATCCAGTTAGCTTCATTATTATACAAACCCTCTCTGATCCTCACAAAATCCACTGGTGGGTTGCCTTTCACAGTTTCGTGGGGCTTCGCCGTCAGCCGGAGGTAGAGAAGAAGAACAATTTGATTTATTGTCACTTTTTGTTTTACCCCAAATTAATCGAGAATTGGTATTCTTCCTAATGTAATGGAAAATATTTTGCATTCTTTGTTTTAAAAATGATCCCTAATTTGTAATTCATCCCACCAGGGCGTCATTGGTATAACAAAAAAGATAAAGAGATTGAGACAAAATTGCCCCTCACAACTGTTCAAGAGATAACTTCTCCGTCCCACTTAACATGTATATTTGACGGAATGGTAAAAATTGCATGCTTTTAGGAGTTCGGTGACATTTTTGGCTAAAAAAAAGTTCAGTAACCAAAAGACATAGAAGTCAATAGTTCAATGACATTTTTGGCCATTTGCTCATTTTGTTATTACTTTCTTGTCATCATGGAATTTTATTATATGTGCGAAGAATCTTGTAAATTAACTAAAACTTACACCCTTAATGGTCATTTCATAATTAAAATTATATATTATTTAAATTATATAACAAATTGTCAAGAATCAAGTTATTTACACCTGGATTAAACTCGATTTAAATGTATAGTCTAATAGTTCGAAATTTGGCTTGAATTTCATTTGAGTCTCGAACTTAGTCAAATCAAATTCGAGTTAAATTATTAACCTCGCTACTCGTGAGTTCGGTACAACCCTTGCATGAACCCTTATAAGTTATTTATGGTTTCAATAACTCGTGATGATGATTGGAATCAAATCCATTCAAACTTTTTTTCTTACGAATAAAAAATACATAATGTTTCTGTTTGAGAGTATTTGATCGAGTACTCAGCATTGGCAAGATTTGTTAGAATAAACATATTGAAAAGGAATCGTAGAATCGATTAGTTTAGACATTTTCGTGGAAATTTTTGTGGTTGCATTGCATGTGCCTACACTTATTTGATAGTTATCCATAGAAAGAATTATGTAAGAACAATAGAGAAACACATCCCTTATCGAATTCAGCTACCAAAGGAGAGTTACAAGACTCATACCCAGTTTAGAAACCAAATAACCGTACATTACATAATTGATGTAGAACAAAAGTCCTATTATTTTGAAATTCTCCAACACACAAAGAGAACCAAATAAAACTAGACATCCTGTTGCATTAAACAAGTTACTCTAGTCTTCACTTCTTTGGTGGTGGTGTATTAGCAAAGTAAAATGAAGTACGGAATAGTGCATCTCCAATCCTCTGTCCTGCAACATTATTCATTGGCACTGCATCTGATAGCTCCTTCAAATCCTCCTCTGTGAGCTTGACTTTCACAGAAACATTATTTTCGTGAAGATTTTTCACCTTAGTTGTTCCTAAGATGACAGATCCAGTTTTAGCATTCAAACAGATATCACTGCAGAAATAGGACGTTAGCTCAAAGTTGATAATTTTTGTCATCTACTCCATCTAATCTGTTCCAAGTATTTTAAATTCTGTTCAATATTTAGATCAGAACTTCATGTATAAACTGTTCCTAATGATAAGCAACGTTGTTAGAACTATCGGTTTATAGAACTTCTTTGATCAAAATGCATGACAATGTAGGTTTCTGGATCTTTGCCTGACTCCTGATGGCAAAGTTCTTGGATTGAAGATTGTAGTAAGATACCTGACATGAATCCTACAGGAGCATGAACAGAATAGTACATCGAACCACTTAGTATGTATTCAAAAGAACAAATACGGATGGTGAGCAAGAAGAGGTCTGGGATTTGGGAAGCCTCTTCTTAATTAATATGTATTAGTAAAAACATAATGATGTTTGTTGAAATGCATTTCTTATTACCACAATGCACCTTAAAGAAGTGCAAAACCAAAGCTGTGGGTTGACAACAATTGTGAATTAAATTTAGGCAACTGCAGCACCGGCTAGTTTTCAACTACGAAGTTCCTGAGTTACAGACGAAACATCCTTCTTTCTAGGCCTTCACATCATCTAGAGAGAAACTGAGAAACAAGTAACTCACTTCAAAGTTTCTGTGAAATTTGAAAATAAATATAACCATCAAGTTTACAGTTTACTGCAACCAGAGTAGAGACTAGAGAATGGAGCTCTAAAGATTCGCTTATGCCCTCAACACGAAAAACGAGAAAAGTTTTTGTGGTTCTAAACCCTGCCTTACATTCTCAACAAATCATTGGTAAATTAGTAGCATCAAACAAGTAATTGTCCTGATTGAGCTTACCGGGTATGGGTACAATGTCTTCACCCTGACAAAGAACCCAAGCAATTGCAAGCTGGGCAGGAGTGCATCCGTGCTTTTTAGCCAATGCATCTAAGCGGAAATAGATGGTTTTGTTCTTTTCAAAGTTCTCACCTGTAAACCTTGGATGAGTTTCCTGCAGACACGCAATTAAAGTAGTCCATCCATCAGTGAATTGGGAGTAGTAAATTCATACAAGTTGTCAAATTGAAGAAAAGGCAACAGAATGGCATAGAAAATGGATTTGCATATTCGTACCAAGTAGCTATTCTGAGGCAAGCTTTCAACAACAGCCTTGCCAGCAAAAAGACCACGACCAACAGGGCTGTATGGAACTATCCCAATTCCAAGTTCCCTATGTATGGAAACTCCACATTAAAGTAGAATGATCTAAACTCAAAGAGCTGTTATAAAGAAAGGAAAAGCTTCTACTACAAATGAAAAGAAGAGAAACAAGAACTTGCAACTATAATCCATGATTGAACAAGCCTACCAAAAGGAGATGAGTGAATAATCTAGCATCTCTGTAGATGAATGAAAGCCCTACTAAAGTAATTATCTTTTAAAGCACAGAAGAGATAAGAAAACATTTTGAAAATGTATATCTTAGATTAATAGGGCACGTTATGAGACCAAAATGATCACAAGATTTTTCACGAACCTGCAGAGGGGCAGCAACTCCGGCTCAATGTCACGGGTCCATAGGGAATATTCCTGTTGTAAAGCAGTGATAGGATGAACAGCATGTGCCCTCCTTATTGTATCTGGGCTAGCTTCAGATAATCCAATGTACTTAATTTTACCTTCTTCAACTAATTTTTTAAGCTCTCCCATCTGCAACAGAGGAAGTAGAATTACTCAGCAGCACAAGCACAGTACCTTAAGAGATCCACTTGTATATTTCTTACAAAACATGTGCCTTTATTGATCAAAAATTATAAAACATAGGCCTCAGAATATATTATAAAGGAAAATGGGCAAGAGATATTCCCTTGACAATTCAGAAAGAGCAGGAGGATTGGATCAAACACTTACAGTTTCTTCAATTGGTACAGTAGTATCTATTCGATGTATATAATAGAGATCTATGTAGTCCACTTGAAGGCGCCTCAAGCTATTCTCACAGCAGGAGCGAACATATTCAGGAGTGCCTTTTACTGTGACTTTTGTGGGCTCAAATTTAAACACACCAAACTTGGTAGCTAACTGGACTTTTTCACGAGGCAGTTGCTTTAGTGCCTGCAAGAATTGGATTACATTGAACATGTGGAAACTTTAAAATGGCAAAACAAGACATCGTTTCATATTTTTATGATTAAAACATAAGAATATGCCCCCTGAGGAAAATAAAAACCGATGAACAGACAGAAAAAATATTTCTTAGAAGGCAAAAGCCTCCTCTTGCAATCTCTGTATGCATCCTATTCTGATGAAGATAGATTTTACGGGCAGAAAGTAGTACCATTTTATGTAGTCTAAGAAAGCTGATAATTTGGGCAATCACAATAACCACATATGAAAGAAATATCAAACTGATAATTCATGTTCCTAAAATATTAGCTCCTTGTATTGTTCTTTGCTTTTATCCAAATGGCAACCTACTACGTAGCAAGGACATAAAACAAGGTAAATCGCCATTCAAGGTGATAATTTGGTATGATTTTGCGTTCAAAATTATAAGAGTCTTCATGGTTGCCCTGAAAATACAGTCATCTTGGATGCAGCTAGTGATTGTTCTCTTTCAAAGTTAGCTAAGGTAATAATACATATGTTATTATTATATGTATTATGGATGTGCAAATTTTTAAAAAAAAGGACAAAGAAAAATGATTTCTGAAGCTTTTTTGTTCTCTCCCACAGGTCTCAATAGCTAGCCAATTACTAGCCTGGTTATACAAAATCTCTTTATAACACTCTGTTCCTGAAAATGTCGAATTCAACTTCTAAAAATGTCACTTGTTTATCTGTGTGAATAAACACAAGAAAGTATAAAAAGTGAAATCAAACGTCGCTGATCATATTTAAGCAGGAAAAAATGGGGAAGCTAATTGGAGTTCTTCTTTACAGCCTTCAATATCACTATTGTACTTGTTTTTACAACGATAAAGTTCTCATCAATGTTGATTAGCATAAAATTACCTTTCCAACCAAGTATTCGTTAGCATGTTCTGCTCCATATACATCTGAGGTATCCCAAAAGGTAACTCCTTGGTTATAAGCCTCCTTGAGTATTGCAATTCCATCCTCCTCTGGTATTGGAGAATTGTATATTCCAGTTAGGCCCATACAGCCAAATCCTATTCTTGAAACCTGAAGCAGTAAATTAAAAATGAGTAAATATTTATATACACTAATACTGTATACAATATCACAGTTTGATGAAAAATACACATGTAAAATTTGGATGTATACACCAATAGTGTATAAAAGATTATTCTATCAAAAATTACAAAACGTGAAAACAAATACTAAACAAATCAACAGATAAACAAGGAGGTTCAAGGATTCATTCTTATTTATGAGAAAACCTCAGAAATATTGTAATTGCATTTTTTTTAAGCATCTTTGCTGATAGCTAGTTTACAGGAAACAAATCCAAACAAAGCTAGGGAAGATTCGGGCAAGGGAATGTGACGATTGTCAGTAATGTCTTATCTGGATAGTGTAAAACATTTTAAACATATTGTAAGTCATTATAAATAACTCGTACACGTTAGTTGTGTTAGGATTACATATATTCTCCAGTTTGTACATTTTTAATTTTAGCTCCTAACCCAAAAAAGAATTAGGCTGAAGCCAGTATGCATGCCATATAGACCATTGGATTTATGAAATAGCCATAAAAGTTTGCTTGCATTTCAAATCATCAGTTTTTTCAACACCATGCATGTTATTGGCCTATTGCCATGGTCTGCAAATGAGCCATACACCAGGCGGAACAAGCCAAGAGCTTTCTCCAATCAGGAACTCTTAACTAGTCCCCCCAGTAATTCCTCCGGAGCCCAAGGTATAATAATTTAAAAAAAAAAAATTGCTTACACAAAGCAATTTTAAATGCAACTGTTAAGCAGTTATCTTCATCAAGCAAGAAAACGCATGTCAAGCAAGAAACCGAACACATTTAACAATGAAGCAAGAAAACGCCTGTCAAAAACAAAAAATTTTGGAACAAGGGGATGATGGTAAAAGAATGGACTTTACCTCAAGTCCTTGGCTTCCCAGCTTCACTCTTGGCATCTCAACTTCACCAGCCATTGCTCAGTAGTTTGTGCAGATACTGAGCTCGCCTGTGCTGAAGAATGTCATTATATATACTTAGCAAAGAATGCAATTCCTGCGAGTTTTCCCAGTCATGTGACCTAATTGATGACGAAACCAATCGACCAAAGCAGAAAGCTTTTGAAGCGGAGAGCTGACCTCAGGGATTATGTCAAGTAATGGACATGGACCTCAAGCCCAGGCCCAGGAACAACTGGCAACCCAATACCCAACCGAACTTTGTTATCATGAGGTTCTTGCTTTGACTGTCAAACGACTAAAGCCCTACCTTTTTTTTTTTTTTTTTTTTGAAACTTCTCCTAATTTTCCTTGAGTTGAGTAAAAAGAAAAAAAAAATCATTGGCAATTTTCATTTGATTGGTTACTTATAAGATTTAGATTTCGGTTTAAATAAATAATTAGTTTTTCCTTTTTAGGTAAAAATATTTTTATTGAATAGTGCTTGAACTTGCACAAGAGCGTAGAGTGTGCTATACAAATATACCACTACTTCCAAAAAAACTCTAACTAATTCCATCAACTTTTACCAAAAATAGCTTGTGAAAACTCCACTTTGCACCCCTAAATTTATGTTATTTTTTCATATTGCATCCTAAGTTTCAATTTTGGATATGTTGCACTTTGAATTCTTAATTTTGGACATTTTCTACTCTAAATTCTCAAGTTTTTCCTATTTAAAGTCCAATCATTGTAATTACGTTCATAAAATTAATGAGATAAAGGATGGTTAAAATTAATGAAAATGTATCATTTTGTTCTAATTCTGATCTTTTATTTTTTTTCTTAAGCATTTTCAATACATTGTCATTGATTTACATAGTCTCAATCATAACATTGCTAACAAAATTAACGAGATAAAAGATGGTGCAAATTAATAACAAAACATGTCTATATTTATTTATTTTTGCTACAATACCTTGGAACATTTTGACCACTTTTGAGATGTTGTCAATATTGATTGATTAGTTCTCTATATTGTTAATTTTACTAAAGTGTTCACTGCTTGGATTTAAATGGAAAAACATGAGAGTTTAAGGTGCAAAGTATCCAAACTAACGTTTAGGATACAAAGTGAGAAGTCATATAAGTTCAGAGATGTTAAGTGGAGTTAGTCCTTATCTAAAATCCATAAATCATCATTCAACAATTCATGTACCTTAGCAAATTGTCCTCCTTCTCCTTTTTGTTAAATTTTCAGGACTAACGTTTAGGATACAAAGTGAGAAGTCATATAAGTTCAGAGATGTTAAGTGGAGTTAGTCCTTATCTAAAATCCATAAATCATCATTCAACAATTCATGTACCTTAGCAAATTGTCCTCCTTCTCCTTTTTGTTAAATTTTCAGGACTGCCCAACTAACAAATTAATTAAATCCTTCCATTTTAATAAGATTCTTGTTTGATTCCTATCTTAATACCCACAATTAATTTAACAATTCAGGACTAATTGTGGTCAAATTTTCACTAACTAAATATTCCAGGATCAATCTCGTGACTTTACCGATCAACTAGTTGTTATCGAACAAATTTTGTGCTCAAACTCAAACCGTGGAAGATGCCTAGTACCTGTGTTTTTAAACTCGGACCGGACCGGCCGGTTCGACCGGTTGAACCGGGAATCGGCCAGGCATCCGGTTCGAGTCAACTCTCAAAACCGGAAAATTCAAAATCCGGTCAAATCCGGTCAAAACCCGGGTTTGAACGGGTCTGACCAGGTGAACCGGTTGATCGGGTTTGACTATTTGACCAGATTTTTTTTATTTTTATTATTTTTATTACCTTTAACGCATTATGTCCTTTCAAACTCACTTTTTTAAGTTTTAGTAAATATGCTTTAACCTCTCATTATTTTAATAAAGTGTAAAATTAATCTAATACATTTTTTAAGTTACATTTCTACCTCTATATATATATATATATATATATATATATTATATTCTTTCAGTCAATTTATTTATTAAATATAAAATTCTCTAATTTATATATAAAGTCATAAATCACCAATTTAAGAAAAATTTTTATATATATAAAGTTGAAAACTACCAATTTGAGAGAATTTTTATATATTATTTGTAGACACCAAATTTTGACTATTTCTTTTGTTTTCCTATGTTTTTATCTGTTAATGTTTAGTTATTTATTTCTGAAATTTTCTAACATATTTTTCTCATTTTTGTAGGTTTTCTAAAAAAAAAAAAAAAAAAAAGAGGAAGAAAAAAAAAAAAAAAGTCAAAGTCATAAAACGCGGACCATGGGTGAGTCCAGTAACTAGTCCACAGAACTGATCGGCGAAAAAAAATGACGCTGGATTTTTCCGTAAGCTTGGATCATCCTTTTCCATTGTATTTTTTGCTTGAACGATAAGAAACCTATTTAAACATTCCCAACTCACCCCTAAACCCTAACAACTCATCTAACGCGTGCAGTTAGCTCACCTCATCCCAAGAACATCAAAACCTTTGGTTCTAGGTTTGGGTGGCTATAAATAGCCTAGATTAGGGTTTAACAAGAGAGGAAAATCGAGAGAAAGAGAGAAGAGGAGGTCGAGAGAAAAGGAAAAAAAGAGAAAACGATCGAAAATCAAAGTAAAAGGAGAAAAGAGAGAAAAGAAAGAACTAGGGTTTCTTTTTTGTGAAGATTTTCTGAATTTTGGGGATTTATTTTCGTCTTCTAAAGCTTCCGAGTCGTAGTCTTCCTATACTCTATCTATCTTTTTTTTGGTGAATCTTGTTTGAAAATGTGACCTTTTGGTGGAACCAAGGTCTTGACTATGTTTTGATGTTTTATGATAGTTGATGATGTTTGTTTGTTGTTATATGAGCATATTACGTTTATATAGCCTTGGTAAGGCTATTAGATTTGTTTTACGCTTTAAAATCGATGTTTGATGCTTCGTGATGATGTTGTGATTCCCCGAAATTTCTGGAAAAATGTTCTTCGCGTTTGAAGATGTGAAGAAACGCGGACCACTACGCGGATCGGTCCGCGTTCCTCTTGAATGTTTGAAGTTGTGAAGAAACGCTGACCTCTTGACTACTTCGCATAACACTCAGCTTTGTTTGAATACTTGAAGATGTGAAGAAACGCGGCGGCAGCCCCGCTTTATCCCTCGCTTCTTCCCTTCCCTTTTGTCTATTTGATGATGTCGATCCTTGAGATTTGGCCTTTATGTTTTAGTTTGTTCTTATGGTCGAATAATGTTGTTTAATGCTTCAAATAGATCCCTTGCCTCAATATTTTTTTGCTTGTGATATTGTTCGAAAACTGAAGCAATCTTCCGATATTTTGAAGATGGGAAGAACGCTGAGTCCGCTTTCAGTCCGCTTCCCCTCAACTTTGATTTTGCTTCTAACGCTGGACCTTGTTACGCTGCTCGGTTTCTAGTCCGCGTAACGCCTCTCGTTTTTGTATTCTTGATATTTCCGTTCTTTTGTTTGAATCTTACTCTATTTCCTAGTATTATCTGCTTTGCTTGCGAACCTGTTTAAATACTTTTTATTTGAATTTTTGATTGGTTTTTCCTTTAAATTGGTACCTTGATCCCTTTTGTTCACATTGAGTCTTAGATAATCATTCCCATCATTTAAGGATTCAATTAAGGCCTCACATCAAGGGATGGTAACTTCTTTCCCCAATTATGTGCTCATTATGTGTTTTTGCATGATTTTGCATGTTTTAAATTAAGTTTTCCTTTGCTTTTATTCATGTCTAGTTTTTATTTATGTCATTTAATTTTGAGTAAATCATTTGGAGGCCTTGGATGCCAAGTTGTAATAGATAGGTCTAATTTGGCAAAAAAGTGTATTTAGTCTAGAAAATGTAATAGTTAGATTATTATTCTTAATTTTCTTCCCTTAGAATGTATTTAGGTCTCCCCCAATGTAATAATTAGTTTTTATATGCTTATTTTGCATGCTTGCATGATTATGTGTTTATTTGCTTTTCTAGGGCCTTGCATCTAGACATTATACCTATGTGTTATGTGTTTATGTGTTTTATGTGTTTACTTGCTTTATTATCATGTCTACATGTTTATTGTGTAAATATATTGACGTCACCACACTAGTCCAACGCTAGTTGTGGCCTTCCCTTTCGATTTCTCACTAATCCAATGTTAGTGAGAACCTTTTGACGAGGGCTAGTCCAATGCTAGACCCTTAAACGCCGTTCATGCATTAGATACAAATTTCACACACTTTTCACTTTTAGAGTTTCTTTCCCATTTTGCATGTCACTATTATCCCACCCCGTGTGTGAAACATCTCATGTAGTTTTCTTTTTATTAGATTAGTGCATTTAAGGCATTACCCTTTGAATTAGGGAAAAGAGCGAGTATGGCTTCCTAGCCTTAGCACGCTTTTATTTCCTTCTATGAAAAGGAAGATCCAAAGTCATGAATTTAGTCCCCCGCACCCGTTATGTTGCATTATCCCTCTTTAGGACATACATGTGCATTATTTCAAATGTTATCAAAATCATTCTTTAAAAATTAAGCTTCTTCTTCTCTTTTATCAATTCAAAGTTAAAAAGCCACTTTTTCTTAAAATTGCACCTTTTTGGAAATTCAAGTTCCTCTTTGCATTTAAAATTGATCCTTTCAAAAACTCAACTTCTTTTCTCTTGATACTTTATAAAAATTGCATTTTTGAAAACCCTACTTTCTGTTTGTTCGAGTCTCATCGTTTGCATTTTTTCGTGACCTCCTCGAGGGATCAAAATTGGATGACACAACTAATGTGATCAATTCCAATCACACCTCAAGGAGACATTTTGCCCCTCTCGATTCAACATTAGGTCTAGGTTTTGCATCCATATAGACAACATCCAAATGTGATAAATTTTAAAGATAGAAATTGGGAAATTTTCAACTAAATCTTGCAACTAGCTTTGGCTAGGTTAGAAGGGTGCCTTAGAGACGAGTTACATCGAATCTTTGCCTTCCCTTCTTTCAACTGTGACCCCCGAACCTTTTTCTCTAGTTTTTCAAAGACCTGGAGTCGTCTAAAAAGGGTTTTCTTTGTTTATTTTCATTAATTAAAATCTTTTGGGTGACTTGGTACACCTAAACTCCATACCAAGTGGCGACTCCAAACTTTTTCTAAAAAACCCTTTTCTAGACTTTTGTTTTTGGGTCCAAACCGTCGCATTTTATAGTCCCATGACCCCTTTCCCTTTCTTTTCCAAAAAATCGAAATCTTTCTCTTTTCCACAACACAAAACATTTTTCCATCAAAAATGGGGCGCGACAGCTTGGCGACTCCACTGGGGACTTTCCTAAGAGGGTCCGAGCACTTGATTTAGTTGATTATTTCGTTCGTCTAACTTTCTTATATATCACATTTGGATGTTTTAGGTTGCATTCCTTTTTCGTTTCTCTTTTAGGGTTTTTCCGTGCAAACACTCCCTACATCGCGTACATGATGAATGAATTATTGTTTATTTATTTACTTGTACCGCGCTTTGCATTTGGGGTGGGTGTGCATCTACCCTAGAGCCTCGAAAATGCTTGATGTTTGAATCCCTCCTCTCAAAGGAAATCACTTTCATACGTGCATATGTATTTTACTTTGACCCTACTTTTTTACTTTTAGTGGCTTGTCACGCCACTCTTCCCTATTAGGATTAGGATCGATCCACTTGGACATGTGGCCGTGGCACGACGTGCACGTAGCAATGTCTAGGGGATCACTCGAACCACCGACTTGGGGCATTTGGATTGATGACCTTTTGCCTTTGGTCCAAGGTTTGGGAGCTGTAACCTTTATCGAGTCTAGATGCATTAGTGAGCTCAACCTCATGCATCCATGTTAGAATTGCCTAGGGGAGAGTTTACCTTACCCTATTAAGGATCACTAGACACGAGAGGAGGGATTCCACCCCTCTTTATTTTTGTGCAATTTGTTGCTCCAACGTGTTATGTGATATCTGTTGATTAAACTAACCTTTTGTTGTCTTCCCTTTTCTTGCATTTCACAAACTCTAGAAAATAAGAGTCTTGGCACTCTTTTAAGACAAGCCATCCTTCTAGATAGGCTATTGCATGTTTGAATTTATGTATATTGCATTTAAGTTGTAATTGCACGTCATTGTTAGGCTTACCCCGGCATTCAAATGGGGCTCCTATAGACCATGTTTCATTTTGCACCCTTACTTGCTTTAATAAAATGGCATCATGCATAAGCCATAGAGGGAATGCCGTATAGGGAATCCCATGTTAGGAATAAACCACCATTGTGTCTCGGATATATAATCCAATGAGATTTGCATGTTATGTTTTCAGTAACATCCAAAGGGGTAGTGCACAAGGTAAGGTAGGGTCCGATCCTTCTATGATGACACCCAAAGATATGGGGTGACTTTCATATGCTAGAATATAAACCTCTAGTAATCATTTTTTGGCCATTTTATCAAAGTTGGTAAAATCCCATGCATAAGGAAACTAAATCAAAAAAGTCACAAAATAATTTCTCATTGTTGAGATAATAATTTTATCAAGGCCAAATCTTGATTTTAGAAGGCTTATGGGCTAGTGTGTTGCAAATAAAATGGAGATGTGGAGTTACAAGTAAGTAATAAACCCAGTCGATTTTTGAGTAAACCATCAATCCCGCCTAATCCATTTTTCCCTCAAAGACAAGTCAAGGCACTACAATTCCTTCAAGAATAGTCCTTTTCATGCCAAATTAACCTTTAACCTCTCTTCACATATCAATTCGGACGATCCCCTAGATTGTTTTACTAATCACATATCAGTGAAGTGATCGGACCCATCAGGTATTGTATGGTGCATACCCCAGAGGATTGCATTTTTCATACTAGGCCTACCCTTGGCATAAAAGGGCCCCCCTCTAGGACATGCATCCGAATTATGTAAGCAATCACTAACTTCGTTCTTTTTCCTTTTTCTTTCAAATAAATCTCTGCAGATCCCCTTTGGAAATAAGCTCCTAAAGTGTGTTTCTTTTCCCATTCAGAGAAGCAGGGACAAGTGACTGATCGGTCAAGTCAAGAAGACCAGTTTATTTTTGAGTCATCATTTTGAAGATTGATTAATTGCAAAATTGAGGAAGGACAAGTGCCTTTTCGGGAAAATTTGGGAAAATGGGGTTTTCATACGCACACCACTAGGTGTTATATAACCCACAGTTCTTTTCAGATTCCTTTCTTCTGAAATGTGGCGTGCTTCGACATTCCGCCTGAACAGCCTGTCCAAGAGGCCACCGGAGGCGATGGATCCGCCCCCTGATTGGCAGTTTATCCTATTCTTGCTTTATTTCTCTTTTATGTTTGATCTTGTGTTCTATTTTTTTTTTTTTTTTTAGACATAGGTTTAATTGTTAGAAATACTTTTGATTCATTCGCTTGCATCAGAATGTGTATATTTGTTTAAATTGGGCTCTTATGTGCTTATTTATGTTTGAAAAAAAAAAAAAACTTTTCTAAATTGCACATTTGCCTCACAAATTGATTTGTTTTTCAAAATTTGATTCAAAAAGGGTGCAAATGTCCAATTTTGGTTGCAATTGTTTTCATCCTTCTGAATAAAGCCTGTGATGAAAAATCCTTTTCCATCTTACTCGGAAATAATTGTTATGTGATTGTGACATTGGCATTTTAGAAAGTATGTTTTGTAAAATAGGGAAAATTATGCCTCAGTTGTTTTCCTATTGAATGATATTTCTTCTTTTGTTGGATTTTATAAGAAAATGATTGATATTTGTTGGCAAATGATCCTCTTTCAATTGATGTGAAAAAAAAAAAAAAAAAAAAAAAGGCAAGAAAAAGCAGCAAAGTGAGAACCAAAGTTCTACTCCAATGATTCTAGTACTAAGTAACCGGAGGTTTAGCATCTACAAATGTTAACTTTCAGTAAAGCGGTTGCTTGAATTATGAGTATGCAAAGCAGTTTGAACAAGTAAAATGTTGAGTAACCGGGAATCTTCACCTAAAAGTGTTGATTTTCGCGTCAAAAGACATCTTTACTATTTGAGCAAGAAGGCATATGTCGAGTAACCGGGAGTCTTCACCTAAAAGTGTTGATTTTCGCGTCAAAAGACATTGTTGCAATTTGAACAAGAAGCTGTGTTTCAGTAAATCCTTTTTAGCCATAAAATCTGAGAAAATATGGAAAAAGCAAGCTTGAATTGACTATATGAGTCGTTTGATTGCAAAATTTGGTGAAAGTGAGAAATCAAGTTTGAATTGTTAAAATTGAGGTATAATTGTCTCTCTTTTGCTTGATATTATGAGTATTTGATGCAAATTGAATAATTGCATAATAATGTTTTGCCTGGTTTATGAGGATTTGGATTTCCAAGATTACATGGTTTATTTCAATCCCATAACTTGTTTTTGATGAATATTTCCTATCACTTGAAAACAAGCAATGTTTCACAAGCAGGAATATCTGATAAATGTATCTTATTGCATGTTTTTCATACGTTTTAGTCGTTTAATGGTCAACAGCTGTGATCACAAGAGTTTTTTGCATTTAAAAAAAAAAAAAAAAGAGAAAGAAAAGAGGAATTGAATTTCCATGGACTAATTGGTTAATATTTCATGACTTCTGCAGGGTTAACGATTCGGTTGACACAATTTGTTTTGAGAGAAGTGCTCTCAAATTTTGAATAATGCATTCAAGATTAATTTTGCCGGAAAAGATTTGCAGATCAAGACGATGGCAACATATGTGGATTTGCTCCAACCCTGCAGAGGAAGGGTTTCAGTTACACTCTTCAATTTTCCAAAGTCCATCAATTCTTAAAAAAGAAAAAAAAAAAAAAAGAGGAGAAGAAAAAAAAGAAAAAGAGAAGAAAAGTGAAAAAAAAAAATGAAAGAAAAAAAAAGGGAAGAAAAAGAAGGAAAGAAAAGAGAATGAAAAAGAAAAAAAAAAAGAGAAAAAGAAAAGGAAAAGAAAAAGTCATTATTCCTATCAATCACTTGCTTGTCAAGTCAAAAAAAAAAAAAAAAAAAAAAAAAAAAAAAAAAAAAAAAAGAGAAAAGATCAAAAATCAGAATTGCACCATTTCATCGAGTGCATCATTACTGGCATTTTACATCTATCATGTTTGAACAACTTGTGTTTTATTTTTCAAAGTCTGGCAATCCAGCATTTATGTTTTCATCTAGTCATTCAGGTTTGGGTCCAATCCCACTGAATAGTTTATTTCAGTCATTCAGGCTTGGGTCCAATCCCACTGAATAGTTTATTTTAGTCATTCAGGCTTGGGTCCAATCCCAGAATAGCATATTTGCATTTTCCCATCTAGTCATTCAGGCTTGAGGTCCAATCCCATCGAATAGTCTAAATTTGGAAAGAATTTAAATTTCATTGCCTCTCGCCAGCACCCTTCTATCCCTCTTCACTTTAAATTTCACTCTCGCCCTCTCTATCCCCTCGCTTCACTTTAAATTTCATTGCTGTCTCGCCACCCTTCTATCCCCCTTCAATTTAAATTTCAACCCTTCTATCCCATTCTTCAAATTTAAATTTATGTTGGTGAGTCTCACCTCTATCTCCATTCTTCAAATTTAAATTTATGTTGGTGAGTCTCAGCCTCACCCTTCTATCTCCATTCTTCAAATTTAAATTTATGTTGGTGAGTCTCACACTTCTATCTCCATTCTTCAAATTTAAATTTATGTTGGTGAGTCTCAGCCTCCGCCGGGTACCCTTCTATCCCCATTCTTCAAATTTAAATTTATGTTGGTGAGTCTCACCTCTATCCCTATTCTTCAAATTTAAATTTATGTTGGTGAGTCTCAGCCTCACACCCTCTATCCCTTCTTCAAATTTAAATTTATAGTCTCACCTCATCCCTTCTTCAAATTTAAATTTATTTGGTGAGTCTCATCCCTTCTTCAAATTTAAATTTCTGTTGGTGAGTCTCAGCCTCCGCCGGGCACCCTTCTATCCTCTTCTTCAAATTTAAATTTCTGTTGGTGAGTCTCAGCCTCCGCCGGGCACCCTTCTATCCCCTTTCTTCAAATTTAAATTTCTGTTGGTGAGTCTCAGCCTCCGCCGGGCACCCTTCTATCTCCCGTTCTCGAATTTTACAAGTCTCAATACTCATTTCATCATATTTCATTTGATTGGAACTACGTTTGACCTGATTCTCATGTCGAGATACGTAGGCAACTCTACACGAGTTCGGTCACACTATGCTTTGTTTGTTTGAAAATTGGTAATATAACATTCCTGTTGTTTGCAATGGTTCAGATACAACCAGCGAAATCAGGTGAGTATTTGGTGTCTACGTCTTTGTCTGGAGTTTCTTCGAAACTCAGACAAAGAGGGGCAAGCTGTAGACACCAAATTTTGACTATTTCTTTTGTTTTCCTATGTTTTTATCTGTTAATGTTTAGTTATTTATTTCTGAATTTTCTAACATATTTTTCTCATTTTTGTAGGTTTTTCTAAAAAAAAAAAAAAAAAAAAAAAAAAAAAAAAAAAAAGTCAAAGTCATAAAACGCGACCATTCTGGGTGAGTCCAGTAACTAGTCCAGAACCTGATCGAAAAAAAAATGACGCTGATTTTTCCGTAAGCTTGGATCATCCTTTTCCAGCTGTATTTTCGCTTGAACGATAAGAAACCTATTTAAACATTCCCCAACTCACCCCTAAACCCTAACAACTCATCTAACGTGCCAGATTAGCTCACCTCATCCCAAGAACATCAAAACCTTTGGTTCTAGGTTTGGGTGGCTATAAATAGCCTAGATTAGGGTTTAACAAGAGAGGAAAATCTGAGAGAAAAGAGAGAAGAGAGAGGCTGAGAGAAAAGGAAAAAAACAGAGAAAAACGATCGAAAATCAAAGTAAAAAGGAGAAAAAGAGAGAAAAGAAAGAACTAGGGTTTCTTTTTTTGTGAAGATTTTCTGGAATTTTTGGGGATTTATTTTCGCTCTTCTAAAGCTTCGAGTCGTAGTCTTCCTATACTCTATCTATCTTTTTTTCCGGTCAATCTTGAAAATGTGACCTTTGGTGGAACCAAGGTCTTGACTATGTTTTGATGTTTTATGATAGTTGATGATGTTTGTTTGTTGTTATATGAGCATGTTACGTTTATATAGCCTTGGTAAGGCTATTAGATTTGTTTTACGCTTAAAATCGATGTTTGATGCTTCGTGATGATGTCATGTGATTCCCGAAATTTCTGGAAAAATGTTCTTCGCGTTTGAAGATGTGAAGAAACGCTGGACCACTTACTGATCGCGTAGCGGTCCGCTTCCTCTTGAATGTTTGAAGTTGTGAAGAAACGCTGGACCTCTTGCTGACTACTAACACTCAGCGTTCTGTTTGAATACTTGAAGATGTGAAGAACGCTGGGCTGTTACGCAGCTGCCCCTCGCTTTCTATCCCGGCTTCTTCCCTTCCCCTTTTGTCTATTTGATGATGTCGATCCTTGAGATTTGGCCTTTTATGTTTTAGTTTGTTCTTATGGTCTGAATAATGTTGTTTAATGCTTCAAATAGATCCCCTTGCCTCGAATATTTTTGCTTGTGATATTGTCCAAAACTGGAAGCAATCTTCCGATATTTTGAAGATGGGAAGAAACGCGGGGCGTTACGCGGCTGAGTCCGCGTTTCAGTCCGCGTTTCCCCTCTGAACTTTGATTTTTGCTTCTAACGCGGACCTTGTTACGCGGCTCAGTCCGCGTTTCTAGTCCGCGTAACGTCTCTGTTTTTGTATTCTGTTGATATTTCCTGTTCTTTTGTTTCAGAATCTTACTCTATTTCCTAGTATTATCTGTTTGCTTGCAGAACCTGTTTAAATACTTTTTATTTGAATTTTTGATTGGTTTTTCCTTTAAATTGGTACCTTGATCCCTTTTGTTCACATTGAGTCTTAGATAATCATTCCCATCATTTAAGGATTCAATTAAGGCCTCACATCAAGGGATGGTAACTTCTTTCCCCAATTATGTGCTCATTATGTGTTTTTGCATGATTTTGCATGTTTTAAATTAAGTTTTCCTTTGCTTTTATTCATGTCTAGTTTTTATTTATGTCATTTAATTTTGAGTAAATCATTTGGAGGCCTTGGATGCCAAGTTGTAATAGATAGGTCTAATTTGGCAAAAAGTGTATTTAGTCTAGAAAATGTAATAGTTAGATTATTATTCTTAATTTTCTTCCCTTAGAATGTATTTAGGTCTCCCCCAATGTAATAATTAGTTTTTATATGCTTATTTTGCATGCTTGCATGATTATGTGTTTATTTGCTTTTCTAGGGCCTTGCATCTAGACATTATACCTATGTGTTATGTGTTTATGTGTTTTATGTGTTTACTTGCTTTATTATCATGTCTACATGTTTATTGTGTAAATATATTGACGTCACCACACTAGTCCAACGCTAGTTGTGGCCTTCCCTTTCGATTTCTCACTAATCCAATGTTAGTGAGAACCTTTTGACGAGGGCTAGTCCAATGCTAGACCCTTAAACGCCGTTCATGCATTAGATACAAATTTCACACACTTTTCACTTTTAGAGTTTCTTTCCCATTTTGCATGTCACTATTATCCCACCCCGTGTGTGAAACATCTCATGTAGTTTTCTTTTTATTAGATTAGTGCATTTAAGGCATTACCCTTTGAATTAGGGAAAAGAGCGAGTATGGCTTCCTAGCCTTAGCACGCTTTTATTTCCTTCTATGAAAAGGAAGATCCAAAGTCATGAATTTAGTCCCCCGCACCCGTTATGTTGCATTATCTCTCTTTAGGACATACATGTGCATTATTTCAAATGTTATCAAAATCATTCTTTAAAAATTAAGCTTCTTCTTCTCTTTTATCAATTCAAAGTTAAAAAGCCACTTTTTCTTAAAATTGCACCTTTTTGGAAATTCAAGTTCCTCTTTGCATTTAAAATTGATCCTTTCAAAAACTCAACTTCTTTTCTCTTGATACTTTATAAAAATTGCATTTTTGAAAACCCTACTTTCTGTTTGTTCGAGTCTCATCGTTTGCATTTTTTCGTGACCTCCTCGAGGGATCAAAATTGGATGACACAACTAATGTGATCAATTCCAATCACACCTCAAGGAGACATTTTGCCCCTCTCGATTCAACATTAGGTCTAGGTTTTGCATCCATATAGACAACATCCAAATGTGATAAATTTGAAGTTAGAATTAGGAAATTTTCAACTAAGTCTTGCAACTAGCTTTGGCTAGGTTAGAAGGGTGCCTTAGAGACGAGTTACATCGAATCTTTGCCTTCCCTTCTTTCAACTGTGACCCCCGAACCTTTTTCTCTAGTTTTTCAAAGACCTGGAGTCGTCTAAAAAGGGTTTTCTTTGTTTATTTTCATTAATTAAAATCTTTTGGGTGACTTGGTACACCTAAACTCCATACCAAGTGGCGACTCCAAACTTTTTCTAAAAAACCCTTTTCTAGACTTTTGTTTTTGGGTCCAAACCGTCGCATTTTATAGTCCCATGACCCCTTTCCCTTTCTTTTCCAAAAAATCGAAATCTTTCCCTTTTCCACAACACAAAACATTTTTCCATCAAAAATGGGGCGCGACATTATTTTTTAAGAAATTTTTTTTATATACTATTTTGATTATATATTATTAATATATATATTTATGATGTCATCCGATTCGACTCCCGGTCGAACCCGGTCGGACCCATCGACCCCTGACCCCTAAGCTCGGCCGGTTCGATACCCGATCCGAGTCTGAAAACATAGCCTAGTACTAACTGCACCTAGAACTAATATCGTAGTTTGGTTTTGACACCAATTGTCTTCTCAAATTTATGAGTTCTAGTGATTCAATATCCACAAAATGAAATAATTGTGTGGATAAAACTCACTCGTAAAATATATGTGGGAGGAGAAAGTAAATGAATAACTCAACTCATGATAACAACTTTATTAATAAATCAAACAGAGGAAGAAAATCTCACCATAATAAAGATCTAATAACTTCTCTATAGACTCTCTTGTGAAAAATACTCTAACTAATATCTTAATTATAACCTACCTGATTTGGAGAATAAGACACTACCAAACAAGTAATTGCTTAATAAAATGCCAACTGTTAAGTAAGAAAAATATTGAAAATCTAATTGCAATACAACTACTAAATAATCAAATAAAAACTTTTAAACTTGGTTATATTTCCAACACCCTGGGCAAAGTGTGATCTAATTATTCTGTTAGCATGACTTACATAATATTTTTCTTAAAGATAAAATAGGAATTCAGAAAGTTCGATGAGCACGATTGAATTTCGGCCTTACATTTTTAAGAAAAATCAAAGTAGATCAATGGAAAATTTTTCAAATTGACAAACCTAACTCAAGTGCGATTATCGTCGTTCCATCTCCTGTAGAAGGTATCCAATAAACTAACCACACTCGGCTGTTCGTTAGCTCATTAGTTACGCAACCAAAGTAGGTAGGTGAGGTCTGGAATTATGTCATTTATAATGAGCATAGAACAATCCAAAGCACAAACACTATGAGGCACATATAGATGGATCATATAAGCAACTTGTGGGGAAAAAATTATGTTTATTATAGTAGATTAATAAGTTTGTGCAATAAAAAAGGTTTAAAAATAAAAAGATGGTGAGAAAAATTTGTTAAGAATCTACACTAAGTTTTTTTTTTTGGCCAAACATCTACTATGCAAACAAAGGTTTTGTCTTTTGATTAAAATAAAATTAAAAGCACTGGAACACCTCCGACAATCAACCGAGCTGCAGGATACACCTGTAATTTTTGCAGCCATTTTGAACCTTTGATCTGAGCTAAATAAGCGAAAAAGCTAACTCCATCAATTCCATTAGTCAAATGATCACTTTACATTTCATCTTCATTCTTGCCACCCCTACCTCAGTAGACGATATTTTTCTTCTTTTCTTTTGGCTGTGTTTTCTCCATGGGATATGGCTAAGCCCTTCATCCTAGTCAAAGGATAATTAAAGTTTTGTCTCCATAACAACTATGAGATCTAATATAATTTTATTATTTAATATATTATATGTATTCGTATATTTCCTATATTACATGTGTAATTATTATTATGTGTGATTAAATATGTGGTCAATATTTGATCATTCACAATAGTTTATTACCAATTAAAATATTAAATCTGTAATTATTTGACTGTTTTGATATTTGTGGCACCTGGCATAATTGGGTTTATATGATCTAACTGAAATGAACCTTCATAGTGTGTTTGCTAATTAAAATTGGTGAATTTTCTAGTTCTTAATGGTGTTTTTTTTTTTCAACAGACGGTAAATGTATTCATATAAGAAACACTTGACAAAGCAAGTTTTAATTACAAAAGAGGGCAGTTGCCCTTAAGTCCTTATCTGCTAAACTTGTTAGCCAAACAGGGAGTTGGTTCTCCCATTTAACGTCATTGACTAAACTAGCAGCGAACTTAGCTAAGTTATGGCTACACTGGTTTCCTGACCTGTGAATAAAAAGGAACCCGCACAATCCAAAGCTTCTCCTCATCTCTGCAATATCTTCAAGAATGATCTTCAGGTTTTCTTCCTGAGCAATTCTTGAGTTAATTTGGTCGACAATCGACTTGCAGTCTAATTGGACTTCAATATTAGTCCATCCTGCAGTTCTGGCCATCTTCAAAGCCTCTCTAATGGCCAAGGCTTCCTCCAAAGCTGCCTCCCCTCTTTTAGCTTCCACTAATCCAAAAGCTTTGATGATCTGTTCGGTCCAGTTTCGTGCGATTATGCCCTTTCCAGTTCTTACCATATGTGCAGAGATTGCAACATCTGTATTTATTCTAATTACTCCTTCCATTGGTGGTTCCCATTGCCTGTTGTGTTGGAACTCTGGTCTTCCATTCCTCCTGGTGTTGTTTTCCTCGGCCTTGGTTTCATCAAACTCCATCCATTCGCCTTGTGCTTTGTGAACAATTCTCAGTGCATCACCTTGTTTTTGATCGAAAATCATCTTGTTCCTGGCTTTCCAAAGTTGCCAAAGGATATTGACAGTGAGGTTAACATGGTCCAAACCTCTTTCCTTTGTTGCAGTCTGCATCACTTCCTGCCACCACTTACAAAAATTATTCTGGAAATCTTTTAGTCCATCCCAGTTTATTGGAGCAATTTTCCAGACTCTATCCGCAACTAGGCAAGTAAAAAACATGTGCTCCAAAGTTTCCACTGATTCTCCACATCCGCAGCATATGTTGTCTCCCTTTCCAATTCTTTTCTGCATGGTCTCCATGACTGGCAGGTAGTTGTTCAAGCATTTCCACAAGAAGTGCTTGAGTTTCAGTTTAATATTCAAGGACCATAAATTTTTCCAGACTTTTCCCTTTCCTTGTTCCCAGCTGGTTTCAGGCCTTCCTTTATGCATCCTCTCTCTATTTTGGGTAGAATTCAATGCAATGAAATGAGATATATACAAAAATCATAGAAAATATTATTCCTCATGCAATGACACAAAAATAGAGCAAAATTGATGTACAAAAATAGATAAATGAATAAATGGAATAAATAAGTAAAATTTTTTTTATTGAATTTATGAACAGCTATTCAAAATTGTAAAAGAATTGGATACTGATTCAAACCGGTGACTTTTTGATGAAAAGAAGACCTTTGACCCCTTTTATGTCATCCATTTGGAACTTGATGTCGGCCAAGAATAACAGTGTGCGGAGAAACCCAAATGAACATAGTCACCAATCTTTCAAACTTCAACACCGTGCTTTCCACTGATGACTCCTTTGCATTTCATAATCCCTACCTTAACGCCCTTTCGGGTTTTCGCTAAGGTCACCCCCACCCATTTTCTTTTCTTTCTTTTGTCTCTTTTTTTTTTTTTTTTTTTGCTTTGCTTTGCTTTTTGCTTTTTTTTTTCTTTTTTTTTCCTTGAAAAAGGCGCCCTTTCGGGTTTTCACCTTAAAAGAAGGATAAATAAGATCATGAAATGAACAAACAAGTTTAACAACAACTTTATCAATTCAGACATTTTGAAAATCAGTGGTATTAGTGGAACGATCTTCTCCAACAACCTTAGAAAAGACGTATTTACATCATTTGCAACTTGATTAAGAAAATTTCTCTCAAAAATACTGCAACAATGAAAGTCAGTAACATTTGGCTTTGTGATGGGGTTAAATGGGATATAACAAGGAGGTTAAAGCTTGAAAGCAGATCATATAATGGGTTTCAAATAACTTCGAGATCACATTTTTTCAAATTTTGCCCCAGTGTGGGCTGATAAATTCACCCCGGTTATCTAGTGGCTGGGTTTTTTTTTTTCTTTGACTTCTTGACTTTTCTTCTCTTTTTTTTTCTTTTTTTTTTGCAATTTTTTTTCTTTCTTTTTTTTTTAACAAAAGTAGAAACAACGAATTAAAATTTGCCCCAGTGTGGGGGTTGCGATCTTCATGGATTGCCAAACGAAAAGAATGGATTATTTTGAAAACTCAAAAGGGAAAATTAGGGGTGAAGCATCCAAATGGGAAAAGAAGGAAGGCCGGCTTCAGTCCATCTTTTGCAGTAGTTTTAAAAGAATTTCAGTAATCATATGAAAAACTTTTTGCACATGTCTGAATTAATTGGTTGAGAAAAAACCTGTCCATCCATCTCCATGAGAACAACTGCTTCTCCAGGCAATACTTTTTTGACAGTGAACGGACCTTGCCAATTTGGAGCAAACTTCCCTCTTGCTTCCTGTTGAATTGGAAGGATTCGCTTCAAAACCTTGTCTCCTATCTCAAATAAACGGGCTTGACTTTTGGATCTGTAAATTTTGTCTATGCTTCTTGCGGATCTCAGCCATGACTACCTGCACACAATAGGAGACTTGCAAAAATATGATATGCATTTGAATTCTCGAAAAAAAAAATTGCTTCCTTTATTATTTTTTTCTGAAAATGATGCAATAATTACTGCTCTAGAAAATGCTAATTTATTAAAAGTCAAAATTTGAGTGGCAAATTTAAAGATGTGTTACTTGACCCTTGGATATACCCACAAATACATTATAGAAAATGCTCCATGAATTTTTTTTTTTTTAACAATCAAATGCCAATATCAAAAATGTATTAGTCTGTTACTAAAGACATCCAAGACAATATAAATTATGTTACTCAAATAAAAAGCAAGCCAAAAAGTCATGCTTACTCATATAGGAGAACTCATGATGGACCTCTTGAAACTAGATCAAATTGCAATAGATCTCTGCCTCACTTAGAGTCAATATTTTGGGGAAAAAGGCCACTCTTTCTTGCTAGCTCAGGCTTCAAGACCGTTCAGGTAGGTGTCGATTCAAATAAAGAAGAAAGTGAGAGAAATGATAGATAACACTGCATAACAAGGTTCTTCTTGGTATTGTATCTGAATTGCATTAAACTGATTCAACACCCTATTCTTGATGAAAGCCAAAAGTTACTCACTCTTAATGTGTATAAAGATTTAGTCAGCATATAAAATCCATGGGCTTGTAAGAAGAAGAGATAGCCAAACACAATGAAATAGGTTATGACCTTGCAATCGTGAGTGATTTATGGACCTCTTAGAGATTGATCTATACTTCAAGTTGTCATGAAAAATAAGTCAGCGATGGACTTTGTGAGCTTGTAATGTGGCTTGAAGATGATAGCTAAAAGAAATAGGATTTTTAAGGACATTTGCACCTATCATCGCATTTCTTTCAAAATTGCCCCAGTTTGGGATTTGACCTTAAAGATCTTGCATCTCATCATGACTTCTATCATCCTTCTTGGAGGAATTTTGGCATTGAATTTTCTTTTTGCTTTTCTCAATCTTTCTTTTTCATATTTTTCTCTTCTTCTTTCTTTTTTTTTTTACTCTTTTTTTTTGCCTCTTCTTTTTTCTTTTTCTTAACTTCACCACTACTTCTTTTTTTTTTTTTGCCAATATCGAAAACCAAACATCAATGATGGAAAGAAAACCCTTGATTTCTAAAGGTAGATGGATTTTTGTGTTATTTTGTTCTCAATTTTAATGCTTCACATCTTTCGCAAAATTTTAGCATCCTTGCTGTTATTGAAAATGCTTAAATCTCTTACCCCAATGTGGGGATGCGATCATAAGTGCTGTCGAAACGAACCACCAATTCAGGCTCAATCTTGGGATGCAAAGGGTAAATAGTGTTTAGATAGTAGAAGAGATGGCCAAAGCATCATTCCCAAGTCCCATGACAACTAAAGTAAAGAATAAATCATTGTGAAACTCTGCTCCTTTCTAACCTTTGCAAATCACTCTAATAGGGGTATGATCATCAAGGCTTTTATTTGAAATGAAATTGTACTTTTGATGACTCAAATGGGAGAACAAATGATAAAATCTGTGTGTAGACAAAAACGAATGACTAAAGCATCATCCCAAATTTTCAAAACAATCAAGAATAATGAACATTTTTGCTTTCAACTGAATATGAGTTGAATCAATCTAGCCATAGTGAACCTTTACAAAATAAAACTGCCCTAACTTGGGGTGTGTTAACCAATGTAGCTAATTTATTCATTCTGAAGGCTTCATAGGGTCAGAAAAGTAAAATGAAAGGAAAACAAGATCTTACTTGGTCACTTGAAACAAGACAACAAATTCAAGTGATTCATTTGAGATTTTGAAATTAGGCTCTCTCACTAAATTGTTGAGGCCAAAAATTTACCGCATGCAAGAATTTGTGAATTTTATTCAACAAATGACAAGATTCAACTTGGTCTTGTTTTCTTAAAATCCATCATGAAGTCTCCTTATAAGTAAGAGAAGATGAAATTCACATAAATATGTACAAAACTACAAAACAAGAAAAGCCCAAATGAATAGCTTTATTTGTGTAAATATCTGGAGTAAAAAAAAATTTATTCATCTAAAAAATACACCTCTACTTTTTATTCTTCCCCTCTCTTTTATTTACAAAACATGTCAAAACATTGATTTTCATAGACAAGTCGTTAAACCTCTATGCCATAAATCTCATAGATGCTCTGAGCTTGTGTTTCCCCAAATGAATTCTCCATAGTTTGCATTGCAGGATCTACCCAAGAATCAAATAACACTTCTAATCTTCAAAACTTTATTAGATCAAGAAAATGTTTCTTTCTTATCAACGCCCACATTTTTATGAATGCAAGGGAGGGGGGAAAGGAAAAGAAAAAAAACTTGGAGTTAGTAAGCAGAATTGCAAAACCGGTATGCATGTCCTATGGGGGAGCCCTTTTATGCCAAGGGTGGGCCTAGCATGAAAAATGCAATCCTCTGAGGTATGCACCATACAATACCTGATGGATCCGATCACTTAACTGATATGCGATTAGTAAAACAAGCAAGAGGATTGACCAAAAGAAAATGTGATACTTGATGCATCACGAGGACAAAGTCCGAATGGATTTAGTACTTTAATTGATATGTGAAGAGAGGTTAAAGGTTAATTTAGCATGAAAAGGACTATTCTTGAAAGAATCGTAGTGTCTTGACTAGTCTTTGAGGGAAATATGGATCTAGTTCAAATGGATTGGACGGGATTGATGGTTTACCCAGAAGTCGACTGGGTTCATTGCTTATTTTTAACTCCACATCTCAATTTTATTTGCAACACACTAGCTCATAAGCCTTCTAAAATCAAGATTTGGCCTTGATAAAATCATTAAAATCATTATCTCAACAATGAGAAATTCTTTGTGAATTTTTTTCGATTTAGTGTCCTTATGCATGGGATTTTACCAACTTTGATAAAATGGCCAAAAAATGATTACTAGAGGTTTATATTCTAGCATGCGAAGGTCACTCCATATCTTTGGTGCCATCATAAAAGGGATCGGACCCTACCTTACCTTGTGTGCTACCCCTTTGGATATTACTGAAAACATAAACATGCAAGTCTCATTGGATTATATATCCGAGACACAAGGGTGGTTTATTCCTAACATGGGATTCCCTATGCGGCATCCCCTCTAAGGCTAATGCATGATGCCAATTTATTAAAGCAAGTAAGGGTGCAAAATGAAACATGGCCTATAAGAGCCCCATTTGAATGCCGGGGTAAGCCTAAAATGATATGCAATATATACAAGTTTAATGTAACATACTGAAATTTAAACGTGCAATAACCTATCTAAACTAGTGGTTTCTTCTAAAAGAGTGGCCTAGCCAGGACACTTATTCTAAAGTTGGTGAATGCATATATAGGAGAAGGAAAAGGGTTAGTTCAATTGAACAAAGAACACATAACACGTAACATCTTGGAACAATCAAAAAATATAAAATGCTTAAAATAAAGCGAAGAAACAGGGGGTAAAATCCCTCCTCTCGTGCCTAGTGAACCTAATAGGGTGAGGTAGGCTCTAACATAGGCAAATTCTAACATGGATGCATGAGGTTTTGGCTGACTAATGCATCTAGACTCGATAGGTTTTAGGTCCCCAAGCCTTCAGACCAAAAGGCAAAAGGTCATCAATCCCAATGCCCAAAGTCGGTGGCTCGAGTGATCCCCCAGACACTGCTACGTGCACGTCGTGCCACGGCCACGTGTCCAAGTGGATCAATCCTAATCCTAATAGGGAAGAGTGGCGTGACAAGCCACTAAAGTAAAAAAAGTAGGGTCAAAATAAAATACATATGCACGTATGAAAGTGATTCCCTTGAGAGAAGGAATTCAAATACCAAACATTCTCGAGGCTCTAGGGTAGATGCACACCCACCCCAAATGCAAGGCGCGGTACAAGTAAATATCAATACAAATAAATAAACAAATAATTCATTCATCATGTACGCGATGTGTAAGGAGCAATTGCGCGAAAAAAGTCCTAAAAAAGCAAAGAAAAAGAAAAAGGAATGCAACCTAAAACATCCAAATGTGATATATACGAAAGTTAGAAAAACGAAATAATCAACTAAATCAAGTGCTCGGACCCTCTTAGGAAAATCCCCAGTGGAGTCGCCAAGCTGTCGCGCCCCATTTTTTGAAAAAGGAAAAGAAAACTCGTCGTTTTGAGTTTTTAATTAAAAAAAGTTTTTTAATTAAAAATTGATTTTTAATTTTTTTGAAAAATAAAAATAAACGAAATGGGTCATGGGACTAAAAAAATCCGACGATTTGGACCCAAAAACAAAAGTTTAGAAAAGGGTTTTTAGAAAAGTTTGGAGTCGCCACTTGGTATGGAGTTTAGGTGTACCAAGTCACCCAAAATTTTTAATTAATGAAAATAAACTAAGAAAACCCTTTTTTAGACGACTCCAGGTCTTTAAAAAACTAGAGAAAAAGGTTCGGGAGTCACAGTTGAAAGAAGGGAAAGCAAAGATTCGAAGTTACTCGTCTCTAAGGCACCCTTCTAACCTAGCCAAAGCTAGTTGCATGATTTAGTTAAAAATTTCCTAATTCTAGCTTTAAAATTTATCACATTTGGATGTTATCTATATGGATGCATTTGATCTTTCAAGGAGGTCACGAAAAATGCAAATGATGGGACTCGAAAAGAAAGGGAAATTAGGTTTTTCAAAAGAAATGCAATTTTTATAAAATTTCAATGGAAAAGAAATTAGATTTTTGAAAAGATCAATTTTTAAGTGCGAAAAGGAACTTGAATTTCAAAAGATGCAATTTTAAGAACAATGGATTTTGACTTTGATTTGTTAAACAAGAAAAAGAAATTTGATTTTTAAAGAATGATTTTGATAGATTTTAAAATAATGCACATATATGTCCTAAAGAGGGATAATGCAACATAATGGGTGCGGGGAACTAAATTCGTGACTTCAAATCTTCCTTTTTCATAGAAGGAAATAAAAGCGTGCTAAGGCTAGAGAGCCAAACTCGCTCTTTTCCCTTGTTCAAAGGGTAATGCTCTAAAATGCACCAATCTATTTTCTAATTTCAAAAATGTAAATGCAAGTTTAAATATCATGTTTTACATACAAGAAACAAACATGCAAAAATGAAAAATAAAATCCCTAAATGCATGAAATGATATGTAATATGTTATTCTAACGGCCTAAAGGTCTAGCATTGGACTAACCTTTTTCTATGAGTCACGACTAGCGTTGGACTAGTGTGACAACGTTAGAGGGAACGAACCACAACTAGCGTTGGAGTAGTGTGGTGACGTCAATACACTTGCATAATAAAACATGTAGACATGATAATCAAGCAAGTAAACACATAAAAAACATATAAACACATAACACATAAGCATAATATCTATATGCAAAACCCTAGGAAAGCAATAAACACATAAGCATGCAAACACACAAATAAAGCACATAAAACCTAATTATTACATTGGGGGAACCTATATACAATTCTAAAAGGGAAAAATTCGAAATAATAATCTAACTATTACATTTTCTAAAATAAATACACTTTTTGCAAAAATTAAACCTATCTATGACAACTTGGCATTCAAGGCCTCCAAATAATTATTGAAAATTAAAGAAAAGCGATTAAAGATTAAAAATGAATAAAACTAAGGTAAATAAATTTAAACATGCAAATTCATGCAATAAAAAAAACACATAAGGCACATAAAGAGAAAATTCTAAAGGTTTTAGATATACCTCCCCCACGACTCAAATGGGAACTTCGGATCACTTATTCAAAACGAATACACACGTTAAAATACCACAATAAATAAATGCCAATCAAAAATAAATAACTCAAATCAAAATGTTAAAAGGAAGCAATGCACATGAGAAGCTTATACTTAACAATTAAAGAAAGGAAACATTTATAATTGCAAAGTCAACATTCTATTAGGGGTGTAATTGAAAATATTTGAAAACTTTTTGGGGTCTGAACACAATTTTCCAAAAGATTAGGGGTCAAAATTGGATGAAAATAAAGTTGAGAGGTCAAAATGAAATTAAAATAGGGACCTATGTGAAATAAATTAAAAGTTTTAGGGCCAAAGTGAAACTGATTGAGAAATCAGGGGTCAATGTGCAAATTCTGTTTGATGGATCAAAGAGTGGGCTGGAAATTTTCTAAGAATTGGGCTACTATCACTTCGGCCCAAACAAAAAAATGCGGGCGTTTAATGCTGAAATAATTATAAGAAACCAACTCTAAACCCACATAAAATAAACGGAGCCCAAATATAAACCCAAAACAAAATCAAGTAAAATGCCAAGCCAAAACCCAAACAAAATTAAACACAAGCCTTATGCTAAACCCAAGCAAAGCCCAATCGAAAAATAACAAAAACCCAACTAAAGGCCTAACGAAAAATAAACACAAGACCCAAGCCCTTTTTTTCTTTCTTTTCTTTACTTTTCTTCTCTTCTTCTTCTTCTTCCTCTCTTTCTTCTTCCTCTCCTTCTCAGCCAAACCAGCAGCAGCAGCTCGCCGGCGTCCATGGAGGCACCGCCGGACCACCGCCGGCCGCCGGTCGGCACCGGCGAACTTCCGGTGACAAAAATTCTCAAAAATATACCTCTCCACTCGATTTTTCGCGTAGAATTCATTTCCGGACTTAGTTTTTGCAAAACACGCACCAAAAGTGCCCAAACGTGCAATTTACAGCCGGTTAAAAATTTTTCCAATATGCTCAAATCAGCCCCAAAATTCACGAAATTTATGTCTAAACGATCTTTGTGACTTCTACAATGCAACTAAGACTTAATCAACAAGAACTAAACCCATTTTTTGTCTAGAAATTTTATCAAACATGTAAAATGCATTACGTAAACCCACTGTTTCTACCTCCAAAACTAACATAAATGAGCCCAAAAAATTCAACAAAACAATCCAAGATACATTCATGAACACCCAAAGGCAGCATAAAAATGTCCAGAAATGAAAAGAAAAAAAAATCCATGAAAACATGCTTTTTACATTGGAAGTTTAAAGGAGAAGTTTGAGGAAATCTTACAATGCTTGTTAGAAGATTTTGGTGAGCTCTGTGGCGTTGATAGCTGCTGAATCTCCTCGGCAGTAGCTTCACCCCTCTTTTGTGCCTTTTTTTTTCATTTTCTGATTTTCTCCTTTTTTTCTTTGCTCCCGTCGTGTGTGTGTTAAGTGTGCAGAGAACCGTGGGTGTTGTGTGCTTGTGTGTTGTGTGTGTTTTGTGTGGAGTGAGGGAGCTGAGAGTGAGGAGAGTTTTTTGTGCTGTGTGTGCAATGAGAGGTCCAGAGCCGAGAGTGAGGAGGAGAGTTTTTGTGTGTGATGAGTGTGGGAACAGGTAATGTCAGGAGAGTTGGGGAGTGGGTGGGTTTTTGTGTGAAATGTCTGAGAGTTGTTGTGCATGTCTGTGTGAAGTGATGGAACCGAGAGAGAGATAGAGAGTTGGAGGGAGTTAGTAGCAAAAATCTTTTGATGTGATTTTACTCTCTTTTTTCTTTTTTCTTTTTTTTTGAAAAACCAAAAAAATAAAGAAAAATAAAGTAGAATAAGGCAAATAAATCAAAATTAAAGCAAAACGAAAATAAAAATAAAAATAAAATAACATAAAAAGGAGAAAATACTAATATTTTGAAATTTTAAATTATTTTTCACTAATCACCTTGATTGATTTTCTTTTTCTTGATTTTTTCTTTTTCTTCTTTTTTTTTTTGGATGAACCTGTAAATAAGGAAAATAAATTCACATTAAATGTAGAAAAATAAATGATCAATTAAATCAACAAAACTGTAGGAAAACATCAAAAATTAGTAAAAATTTGGTGTCTACACTCACAATGAGTGTTTCATGCACCCATGCAAACATAGAAAAAGGTTGAGCTTACTTTGAGCAAATCAGAAACAGCATTATGATCTTTGACAAACAAGGCCTGCAAGATGGAGAAGCCTACTCATCCATTTCAGACATCTCCAGATATAAGAATAACCTTGGCTCCATGTTTAAGAAGTTCGTAACAATGCCTTCTCTATTGTTTCCATAAATCACACTTCCATCCCTAATTGAGTCAGTAGAGAAGTCAGGAAAGGAATTCGTACGAGAACAAATATGGAAAAAAAAAGAATTAAAACTAATATTTCTGTTTAGTTGCATAGTAGCTTACCATATTGCATAAGTAAACTTGATCTCTTTTTTGTTTAGTTGAATAACAGATGATGTTCAAGGAAATGAACCAGATGTGGAGAAATATAAAATATAAACCAACCAATTACTTTCATTCTTTCACAAAATAAAATAGGAGACAAGTACAACCAATCAACTATACCTTACAACACCATAGTCCTGTAACACAATGCAAACAGAGAAAAGTAGCCAATCTCCCAGCTCTACCAATCTCCCACACAACTAGCACCAAATAAATTTCAAAAGGATTGTGGTTAAGGAAGAAAAACTGTGACCAACAATACTACAGCAAAAAATAGAAACAAACAAAGAGGAAAGAAGGCTCACTTGCTATTTGGTATTCTCTACTACTCTTGCTAATGCGACAACCACAGCAATAGCTAGAATAAGAGGAGAAATTAATTTGGGATCCGTGAACTAATATTTTACAAGCCCAAATAATTCATGAAGCATCAAGAGCTAAGATGCAACAGAAAATAATCAAACTCACAGTTTTTCCATTGTCATCTATAACGTTTGTCACATTTGCCTTCTTAACCACTGTTTTTGCCAAGGACTTGGCAATTTCACCAATCCCGCCAACAGGGTAGTTTATACCGCCAAAATGCTTATCACATAAAACCTACAGAAGAAAATACGTTAGACATTATCATGACGACAAAAAATATTTGGTCAAACTAAAAAGTCGATTACCATGCTTGCATTGATCATTGGTGTCTGTAAAGCGTTAACTGTGCTTACTATAAAATACTGGGAAAAGAGAAAAAGATTATTAGACCTCAACCAGACCATCCAACAGGTCATACCAAGAACCAGTGCCTAAGAAAAATTTGATCAAATAAAAGTCAACCAACCTCTGCATCAATAAAGGATAGAAACTATGGATCCTTAATAAACTTTCAAGCTATGTCACCAGCATTCGAGGGCAAATAGTAGGCTAATAAGCAGAGAAAGTGAAAAATGAGGAGATGTTTTGTGCTTTTGTGCCAAAAACAACATGATGACAAGTTCTATCGAGATGGATTTCAAGTTCTTTCTTCTAGTTAAACATTAATAATTTCCAGACAAGGATTCGACATCATCTTCAGGCATGTGATCATCAATTAATTAAAAAACAAATAGAAAGGATTCAAAAACCCAGAGCTTCAATTGTTAAATGCTTGGTGCTTTACCAGCATGATCATTATGGCTTCTCACAACTCTTTTTTTCATCATCATCTAATCTTAAAAAATATTATACTACATTTTTTTTTGCCATCCAATTTTACAACAGGGTAGCTAAATGCCACAAACTATGCAAAATGTAGATCACTGTGTCACTGCACAAGGTCATCTTCTCGTAATATCGATGTAATTTAGATCAAAAAATATCAACAGTTCCTTCAGTCAAATTGCAACAGTTATCTGCCTGGAGATGAATAAAAAATTAGCCATCTGCTTCAAAATAACCACAATCACAGAATAAGTTTATGTTTTTAGAATTTACCCTCTTCCTTTATAGATGCCTCATAGTCAGCACGATGAATTAAACTTTTATTTTGACAAGACCAATTTATGCAATGAAAAAGAAACTAATGAATCATTGATTATACATTGTTCTGGAAGCTAGAAGATTTATTCAAAATCATTCACCTTTGCAAGAAGTAATTTTTACACAACTTTTTAAAAAGTTTTGCCCCCATTCAGATCCAAAACCTTTCTTTCTAAAAAATAAATAAATAAATAAAAGAGCAGTATAAAGAAAGATATGAATATTAAATATACCAACAAAAACACTGAAAAAAATAATAACACATAAGTCCATTTTTTATATTAAAATATCCAACAAAAAAAAATGATATTTTAGTCCAAAAACCTAGAAGCATAGCCAAGTCACAAGTGCATTTCAGTACAACATGTTGATCAGGCACAAACAAGCATTAAAGATAAGGTAGATAAATTATAATAGCAACAAGAATTTAACTAGAGAAATCTATCAATTTTCATTCATAAACCCTAACCCTAGAAAGTACTTAGTTCGACATGTCGGAAAGATTAAAAACACAAATCCAAAGAGTAAATACAAAAGAGAGAATAAGAACTAGGAAACTTCTCAACTATTGCTCAGATTCGTCACTTGCACGCTCCTTGGGTCGATCTCCCACGCTTGACTTCTCCAAAAGAATAAGAATGTTTCGAAGTTAAAAACTAGGGCAACTAACTCTCAAAAACATCCTATTAAGCCCCTATTTATAGTTCCCTAATATTACATGTGAATCCCAATTGGAGGCGGCTTCAAAAAACGAAACGAATTGTATGCCCAACAAAATTAACATCCTCCATGGTAGTCGAGAGCTCTCTATTATAGCAACCAGCAGTTGTATGCCCATACATATTACAGTTAGCACATGATTTAGGCTAATGAGGTTCACGGGTAAGCATAGATTGCATTTGCTGCATTTGCCTAAACAACTCCGCCACTTGTGATCTCAGGTCTCTTTACGTTGACACTTCATGTACTCCCGTTCTCTTACCCTGGATCGCCTTTTTTTGCGAGTTACTTGACAGCAACTCATAAATCCCAACCACCTCTTCTGGAGTCTTGTCCTCATCACCAATATCATTTGGCTCTTCAAGTGCAGTTTTTCTACAAAGGGTTGACATTGACAACCCAAAATATGGTTGATTCATTGTAGAAAAACTGCACTTGAATAGCCAGAGGATATTGGTGATGAGGACACTGAATGAGTAGTAGCTTAAATCGTTCCCATGCTTCATAAATTGGCTCTCCCTCCATCTGAGAAAATGTGTAGATTTTGTTTCTCAAATCAATGGTCTTTTGTGCAGAATAATACTTCGTCGTAAAAATGTTGTATACATCTTCCTATATTTCCAAGGATCGCTCATGTAGACTTAGAAGCCATGACTTAGCCCGATCTTTGAGGCAATACGGTAAGCATCGCATTCTCAGATCATCTTCAGTAATCCTATTTAATGGGAAAGTCTGTACAACCGAGTAAAATTCTCGAATGAAGGAGAGCGGGTCCTCATTCGCCAAACCATGGAATGCCAGCAACATGTTAAAATGTATCATTTTTTAACTCGTAGTTTCGAGCACCATTACTTAGAACGACACATTGTAGGAATGCTGCTATCATAGGATATTGAATATCTCGTAACTGAAGTCCAAAACCGACTGGTGGAGCAAATTGGAGACCATTGTTATTTCCTTGATTTTCCTCCGCCATTATATCCTCGTCAGAACTACTCGATTCTACTAATTCAAGTGCTATATTGAGACCAGGTGAAGATTGGAGTGTAGTCTGGTTATGTAATTTGGTTTATTTCCTCAAGTTCTTTGCAGTCTTTTTAGTTTTCAGATCAAACTCCAAATCACCACCTTAAGATCGGGTCATGCATCAATGCACCTAAGCAAGAGAATTAAAAGCCAAGTGACGATCTAACGATAATAAAGAATAAAACAAAAGAAAATAAAGTACAAGTTAACTAAAGCAGAAAAATTAAGGCCATTCTGACAATGGTGCCAAAAACTTGATCAACAAATTCTGTGAGTGCACAGAGTCGATCGTAGTAATAAAATCACCCGGAGTATTCCAGGGATCGAACCCAAAGGACGAGTTAATTACCTTCTTTAATTGCCGTGAATAAAGAAATTCAACGAGTAGACAACAAAAGAATAATCTTTTTGCAATTCAAACAAAAATTAATTCAATTAAAAGGGAGAAAGTCAATGAGTAAGAACCTAGGGTATCAAGTTTAATCCGGAATCTTGAATTAATTTTTCAATTATCTTCTTGTCAAACAATAATGCACCACACAGAAATATCTTAGATCACCTCTCGAAGTATCTAAGGTGTGTTTAATTAAATCCTATGGCTCTCTCGATGATCATAAGAGTTTAGTTAAACCCATTAAATCCTTAGATGATATGAGTGGGTTATGCATACCCTAACCTACTCTCGTGATTAGACTATGCATGTCTATCTATCTAGTGCGTAGTTGCACCTCCTTTCCCAATTCGACACAATCCCAAGAATCATGTTCATATTGATTAGGCACAAACAAGCATTAAAAAAAAGGTAGATAAATCATAGCGGCGACAAGAATTTAACTGGAGAAATCTATCAATGTTCATTCATAAACCCTAACCCTAGAAAGTACTTAGTTCGATATGTTGGAAAAATTAAAACACAAATCCAAAGAGTTAATACAGAAGAGAGAATAAGAGCCAGGGATCTTCTCAGCTATTACTCTGATTCATCGCTTGCACGCTCCTTGGGTTGATCTCCCCAGCGTGACTTCTCCAAAAGAATAAGAATGTTTCTAAGTTAAAAACTAGAGCAACTAAATCCCAAATACTACCTACTAAGCCCCCATTTGTACTTCCCTAAAACTTGTGAATCCCAATTGGAGTCGGATTCCAAAAGTGAAACGAATTGTGGGAAAATAACTTTTCAACAAACTCCGGTGCAAACATCAGCGTGAACTCTGGTGCCGGAGCTCATCACATGCTATTCACTTTGCTGAGGCAAAAAAACATTGGCAATAACTCCGGCGTAAATATCAGCACCGGAGTTCACCGCATCTCTTTCCAAATTGGATTTCTGGTCCCTCAACCTTCAATTGATGCGCTATTTCTCTCCAATTTGCACCGGATCTTCAATTATGTCCCTAAAAACAACAAACTACACTTATAAGCAACTTTCCATTCAAATTGATCATACATAGGATGTAATTAGACACATTTAACCACACAAAACTAACCCAATTTGCACCCTATCAAACTCCCCCATATTTAACCCGTGCTTGTCCTCAAGCACGAGAACCATTCTTGACTATTGATCATAGTTATGTTCTTAGATTACCATTACCAAGACAACTTAAAAACCAGCATCACATGCTCATAATGTAAACTATAGAAATACAACCTCGGTTAGCTCTCGACATCCTTAACTCATTCAACCTCAGCTATTCCATCTAAGTATATGAAATATAGAACTAGCATTTAATTGCAAATAGACTGAATATTAAGCAAAATCTCAAGACTGTTAACAAATAGGGATCCACAGGCCGTTCTTTATTTTTCACATTTTCCTTTTTTATTCTCTCACCTTTTCTTTCTTTTTTTTATTTCAGACTGGGGAAAGTTAGAGATATTGGAGTTCTGAGCCAATAAGTCTTTTGACACGAATTCTGACACTTTTAGATGAAGGAGTTTGGTTACTCAACTTACTATTTAAGAACCTCATACTCATAATTATCGCTACTTTTTGATGCAAAGATGATGCTTTTAGGTGAAGTCCCCTGGTTACTCAACAATGATAAATAGCGGAGCATTCACACAAAGATCTTAGCAATAAAGCACCAATTTCTTTACAAAAGTACTAAGCCTGTGTCATGTTCCCTCAACATAGAGAACTAAACTTAATAAACAATCCCATTCACAAAATAAATGCCAACCAAATATTTACAATACCTAACCAGAGTAGCCAAAAATTGAAAAAGCATCAAAACACCAAGTATTCACCAAAGAGGTACAACACAGCCATACCATCAACACGTGACACATCCAACCACAACTTCCGACAACAGCAAAGGAAGAGCACAAACCACAATCTATAATGCCAAAAATTGGGAAGTCAATAGAAAAATTAGCCAACAATCTCATATACACTTTCTGTGAGGCCCCGTACCACCAATTTAAATTAGAAATTGTAAAATCCTATATTTTCATAAAATTATTTTATTAATTTAGTTTGAATTATTTGATTTTCGTATATCAATTTTATTGGCACGAAAGGTTTCAAAATGCATTGAGCATGTTTAAATAATGTTCTTAATTTAATTATCTGAATGTTTAAATTTCGCACTCGGACCTAGGGTCGACTACTAGACATAAGTTTCAAATGTTAGAATATGTATTCGGGATATATAAATGAGAGAAACCGGAGTCGTAGTGTCGTGTCGCGTGAATTTACCCCGACGCGACAAAAAGAGGCTTTACGTTAAATCAAGAAACTTTCTTCTATTTCTTCCATTTTCCCAATAAAGCCCCAAAAGTCAAACAAAACCCTCATTCTCTTCTTCTTCTTCTCCATTTGGCCACACCTCTCTTCCCTCTCCTTTCCCTCCATTTCATCTTCAATAATCAACCCCTAAACCTCCATTGAATCTACCCAAAAAGCTTGAAGGTCTTCCTAGTTTTTCTTGGAGATTTCAGACTAGCTTGGAGGAGAGGAGAAACTGGTTTTTGAGCTTGAGGATTGAGAGCTTTTGTGAGCCATTTCATCCACCATTAATCAAGCTTCTTGTTGGAATTGTGGGCAAGCTTTCTAGACACCAAAATCTTGTTCAATCGGTTCATTTTCTTGGTTCAGGGAGCTTGTAGCTCTTTGTGATGAATTTTGTTGTTGATTGATGAAAGTGGGCTCTATGAAATCCCACCATATATGAACTTGGGGCTGTTCTTGATTTAGTGTGTGTGTGAGGTGTTTTGTGTGAGATTTGTTGCTAGAAAATGAAAGAGGAATGAGAAAGAGAGGAGCTGAGAGAGAGGGTTGGAGTGCTGGTTCCTTGCACTTTTATTTCCTCAATTTTAGCTCAATAATTTCATGTCCCTCTTGTTTATTCTTGATGTTCACATGATGGCCTAAGTGTGTGAGAAATTTCATGTAAAAATTGCTTTGTTTGATGTTGTAAAATGGTTGAGAAAGAAAGCTTCAAAACCTGGAATTTTCGTATAACAGGGTTGGTGAAACAGCGTACTTAAATCTGTTATAACTTGATGTAGGAAGGTCCAAATTGAGTTCCATGTATTTTGTTTGAAACTAGAATCTGATTTATTTCAGTAGTATAAATTTCAAGAGCTAGTTCAATTTCTGTGAATTTTGGTGAATTTTCAAATTTGACTGAAAATCAAGACTGTTATGTTCTGTTTTCACTGTAGCAGCAACTTTAAACTGAAATTTGATTGGTTTTAAATTTGAATCTTGTAGAAGTGTCTTTTGAGAGTTTTAGTTCATTGAGTCTATTTTACAACGGTATAAAATTCACAAATTTTGGACTTATAGAACTCAAGTTATGGTTTTTCAAATAATGCTGCGAAAAACTGGAAAATTTTACCTCTTTGCACTTTGCGAACTACTACCCTATTTTTGAAGCAGTTTGATTCAAAGTTTTGTTACCATTTTTCTTCCATTTGATAAAGGAATGTTATTAGAGTTGTTGTATCAAAATTTGAGTGATTTGGGGCTGTTTTAGTTGAACAAAATATTTGCAAATCAAAGAAGGAAAATCTGGCAGTTTAGTTTCCAAATTTTTTGCAAATTTTGGCCATCTATAAAGTTACCTTCCCGTGCGAATTTTTGGCTCAATTTTGGTACACACTCATTTCACATAGTGGGGTTTGAGTGTACAAAATTTGGTGATTTTCCAGTAGCATTTCGATGCCCAAATGTTGTCTCAAAATTAGCTTCTCAAATCTGGAAATCTTCCCGTCAGTCATTGCGAACCCCTATGCTTCTAACGGCTGTAATTCCTTGCGCGGGAGTCAGAATTGGGCGCCGTCAGTGGCGTTTGAAACTAGACTTCACAATCTTTCTAACGGTATATGGATTTCACGTTAGTTCTTTCCCTATCAATACCAACGAAGCCACAAAGATGGCTGTTTTTCAAGACTGATTTGCCTGTTTTTGTTCATTGCGACTTCTTGTGTTGCACTTTTGCCTACTTTACAAAATCAATCTTGGAGCGAGCCCTTCTAGTGAATTGTAGTACTCCGAGCCTAGTTTCTATAGCCATAGGTCTTGCTTAATTTTGATAAGTGTAGCCTAAGATATGGTCCGAACAAGAAGTAGTGGCAGTGTGGTCTTGGTGAATTTTTGTAGTTAAGTTAAGGTTTTAAACTTTAGTTATTTTGGCTAGTGATTGATAGTGGGATTTTGGCTTACGTGATCAAGACTTCATCGAGGGCAACCCGACTACCGAGGTTTAACCTTCTTGCTCGTTCGCTTGTTTTACTGAACTTCGGTGAGTGTTCAAGTGCATGATTATTTGAAACTTTATTTAATGTTAATGATTTGAGAAGCATGCTTGTGTGTCTCGGTGAGCGTGTACTTTACCTCGCTCACCTTATTTGAATTGCCTCTAAATGAGTTCAACTGCTTGAATTGTTAATTGTTTAACTGCTTGAATTGCTTGCTAATTGTTATTGAAAATTGTGGGGACGCCCAAACCCCATCGGGGAACCTTTCACTTCGACTGGCAATAGGGGCTTGGTCGAGGGATTGGTGAACCATGGGTCTTAAAAGTGCTTATATCGGTTGGAGTGCACTCGCCGACCAAGGTATACTCGAGTATTACCAACTTAACATTTTGGAGTTCGCGCCTGGTCAAGGGGGTGTAAGTAGACGGGAGAGGGAGAAAGTGGTGAATATGGATCGTGAAAGTAAGCGGTTGACGGAGTGTCAACATTTTTTATTAGAAGTCGAAGCTCGTGAAATGGACCGGATATGATTGTGGTAAATGCAGAAATTTGAATCGGGTACGTGCTACGTCCCTGAGGACGGTAGTCACCTCTACCTCCCGTGTTCACCTGTATTCTTTTATACGGTATTATTAGATTACCTTACGTGAAATATTGTTGATTTTCTTTGAATTGTTTTAATTGTTAAAGTATCGTTTTAACTTGCTTGCGTGCATGTTTTCTTGGCCTCACTGAGCGTTAACTCACCCCAATATATTTGTTTTCCTTAAGAGGTCTTGAAGTGGGGATCGTAGATCGAGGATTTGGTTTCTTCTGTAGGGTTTCCACACTTTTGTATAGAATTGATATTTTTTGTGAAGTTGATGGTCTATTGTATTAGAAGTTAGTATTATTGTAATTTTGATAAAAATTATTGAGAATTTACTCTTGTAAGTTAGCTAGTAGTTTTATTGGATCTCAAATAGGGTTTTAGGAATGAATGTTTGTATTATTATTTGGATTTCGTAGTGAGTCCTGGCGAGAGTTGGGCAGGCGTCCCGCTGATACCCTTGGATTCGCCCTTGGGAGAGGTAGGGGGGGTCACACTTTCACCCTTGAACCACTCCCCACACTTAAAGCAACATTGTCTGCAATGTTGGGGGAAAAATAAGAAGCAAGAAAATAAAACCCAAGTGAAAGAAATTTCCTTGACACGAGGGCGGAGAGTAACACAAAATCCTAGCCCTCCAAATATGTACAGCCTTTCATGGACCTAACCAGAACAGCATAACCACAAAAGAAACTAAAACTAGAGGTTAATACACCACCATAGAAAACAATGTAGAAAATAGTGAACCTAACTACCAATACCACCTCCTAAACCCAATTACTAAAACAATAAAATGAACTGAAACAAAAGTAAGAAAGCCTTGAAAGCCTAGGAAGGACCCTACTGGTGGGGATGCCAGGAAGCCAAGGTATTCTCAAGGTTTGTGAGCCGTCCCTCCATATCGGTCATGCGGTCCTCAATATTAGTGACACGACACTCTAAGCGATCAACAACCTCTCGAGTACCACGGACATCTGTGAGCACCATTTGAAGTAAATCTCGAACTGAGGGTTGAGAGGAACTAGCACCTGACTCTTGATCCTCCTCCTCATCTTTATCCTCACTGCCAGCATCCTCATTACTGACCTCACCCACTTCGGTATGATAGGAAATCCGATTGAGAGTAGCCTTGGCCAACATAGTAGTAGCAGGCTTGGAAAATTCACCTCGAAGATCCACACCGCAGCGGTCAAAGATCAGTGTGAAAAGGCGGCCATAGGAAAATGTCTGCTTTGCTAGCTTATAGCCTGTCGAGCAAGTTATGTGTGCCATAATGATTGATGCCAAAGGAATACCAGAAATAGTTTCAAGACCGTTCTCCAACTTATTTAAGAAATACATGTCCACAACTCGAATCTCATTCTTACTATTGGGGGTAGGAATGATGTTATGATTGAACAAGTAGACCAACAAGTTGTGCCGCTGACTTATATTTCGGGTCAAAAGGTGAGACGAATCAATGCAAGCCTCCTGAGTCTGGGGATCTCTAAATAGGCGAAACACTCTATCCTTGGAACAAAACTTAGAAATAGTGTGTTCAAAGTTCCAAGTAGGGTCGCCAGTAAACACATGCTTTTCATGGCTAAACGATGGCCCGTCATTTTTAGCAACCAACCAAGTAAACAATACATCCCTAGTAAGTACAATGGGAACCCTTTTGATGTAACTTTCAACTCATTCAGAAGACATAAGTTCCTTGTTTTTAATATTAGCATAGAACTGATGACACAAAGCAGGATAATAAATCGGAGGTAAATTCAATTTACAATCCCAGCCAATATTGGCAAACAACTCACGAAACCTACATTGAACTTCAATGTTCGAATTCAAATCCGCCTCATCAAGTGCCCTATTGTTAACATGAGCAAGATACCAATTCTAATTCTTAATATTCAAAAAGTGCATAGGGTCGAATGGTAGAGTTATACCACTCCCTTGACTACTGGTAGCACCTTGACTTCTCTTGCAAGACGACAAAGGTGCACTAGTAGCATTTTTCATCCGAGAAGGCATTGACATGACCCAATCAACACAGCACAACAATCAAATTCCCAAATGTACCAAAATGCAATGCCCACGGTTCATCCATCCAATACTAACCAATTTTCCAATAATCAATCACAAAGAGGCGTGTAACAAAGGAATGAATATGCTTGAACCAACAACAAGTAGCCAATTGAATGCAGAATCAACTAGAAAAATCAAGAAAAATCAGCCCAAAAATTCCACAGAAATTTGGCACACACTACCACAATCCATAAATTCAAGCAATCTGAATCCGTGAAACTAATAGGGAATCGAGTAAACTTACTCCCCTTTATGAAGAGACAAAAAGCCCTATAAATTTCAAAGCAAATTCAATTGGATTGGAGTAGATGTGTATCTGAGGGTTCATCAAATTTTCTTTGCAGCATACGAATTGGAGAAGGTGAATTCAGAACTTACTCAGAGGATGATGTCCTAGTGCTTGCCGTAGTGAGACCCACGAAATCTCTAAGAAAAATTGCTCCAAAATCGTGAGTGAGGAAGTAGGGGGGTGAGAAGAGAAAGAGAGAAGAAGGAGAAGAATAGGAAAAAGAAAGAACTCTGGTATAATATGCATAAATCGATGAACATTGGCACCAATGTTGAGGCCAGTGTTAGCACCGATATTGTTTTGCCTTCATTTTTTTTCTATTGCAGAGAAACATCGATGCCGATATTGAGTCTGATGTTAGCATCGATGTTCATCTGTGTTCTTTTTTCTTCTATTGCAAAGAAACATCGGCACCGGTGTTTGAAACAAGGTTTGTGCCAATGTTGTTCTGCTTTCCCATGCCTCATTTTTTTTTTAAAGAAATCATCATTCCTCCCTTTTTCCTTTCACTACCATTGCAGCGACACCTTTTAGTTTCTCTCGCTTGACCCTACAAAACTAAAAACAAATCAAAGTAACCACAAATTTAATATGTAAAGAAAAACAGCACCCAAATAACTCAAAATAAAATGACAACTCGGATTGTCTTCAGCCAGACGGGGTCAAACTAATTACTCCAGAGATTTGACGTGTCCCACTATGCCAACAAAATCCCCTTCAAGATATAGTTTCAAACATCGGCCATTAACTACAAATGGCTCTTGACCGTCTTTTTTAATTTCTCCAGAGATTTGATGTGTCCCATCATGCCAACAAAATCCCCTTCAAGATATAGCTTCAAACATTGGCCATTAACTATAAATGGCTCTTGACCGTCTCTTTTAATTTCAATGCTACCATATGGACCAACCCTTGTGATCATAAAAGGACCGAACCATTAGAACTTTAGTTCGCCAGGAAACAACTCAAGGCGCGAATTGAATAATAAAATCTTTTGACCAACTTGAAATCTGCCAAAGAAATTTGGGATAAACTAAGAGAAATTCATGAAGGTAGTGAGGATGTGAGAGAACAAAAGAAATCCATTCTTGTTACTAGATATGAATCATTCAAGATGGAACCTCATGAAAACATTGATAAGATGTATTGCAGATTCAATGATCTTATTAAAGACTTAGAGGTTTTGGAAAAGGAATACACTCTTGGTGAAAAGAATAGGAAAATTTTGAATGCTCTACCTAAAGAGTGGGAGAACAAAGTGACTGCCATTGAGGAAGCCAAGGACTTGAACTCTATGTTTATTGAGTCTCTCATTAATTCTCTAACATCTTATGAATTACAGCTCAAAAGCAAAGTACAAGATGAAGAGGAAGCAAGAGCAAAAAGAAGCATTGCTCTAAAGACTGCTCAAGATGAGGATGACTTGGCTTCACAAGATGAAAAAGATGGTGATTGTGCTGATAGTGATGTTGCACTCATCACAAAAAGCTTCAAAAGAATACTCAACAAGAGAAGATTTAGAAAAGGAGGACCAAGCAACCAAAACAACAATCAATTCAATACGAAATACAAAGCAATATATGATGCAAACAAGAAGCAAGGAGATAAGTGCTTCGAGTGTGGGCAGCCCGGTCATTATGCGGTGAACTGTCCAATGAAGAAGATGAAAGATATAAAGAATGAAAGAAAACCGAAGTTCAACAACTTTCAGATTACTTGGAACGATTGCAATTCGGAAGGAGAAATTGAAGAAGAAGAAGAATCGGCTCAAATTGCCTTTATGGCAATTGGTGACAATGAGGTAACTTCTCATCCTCAATACGATAGTGATGATGATGATGATGATGATTTAGAGTCATTTGTTGCAAAACTACATGAAAGTTTAAAAGAGTCTTATGCTAGAAACAAAAAACTAAAACAAAAAATTACTTTTCTTTTGCAAGATAATGCAAACTTGTTTCAAGACAACAAGAAGTTAAAATATGACAATGATTGCCTAGTAAAAACTGAAATGGAATTACAATATGAACTTGATAGAAAAACAAGCCTTTGTGAAATGCTTAAAGAAAAACAAAATGACTTGAAGAAGAGAATGGATAATCTTGACATGATCCTTCAAAACAAGAAACAAAATATTTTCACAAGAAATGTATTTAAGTCTCATTGTAATCCTTATGAAAGGAAAATTATGTTTAGTGCAAATGAATTTACAATTCATAGAAAAAGTGGAATTAGATTCATTAAACCAATTCATGTAAACAACTCTACCATTATATGTGATTTTTGCTGCCAAGTAGGTCACTTGAAGCATGATTGCTATGTGAGAAGAAATATGAGAAAAGGAATGAGATGCATGTGGTTAGTTAAACATGATTCTAACTATTAAGGACCCCAAAATTAAAAGGGTACCGAACTCTCTATTTCTTGTAGGTAAAAATTGAAAAAGATATGAAGAAATCAAAATGGTTCATTGATAGTGGATGCTCAAGGCACATGACTGGCGATCCTTCACAATTCATCAAGCTCAAATCAAAGTCAAGTGGAAAAGTGACTTTTGGAGATGACATGAAAGCTAAAACAATTGGAGTAGGTGATGTGGGTAAGAATGGTGAAACATTTGTGCATAATGTTCTTTTAGTAGACAATCTAAGCTATAATTTGCTTAGTGTTAGTCAACTTTGTGATAAAGATCTATTTGTTTTATTCAAAAAGCATGAATGTTTGGTTCTTGACTCGAAATTTAATATTGTTTTCAAAAGAAGAAGATACAATGACATCTATGTTGTGATTCTTGAGAAAATTGACTCTTCTAGTTTTAAATGCCTTAAAATCTCAAATGAAGATCCTTGGTTGTGGCATAGAAGACTTTGTCATTTTAACATGGATATGATAAATGAAATTTCAAAAAAGGAACTTGTTAGAGGACTTCCTAAGATCAAGTTTGAAAAGGATAAGATTTGTGATGCATGTCAATTTGGGAAACAAACCAAAACATCTTTTAAACCTAAGAAAAACATTTCTACATCTAAGCCATTGGAACTTTTACATCTTGATCTATTTGGTCCTACACCTATTGCTAGTCTAGGTGGTAGAAGATTTTGTTTTGTAATTGTTGATGATTATTCTAGATATACATGGACTATTTTTCTTGCTCATAAAGATGATGCCTTTAAAAGTTTTGTCTCTCTCTTTGCAAAAGTGCAAAATTTACTTGGCTTGCATATTATCAAAGTTAGAAGTGATAATGGTTCAGAATTTAAATATTGTGGATTTCTGGAATTTTGTGATCATAATGGAATAACTCATGAATTTTCTATTGTAAAAACTCCTCAACAAAATGGTGTTGTTGAAAGAAAAAATAGAACACTTTGTAGAAGCTGCAAGAACCATGTTAAGTGAAAATGATTTACCAAAATATTTTTGGGCGGAAGCCGTAAATACGGCTTGCTATGTAATGAATAGAGTATTACTAAGACCATTTTTGAACAAAACTTCTTATGAGTTGATGTTTGATAAAAAGCCAATTGTCGGCTATTTTAAAGTTTTTGGATGCAAATGTTTTATCTTAAATATCAAAGAACACCTTGGAAAGTTTGATAAGAAAACCGATGAAGGTATTTTCTTGGGATATTGTGAGAATAAAAGCGGATATAGAGTTTATAATAGAAGAACTCTTGTGATTGAAGAAGCAATACATGTTTCATTTGATGAATCTAATGGCAATTCTTCAAATAGTACTTGTGTAGATGATGATGTAGGTATTCAAAAGAATCTCGAGAAGCTCACACTTCAAGAAGGAAACAATGGTGATATGGAAGAAAATTCAAAAGATGGTGATTCTCAAGAAATCCAAAGGTTAGATGAAGAAGACAAGAATGATGAAACACCAAAGGATTTTCCTAAAGCTTGGAAGTTCATTCAAAATCATCCTAAGGATTTGATCATTGGTGATCCATCCGAGAGGGTAAGAACTCGTTCCTCATCAAAGCCATTATTTGATAATTTCGCATTTGTATCACATATTGAGTCTAAAAACATCAATGATACTTTAAAAGATGACGATTGGATTATGGCCATGCAAGAGGAGTTAAATCAATTTGAAAGAAATAATGTTTGGACTTTAGTTGAAAGACCTCAAAATTATCCTATCATTGGCACTAAATGGGTGTTTAGAAATAAATTAAATGACAAAGGTGAAATTGTAAGAAATAAGGCTAGATTAGTGGCAAAACGGTATGCTCAAGAAGAAGGTATTGATTATGATGAAACGTTTGCTCCCGTTGCTAGATTAGAATCTATTAGGATGTTTCTTGCATTTGCTTGTTTCAAAGGTTTTAAGTTGTATCAAATGGATGTTAAAAGTGCTTTTCTAAATGGTTTTATTGATCAAGAAGTCTATGTGGATCAACCACCCGGCTTTGAAAATGAAAAGTTTCCTAATCATGTATTTAAACTTTCAAAAGCATTATATGGTCTAAAACAAGCCCCTAGGGCTTGGTATGAACGTTTAAGTGGTTTCTTAATTGAAAATGGTTTTAAAAGAGGCATAGTAGACACAACTCTTTTTACAAAACAAAAATCGAATGATCTTCTTATCGTACAAATTTATGTTGATGATATTATATTTGGTGCTACTAATGAGGCCTTGTGCAAGGATTTTTCCACCATTATGCAAAATGAGTTTGAAATGAGCTTAATGGGAGAATTGAACTTTTTTCTCGGACTCCAAGTCCTTCAAACAAGTGAAGGAACCTTCATCAACCAAATAAAATACACTAAAGAACTTCTCAAAAGGTTCGGCATGGAAGATTCAAAGCAAGTGGGAACACTAATATGCACATCCACCAAGCTTGAAAAGGACGAAGAAGGTACAAATGTAGATGAGAAAAAATATAGAGGTATGATCAGAAGCCTTCTCTATTTAACCGCAAGTAGACCGGATATTATGTTTGCCGCATGTCTATGTGCTCGTTTTCAATCCTGCCCAAAAGAATCTCATTTGAATGCCGTTAAAAGAATTTTTCGTTATTTAAAAGGAACCATGAATTTTGGTCTTTGGTATTCTTAATGTAATGAATTTACTTTGTGTGGTTATACGGACGCTGATTTTGGTGGTTGTAGAATTGATAGAAAGAGTACTAGTGGCTCTTGTAATTTTTTTGGAAATTGTTTAGTCTCTTGGTTTAGTAAGAAACAAAATGCTATTTCCTTGTCAACAACCGAAGCGGAATATGTTGCTGCTAGTGCATGTTGTGCAAAATTAATTTGGATGAAACACACCTTGAATGATTTTGGTTTGACATATGATAATATGCTCATATTTTGTGATAATACTAGTGCAATTAATTTGACAAAAAATCCCATTCAACATTCTAGAACAAAACATATAGACATTAAGCATCATTTCATTCGTGATCTTGTTCAAAAAGGTGAAATTTGTGTAAACTATGTCTATTCGAATGATCAAATTGCTGACATTTTCACAAAAGCACTGCCCTTAGAACAATTTGGATATCTTCGTTCGAAATTGGGTATTTTAGAAAAGGAGCCTTAAGCTTTTCTGGTAAAAACTTATCGGACGTCCGATCCTGATGAACGGACGTCCGACAGTGTTCTTAGTCATTTTCTAGAAAATGCTATCGGACGCATGGGTCGGACGCTTCACGACGTTTGGATGCCCGACACATGAATAGTCGCACAGTATCAGGTCATTTCACTTCACTTCCATCAGTCAACCACATTTAATTCGGATGCACCTTCCCCAACCACCTCAATTCAAAACTCCAAATTCCCAACAAAACTTTCACCATTTCTCAAAATTGAAAGCTCACACTTCACCACTCACCTATTGCGGTCCAATCTTCATCAATCGTCTTCACTATAAATCACTCCTCTTCTCACCCCCAAATCACACCAGAAACCCTACGTTCTCTTTTCTCCTCTTTCTGGCTTGAAAAATCGATACATCTCCACCTAATTTAATAGTTTATCACTCTGTATTACGCGTAGACAACTCCCCATCACTCAAATCACACACACAAGCAAGATGGTACGCACTCGTAGAGCTCTATCATCTACCGGACGCAAGAAGATGCCAAGAGATGAAGATACTTCTTCTCCAAAGGGCAAACGAACTTCCAAAAGGACAAGACATGGCTCTGCTACAAATCAACCAACTCATACTACTCCTTCTGATCCTCAAGTTACAAGAGAACCTACTCCTTGACCCAAGTTCATAGATTCTGATGCTGAGTCTAAGTTTGCCTTATTTTCTCAAAAAGGTTTCATTATTCAGCGATCCATTGTCCCATCTGAGTTTAAGAAAATCGATCTAGAGTCTGTCCTTAAATTGTTTGAATTTCAGAAATGGTCTCACATCATTGTTATGCCTAATATCTATTACCCTGACATGATGTATCAGTTCTTTACTAATCTTAGGAAGGGTAATTCTCGTGATGAGCTTAAATCCCGTGTCAATGGAGTTGATTTGGTATTTGATTCTGATGTTGTGAATGAAATTTTAAAAACCACCATTGGGTTTGGGTGCAAAAGTAAGATTGCAAACTTCTTTTCTTATGAGGAAAATCCAACAAGTTTGAATCATTTCAATGCTGAAAAATTAATGGCTTATTTTCAATCCCCTTTTCAAACCCCTGTTGATGCCAAGTTGGAAGACTTGAGTCCTAAAAATCTGATCACCTTTTCAATCATCTCAAATTTGCTTGTTCCAACTGATGGTCATCGGACAGATGCAAACAAAATGGAGTTATATCTGTTTTATTGCTTTGTTGAAAGAATCCAAATAGATTTTGGCTTTGTCATGTGTAAGTTTCTGATGAAACTCTCCACTGATACAAGAAGAAAACTCTCTTATGGGAAGTTTTTAACTCCCATCTTCGAACATTTCAAAGTCCCTATAAGTGGTGTATGTTCTAAGGACTTAGTCACCTCTGTGTTTTCAAAACAATATTTTGAAAGAAAGAATTTAAAATTCTTTGATGGTAATTGGTGCACCAAGGAAGCTGCCTCTGAGTCACGTTCAAAGAAAACACATGATGCTCCTCTCTCTCCTAGTATTACTAGAACTCTTAGATTCACTCCAGGTCCATCAATTCATCCTAGGAAGTCAGTTTCTAGGATTTCTCCTCAATCTAAAGTCATGGATTTGTTAAATGAGTTCAAAAGTCATGTTCTTCTCCTCGAACATGGTCTTATGTTAACCATGACATTTGACCAAAAATCTGATTTTCTTGACAAAAGAAACCTGTTATTCCCTCCTCCTGGGGATGAAAACACCTCCCAAGCCAAAGAGCCACGAACTGATCCTCTATTGGAAGATCAAGAGATGGTCATAAACTCCACAGCGTGATCCCTCATCATCAAAAGGGAAAGAACCAGTGGTTGTGGAAGATGAAGGAAACGAGGATGATGGGGAAGAGACTGCAGAAGAGGATGATTCAGCATATCGGCTTGTCAGAAGACGACCTGGAACTCGATCAACAGTCACCCTTTAGGCACATTAGGATGCACCTACACTTCACATTAGAACGCACAAGTCTCCTTTTGTTCCCTTTTGCTGATGTGAAAGTGTATCAAACTATCTTACTGCTTTTATCTAAGTCTTTTGTAATTCCTTCGGGAAATCAGCACTTCAGTACTCTTGTTGATATTATTTTCAGTTAATGATGATAAATGTGACTTTCTCTTATATTTGTGAGTTGAGAGATGTTGACACACTCTCTTGTTTAAGTAAAGCTTAATTGACTTGTGATGGTAAATGCCCTTGAATGGTTTTGGATTATGTTACTGGGATGTTGTATATTGAAGATTATATTGGATGATGTTACCTGATGTAATGGAATTCTACTTGGAGATTTCACTGCTTGCTGATATTGCTACATATTGCTGCAAACACATTTGGCATTGAAGATTTCACTGCTTGCTTCACACATTTTGTGTTGAAAATTTTTGTGATGACAAAAAGGGGGAGAAAAAGCTTGAGCTTGTTATTCATCTATTTAGATAGGTATTCGAGTAAGGGGGAGTTTTTTAAACTCAATATTGGTTCGAGTAAGGGGGAGTTTTTTTAAACTCAATATTGGTTAAATTACATTCAATTGTTTTGTCATCATCAAAAAGGGGGAGAATGTTAATCGTGATCCCGAATTTTGATAATTACAAAACAATTGAAGAAATTGGTCTAATGTTTTCTAGTGAGTTCTTTGACAGCACAGGTCATCGAGGCAGGAAACCTGTTGAAGAAACTATTGACTGTCGGAAGGACGATACCTTGTATCGGACGTCCGATAAAACTCGAAACTTTCCTATCGGACGCTCAACCTGACGTATCGGACGTCCGATAGACAGGGGATCTATTGGACACCTCTTTCGGACGCACAACAACTACATCGGACGTCCGAAGATATCCAAGAAATTTTCTGAGCTCACTGGACGCTTTCGGACGCAAGCCTTCGGACGCAAAACATGTATCGGCCGTCTGATCGGTTCCATGAATATTTCCTGAGCTTACTGGTCGCTGTCAGACGCAAAGCCATCGGACGTAGAATTATCCTTTGGCCATCCGATAAAGACATAAAGCAGCCTATCGGACGCTAGCATCGGACGAGCAACAGAGTGTCGGACGTCCGATAGCTCCAACGGCTAGTTGACCTTTCAGCTTCTACTATCCGTTGACCTCAATTTCTAGGCACTTTTTGGTCTCCTATATATACAAGCACTGTCTAAAAATCAAAAAAATAACTGTACACTTGGATAACAAGTTCTTAAGAGTGATTTTAGCTAGAAAATACTTATTTGAGTAAGAATTGTTAGTCTTGTAGTGTGAGTTCATTGAGAAGCTTTTCAATTGTGAGTGAGTTCATCAATTGTGTAGCTGTGTGAGGGTTTTCTGTAAAGAGTGTAAAACTTCCTAACTTGACTAAGTGGAGCTTGGGACAAGGAGGAAGTGATCCTTCTATTGTACACAAGAGTGATCGAATTTCACCAAATTGAAGAAGCTTGTATTGAGAAATTCTCTTTAAGCTCAAGTGGAGCTTTGAAGAAGTTTGGTTTGCTTTCTATCATTACATTTTTAGCTTACTTATCAAATTCATTGTTTGAAATCTCATCTATACTTTTCGGTGTCAACTTGTCTATTTGCTTGATAAATCATTTGTTGAAGAGCTTGTGATTAAAATTTGAAAAAGGGGCAATATTTGACTAGTTATTAGTCAACCTAATTCACCCCCCCTCTTAGGTTGTATTTGGGCCTTACAATCTCATCAAACTTATTCAATTGGAGCATTCTCTTTTCACTGGCACTTTTAAGGCCAAAATTAAAAGTCTTGACTGCCCAATGTGCCCAATGCTCCAACTCCACTAGCAAGTGACATGACTTCCCAAAAACTAGCCGGTAAGGGGCCATACCCAATGGATTCTTGTATGCAGTCCTGTATGCTCATAATGCATCATCAAGTTTAACCGCTCAATCTTTCCTTGATGAATTTACCATCTTCTTAAGAGTTTGCTTTATTTTTTGATTGGACATCTCAAATTAACCGCTAGTTTGAGGATGATAAATAGCACCTATGCCAAACTTTACCCCATATTTGGCTAGTAATGCTCGAAACTGGCTATTGTCAAAGTGGACACCATGGTCACTAAAAATTGCACGGGATACCCCAAAACGTGTGAAGATGTTCTTTTTGATGAATTTAACCACGCTCTGACTATTATTATTAGCAAATGCCATGGTTTCAACCCATTTGGTAACACAATCCAACGTCACCAAGATGAAGAAATTACCATACGATAGTGGAAATCGGCCCATGAAATCCAAACCCTAAATGTGAAACGGTTCTAGCTCTAGAATTTCTGTTTGGGGCATCTCTTGACGTTGACCAATGTTATCAGTACGTTGACATCGATCACAAGTACGTTGACGTCAATCACAAGTAAGTACATATGTTCTGGCATCTTAAACAGTGTCGGCTAATAAAATCCCGATTGTAGCACCTTAGCGGCTATTTTCTCTGATCTATGATGACCATCATAAGGAGAAGAATGGCAGTGCCTTATGATGGCCGTCATCTCCTCTTCCGGCACACACCTCCGCATCGCTCCATTAGCACAACGTCAGAATAGTAGAAGATCTTCCCAGTAATAGTATTTGGTCTCGGCAAAGAATTTCTTCTTTTGCTAAAAGATCAAGTCACTACGCACAATATTAGAAACAATTAAATTGACATAATCAACATACCAAGGTACCTCCATATATTTTACTGCCCATAGCAACATTTGGGAACTTGTCCTCGATGGGAACATCATCATAAGAGTCAACTGGCTCTAATCGAGATAGGTGATTTGCTACCAAATTCTCCGAACCCTTATTATCTCTTATTTCCAAGTTGAATTCTTGCAAGAGCAAGATCCAATGGATCAACCTGGGCTTAGCATCCTTCTTAGTCAAAAGGTACTTGATAGCAGAATGGTCAGTATCCACAATCACCTTGAACCCAACAAGATAAGGACGAAACTTTTCAAATGCACATACAATAGCTAAGCATGCATCATCAAAAACAAAGGCCATATCTTTATCAAGCAAATCACAAAGGAGTTTAGTTACTTTGGAAAAGTCTTTTATAAATCTTCTATAAAAACCTGTATGTCCAAGAAAACTTCTAACAGTTCTAACACAATTAGGACGAGGTAATCATTCAATTACCTTAACCTTTGCTTTGTCAATTTCTATGCCCCTTTCAAAAATTTTATGACCCAAAACAACACCTTCATGAACCATAAAGTGACAATTTTTCCAATTTAATACCAAATTAGACTCTTCACATCTTTCCAAAATACGGTTGAAATTATACAAACATGTATCAAAAGAGGAACCATAAATAGAAAAGTCATCCATGAAAACCTCAATTATGTCCTTCACCATGTTTGAGAACATGGCCATCATACACCTTTAGAAGGTCGATGGTGCATTGCACAGTTCAAACGGCATCCTCTTATATGTGAACGTACCATATGGGCAAGTGAAGGTGGTCTCTTGGTCCTTTGGAGCGATGGGAATTTGATTATAACCTAAATAACCATCCAGGAACAATAAAATTTAAGGCCCATCAAATGTTCCAAAATTTGATCCACAAATGGTAGTTGGAAATGGTCCTTCCTGGTTGCAGCATTCAATTTCCTGTAGTCAATACAAACATGCCAACCAGTCATAGTATGGGTGGGAGTTAGTTCATCCTTCTAATTTTTTACCAATGTCATGCCTGTCTTCTTTGGTACAACTTGCATAGGACTAACGCAAGAGCTATCGGAGATAGGATAAATAATCCTGGCGTCAAGTAATTTTATTACCTCAACTTGGACTACCTCCTTCATGTTTGGGTTGAGTTTTCTTTAGTTTTTAGTGAAGGGTTTGGCATTGTCCTCCATTAAAATTTTATGCATCACTACAGACGAACTAATGCCCTTAATATCAGAGATACTCCAGACAATAGTCGTTTTATTTTCACGAAGCACCCTCAACAATTTATCAGTTTCACTTTTAAACAAAGAAGAAGAAATTATGACAGGATAAGTTTTGTTAGTACCCGGAAAGACATACTTCAAGTAAGCAGGCAATGGTTTAAGTTCTAATTTTGGGCGGGATTTTCCCTCCAGCGCAACAATGTTTTCAAACTACTAGATTTTTACATTAGAAAGCTCCCCCTGCCAATCCAACCATTTAATAGAATTTAACAAGTTCATATTTTCCACCTTCTCATCCAAAATGAAGCAATAATATTTTCAAAAGAATCATCACAATGTGCATGCTCAAGCATTTTTACGGAGAAAGAGTCAAAAACATCAATTCTCAGAAGGACATTGTAAAGATTTAAACACATTAAACTCTTGCATATCTTCACCTACTCTTAAAGTAAGTTTTCCTTCTAACACATCAATTAATGCCCCTCCTGTGGCAAAAAATGCTCTACCTAAAGTTATAGACATACTTATATCCTCTTCTATCTCAAGTACCAAGAAATTAGCAGGAAAGTAAAATTTATCAACTTTGACAAGCATATCTTCAACTACTCCTACTGGATATCTCAATGAATGATTAGCTAGTTGAAGAACCACCATAGTAGGCAATATCTCAGCAAACTTTAATTTCCTGTAAAAAGATAACGGCATTAAGTTAATACTTGATCCAAGGTCACACAGACACTTATCAACAAGAATATCTTCAAAAGAATAGGGTACTGTGAAACTCCCTAGATCCCTCATCTTGGTTAGAAGTTGATTTTGGACCACTGTACTGCACTCTTCAGATAAAGGTATCATAGCAAATTCCTCCAATGCTGCTTGTTTGACACTATTTCTTTGAGAAATTTGGCATACGTAGACATATTTGACATGGTCTCGGCAAATGGGATATTAACTTGCAACTTCTTAAACATTTTCAGAAATTTTTGATACCGTCCCTCATTTGCCTTCTTTCTCAATCTTTGTAGGAATAGTATAGGTGGAACATACTGCTTGACCTCAGGCGATTTCATCGGGATATCAGTTCTTGTAGCACCATTGCCTGAATTTATTTTATTATCCTTAGTCTCTTCACTTTTATCCGCAGTTGAGTGCCCCTCGTACTTTTCTAATTTCTCTTTGGATTTTGACGGAATATCATCAAGTACTCTTCCCAAGCGAAGTGTTACTGCCATCGTAGCCTCTTTGGGATTCACTTCCGTGGTACTTGGCAATTTGCCTTGCCATCTTTTAGTCATCATTTTTGCCAACTGTCTAACTTATTCTCAAGATTTTGAATAGATGCCTGTTGCAATTTAACCATTTGATCCATTTTCTACATGTATTGAACTATCATCTTCTTCATGCTAGACTTCTTCTCTTGAGGAGGTTGGGGAGGATATTGGGGCTTTTGCTATTGATTTTGGAACCCAAGTGGTCTCATAGGCCAATTCCTAGACTCTCTCCATGAAAAATTAGGATGATTGCGCTATCCAGGATTGTACGTGTTAGAGAAAGGATCATTCCTCTATTCCATTCTAGGATCGCCATAAGCCGAAGCAAAATTTACATCCTCTATGATAGTCGAGGGCTTTCTATTATAGCAACCAACAGTTGTATGCCCATACATATTACAGTTAGTACATTATTCAGGCTGATGAGGTTCTCGAGCAAGCATAGATTGCATTTGCGGCATTTGCCTAAACAACTCTGCCACCTGTCATCCCAGGTCTTTTTGCATCGACATTTCATGTATTCCCGTTCTCTTACTCGGATCACCTTTTGTTGTGAGTTACTTGATAGCAACTCACAAATCCCAACCACCTCTTCAGAGTCTTGTCCCCAATATATCCCCTGACTGCAAAATCAACCATATTTTCCGTTGTCAATGTCAATCCATTGTAGAAAAACTGCACCTGAAGGGCTAGAGGATATTGGTGATGAGGAAAATGAACAAGTAGCTGCTTAAATCATTCCCAGGTTTCATGAATGGGCTCTTCCTCCATCTGAGAAAATGTGCAAATTTTGTTCCTCAAATCAATGGTCCTTTGTGCAAAATAATACTTCGCCATAAAAATGTTGTACATGTGAGGGCCTCACAATTTTATTATTTTCTGAAAAATAAATAATAATGATAATAATAATTATATTATGTATTTTCACTAAAATATTAGTGAATTTATGCATCAAGTTATCATTTTCTAATTTAGAGAAATTTTCGTGAATAAAATTGCTGATGTTTGTTTCGGCCAGATTAAGTATTAATTTTTGGGTCGTGACATGAATAGTAACTCTAAGATGAAACCGAGTATATGCAAAGACATTACAGAGATATATTTATAGTAGGACAGTGTTAGAAGGAGAAAAACCAGTAAAAGTTAGAGCGTCGCGCGTCGACGCAACAAAAAATGAAAGTTGACCACTTTTTCCTGAATTAAGGATGGGCAAGTTTCTTGTCTCCATAAAGCCTCATTTCTTGCTTCCTTTTATCTCCATTTTCAGCCGGCCAAGGGAAGCTTAGAGAGAGAGAGATCCGAGGCATAGAGAGAGAGAGATAGAGTGAGAAAAGGAAGCTTTCTTCTTCTTCTTCTTCTTCTTCATTCTCTTGCTCCTTGGAGACTATATTTGAGAGCTTCATCTTGCTAGCTTTTCCTCAAGCTTCAGCCGTGTGTGAGAGAGAGAGAGAGGGAGAGAGATCTGAGAGTGAGAGAGAGAGAGAAAGAAAGCTGCCTCTTGCTTTTCTACTTCTTGATCTTGGAGTTTGTGGAGGAAATCACCAAGAAACAAGCTAAATCTTGGCTAAGCTTGGAGGATTTTGAGAGTGCAAAGCTTGGAAGACAATTTTTGAGTAAAGCTACACTTGATCTTGCTAGATTTAGTTAGATCTTGAGGTATGATAGTTAGATCTTTTAGTTTTAACTTTGATAATGTTAGATCTTCTTGATCCATGGATTATTTTGCTAGAAATTATAATGCTTGGTACATTTGAGTTGGGCTCCTGAATTCCCAACTTAGGTAGTTGTCTTGAGGTGGCCTTTTAGGTAGCCGACTTGAGAAATATTGTTGTGGCTGTGTTTGTTTATATGAGATGAAATCATCTTGTGGAAAGAGAAAAATGTTGAAAGAAATCTTGGTGGAAAAGTAAGCTAACTAGCCGAATGAACTTTGGAAATTTTGCTCAACTTGATCTTGAAATTTTATGATGTCTTTTGACTCGATTTTTCCTGAATAAATATGCATTATGTTCACTTATGAGTATATGCTTTAATGGAGTTAAATCTTGAATTTTAAAAGTCGAAAAGTTGAGTTTTTCATTAATTTTTGGATAAAGGTACTATTTGGACAGATTTGAGTACTTGAAATGTTTTGACTATTTTTCATGATTTTTGTGCATTAAGATTTGGTGAAAATTGAACTAAAAACATGTTAAAACCTTGATTGAAGTTTTAGTGTTGAGCTTGAGTTTGAATGAGGTGAAACACCTCATTTGATTTCATTATCTTAAAAGTTGAAGAAGTTGCTAGTAAGGAGTACGTCGTTGGAAAAACCTTATTTTAAGCAAAGTGTCGATTTTAAATGGAAACTTTTACGTAATTTTTTACTTGAATTGACTACTTTTCACTCGAGAAAAGTTGGAGGAATTTTGGGAAGAAATTTGATTAAACAAATGACTGCGTTTATTTAAGTTTAGTTTCGCTATTGGTGGAGGGAAACTTATTTCTTTTCTTTATTTGTTTATATGGAGTGTGGACGACTTTGAAACCGAGCCAAACTTGAAATCTGAACTTTGATGAGTTTCCATGCATGTTTCTTGACTTAAAATTGCAAGTATGACCTGAATCTCTTGACTTGTTATGTGAACTTGAATCTCGTGATTTGAGATGATTGATGTTTTGATTACTTGATCTGATGTGTCTTGAAAATCTTGACTTGCTGATCCTTCAAATGGGGTAGTGCGTACTTGATCGCACTTTCTCTTATTTGAAAGGTGATATACCTGATCTTGATGTGTCTTGATGTGACGTGATGTGCCTTGTACTTGTTATTCTCGAGAATTCCTGAATCCCCTTGGTAAGCTTATCGAATCGAGCCGTTGGGAAAGCCCAGGTCGAGGAGATTTGACAAACCTTGGGTTACGTGACGTGTTGTGTGCTTTGGACTTAGCATATGGCCCTGTCCTTTTTTAAGAGCAATACACATAAATATAAATTTCATGTTAGGCGAGCGGGCCCAGTTGGGGGTTTTGGTGGAGTAAGGAGAAAGTGGTTTTCTACTTGGACTTGATATTTGAAAGTTGACGGAGTGTCAACTATGTGAACCGTGTTCCAGTTATGTGGACGTGCTCCAATTTCGAGGATCTTAGCTCCTGAGAGCTACGTGTATCCTTCCTTGTGTTGTTACTCGCTTTCTTTATTTGTTTATTTCTAAATGAGAATTTGAAGTGAAATGGCATATGTTCTATGTGAATTGCATGTCTTTTGGAACTCACAGGGCTTTAGCTCATGCCTTTAAATTTGTTTTCATTAACAGGGACTGAGAATCCAAGTGATGGTGCCACTCGTTAGAGCTAATCTTTATTCTTGTATCTGATTTGAGAAACTTGAATTTCGTATTAAGGGTTTTGTATTGTAAGCTTTTGAATGTATATTTAAGTGCTTTGAATTATATTTTGGAAAGTTTAAGTTGATCTTCTAATTGTACTTTATGTATCTTGAAATTTTTAGGTTGAAGTAGTTAAGTTGTGGTTTGTTGAATGGTTGTGATTTGCTATTGAGATTTAGTTTGACGAGTTAGTGTTCATTTGAGTGAGTAAGTCCTGACGAGAGTTGGGCAGGCAGTCTACTGAAACTTTAGGGAGAGGTGGGGCTGTCATAGGTGGTATCAGAGCCTAGATTTGAATGATCTAGTTAGAATTAGAATTGTTAGGTTATTTGAGAGTTTTGTAGTTTAGAAAGAAATGTTAGGTGATGGCTATTGCTTTTGTTTAAGTGTTAATGATACTTAAGTTCGATTAAGTTCTAATAGAATTCATTTTTGTAGGTTATGGATTGTGGTGGTGGTAATGATGGGTCTAGACACATGCAACCTACAGTTTCTTACCGATCGAGGCCAGGGGGTGCTCGCATGGCTTATAACCCTAGGACCTGAATCAGGCGAGATTGTGAGTGTTGAAAGACGCATGCATATCCTGACAGTGTGGTTCTGGTGATCTATCGTGAGAGGAGGGGATTGACCAGAGTTAATAGAGTTTTACATAAGGAGGTAGGTAGGCTATTGGCTGTGGAGCAGACTCAGGCTACTCGGATCCATGAACTTGAGGAGGAGGTTCGCTCGACTAATTAGCGATTGGCTAGAGTTATGAGAGTTACTCGAGAGCGAGCTGACGGTATAGTGGGCGAGTGTGAGGCTTTGGTAGAGAGAGTGCTTGAGGCTAATCGGGCTGAGGAGAATTCAATCAATCAACCCCCTAGCGTTGCAGATATGGGAGGAGATTCGAGGAGCAAGTCTGTGGGGGATACTGCTATGGTCGAGATAGATCCCCAGTATTTAGAATCTGACCCGTCAAAGAATGCTACTTTCGAGACTTCTGCTTCTAAGACTGGATAGGCTAGCCGAGCGTGAAGTTAGGATTTTGTGTAGCCTTTTGTGAGAGAAACTATTAGAGTGGTTCTCAATCCCTGTAATTGCATGCTTACTAACTGTTCAAGTACTATGCTTTTATTTGGTTGTACTTGTGAACTCGATGTGACTTTTGTGTATCTTTTGTTAAAAGTATGCTCATCTGATGTACTCCTAGCATTTCTTCTATTATGAGTTATGTATATAAAGTACTTTGGTTTCTTTTCGAGTTGATTTTCTAATAATGTATTTCTCATATTTATTTTAAAATGTCTATCCTTTTTAAGAATTATGGAGGGTAGAAGACGTCGAGATCGAGGGCGAGAGACTAGACTACTCCAAAATATCGAAGGTGACCGTGAGTCGGCCGCCGATCAAAATCAAGGACCTAGGTCAATATTGGGAAACAGATGGCTATGGCTATTAACCGAATGACTGAAATATTAGATCGTATGGCTGGCCAACAAGGCCTTGGACCTGAGAATCGACTTGTAAACCTTGGGGGTGGTGAGGATAGAGCCCTTGAACAATTTCAACAGTTTTCCCCATCAAAATTCTTTGGAAGGCCCAACCCTGAAACTGCCGAGGATTAGTTAAAAACAATTTCTAATATCTTTGCTACCTTGAACTACACAGAGGAGATGCAAGTATCATTTGCTGTATTTCAGTTTGAGGGAGCCGCCCGATCATGGTGGAACATAATAAGGGTTAAATGGGATAAAGAGCAAATCCCTAAGACTTGGGTGAATTTTACTAGAAAGTTTAATGCCAAGTTTCTCCCTCCACTAGTCCAGAAGAAGAGGGAAGATGATTTTGTTAGGTGTAAGCACGGGATGCTGAGTGTCACGGAGTATGAGACACACTTCACCAAATTGTCGAGGTTCGCTCCTAAACTACTGGCAACCGAACAAAGAAGGGTAAGGGGATTTATGCAGGGTCTGAATGTGGAAATACAAGAAATTTTGATTGCTGCTCAAGTCAATAGCTTTAGTGAAGCCATTAAGAAAGCCCAGAGGATTGAGGGGGCAAAGGGTCAAGTGAGGGCTTTTAATGCAAGGAAAATGAATGCACCTAACAGTAGTCGTGGGCCATCAGATGCAGGTGTTTCAGCTCCCAAGTTTGGAAGAGGCATGGGTGGAGTGAACCCCTCTGGGGCATCAAGGGGATCTATGGCGAGGGGAGCATTTTCTGGAGGAGCATTGTCAAGAGGAACTCCTAGTGGGAGGGGACAATCAAGGAATATCTCGCAAGAAAGTCAGGCATCCACTCCCATTGTGTCATGTAATTTCTGTGGGAGATTAAATCATACTGAGGATGAATGCTGGAAAAAGGCGGGAAGGTGTTTCAGGTATGGAAGTACCAAACACCAACTAGCTGCATGTCCGAGGCTTTAAGGAGAAGTTGTGACCCGACAAGTGAGTAAGCCGAACTCTAGTCAAGCTAGTGCATCAGGGAATCGGCCAAGGGTTCTAGCTAGGGTCTATGCCATTGACCAACAGCAAGTCCCCAACCCAACTAAGGTGGTTAAAGATACTATCCCCATCTTTCATCATTTAGCTAAAGTTCTAGTTAATCCTGGTGTTTCGCATTCATTTGTAAATCCTGCTTTCTTCTGTGGGGTGGATATAAAGCCTGTTAGATTACCTTATGATCTTGAAGTTAGAACACCCACGGGAGACGAAAATTTAATTACAAGTTGGGTATATAAGAATTGCGATATTTGGGTAGGAGAAAGAAAGTTGGTGGCAGATCTAATAAGTTTGGAAATTAAGGGGTACGATATCATTATAGGGATGGATTGTTTAGCCCAATATCATGCTAAATTGGATTGTACGGCGAAAACTGTGGAATTTTCTATTCCGGGGGAAGCTATTTTGAGATTAGATGTGAAGGAAAGGTTAGATTCATCTGTCCTTATTTCAGGAATTAGGGGTAGGAAGTTGTTAAGTAAGGGTGTTCAAGATTATCTGACTTTTTTTTATAAATCCTCCAAATGATAAAGTGAAGTTAGAAGAGGTGCCAATGGTGAAGAAATTTTCAGATGTTTTCCCTGAAGAATTAGAAACCTTACCTCCTGAGCGAATAGTGGAGTTTAAGATTGACTTAGTACCGGAAACAACTCCAATTTCTAAAACCTCATATAGAATGGCACCAGCTGAACTTAAGGAGTTAAAGATTCAATTGCAAGATCTGTTGGAACGGGGTTTCATTAGGGATAGTGATTCACCTTGAGGAGCACCTGTGTTATTTGTCAAGAAAAAGGATGGAAGTCTGAAATTGTGCATAGACTACTGCTGGACTTGATCCTAGTTTTGATGATAACAAAACAAAATGATGATTTGGACTAATGTTTTATGTGAGAATTATGTTAGAACAGATCATTTATTCATTGGAAAAGAAAAGAAATCAATTCAAGAAGAATTGAGAAGGTTTTAACTTATCGGATGCAAGGATCGGACGATGAACAGAGGTTCGGACGTCCGACAGATTGAAAAGGGAATTGAGATGGTTGCTGGTTTTGTCGGATGATCGTTTCGGACGTCCGATAGTTTACTACAACACCTTTAGACGATACTTTCAAACACAGGATAAGGGTTCAGACGTCCGACAGATCTACTGGTTCTGTCGGACAGTGGGTTCGGACGTCCGACAGGCAAAGGTTCAGACGTCCGACAGAGGTTCAGACATCCGAAACTCCAACGGCTATTTTTCTAACAGCTATTTTTTTGACTGTTGAAGAGTTTCTTGAGGTTATTTCTCACACTCTATAATTATCCATAAGTTCAAGAAGATAAGGGACTTTTGTCTACATGAAATACAAGCTTACAAGTGAAATATTTGGGTAGAAATCTTCTTGTTTGTTGTATAGGTGTGGGAAAAGTGGGAATTGTGAGGTTACTCAATTGGAGGAGTAAAACCTTGGTGAAGGTTGCCTCACTTGTAATAGTAGTTCTTAATTGGTTGATTGAGTTTTCAATTGTAACTTGTTGAGGGTTAACTAAGATAGTTGTAAAACTCCTTGGCTCAACTAAAGGCTTTTAGGGTGAGAAAGGAGTAAGCCTTCACTTGTACAAGTTGGTTAGGTTCACCTTCAATTGAAGAAGCTACTAGTGGATTTTATCCAAGTTCGATGCAACATGAAAATTTGGTTTGCATTTCTTTTCTATCTCTTTTCTTTGTTACTCAATTGTGACATATTTATTGTGCTTAATTTGACATATATTTGTACACACTTGAGAAGTTGTTTGTACTTATTTTATTGGGTGAATTATTGCCATATTTTCTTGTCTTGTTAAACAATCTAATTCACCCCCTTTTGGTTGCATTTAGGACCTACAATATCAGAACTTGGTCTCCTAGAGATTAAGCTCAATTGGCTTAGGAGTAAAGATGGTAACCAATAATGCATTGTTTTTAGAGGGGCAATCCATCATTAGACCTCCCATGTTCAATGGTATAAATTATGTTAGTTTGAGGGATAGAATGAAAATTTTTTTACAATATTTAGATATAGAGTTGTGGTTTATTGTTAGTGAAGGATCCTATGAGACGATCATTATAGATGAAACAACCGGTAGAAATAGAATTAAAACTAGAAGTCAATTGAATGCTCAAGATAGAATCAATCTCTCTTTAAATGTCAAGGATATGAATGTCTTGTATAGCGCTCTTGACGCAAATGAATCTATTAGGCTCAAAAGATGTAAATCGACAAAAGAAATTAGGGATAAATTGACAGAGATTCACGAAGGTAATGACGATGTGAGGGAACAAAAGAAATCTATCTTAGTCACTAAGTATGAGTCATTAAAATGGAATCTCATGAAAATATAGATAAAATGTATTGTAGATTCAATGATCTCATTAAAGATTTAGAGGTGTTGGGAAAGGATTACATTTTGGGAGAGAAAAATAGAAAGATCTTAAATGCTTTATCTAAAGATTGGGACAGTAAAGTGACCGCAATAGAAAAAGCAAAGGATTGGAATAGTTTGCCTATTGAATCACTTATAAATTCTCTAACTTCTTATGAGTTGAAACTTAAATCCAAAGTACAAGAAGAAGAGGATGCAAGGATGAAGAAAAGCATTGCATTAAAAGCCTCTCAAGAGGAGGATGATTCTTTCTCTCTAGATGGTGAAGATGTTGAGATAGATAACAATGATTTGGCACTCCTCACCAAGAGTTTCAAAAGGATATTCAACAAGAGAAAATTTAGAAGAGGATGACCTATCAACTCCAATTCTAATCCACTCAATTATCAAAGAAGCAAAGGAAAGCAAGAGGCCAATAAAAAGCAAGGAGAGAAGTGCTATGAATGTGGCTAACTTGGATATTGCATGAAGGAATGTCCTATGAAGAAGAAGAAGGAAGGAAAAAGAGAAAGCAGTCAACGATACAACAACTTTCAAATCAATTGGAATGATTGCAACTCCGATAGAGAAGTAGAGGAGGAAGAAGAAGCGGCTTAATTGGTCTTCATGGCCATAGGAAATGGTGAGGTATCAACTAGCAACTCCAACTTCGAAAATGATGATAATGATATTGTATCTTTTGTTGAAAAGTTCCATGAAAGTTTGAAAGATTCTTATGCTAAGAACAAAGAGTTAAAAGTCAAAATCAATTTTTTACTTCGAGAAAACACAAAACTCTATCAAGAAAATAATATGTTGAAGAAAGAAAATGATGATTTGAAAAAGTTTGAGATTGATTTAGACTTGCAAAAGAAACTTGATGAGAAAGAAAAATTTTACAAAAAGCTTCGAGAGGAACAAAGTGGTTTGAAGAAAATAATGGATGATCTACATGAGTTCCTCCAAAATGAAAAACAAAAGAATCTTCAAATGAGTGTTAGATAAGCCACTTATGGTGAAAATAAGTTTTCTATTCTTAGGAAAATGGGAATTAGATATTTAAAACCTATTAGTGTTAAGGATCCTAGTATTATGTGTCATTTTTATTGCCAATTTGGACATATGCAAAATGATTGTTATGTGAAGAAAAATATAAGAAAAGGCATGAAATCCATGTGGATTATTAAGTATTAGTCAATTATGTGATAGAAATCTTTATGTGTTATTTAAAAAGTATGAATGTTTGGTTCTTGATATTAGTTTTAACATTGTTTTTAAAGAAAAAATACTTTTAAGGAAAATAGGGGATCGGACGTCCTACAGGTTTTCGGATGTCCGGCAGTATTTTTCTAAATATTTATGTATATTGGCCTTGGTTATTTTGTTGGCCAAAAATAGGCCTCCAAACTTGTTGACCTTATTGATTAGACCTGAATGGACCTATTTTGTATTTATTGGCTTTGTTTATTGCTCTTCTATACTTGTTAACCAATGAGGGGGAGTTAATATGTTTTTTGATTGATGACAAAAGGGGGAGAAATGTTAGATGATTTTCTAAATCATTTTAACTCTTATTAAGGGGGAGTTTCTCTCATTTCCCTTGCAAAATCTTCATTTGGTTTGTCATCATAAAAAATGGGGAGATTGTTGGAATTGATCTTAGGTTTTGATGATAACAAAACAAAATGATGATTTGGACTAATATTTTTATGTGAGAATTATGTTAGAACAGGTCCTTTATTCATTGGAAAAGAAAAGAAATTAATTCAAGAAAAATTGAGAAGGTTTTAACTTATCGGACGCAAGGATCGGACGATGAACAGAGGTTCGGATATCCGATAGTTTACGATAACACTTTCGGACGATACTTTCGGATGATGCTTTCGGACGCAGGACAGGGGTTCGGACGTCCGACAGATCTACTGGTTCTGTCGGACGGTTGGTTCGGACGTCCGACAGGCAAAGGTTTGGACGTCCGATTTCTAATAGCCATTTTTTTGACCGTTGAAGAGTTTCTTGAGGCCATTTCTCACACTCTATAAAATACCCACAAGTTCAAAAGGATAAGGGACTTTTACCTACATGAAATACAAGCTTACAAGTAAAATATTTGGATAGAAATCTTCTTTATTTGTTGTATAGGTGTGAAAAAAGTGGGAATTGTGAGGTTACTCAATTGGAGGAGTAAAACCTTGATGAATGTTGCCTCACTTGTAATAGTAGTTCTGTGACAGCCCCACTTCTCCCTAGGGCGAACCCTAGGGTATCGACGGGCCGCCTGCCCAACTCTCGCCGGGACTCATTACAGTTCCTCATTTATATCACAAATCTCAAATAATTACACCGTAAGATCTCCAAATAATAATTACATTTCCAACTAATCCAAATACACCAAAAGTCCAACTGTCCAATATTACAAATAGTACAAGAGATATCCGGCTAGTCACACTAAGAAAGATCACTTCCTGCTTTCCTTCATCTCGAGCCCTGTAGGGGGGAAAATAAAATATTTTTGGGGTGAGCTAGAAGCTCAGTGAGCGTTCAGTGAAAATAAGGAAATTCACGATTTATCAAATTCATGGACATTTGAATCAAATAGCATTTTGTAAAACATTGAATCTTTAAAGGAATACATGAAGGTCGAGAGCATGGTCACACATTCACATTGAAAATATCTAAGAATCTTTTTATTTAAAAGGATTCAAGAAATAGAAATCCCTTAAAGAATCATTCCATAAATACTTAATTTAACAATCAATAATGCAACAAACAATATTTCAATAAACAATAATTCAATAGACAATAATTCAAAGAACTATAATTCAATAAACATTCAATTCAAATATTGAAAGGATACGGGTGCTCACTTGGAGCTATTGCCACCTTATAACTTCCAATAAACAATCCCCTACATTTTCCACCTTATAACCTCCGAACTCCCACCTTATGACCTCCGAAACAATAAACAATCCCCTATCTTGAACTCACCTTATGTCCTCCAAAACGATAAACAATCCCCTCATTTAACATTGAACATTGGATATAGTACTCAAGGCCTTTCAGCGAAGAGTTTTGAGCTTTGCACTTAACATTGGTAAGTCATTACTCAGGGCTGTCCGGCTGATCCGATCTCACAATGGCGGGTCTAGGATAAGCTTTTGGCCTACCTGACCTCACGATAGCGGATCAAGGATAGAGTTCCAGCAAAGAGTGAGCTCAGTTCAGCCGATGCGATAAAGTACACATCAGCCTACAAACATGCACACTTAACAGGCTATCATGCACAGACAACTTTCTAAGTCAAGCAGTCACATAGTCGAGCAAGTTTTCACTTAGAAATCATTTTGTGAAGCTCATTTCATTTAAAATCATCTCAATAGTTAATCAGACGAAATCGTGTTTGGAAATGACTTTAGTAATAAACATGAGTTTGGAAATGATTTTATTATAAACATGAGTTTGAAAATCAAGTTTAAATCACTCACAACGCTCACAAATCATTTCACTCGAAACAATGGAAACCATCTCTTGTAAGAACAAGAATAAACCTTTTCAACCGTAAAGAGATTGGAGCACTCACTAACTATTGGTATCACATTCATTTAGATAGCACCCAAGCAACAATTCACACTTCGATTAATCAGCTTAAAAGCACTTATAAATTATTTCAAAAGTAAATCAAATTGTTATACTTGTAAACCAATGTAAGTCAATAGTAAATTAGTAGTAAAACGTTTCACAAGTGATTTCCTTGAAACAGTAGTAACTCAAAAGTGTCATAGGGAAACATTCCTTTAAACAAGTTAGAACAAAACAATAGTAAAATTGTCAATTGAAAAGAGTTTGGAACACTCACCAAGTTTCACACTCGTCCACATAAATCACCAATCACCATTCAATCTTCATCATACATTCAAGTCCTGGGATCAAGTAAAATAACAAGACTTTCACAAATTACAATCCAATCTATAAGGGTGAGCAAAAGAGTCTTAACAACATCTTAGAACCATGCATGAGTGGGTCGGAATACGGCAAGAAGGCACGAGAGTCAAAAGGAATGAGAATAGCACTTAAGGAAGTGAAACTAACAATTGACAGGTTTGTCGTGCCTCAGTAATTTAATCATAACTGTGGCTGTGGTTATCAGATTGGGACAAATTTTATGGTGTTTTGAAGCTAAGACATAGGTCTATAACTTTCATGAAGAGGTCGAATACGAAATCATGCTTAATCACAGTCAAAATGGCAAATATCAGAGAAGCAAGAAAACTGTCGGAATAATTTCAGGCTGGTCAAACAGTCTCGGGAAAACAGTCATAACTCGACGTAGAAAAATCAAAATCAAGCTCCGTCAGCGGCGTTTAAAACTAGGTTCATAGGGATTTCTAACGGTATAAGGCTCGGATGCTAATTCATTTTCTACAGTGAACAGTAACCTCGGGAAGTGGACTGATTTCCATTTCTGATTTCCTGCAAAAATTTCCAGCTTTGACACAATCCTTCAATTAATCCTTTAAAGTCATTTCTATCATTTGCCAAGGTGTTTAACATGCTAAAACAGCAATTAACTCCATCAATAATACATCACAAACTCTTAGACAATTCATCAAACACTTGGAAGGTTAAAACAAGAACCCAAGTTCAGTTTTCAAACTCAAGAAACTCTTCCATAATTCTTTCTTCCAAGCAACCACAAGCAATTTAATCTCATCTAACTAACACCCTTTTTGAATTTGAGGTTCAACAAAGCATGGATAAGTGAGGATTTACCTTGCTAGAAGAGTGAGAAAATCCACCCAAGAACTTCACTCCTTGCAACCAAGCTTGATGATTGAGTAGTAATCTAGCCTAGGGTTTCACTTGAAGTTGTGTTTCTTCACTAAAAATTGCTAGAATTAAGCTTAGGTTTTTGTGGTTTTCTTGCTCCTTGAGTTCGGCCATGAGGGAGAAAAAAGGAGGGAATTTTTGGTTCAAATTTTTGAAGACAAGAGATTAAATAAGAAGTCTTAAGTCAAGGTTGTGTAGATTGTTGACAAGTGTCCAAGTTTTGGCCAAGAATGGAATAAAATCTATGCAAATTGTCTTCAAATCCCTTAATGTAAAATGTGATCCACTTAATACCATATAAGTTTATGTATTTGGATACATGAAATATGAAAAATACAATTCCAAATTAATTTCATACAATACATACAAAATAGAGTACTTAAAGGAAAATAATGCATTTAAGGAAAATTTTATGCTTCCAATGTTTAAAGAAAATGATATGCACTTAAATAAATACATTGAAAGATAATTCATGAAAAATTTAGGGTTCTCAAAAGAAATATGAGCAAGTAATTCAAGAAAATTCGGGTGTATAATTCATAAAATTTCGGGTCCTCACAAGTTCTTAATTGGTTGAGTGAGTTTTTAATTGTAACTTGTTAAGGGTTAAATAGGATAGTTATAAAACTCCTTGACTCAACTACAGACTTTTAGGGTAAGGAAGGAGTGAGCCTTCACTTGTACAAGTTGGTTAGGTTCACCTTCAATTGAAGAAGTTTCTAGTGGATTTTATCCAAGTTCGGTGCAACTTGAAAATTTGGCTTGCATTTCTTTTTCTATCTCTTTTCTTTATTACTCAATTGTAACATATTTATTGTACTTAATTTGACATATATTTGTACACACTTGAGAAGTTGTTTGTACTTATTTTATTGGGTAAATTATTGTCATATTTTCTTGTCTGGTTAAACAATCTAATTCACTCCCCTTTGGTTGCATTTGGGACCTGCAACTACCGAGGGCTAAATGATGTGACAATAAAGAATAAGTATCATTTACCGCTCATTGATGAACTATTTGACCAGTTGCAAGGGTCAGTAGTCTTTTAGTCTTTTCTAAGTTGGACCTTAGATAAGGGTACTACTAATTGAGGATTAGGAAGGAGGATGTGCCGAAAACTGCTTTTAATTCAAGGTACGAGCATTTTGAGTTTGTAGTGATGCCGTTTAGATTGACAAATGCTCCTGCAGCATTCATGGATTTAATGCAGCGAGTCTTCAAACCTTATTTGGATCAGTTTGTGGTCGTGTTTATAGATGATATCTTGGTGTATTTTAAGACTTGAGAGGATCATACTCAACACTTGAAGATAGTGCTACAAACATTAAGGGAGTATCAATTATATGCCAAGTTCAATAAGTGTGAATTTTGGTTATGGGAGGTGTCCTTTTTAGGGCATAAGATTTCTAAGAATGGAATTTCTGTAGACTTGGCGGAGGTAGAAGCTGTTACTAAATGGAAACAGCTAGAGAACCCAACAGAGGTTAGGAGTTTCTTAGGTTTAGGGGGGTATTACCGTCGATTCATTAGAAACTTCTCGAGAATTGCGAGGCCGTTAACTGATTTAATCAAGAAGTGTGGCAAGTTTGTTTGGAATCCTAAGAGTGAAGTTAGTTTTTAAGAGTTAAAGAAGCACCTGACAATGGCCCTGGTTTTGACATTGCCAAAAGGGAAGGATGGCTTTGTAGTTTACTCAGATGCCTCTAAAGAAGGGTTAGGTTGTGTTTTGATGCAAAACGGGAAAGTTATCGCTTATGCCTCTAGGAAATTAAAACCTCATGAGCAGAATTACCCGATACGTGACTTGGAATTGACAGCAGTCATCTTTGCATTGAAAAAGTAGAGACATTCTTTGTATGGGGTGACGTTTGAGGTTTTTACGGACCATAAGAGCCTTAAGTACTTATTCTCTCAAAAGGAGCTAAATCTGAGATAAAGGCGATGGGTAGAATTTCTTGAGGATTTGATTGCACTATAAATTATCACCCTGGGAAAGCTTATAAAGTAGCTGATCCATTAAGTTGAAAAGGTCAAGTGGCAGGGTTGATGGTTAGAGAATGGGATATGTTGGACAAGGTTAGCGAGTGGAAACCTCGCTTAGAAAAACAGAAGGTTATATTTGGGAATTTAATGTTGAGATCTCCAGTATTAGAACGCATCAAAGAAGCACAAAAGAAGGATCCTATGGTGCAAAAATTGTTGGAAAAAGTGAAAAAGGGAGAAACCCTAAATTTTAAATTAGGGCCTGAGGGAGTGCTGAAATTTCGAGATCGAATAGTGGTGCCAAATGATGAAGGTTTAAGAAAAGAAATTTTGGAAGAAGCACACCGATCTAAGTATACAATACACCCTCGGAGCAATAAGATGTACCAAGATTTAAAAGGGTTATATTAGTGGGATGGTTTGGAGAAAGACGTGGAGAAAATTGTTCAGACATGTCTCGTGTGCTAGCAAGTTAAGGCTAAGTATCAGAAACCTTTGGAACTTTTGCAACCCCTAGAGATACCCGAATGGAAGTGGGAGCATATCACCATGGATTCTGTGACAGGGTTGCCAAGGAGCCAAAAGGGGCATGATGCAGTTTGGGTGGTGGTAGATCGATTTACTAAAACTGCGCATTTTCTGCCAGTGAGTATGAAATTCCCTTTGGAGAACTTGGCTCGGCTTTACTTGGACGAAATTGTGAAGCTGCATGGAATTCCTGTAAACATTGTTTCCGATAGGGATTCGAGATTTGTATCCCATTTTTAGCGGAAGTTATAAGAAACTTTGGGGACTAAGTTGAATCTGAGTACCGCATATAATCCCTAAATGGATGGTCAGTCTGAGAGGACCATACAGACTTTAGAGGACATGTTGAGATCATGTATAGTGGATTTTAGGGGAAATTGGAGCCAGCACATGACATTAGTCGAGTTGCATATAATAATAGTTATCACGCTTCGATCTAAATGGCACCGTACGAAGCGCTTTATGGAAGGAGGTGTAGGTCGCCAATCCATTAGGATGAAGTAGGAGAGAGAAAAATTTTGGATCCAACCACTATTTCCTGGATCGAGGAGGCTTATGAGAAAGTAAAGCTAGTTCGAGAAAAACTCCAGATCGCTCAAAGTTGATAGAAGAGTTAGGCCGATAATCGAAGAAAAGACTTGGAATTTGAAGTAGGAGATAAGGTGTTCTTGAGGGTTAAACCTGTGAAAGGAGGAGTTGTAGCCAAGAAAGGGAAGAAACTAAAGCCAAGGTATATTAGACCTTTTGAAATTCTCAAACGAATTGGAAAAGTGGCTTACCAGTTGGATTTGCCTGCTATATGTCTAAGATTCACAACGTCTTCCATGTTTCTATACTCAAGAAGTATCATCCAGACTCATGTGCTACAACTAGGAGAGATTGATGTGGATGAATCGCTAACCTATAAGGAGCATCCTGTGAAGATTCTCGATCAAGAAGTGAAGGATTTAAGAAATAAGGGGATTCCTTTGGTTAAAATCCTTTGGAGAAATCATGACATCGAGAAAGCGACTTGGGAGGTAGAATAGGAGATGTAGAAGAAGTATCCAGAATTGTTTACTTAGAAAGGTGAGAATTTTGAGGGCAAAATTCTTTTAAGGGGTGAAGAATGTGAGGGCCTCACAATTTTATTTTTTTTGAAAAATAAATAATAATGATAATAATGATTATATTATGTATTTTCATTAAAATATTAGTGAATTTATGCATCAAGCTATCATTTTCTAATTTAGAGAATTTTCCATGAATAAAATTGTCGGTGTTTGTTTCGGCCAAAGTGTTATTGGGCCGTGACGTGAATAGTAACCCTAAAATGAAACTGAGCATATGTAGAGACATTACAGAGATATATTTATTATAGGATAGTGCTGGAAGGAGAAAAACTAGTAAAAGTTAGAGCGTCACGCGTTGACGCGACAAAAATTGAAAGTTGATCACTTTTCCTTGAATTAAAGATGGCAAAGTTTCTTGTCTCCATTGTGACAGCCCCACTTCTCCCTAGGGCGAGCCCTAGGGTATCGGCGGACTGCCTGCCCAGCTCTCGCCAGGACTCGATAGCTAATATAAACCATCAATTCACATCTTACAAAACTAAAACTTCCAAATTCAAAAGTCAACCAGCATACATACATGAGTTTCACACCACCATTCCCTCTTAAACATAACAGGGTATTTAAGGATACAAAATCAACCTCTAAACTTAACCATGATAGGGTTTGCTAGTACATTCTCTCTTAAACAAAATATAACACAACATAGACTACTTGCACGTACTTCTAATCCCAAGCTCAAGCAAATCCCCCTGCTAAGGAAAACAAAAGGGAAAATAGTGAGCTAAAAGCCCTGATGTTCCAAAAGACAGGCATGCAAAATAGCAATTAGTACATTTGCACCACAAAGATTTTGATAAACAATCGCACTAGCACATTTGCAATAAAATTTGGAATTTCAAGTATAAGTACAGAGATGATCACAGAAGCATTGTCAACCAGGAGATGGTGCCTAGCACTACTCAAGCCGCTCGACTCGGAGATTAGTGCTCACGAGGAGTTCAGCACTCAAGCTTCTCTTACCGGAAGATCAAGGTGCACAAGGATCACTTAAATAACAATTTAAATATGAAAGGATACAGATGGCTCTCAGGAGCCAAGTTCCACCGCAGCAACTTGATCCAAGTCCGTTGACACTCACAACCAAGGAAATGCAAGAATTAATATCCAAGAGAACCCCACTCGCCAGCCATACCCGCTCACCCATTCTCCCACCTACCGGCCCACACCAACACAGGAGGTAATACTCGAGTATACCAAAACAAGAAATAGATCAAGGGCATCATTGGTCTACTCGACCAAGCCCTAACGGCTCGATTCACCAATGAGCGATGGAGTGGACTCCGATCACGAAGTCCCAAGAACTGATAACAAGAGTAGCCCTTGTGATATCACACAAGTGGCTATTTCACGCAATGTAACAAGCACGTGTAAACAAGCTTCTAAACAGATTAGTCGATGGGATATTACCCAAATGACTCACGATTAAATATAAGCAAGGGCCAAATCCACAGGTATCAATGATATCAAGGATATACAACTCAAGCAAAGAGATCGAGTGTGATAAAGCACGCACTCGCCTCGATCACATTAATTGATTCACAAATCACAAGAACACAAATCATCACATAGTTCAAGTATTTCAATATTTCAGATATCAAGTTGATCAAATAACAAGCATGAAACACTCACCTTTGTACTCAAAACAACTTTAGGTATTCACTCCGGAATTCCTTTCGTCCAACGTCAAGGCCTAATAACAAGCAAATAAGAGACATTTAGGTTTGGCTATTCCAAACTTAGGACAACTAAAATGCACGAGCTAATCGTCACTTAAATCGCTAATCCAAATCGTCACAATGTATCAAGTTCAAATCAAGGGTGTATAACAAGGGAAAATGTCATATTTACAGGAGAACAATGAGTCAAGTAGGTTATGGCACAGGAAAAGGGCATAATGAACCAAGAAAAGTGGAAAGTGATGAATAAGGGTTCATAAGTGAAGATTTAAGGGTGACAGCTTTGCCGTCCTTCAGAAATTGGATCATAACTGTGGCCACACTTATCGGATTGGGGTGTACTTTATGGCGTTTCGAAGCTAAGACATAGCTCTACAACTTTTATGAAGAGGTGAGTTTTCAATTCATGCTTTATCACAGTAAAAATGGCAGATATCAGAGAAGCAGGAAATCTGTTGGGAAAAATTTAGACTGGACGAACAGTCTCGGGAAAACAGTCATAACTCGACGTAGAAAAATCGAAATCAAGCTCCGTCAGCGGTGTTTAAAACTAGGTTCATAGGGCTTTCTAACGGTGTAAGGCTTGGATGCTAGTTCATTTTCTACAGGTAACAGTAACCTCGGGAAGTGGGCTGTTTTTCATTCCTGCTTTCTGAGAAAATTTCTGGTTAGTTGCTTTTTCTTCTATCAACCTTTTAAAACCATTTCCCTCACTTGCCAAGGTGTTAAACCAGCTAAAACAGCGATTAATTCCATCATCAAAGCATCATAAGTTATTAAGCATTTCATCAAACATATGGTAGGCATAATATCAAACCAACTCCTATGTTGCAACCCCAAGAATCCAAACCCAAAAACCTAGCTTCTAAGCACCACCCTACTACAAACATCACCAACAACCTTCATTAGACCATTTTCTAGGATCATAGAGCTAGGGTTTGGATAGGAAAATACCTTTTCAAGCCCAAGAAGAAACTCTTCAAGCCACCAAAATCCTTCCCTATCAAGCTTGAGGATTGATGGTTTAAGGTGCTACCAACTTCCTCTTGATTCCCTATTAAGCCAAGCAAGATTTTTCTTGGATGAATTCCTCTCTTGTTTTCTTCCTTAGGTTCGGCCACTCCCCCCAAAAATGAAGACAAGGTTTTGTTTTTAAAAGATAAGTTTGGAGGGAAAGAAGTCATCAAGTCAAGGTTTGAATCTTAGGGTGACAAGTGGCAACTTCTTGGCCATTAGCTAACACAATCTCACTTAATTGCTTTCTAACTCCTCTAATTTGATTTGGTCTCCAATTAATCCCAACATACCCTATTTTCTTGGCAATTAAACCATGTAAGAAGTTCTCACTAATTCTAGAGTTCAATCCTTAATCAAGTATAATCAAACGAAATGAATGCACTTAGGGGAAAACATGTCACTAATGCACTTAAGGCTTTCATGGTGCAATCAGCCATTTTTTTTTTTCCATTTTCATCATCAAATTTTTTTTTTCTGGGTTCTTACACTCTCTCCCCCTTAAAAGAATTTCGTCCTCGAAATTCTCACCTTATGTCTGATTGTTGCATATCCTTCTCTTTTCGGGGCTCATTTGGACTAACTGGGCAGTTAGCAATTTGATGCGTAGAACTGCCACAACGAAAGCATTTTCGTCCTTTCTTCCTACACTCATTCTCATGATGATTGGGTTTCCCACAATATCCACAAATCAAGCGAACTCCATCCGAAGCGTCTCCTAATGTCTTCAGGAGTTTTGTTCCACTTGTTTCTTTTCCAATCTTGGAGGGTGGTACATCTTGTTCACTATCAACTTTTCCAAGATTCTCACTAGGTGCTCCTCGTTTCCTTATCTGAAAAGCCTTGACTTGAAGAGTCGCACTCTCCACCCGTTGAGCTTTTTCCAGAGCTTCTCCAAATGTATTGATCTGAGCTGCTGCTAAATCCTTCTGAATTTCCACATTTAGTCCCTGTACAAATCGCCTTATCCTTTTTTGTTCGGTGACCACCAACTCAGGGGCAAATTTGGATAACTTGGTAAACTGTGTTTCATATTCGGCAACACTTGAGTTGCCCTGGCGAAGTCTTATAAAAGCATCTTCCCTCTGTTCTTGGATCAATGGGGGAAAGAATTTCTTATTAAATTCCCTAGTGAAGTTGACCCAAGTCCTCGGCGTCTGGTCTCTCTCCCATCCTGCTCTTACCATATTCCACCAGGAACGAGCTGCTCCTTCGAACTGGAATACAGCAAAGGCCACTTGCCTCTCTTCAGTATAGTTAAGGGCTGCAAAGATGTCAATCATTTTGTCTAACCAACTCTCCGCCACATCAGGGTCAGGTCCTCCGAGGAATTTTGGTGGAGAAAATTTATGAAATCGTTCTAGTGCTCTATCTTCTCCTTCTACAGGATTCTCATTGTTCCCAGGCTGATTATTAGGGTTTTGGCCTTGGTGCTCCACTAATCGTGCTAAAAGATCAGTCATTCGGTTTATGGCCGTGGCCACTTGGTCTCCCGCTTCAGCCCTTGGTTCAGTATTTTGAGTGGCTGCAGATTCTCTCTCACTCCCTTGGTCTTGGGTTTGTCTAGCCCTACGCGGTCGTCCCCGACGTTGTCCCCCAGTTTCCATCTCGCACAATTAATCTCTTTCTACACATGAATGATAACAACAACTTACCACAAGCTCCACAAGTCGTATCAAGTTAAACAAGTCAAAGCAAGATACCAAGGCAATTCAAACAAATCAAACAAGACGACAACACGAGAAAGCCAAACATCGATTCAAGCAATCATCAAACCAAGTCAACTATTAATATGAAACCATGGGGTATCACCAAAATACTCCACAACGGAGCCAGAAAATTCTACTTTTCCATCAAATTCAACTTCATATCCAACACTAAAATTCCAAAAGACACACTCGAACTCAAGCACCAAAACAAGAATTAAGTCAGTTCACGCCTAGGTTGGCCACCCTAAAGCGTAAAGCAACTCGATCCCCATTCTTGCCTGACATACGAACAAGATTACACACACACAAATTCACAAAACTAACAGAAAGCATACATTCCCACCATCCCAAAAGATCTGAACCTAGCGCTCTGATACCAACTGTGACAGCCCCACTTCTCCCTAGGGCGAGCCCTAGGGTATCGGCGGACTGCCTGCCCAGCTCTCGCCAGGACTCGATAGCTAATATAAACCATCAATTCACATCTTACAAAACTAAAACTTCCAAATTCAAAAGTCAACCAGCATACATACATGAGTTTCACACCACCATTCCCTCTTAAACATAACAGGGTATTTAAGGATACAAAATCAACCTCTAAACTTAACCATGATAGGGTTTGCTAGTACATTCTCTCTTAAACAAAATATAACAAAACATAGACTACTTGCACGTACTTCTAATCCCAAGCTCAAGCAAATCCCCCTGCTAAGGAAAACAAAAGGGAAAATAGGGTGAGCTAAAAGCCCAGTGATGTTCCAAAAGACAGGCATGCAAAATAGCAATTAGTACATTTGCACCACAAAGATTTTGATAAACAATCGCACTAGCACATTTGCAATAAAATTTGGAATTTCAAGTATAAGTACAGAGATGATCACAGAAGCATTGTCAACCAGGAGATGGTGCCTAGCACTACTCAAGCCGCTCGACTCGGAGATTAGTGCTCACGAGGAGTTCAGCACTCAAGCTTCTCTTACTGGAAGATCAGTGCACAAGGATCACTTAAATAACAATTTAAATATGAAAGGATACAGATGGCTCTCAGGAGCCAAGTTCCACCGCAGCAACTTGATCCAAGTCCGTTGACACTCCGTCAACCAAGGAAATGCAAGAATTAATATCCAGTAGAACCCCACTCGTCAGCCATACCCGTTCACCCATTCTCCCACCTTACCGGGCCCGTACACCAACACAGGAGGTAATACTCGAGTATACCAAAAACAAGAAACAGGATCCAAGGGCATCATTGGTCTACTCGACCAAGCCCTAACTGGCTCGATTCGACCAATGAGCCGATGGAGTGGACTCCGATCACGAGTCCCAAGAACTGATAACAAGAGTAGCCCTTGTGATATCACACAAGTGGCTATTTCACAGGCACAGGTAACAAGCACAGGTAAACAAGCTTCTAAACAGATTAGTCGATGGGATATTACCCAAATGACTCACAGATTAAATATAAGCAAGGGCCAAATCCACAGGTATCACGATATCAAGGATATACAACTCAAGCAAAAGAGATCGAGTGTGATAAAGTACGCACTCGTCTCGATCACATTAATTGATTCACAAATCACAAGAACACAAATCATCACATAGTTCAAGTATTTCAATATTTCAGATATCAAGTTGATCAAATAACAAGCATGAAACACTCACCTTTGTACTCAAAACAACTTTAGGTATTCACTCCGGAATTCCTTTCGTCCAACGTCAAGGCCTAATAACAAGCAAATAAGAGACATTTAGGTTTGGCTATCCCAAACTTAGGACAACTAAAATGCACGAGCTAATCGTCACTTAAATCGCTAATCCAAATCGTCACAATGTATCAAGTTCAAATCAAGGGTGTATAACAAGGGAAAATGTCATATTTACAGGAGAACAATGAGTCAAGTAGGTTATGGAACGGGAAAAGGGCATAATGAACCAAGAAAAGTGGAAAGTGATGAATAAGGGTTCATAAGTGAAGATTTAAGGGTGACAGCTTTGCCGTCCTTCAGAAATTGGATCATAACTGTGGCCACACTTATCGGATTGGGGTGTACTTTATGGCGTTTCGAAGCTAAGACATAGCTCTACAACTTTTATGAAGAGGTGAGTTTTCAATTCATGCTTTATCACAGTAAAAATGGCAGATATCAGAGAAGCAGGAAATCTGTTGGGAAAAATTTAGACTGGACGAACAGTCTCGGGAAAACAGTCATAACTCGACGTAGAAAAATCGAAATCAAGCTCCGTCAGCGGCGTTTAAAACTAGGTTCATAGGGCTTTCTAAAGGTGTAAGGCTTGGATGCTAGTTCATTTTCTACAGGTAACAGTAACCTCGGGAAGTGGGCTGTTTTTCATTCCTGCTTTCTGAGAAAATTTCTGGTTAGTTGCTTTTTCTTCTATCAACCTTTTAAAACCATTTCCCTCACTTGCCAAGGTGTTAAACCAGCTAAAACAGCGATTAATTCCATCATCAAAGCATCATAAGTCATTAAGCATTTCATCAAACATATGGTAGGCATAATATCAAACCAACTCCTATGTTGCAACCCCAAGAATCCAAACCCAAAAACCTAGCTTCTAAGCACCACCCTACTACAAACATCACCAACAACCTTCATTAGACCATTTTCTAGGATCATAGAGCTAGGGTTTGGATAGGAAAATACCTTTTCAAGCCCAAGAAGAAACTCTTCAAGCCACCAAAATCCTTCCCTATCAAGCTTGAGGATTGATGGTTTAAGGTGCTACCAACTTCCTCTCTTGATTCCCTATTAAGCCAAGCAAGATTTTTCTTGGATGAATTCCTCTCTTGTTTTCTTCCTTAGGTTCGGCCACTCCCCCCAAAAATGAAGACAAGGTTTTGTTTTTAAAAGATAAGTTTGGAGGGAAAGAAGTCATCAAGTCAAGGTTTGAATCTTAGGGTGACAAGTGGCAACTTCTTGGCCATTAGCTAACACAATCTCACTTAATTGCTTTCTAACTCCTCTAATTTGATTTGGTCTCCAATTAATCCCAACATACCCTATTTTCTTGGCAATTAAACCATGTAAGAAGTTCTCACTAATTCTAGAGTTCAATCCTTAATCAAGTATAATCAAACGAAATGAATGCACTTAGGGGAAAACATGTCACTAATGCACTTAAGGCTTTCATGGTGCAATCAGCCATTTTTTTTTTCCATTTTCATCATCAAATTTTTTTTTTCTGGGTTCTCACATCCATAAAGCCTCATTTCTTGCTCCCTTTTATCTCCATTTTCAGCTGGCCAAGGGAAGCTTAGAGAGAGAGAGATCCGAGGCAAGCTTTCTTCTTCTTCTTCTTCATCTTCATTCTTTTGCACCTTGGAGACTATATTTGAGAGCTTCATCTTGCTAGTTTTTCCTCAAGCTTCAGCCGTGTGAGAGAGAGAGAGGGGGGGAGAGATTCGAGAGTGAGAGAGAGAGAGAGAAAGAGAGAAAGAAAGCTGCTTCTCGCTTTTCTACTTCTTGATCTTGGAGTTTGTGGAGGAAATCACCAAGAAACAAGCTAAATCTTGGCTAAGATTGGAGGATTTTGAGAGTACAAAACTTGGAAGACAATTTTTGAGTAAAGCTACACTTGATCTTGCTAGATTTAGCTAGATCTTGAGGCATAATAGTTAGATCTTTTAGTTTTAACTTTGATAATGTTAGATCTTGTAGATGCATGGATTATTTTGCTAGAAATGATAATGTTTGGAACATTTGAGTTGGGCTTTTGAATTTCCAACTTAGGTAGTTGTCTTGAGGTGGCCTTTTAGGTAACGGACTTGAGGAATATTGTTGTGGCTGTGTTTGTTTATATGAGATGAAATCATCTTGTGGAAAGAGAAAAATGTTGAAAGAAATCTTAGTGGAAAAGTATGCTAACTGGCCGAATGAACTTTGGAAATTTTGCTCAACTTGATCTTGAAATTTTATGATGTTTATTGACTTGATATTGCCTGAATAAATATGCATTATGTTCACTCATGAGTATATGCTTAAATGGAGTTAAATCTTGAATTTTAAAAGTGGAAAAGTTGAGTTTTTCATTAATTTTTGGATAAAGGTACTATTTGGACAGATTTGAGTACTTGAAATGTTTTGACTATTTTTCATGATTTTCGTGCATTGAGATTTGGTGAAAATTGAACTAAAAACATGTTAAAACCTTGATTCAAGTTTTAGTGTTGAGCTTGAGTTTTAATGGATAATTTTAGAGGTGAAAGACCTCACTTGATTTCATTATCTTAAAAGTCAAAGAAGTTGCTAGCAAGGAGTACGTCGTTGGAAAAACCTTATTTTAATCAAAGTGTCGATTTTAAATGGAAACATTTACGTAATTTTCTACTTGAGTTGACTACTTTTCACTCGAGAAAAGTTGGAGGAATTTTGGGACGAAATGTGATTAAACAAATGACTGCGTTTATTTGAGTTTAGTTTCGCTATTGGTGGAGGGAAACTTATTTCTTTTCTTTATTTGTTTATAGGAAGTGTGGATGACTTTGAAACCGAGCCAAATTTGGAATCTGCACCTTGCTACTTTGGTGAGTTTCCATGCATGTTTCTTGACTTAAAATTGCAAGTATGACCTGAATCTCTTGACTTGTTATGTGAACTTGAATCTCGTGATTTGAGATGATTGATGTTTTGATTACTTGATCTGATGTGTCTTGAAAATCTTGACTTGCTGATCCTTCAAATGGGGTAGTGCGTACTTGATCGCACTTTCTCTCATTTGAAAGGTGATATACCTGATCTTGATGTGTCTTGATGTGACGTGATGTGCCTTGTACTTGTTATTCTCGAGAATTCCTGAATCCCCTTGGTAAGCTTATTGAGATTTAGTCTGATGAGCTAGTGATCATTTAAGTGAGTGAGTCCTGGCGAGAGTTGGGCAGGCAGTCTACTGAAACCTTAGGACGCACCCTAGGGAGAGATGGGGTTGTCACAGTGCACGTCTTTCCATGTTTTCAAAGATCGCTCAGGTAGACTTAGAAGCGATGACTTAGCCTGATCTTTGAGGCAATACAAGAAGCATAGCATTCTCAGATCATCTTTAGTAATCTCATTTAATGGGAAAGTCCGCACAACCGAGTAAAATTCTCAGATGAAAGAGAACGGGTCCTCATTCACCAAACCATGGATTACCAACAACATGTTAAAATGTACCATTTTTAACTTGTAGTTTTGGGCCCCATTATTTAGAACGATATAGTGTGGGGACGCTGCTATCACAGGACATTGAATATCCTGTAACCGAAGTCCAGCACCAACTGGTGGAGCAACTTGACGACCATTGTTATTTCCTTGATTTTCCTCTGCCATTATATCCTCGTCAGAACTACCTGATTCTACTAATTCAAGTGCTATATTGAGACCTGGTGAAGATTGGAGTGTAGCCTGCTTATGTAATTTGGTTTGTTTCCTCAAGTTCCTCGCAGTCTTTTCAATTTCCAAATCAAACTCCAAATCACCACCTTGATATCGGGTCATGCATCCATGCACCAAAGCAAGGGAACTAAAAGCCAAGTGATGATCTAACGATAGTAAAGAATAAAACAAAAGAAAATAAAGTAAAAGATGACAAAAGTAGAAAAATTAAGGCTGTCTTGGCAACGGCACCAAAAACTTGATCGACAAATTCTACAAGTGCACAGAGCCGATTGTAGTAATAAAATTGCCGGAGTATTTTGGGGATCCAACCTAAGGGACAAGTTATTTCCTTCTTTAATTACCGTGACTAAAGAAATTGAATGAGTAGACACTAAAAGAATAAGCTTCTTGCAATTCAAACAAAAATTAATTCAATTAAAGGCAGAAAGTCAATGAGTAAGAGACTAGGGTATTAGGTTTAATTCGGAATCTTGAATTAATTCTCAATTATTTTCTTGTCAAACTTTGAATGCACCACACAGAAGTATCTTAGATCACCTCTCGGAGTATCTAAGGTGTGTTTAATTAAAGTCTATGCCTCTCTCGATGGTCATAAGAGTTTAGTTAAACCCATTAAATGCTTAGGTGATATGAGTGGGTCATGCATACTCTAAGCTACTCTCGTGATTAGTCTATGCATGTCTATCTATCTAGTACACGGTTGCATCTTCTTTCTCAATTCGACACAATCCCCAGAATCATGTTCATGTTGATCAGGCACAAACAAGCATTGAAAATAAGGTAGATAAATGATAGCAGCGACAAGAATTTAACGAGAGAAATCTATCAATCTTCGTTCACAACCCTAACCCTAGAAAGTACTTAGTTCGACATGCTGGAAAGATTACAGACACAAATGCAAAGAGTTAATACAAAAGAGAGAATAAGAGTTAGAGAACTTCTTAGCTATTGCTCCGATTCGTAGCTTGCACACTCCTTGGGTTGATCTCCCATGCTTGACTTCTCCAAAAGAATAAGAACGTTTCTAAGTTAAAAACTAGAGCAACTAACTCCCAAAAATGTCCTATTAAGCCCTATTTATAGTTCCCTAATATTACATGTGAATCCCAATTGCAATTAGATTCCTAAAATGAAACGAATTATGGGAAAATAGCTTTCCGACAAACTCCAGTGCAAACATCAGTGTCAGAGTTTGCGCTAGAGTTCATCATATGCTATTCACTTTGCTGAGGCAGAAGAACATCGGTGATAGCTCCGGCGTAAACATTAGCACCGGAGTTCACCGCATCCCTTTCCAATTTGCGTTTCCAGTCCCTTAACCTTCAATTAATGCACTATTTCCCTCCAATTTGCACCGAATCTTCAATTATGTCCCTGAAAACAACAAACTACACTTATCAGCAACTTTCCATTCAAATTGATCATACATAGGGTGCAATTTGACATGTTTAGCCACACAAAACTAACCCAACTCGCACCCTATCAAACTAGTTTAATTCAAGTAATAGTAAATGTTTATAGAATAGTAGTAAATTTTATTATAACATAGTAAATTTTATTATAATGTAGTAAATTTGATTAATGATCAATATTTACTAGTTTGTGGTATAAATTTACTATTTTACTTTAAAACTTTATAAGAGTAAATTTAGTTCAAATAATAGTAAATGTTTACTAAATAGTAGTAAATTTTATAGTAAATTTGATTAATGATCAAAATTTACTAGTTTGTGGTAAAAATTTATGATTTTAATTTAAAAACTTGTATGAAAATACTATTAGGAAGTTTACTTGAAATAATGCTAAAATTTTTTTATTAATGATTGAAATTTAACTTAATAAATTAGTAACTTTTATGTCTAAAATATTAAATCAGAATAAATATGAAAGTTACTTTTTTTTGGGATGAATGAATTAGTATTTTATATCCCAAAGTTACTTTTTAGAGAGTAGGTTTAGTTTGACTAATAATAAATTTTTATAGAATAGTAGTAAACTTTTTGATAACATAGTAAATTTGATTAATGGTCAAAACTTACAACTTTAGTAAAAAGTTTATGTGAAACTAGTATTAGGAAGTTTATTTGAAATAATGCTAAAATTTTTTTATTAATGATTAAAATTTAACATTATATTCATTAAAAAGTACTCGTAATATACATGTATGATACATGATTATACATAACATTTGTAAATCTTGTGTATTTCATGCATTTTAATAAAATAGTATAAAAACTATTTTTACTACTCACATGATTTTATAAAATATGGAATAAAAATTTGTCATATTATAAATTTTGAATTATTTTTCAATTTCTGAAAAGATTGAAAGTTTTATTTACAATAATAACAAATCATCCAAGTTGAGTTATACAGATATATAACTATAATTGTCTATGCACCAGAGTTTCTGTAAATTAATCCATATGAATACAATAGAATGATAAAATTTTAATAAATTTATTGTCAAGGTCATAAGTATAAAAGTTAAAATTATATTAATGTAGTATAATCTTTGAAAATTGTAGTAAATTTACTCATATATAATCAATTTTTTTTTTCCATTTTGATATAGTAGCTATGTTCACTAGAAAATTGATAACCTATTTTTCCAATACATAGTTTCTCTTAAAAGTAGTAGCATTTTGTAATTGAATTTCAATAATTTGTAAAAGTTTTTATGCTTTTTTTTAGCAATATAGTCCAAAGAATTTTGCACTATTAAAAAAATAGGAAAAAGTGATAATGACATGAGTATAAAGGTATGCACATATAGTATACATTATATAATACGTCTTGGTATAATTTGTTCAAGTAATCAGTAATTTAATCCTTGGTCAATGTACAGTGTATATAAATATTGATAGATGGAAATATACTTTAACATATACTAGTTATCCATTAATAGAATTTGTAGTACGAACACATCCAATTGACCATATTTTTTCCTTCTTTTTTAGCTATCATTTATCTTGTTACTTTGGTTCATTATTTTAATTTGGATAGAGTAATGCTAATTGAACTTCAATTATTAGTAATGACATTTAATATTATGCTGGTAAAACTTGGTGAATACAATGACGTGTCAATGACAACAATCGCTAAAATATAGCTTTCTTTTTTGGAAAAATCACAATATAAATTCCCAAGAAAGTTCACTTTTTTTTTTTTGTAAAAAATATCAACTTTTTAATTAAATACAAAATGTTAATTTGAGTAGATATGGATATAATATGGTAAACTATCTTTCATACATATATCATGGATGTTTGAGAATTCTAATAGGAATTTTTTTCTATTGTTAAAATAGCATGTTGTTATAGCGTGCTAATTATTTTAGAATTGTACATAAAATGAATTTAATTAAAATTATACAATAGATTATATCTGCTCATGTGATTTGTTTCATTTTTTACCATTCTCCCGAGAAAAAAATGTAGATTTTCTTTTAAAGTATTTTAACCCTATTTTGTACTTATGAGGCCATTAATGTAATTGTATTAAAATGCTAGTGTTCATTATTAATTAAAAGAGAAAATTACAAAAAAAGTATAGGAAAAGTGCAAATGACACCCAATAGTAGAATGTCCGGTGATTTTAACAAAATATACATATAATAATAATAATTGTAGACACCAAATTTTGACTATTTCAATTGTTTTCTTATGTTTTTATCTATTAATGTTTAGTTATTTATTTTTGAATATTCTAACACATTTTTCTCATTTTTGTAGGTTTTTCTTAAAAAAAAAAAAAAAAAAAGTCAAAAACGCGGACCAGTTACGCGGATGAGTCCGCGTAACTAGTCCGCGTAACTTGATCAGAAGCGGAAAAAAAATGACGCGCGGATTCTTCCAGAACTCGGATCATCCTTTTCCAGCTGTAATTTCCGATACTTGAACGATAAGAAACCTATTTAAACATTCCCCAATTCACCCCTAATCCCTAACAGCTCATCTAACGTTCAAAATTAGCTCACCTCATCCCAAGAACATCAAAACCCTTAGTTCTAGGTTTGGTGGCTATAAATAGCCTAGATTAGGGTTTAACAAAGGAGGTTGGAAATCTGAGAGAAAAAGAGGCAATTAGGAGAGCTTTGAGAGAGAAAAAGCGTAAGAAAACTACTGGAATTGGAGAGAAAAAAGAAAAGAAAGAAGAAAGGGAAAAGCTAGGGTTTCATACTTGGGAAGATTATTCTTGGAATTTCTAGCCTCCTCCTTCGCTTAGATTCAAGCCCATTCGTGTAACATCCTTCTACTTTATTTACCGCTTTTTGATCGTAAAATTATCGGAAATTTGGACCTTTGGTGGAACCAAGGTCTTGAATAGTTTTTCTTTTAGTTTGTGATATTTGATGATGATTATCAGTTGTTATATGAGTATGTTGTGTTTATAAAGTCTTGGTAAGGCTAGTAGATTTGTTTTTGCATTTAAAATCGACGCTTGATGCTTCGTGATGATCTTTGTTGTGATTCCCGAGAAATTTCTGGAAAATGTTCTTCACGCTTTGAAGATGAGAAGAACGCTGGACTACTATGCTGGATGACTTCAGAACGGTCCGCTTTCCTCTTGAATGTTTGAAGTTGTGAAGAAACGCGGACCTCTTGCGTGGACTACTTGCAGCCCCGCTTCTGCTTTGAATACTTGAAGATGTGAAGAACGCTGGCTTTGTTACGCAGCCATGCCCTCGCTTTCTAACCTAACAGTTCTTCCCTGCCCTTTTCTTGTCTATTTGATGATGTCGATGTTTAAGATTCAGCCTTCTTCGGTTTTAGTTTATTTTGACATGATCTGAATGCTTGTGTTTAATGTTTTAAATAGATCCCTTGCCTCTGAATATTTTGTTTGTGTTATTGTCTGAAAAACTGGAAGCAATCTTCCTGATGTTTTGAAGATGGGAAGAGACGCATTACGCTGAGTCCGCTTCGTCCGCGTTTCCTCCTGAATTTGATTTTGCTTGTAACGCTGACCTAGTTCGCTGCTCTGTCTTTCTACCCGCTGTAACCCCTCTCGTTTCTGCTGATATTTCATGCTCTTTTGTTCCGAATTTTACTCTATTTCCCAAGATTATCTGTTGCTTGCGAATCTGTTTAGATACCCTCTCTGGAATTTTTTGATTGGTTTTCCTTTAAATTGGTACCTTGATCCCTTTTGTTGATATTGAGTCTTAGATAACCATTCCCCTCATTTAAGGATTCAGTTAAGGCATCACATCAAGGGATGGTAACTTCTTTCCCCTATTATGTGATCATTATGTGTTTTTGCATGATTTTGCATGTTTTAAATTAAGTTTTCTTTTGTTTTTTTTTATTCATGTCTAGTCTTTATTTATGTTATTTAATCTTTGAGTAAATCATTCGGAGGCCTTGGATGCCAAGTTGTAATAGATAGGTTTAATTTTGGCAAAAAGTGTATTTATTCTAGAAAATGTAATAGTTAGATTATTATTCCGAATTTTTCCCCCTTAGAATGTATTTAGGTTCCCCTCAATGTAATAATTAGGTTTTATATGCTTATTTTGCATGCTTGCATGATTATGTGTTTATTTGCTTTCCTAGGGTTTTGCATTTAGATATTATGCCTATGTGTTATGTGTTTGTGTTTTAGGTGTTTACTTGCTTTATTATCATGTCTACATGTTTATTGTGTAAATATATTGACGTCACCACACTAGTCCAACGCTAGTTGTGGCTTCCTTCGATTTCTCACTAATCCAATGTTAGTGAGAACCTTTTGACGAGGGCTAGTCCAATGCTAGACCCTTAAACGCCGTTCATGCATTAGATACAAATTTCACACACTTTCCACTTTTAGAGTTTCTTTCCCATTTTGCATGTCACTATTCTCCCATCCCGTATGCGAAACATCTCATTTAGTTTTTCTTTTTATTAGATTAGTGCATTTAAGGCATTGCTGTGACGACCCCACTTTCCCCTAAGACGGACCAAAGGGGTCAGCGGACCGCCTGCCTAGCTCTCGCCAGGACTCACTCACTCACTTGTTCAATAATACTTAACAACTAAAATCCTGAGTATAATAAAGAAGAGTACAATATCTTAAAGATACATAACGTCCCAAATACCATTCGCTGAATACATGATTCCATTATACAAAAGTCCACAAAGGGCAATATCCATAATTCTCCAAAATACATAACAAAACATATGAAAGCCCTAATCTCAAGAGTTGGCACCACCACTTGGTTGCTCATTTCTGCTAAGGAAAACAAATGGAAAGGGTGAGCTAAAAGCCCGTGGAGTTCCCAAAAACATGCAAGCCACTTAACACATAACAATATCACTTTGCAAGAATACTTGAAATATAAGCAGATAGAAAAGCAATTAACAATACAATGTAGGATAATGGCTCCTCGGGGCCAAATTCCACTAAACTTGTCCACCATCCATCTAACCGGTAGTTGACACTCACAATCACTATTACCATGTAGAACTTCACTTTCTCCTTACTCCTCCAAACCCCCACCGGGCCCGCACGCCAAACACTTTTCACTTCACTTTAAAACATTTCACTTTAAAACACTTCACTTTAAAACACTTCACTTTATTGAGTACTCTCCATTAGGGACAAGTCCATACGCCAAGTCCAGAGTACTTTTCATTTCACTTCACTGGGTTGTTGCTCTTATGGAGACTGGTTCAAAAACCAAGTTCCGAGCATAAATCACTGGTCTGAGTCACTGTGCTTTGTGACATTTTAAATAACCCTATGGCTCAGCCCTTTCTTCTCGGCTTAGGCCTAGCCCCCAGCTCGAGTCGAAGGGTTCACCTATAGGTCTCAGGGATTTCCTGACCTTCCAAACACATGCATTCACTATAATACACTTTATAATCAAGCACTTCAAATCACTTTCACAATCACTTTTACTCAAATGGAGTAGGTGCGATAAAGTACACACCATCCCCATTAGAGGGTTCAAAAGTTAATTTTCACATAACAATCACTTCAATACATTCATTTACAAACATTTGCACGTAAACACGTAACAAGCATGGAAACTCACCGAAGTAGGGTTCGGCTTCCACGTAAGGTTCAAAGTCACTGTCTGGCACACTCCCTAAAATAATTTAAAACAAACAATAAGATTCACTTCAATCTTTTCCATCCACTAATACAGTTCGAATTCATTTTCAATTTCAAATGATAACCTTTTCCAAAATTTACTCAAGGAAAAGTATTCATTTCACATAGCTAAATTTCCAAATAAATTCCTTTGAAAAATCACTTTACCCTTTTAAAAGAAAACATCTCGTCGATATACTCATTGGCACTACAAGCACGTTCACCTTTTATCAAAACTTCCATTTTAACCCAAAACATTTTATACCAAGTCATTGTATTCAAGAATCTCTAGATTTTAGTCAAAATATAATAAAACCTTCAAATTCAGTCAAATAGCACTTTTCACTGTGTTTCATGAAAACTACACTTTTTACCCTTTTAAAAATCCAAACACTCACTTACCCACATATACACTCACAATTTGAACAATATATACATTTTTCTCAAAAAGCAAAACCTTTCGAGAACATTCACAACATTCCAAAATCAAACATTGAATCCACCAAGTATGGGTTTTGGCCATAGCATATATTTTTCCTCAATTTCTCAATCAACTGAAAACCCTAATTTCTAACCATATCAAAACAAATTCACAAATAACAATCAATTCCCAATCAGGTCCTCAAGTCCGCTACCTAGAATCCACCTCAAGTCCGCTACCTAGGTTGGGAATCAAGAGCCCAACTTCATCTTTTCGATGATTTCATTTTATCAATATTAACTACAGATCTACACTAATCAATACTAATAAAGCTAGATCTACAAGATTCGGGGTTTATACCTCCGGATCTGTCAAGATCCAACGATATCCGGCAAAGCCCAACAAGATCTCTCAAGCTTTTCTCCAAGAAAGTCACTCCCCAAGCTTGATAACTTCCAAAATCCTCGAACCCACTCAAGATCTTCAAGATTTGTCGAAGATCTCAACCTCCAAGTGCAAGATCAAGCCCCAAGATGTTCACCCAAGCTTTTCCTTCCTTTTCCTTTCCAAAATTGGATCTCCTCTCTCTCCTTCCTTGTTCGCTGAAGTGAGGGTGATGATCAAGCCACAAAATCATCATCAACTCATCACAACTCAAATTATTTGTAGGAGGAAAAGAAAAAGGAAGATCAACCCACTTACCTCTTGTTTTCTCCAAGAACTTCAGCCCACACCTCCTTCTCTCTCTCTCCTTCCTCTGCTAGGGATGGTGAAGATGGTGGTGGGTGTTGGTGTTTGAAGTTTCAAGAAGAAAGGATGAAGAATGGAAGGATTTTGAGACAATTTTCTCTCTTTCTCCCAAGCTCTCTCTCTCTCCTCTCTCTCTCTACTCCAGATTTTGCAGCTGAAAATAAAGCTTCAGGTGTTGCAAGAAGTCAAGGCTTTTAAAGCCTCAAAAGTGCTTTTCCCTAATTTAAGGGAAAAGTGCTTTTAGTTACTTTTCACACACGCCATCTAACCGATACTGGTTTCTTTCATCCCGACACTGTCTCACCTTAATAATATTTCCAAAATATCTCTACATATGCTCGATTTCAAGTCCAAGTCACTATTCACGCTGGAACAATTTTTAACGCTAAAATTTGGCCAAAACCACACACCGCAAACAATTCAGATAATATTCTCTAAATTGAGAAATAATCACTTTAAACATATTTTCACTAATATTTCAATAAATAAACTCAATATAAATATTATTAGGCATTTTAGAAATAAATTTGAATTTTGAGGCCCCTCACATCCTTCCTCCTAAGAGAATTTTGTCCTCAAAATTCTTACCTTCTAGGTGAATAACTCGATGACTCTTCTTCATCTCTTCCTCCAATTCCCATGTTGCTTCCTCAATAGCGTGATTCCTCCAAAGAACTTTGACCAATGGGATCTTCTTATTCCTCAAGTCTTTCACTCTCTGTCGAGGGATTCTTACAGTGTCGCTTCTTCATAGGACAAGGATTCATCCACTTCAATCTCTCCTAAAGGCAACACATGGTTTGGTCTGATGGTACTCTTAAGCATGGACACGTGGAAAACATTATGAATCTTTGACATGCTCGAGGGTAAATCCAACTGGTATGCCACTTTCCCTACTCGCTTGAGAATCTCAAATGGTCCTACATATCGTGGTTTCAATTTCTTCCCTTTTGGATACTACCTCCTTTATAGGCTTAACCAGAAATACTTTGTCCCCTACATCAACTCCAAGTCCTTTCTTCGTTATCGATAACTCTTTTGTCGACTTTGAGCCGTTTGGAGTCTTTCTCGAACTAGCTTCACTTTCTCAAAAGCCTCCTCAACCCAAGGAATAGTGGTTGGATCCAAAATTTTCTTTTCTCCTACTTCATCCCAATGGATAGGCGATCTACACCTTCTCCCATAAAGTGCTTCATAAGGGGCCATCTGAATTGAAGCATGGTAACTATTGTTGTAGGCAAATTCAACTACTGGCATGTGTCGACTCCAACTTCCTCCAAAATCCAATATACATAACCTCAACATGTCTTCCAAAGTTTGGATTGTCCTTTCAGATTGTCCATCCGTTTGAGGATGATAGGCAGTGCTCAAGCTAACCTTAGTCCCCAAATTCTCTTGTAACTTTTGCCAAAATCGAGAAACAAACCTTGGGTCTCTATCAGAAACAATGCTCACAGGTACCCCATGTAGTCTAACAATTTCATCCAAGTACAAGCGAGCCAATTTCTCCAAAGGACATTTCATACTTACCGGTAGAAAATGAGCAGTTTTAGTAAGTCTATCTACTATCACCCAAACTGCATCATCTCCTTTTTGACTCCTAGGCAACCCAGTCACAAAATCCATAGTGATATGATCCCATTTCCATTCATGTATCTCTAAGGGTTGCAAAGTCCCAAGGTTTCGGTTCACTTTAACTTGTTGGCACACCAGACAGTCGAACAAATCTGGCCACATCTCTTTCATTCCATCCCACCAATACATTCTTTTCAAGTCTTGGTACATTTTATTATTCCTGTGGTGAATTGTATACTTAGAACGATGTGCTTCTTCCAAAATTTCTCTCCTCAACTCTTCATTGTCTGAACAACAATTGATTTCAAACCTCAAAATTCCCTCGTGCCCTAACTTAAAGTCTAGGGTTTCTCCTTTATTCACTTTTCCAATCCATTTTGCACCATGGAATCTCCTTTTGAGCCTCTTTAATACGCTCTAGAATGGAAGATCTCAACACTATATTCCCAAAGATGACTTTCTGCTCCTCCAAATGAGGGTTCCATTCCCCAACCTTTTCTAACAGCTTCCCACTCTTTACCATCAAGTCGCTATTTGAGCCTTCGCTTAAGGCATCAGCCACCTTGTTGGCCTTTCCAGTGGTGATAACTTATGGTGCAATCATAGTCCCTCAAGGAATTCTACCCATCGCCTTTAGATTCAATTCCTTTTGAGAGAACAAATACTTGAGACTTTGTGATCGGTAAAACCTCAAATGTCACCCCATACAAGTAGTGTTCCACTTTTTCGCAAAATGATCATGCCAACTCCAAATCATGTGTTGGATAGTTTTGCTCATGAGGCTTTAATTTCCTAGAAGCATAGGCAATAACTCTTCCATTTTGCATCGACACATCCTAATCCTTCTTTCGAGGCCTCAATAAACTACAAACCCATCTTTCCATTTGGCAAGGTCAACACAGGGCCGTTGTCAAACGCTTTTAACTCTTGAAAACTAGTCTCACACTTTGGATTCCAAGCAAACTTAACATGCTTTTAGTCAAACCACAAGGCTCCCGCAATCTTTGAGAAATCCTGAATGGATCGACGGTAGTATCCTGCCAAACCCAAGAAACTTCTAACCTCAGTAGGATTTCTAGGTTGCTTCCATTGAGTCACTGTCTCCACTTTGGAGGGATCCACAGCAATTCCATCCTTAGAAATTTTATGCCCTAGAAAGGACACTTCATCTAACCAAAACTCACACTTGTTGAACTTAGCATACAATTGATGTTCTCTTAAAGTTTGGAGCACTATCTTCAAGTGTTGAGCATGATCCTCTCGGGTCTTTGAGTATACCAAAATGTCATCTATGAATACAACCACAAATTGGTCCAAATAGGGTTTAAAGACCCGTTGCATCAAATCCATAAATGCCACCGGAGCATTGGTCAATCCAAAGGGCATTACCACAAACTCAAAATGTCCAGATCTCGAAGTTAAAAGTAGTCCTCGCACGCCTTTCCTTTCTAATCCTCAATTGGTAGTACCCTTGCCTAAGGTCTAATTTAGAAAAGACCACTGATCCTTGCAATTGGTCAAATAGTTCATCAATGAGCGGCAAAGGATATTTATTCTTTATTGTCACATCGTTAAGCCCTCGATAGTCAATGCACAACCTCAAACTTCCATCCTTCTTCTTAACAAAGAGTGTGTGCTCCCCAAGGTGAGTCACTCTCTCTCGATAAAACCTCGCCCAATAAATCTTGTAATTGGACCTTTAATTCCTTAAGTTCAGCTGGAGCCATTCGGACACGGAGTCTTAGAAATTGAGCTGTTCCGGCAACAAATCAATCTTAAATTCCACCATTCGCCAGAGGTAGATTTTCTAATTCCTCCTGAAAGACATCGGAAAATCCTTCACAATCGGCACTTCCATCTAACTTCACTTTATCACTAGATTTATCAAAAGGCCAAATACCCTTGAGCCCTCTTACTTAACAATTTTCTCGCTTTAATCCCTCAAATGAGGGCGATGACGCTAATCTCCCTTTACGCCTAACCTCAAGGTAGCCTCCCTGTGAATAGAAAACTCCACGCCTTTGCCCCACAATCCAATTTAGCATGATGACGGGCTAGAGAATCCATCCCCATGATAACATCATACCCCTTGATATCTAGACTAATCAAGTCCACCACTAGCTTCCTTCCTCCCATCCAAATATCACAATTCTTGTATACCCAACTAGTAATTAAACTTTGTTCCCTGGTGTCTTAACTTCCAAATCATAGGGTAATCTAGTAGGCTTTATGTCTACCCATTCAAAAAAGGAAGGATTCACAAAAGAATGTGATGCACCAGATCAATCAAAATCTTAGCTGTTATGAAAGATTGGGATGGTACCTTCAACCACTTCAAGAGGGTCGAACTTGTCGTTGGTCAATGGCGTAGACCCTAGCTGGTACTCTTGGTCGATTCCTGCACTAGCTTGACCGGCAAGGGTTTGCTTGCTGGTTGGGTCATACCTCCTCCTTGGGCCATCGGACAAGTGATAACTGATGTCACTACCACACTTGAGACATGCTCCACTCTTTCTCCAACATTCATTCTCCTGTGGTTTGGCTTCCCACAAAAGCCACAGACACGCTTAGGGTAGAGACTTGACTTCCTTGGGAACCTCCCTTGATAGTCCCTCTTCCTCTCGTGACTCCCTCTAGACACTCCTCCTCTCTGAGTATGTCCCTCTCGATTTGATCCCTCTTGACGAGCAGAGGGGTGGTTCTACCCATTCCTCTTCCAAACTTAGGGGTTGGAACATTCATGTCCATTGGACCACCACTACCACTAGGTGCATTCCTTTTCTTGCATTAAAATTCCTTACTTGTGCTTTGCTCCTTCAATCCTCCAGCCCTTCCACCTTCACTAAAACTATTAACTTGAGTGCTAAGATTTCTTGTAGCTCTACATTCAATCCCGAACAAATCTTCTTACTCTCCTTTGTTCAAGGCCACCAACTCTGGCAAATCTTGATGCTTAGTAAGGTGGCTTCATACTCACACACTCAGAATCCTTGTTTACACCTAATGAAATCGCCCTCCCTTTCTCTTGCACTATTGAGGAAGAAACTTGGCATTGAACTCAGTAAAATTCACCCAAGTCCTAGGGTATTCTCTCTTTCCCACTTGGTTCTTATCATGGCCCACCAAGAACGGGCAGCTCCCTCAAATTGAACGGCAAAGGTTATTTGCCTCTCTCAAGATAGTCTAGAGTAAAATATCAAATCCTTTCTAACCAACCCTCAAAGAACTTGTGGTTAGGTTCACCACAGAATTTTGGGGTTAAATCTTTGAAATCTCTCAAGTGCTCGGTCCTCACCAACCCAACGCTACTGTTTTGCTCAGTGTCCGTGGCCTTGTTGCCCAGCCATAATGATCTAAAATATCAGTCATACTGGTTCATGGTCAGAGCCATTTGCTCTACAAAGTTAACCCCAGCCCCTTGATTCTGATCACAGAGATTCATGGTCATTTCCCATACTTTGAAGAAACCTAGTTCCACTCCACCTCGCCCCTCCCACCGCCCATAGTTCTCTAGAGGGCCATCAAATTATCATAAACACAGGAAAAGTAACAACACAATTAGAACAATTGCTTTAGAAAATAGGCAAAACACTTTCATAATTACATTTCATTACAATACAATGCCAAGAGTACATCACCAAGCATGCTTTTGTCAAAAGATACACATTGGTATATCAAGTTCTCAAGTACACTTAAACAAAAATATGGTACTTGCAGTTAGCAAGCATGCACTTTACAAAAGTTGGGAACCCACTCCTAATGGCTTACTCCCCACAAAGATAACAAAAAAGCCCTAAGGTCAAGTCAAGCTAATCCATCAGTCCGAAGAAGAAGTCTCCAGAGGCTCATCCTCGAGGGTCGACATCAAGTAATCTTGTGGATCTCCTCACCATGATAGCATCTCCAATGCACTCAATCTGAGGCTCTCCTCCCAAATCAAGATCAAGAGGTGATCAACAAGTCTCCCTACTTCGGTTGGCCTCGGTCACCCTCCAATCGGCCTCACAGCCAGCAATATCCTCCTCTCGAGCCACTCACTATCCTAGCTGCTGCCAAGCTGCGAACCTCACCTCAAGCTCTCCAATCCGAGCAAGTCGAAGTCTCACAAGGTAAGCCTCTCAATCTCCTCCCGACGCCACGGTTGATCCTAGTCAACCTCTTCCTCTCTCTCGTAAACAGCAAGCACCACCTGACAGATAGGCGTGGGTCCTCCAACACCCACAAGCAAAGACGGCTAGTAATGGATCCTAGGGTTATAAGCTGCACGCACCCCTAGAACCCAAGCTGATAAGATAGGCTGCCGGTGTCGAGGCCCATCACTCTCCAGCTCCATAACCTACAAGAAAGAATCCTCATTAGTACTCGTTCTAACTTAAAAGATCAACAATACTTATTCATAAACACATATCCCTCACTTCACTTTTGCTCCTAACCTACTAGACTCTTAACAACCCACTAACTCTCATTATACCAGACTATTCAAACCTAGGCTCTGATACCACCTGCGGACGCCCCACTTTCCCTAACCAGGGGACCGCCTCTAGTTTCCTCGCCAGGACTCACTCCCTCACTTGTTCAATAATACTTAACAACTAAAATCCTGAGTATAATAAAGAAGAGTACAATATCTTAGAGATACATAACGTCCCAAATACCATTCGCTGAATACATGATTCCATTATACAAAAGTCCACAAAAGGGCAATATCCATAATTCTCCAAAAAAATACATAACAAAACATATGAAATCCCTAATCTCAAGAGTTGGCACCACCACTTGGTTGCTCATTTCCCGCTAAGGAAAACAAATGGAAAGGGGTGAGCTAAAAAGCCCGTGAGTTCCCAAAAAACATACAAGCCACTTAACACATAACAATATCACTTTGTAAGAATACTTGAAATATAAAATGATAGAAAAGTATTAACAATACAATGTAGGATAATGGCCCTCGGGGCCAAATTCCACTAAACTTGTCCACGCATCTAACCGTAGTTGACACTCCACAATCACTATTACCATGTAGAACTTCACTTTCTCCTTACTCCTCCAAACCCCCACCGGCTCAGACGCTAAACACTTTTCACTTCACTTTAAAACATTTCACTTTAATACACTTCACTTTAAAACACTTCACTTTATTGAGTACTCTCCATTAGGGACAAGTCCATACGCCAAGTCCGTAGTAATTTTCATTTCACTTCACTGGTTGTTGCTCTTATGGAGACCGGTTCAAAACCAAGTTCCGAGAAGCATAAATCACTGGTCTGAAGTCATCGTACTTTTGTGACATTTTAATAACCCTATGGTTTCCCTTTCTTCGGCTTAGGCCTAGCCCCTACTGAAGTCAAGGTTCACCTATAGGTCTCTGGGATTTCGACCTTCCAAAACACATGCATTCACTATAATACACTTTATAATCAAGCACTTCAAATCACTTTCACAATCACTTTTACTCAAATGGAGTAGGTGCGATAAAGTACACACCATCCCCATTAGAGGGTTCAAAAGTTAATTTTCACATAACAATCACTTCAATACATTCATTTACAAACATTTGCATAACACGTAACAAGCATGGAAACTCACCAAGTAGGGTTCGCTTCCACGTAAGGTTCAAAGTCACTGCCTGCACACCCCTAAAATAATTTAAAACAAACAATAAGATTCACTTCAATCTTTTCCATCCACTAATACAGCTCAATTCATTTTCAATTTCAAATGATAACCTTTTCCAAAATTTACTCAAGGAAAAGTATTCATTTCACATAGCTAAATTTCCAAATAAATTCCTTTGAAAAATCACTTTACCCTTTTAAAAGAAAACATCTCGTGATATACTCATTGGCACTACAAGCACGCTCACCTTTATCAAAACTTCCATTTTAACCCAAAACATTTTATACCAAGTCATTGTATTCAAGAATCTCTAGATTTTAGTCAAAATATAATAAAACCTTCAAATTACTCAAATAGCACTTTTCACTCGTGTTTCATGAAAACTACACTTTTACCCTTTTAAAATCCAAACACTCACTTACCCACATATACACTCACAATTTGAACAATATATACATTTTTCTCAAAAGCAAAACCTTTCGAGAACATTCACAACATTCCAAAATCAAACATTGAATCCACCAAGTATGGGTTTTGGCCATAGCATATATTTTTCCTCAATTTCTCAATCAACTAAAACCCTAATTTCTAACCATATCAAAACAAATTCACAAATAACAATCAATTCCCAATCAGTCCTCAAGTCCGCTACCTAGAATCCACCTCAAGTCCGCTACCTAGGGTTGGGAATCTAAGAGCCCAACTTCATCTTTTCGATGATTTCATTTTATAATATTAACTACAGATCTACACCAATACTAATAAAGCTAGATCTACAAGATTGAGGTTTATACCTCCGATCTGTCAAGATCCAACGATATCCGCAAAGCCCAACAAGATCTCTCAAGAAGCTTTTCTCCAAGAAAGTCACTCCCAAGCTTGATAACTTCCAAAATCCTCGAACCCACTCAAGATCTTCAAGATTTGTCAAGATCTCAACCTCCAAGTGCAAGATCAAGCCCAAGATGTTCACCCAAGCTTTTCCTCCTTCCTTTTTCCTTTCCAAAATTCGATCTCCTCTCTCTCCTTCCTTGGTTCTGAGTGAGGGGTGATGAAAGCCACAAAATCATCATCAACTCATCACAACTCAAATTATTTGTAGGAGGAAAAGAAAAGGAAGATCAACCCACTTACCTCTTGTTTTCTCCAGAACTTCAGCCCACACCTCCTTTCTCTCTCTCCTCTTCCTCGCTACTAGGATGGTGAAGATGGTGGTGGGTGTTGGTGTTGAAGTTTCAAGAAGAAAGGATGAAGAATGGAAGGATTTTGGAGACAATTTTCTCTCTTCTCCCAAGCTCTCTCTGCTCTCTCTCTCTCTACTCCAGATTTTGCAGCTGAAAAATAAAGCTTGGTGTTGCAAGAAGTCAAGGCTTTAAAGCCTCAAAAAGTGCTTTTCCCTAATTTAAGGGAAAAAGTGCTTTTAGTTACTTTTGTCGCCACACACCACAGTCCTAACTGATACTGGTTTCTTTCATCCCACACTGTCTCACCTTAATAATATTTCCAAAATATCTCTACATATGCTGATTTCAAGTCCAAGTCACTATTCACGCGTGAACAATTTTTAACGCTAAAATTTGGCCAAAACCACACTGCAAACAATTCAGGTATAATATTCTCTAAATTGAGAAATAATCACTTTAAACATATTTTCACTAATATTTCAATAAATAAACTCAATATAAATATTATTAGGCATTTTAGAAATAAATTTGAATTTTTGAGGCCCTCACAATTGCCCTTTGAATTAGGGAAGAGAGCGAGTATGGCTTCCTAGCCTTAGCACGCTTTTATTTCCTTCTATGAAAAGGAAGATTTGAAGTCACCAACTTAGTCCCCCGCACCCGTTATGTCGCATTATCCCTCTTTAGGACATACATGTGCATTATTCTTCTTTAAAATCAAACTTTCTTCTTCGTTTTAGCAATTCAAAGTCAAAAGCCATATTTTTCTTAAAATTGCATCTTTTTGGAAATTCAAGTTCCTCTTTGCACTTAAAATTGACCTATTCAAAAATCCAATTTCTTTTCTCTTGATATTTTATAAAAATTGCACTTTTTTTGAAAACCTTATTTTTCTGTTTGTTCGAGTCTCATCATTTGCATTCTTCGTGACCTCCTCGAGGGATCAAACTTGGATGACACAACTAATGTGGTCAATTCCAATCACACCTCAATGAGACATTTTGCCCCTCTCGATCCAACATTAGGTCTAGGTTTTGCATCCATATAGATGACATCCAAATGTGATAAATTTTAAAGTTAGAATTAGGAAATTTTTAACTAAATCTTGCAACTAGCTTTGGCTAGGTTAGAAGGTGCCTTTAGAAAGCTAGTAACATCGAATCTTTGCCTTCCTTCTTTCAACCGCGGACATTGAACCTTTTTCTCTAGTTTTCAAAGACCTGAGGAATCATAGATCTAAAAGGGGTTTTCTTAGTTTATTTTCATTAATTAAAATTTTTGGTGACTTGGTACACCGAACTCAAAGTGGCGACTAAATAACTTTTCTAAAACCCTTTTCTAGACTTTTGTTTTGAGTCCAAACCACGCATTTTATAGTCCCATGACCCTTTCCTTTCTTTTTCAAAAAAATCAAATCTTTCCCTTTTCTACCAACACATTTTGAACAAAAAATGGGCAACAAGGCTACTCAACTCTTTCCTAAGGGTTGAGACTTGATTTAGTTGATTATTTCTTTTTTCTAACTTTCTTATATATCACATTTGGATGTTTTAGGTTGCATTCCTTTTTCTTTTCTCTTTTAGGGTTTTCCTGCAATCCTACTTACACATCAGCATTACATGATGAATGAATTATTGTTTATTTATTTACTTGTACCGCGCTTTGCATTTGGGGTGGGTGTGCATCTACCCTAGAGCCTCGAAAATGTTTGATGTTTGAATCTCTCCTCCTCTCAAGGAATCAACTTTCATGCGTGCATATGTATTTTACTTTGACCCTACTACACCTTTTTTTTACTTTTTTAGTGGCTTGTCGCATGCTCTTCTAATGGGATTAGGATGATCCACTTGGACATGTGGCCGTGGCATGGCGTGCACGTAGCAATGTCTCCAGGGGATCACCTCAGACCACCGACTTGAGGCATTTGGATTGATGACCTTTGCCTTTGGTCTGAAGGTTTGGGAGCACTGTAACCTTTCAGGTCTAGATGCATTAGGTGAGCCCAACCTCATGCATCCATGTTAGAATTGCCTAGGGTAGAGCCTACCCACCTACAGGATCACTAGACGAGAGGAGGGATTACCCCTTTATTTTGTGCAATTTGTTGCTCAATGTGTTATGTGATGCACTGATTAAACTAACCTTTTGTTGTCTTCCCTTTTCTTGCATTTCACAAACTCTAGAAAATAAGAGTCCTGACACTCTTTTAAGACAAGCCATCCTTCTAGATAGGCTATTACATGTTTGAATTTATGTTTATTGCATTTAAGTTGTAATTGCATATCACTTTTAGGCTTATCCCGGCATTCAAATGGGGGCTCCTATAGGCCATGTTTCATTTCGCATCCTTACTTGCTTTAATAAACTGGCATCATGCATAAACCATAGAGGGGAATACAGCATGGGAATCCCATGTTAGAATAAACCACCCTTGTGTCTGGGATATATAATCCAATGAGATTTGCATGTTTATGTTTTCAGGTAACATCAAAGGGGTAGTGCACAAGGTAAGGTAGGGTCCGATCCCTTCTATGATGGCATCCAAAGATATGGAGTGACCTTCACATGCTAGAATATAAACCTCTAATAATCATTTTTTGGCCATTTTATCAAAGTTGGTAAAATCCCATGCATAAGGACACTAAATCGAAAAAAAATTCACAAATAATTGTTGAGATAATGATTTTATCAAGGCCAAATTTTGATTTTAGAAGGCTTATGAGCTAGTGTGTTGCAAATAAAATGGAGATGTGGAGTTACAGGTGAGCAATAAACCCAGTCGACTTTTGGGTGGACCGTGATCAATCCATTAGATCCATTTGAACTAGATCTATATTTACCTCAAGACTAGTCAAGGCACTATGATTCCTTCAAGAATAATCCTTTTCATGCCGAATTAACCTTTAACCTCTCTTCTAAAGTAATAAATCCGTTCGGACTTTGTCCTCGTGATGCATCAAGTATCACATATTCTTTTGGTCAATCCTATAGATTGTTTTACTAATCTTATATCAGTGGAATGATCGGACCCATCAGCTATTGTATGGTGCATACCCCAGAGGATTGCATTTTTCATGCTAGGCCGACCCTTGGCATAAAAGGGCCCCCCTCTAGGACATGCATCCGAGTTATATAAGCAATCACTAACTTCGTTCTTTTCTTTTTTCTTTCAAATAAATCTCAGCTCCGCCTTTGGAATAAGCTCTAAGTGTGTTTCCTTTCCCACTCAGGTACTTTTAAAAATAGCTTCACGTAGAAACCCCATCGTTACCCGATCTAAGAGCAAAAGCTCAAAGCAGCTCGTAAGCATGAGTTCTACACCAGAGGGTTCAGATAGGAATACTTTGGTTATTTCGCCCGACTTTGCTGCCTTGGGAGCTCAGTTAAGTGAAGTACTGGGAAGGTTTAATGAGATGGCCTTGAGAGATGGCAGCATAAGGCGTGTAATTGATGGTTGGTATGCTTGATAGGTGGAGGTGGTACTTCGAATGAGCATGAACATGTTGTTAGCATTCCCCCGTTGACAAGTAATCCACCCCTTTTCTCAACCAGTATTCAAACCACTCTTGTTCCACCTATTCCTAACCTTCATGGGATTGCTTTTTCTCACCACAACACTTTGGTTTCCCATACACTCACCTATATATCTTGGCGAGCCCAACCAAAAAGGCAAACCATCATACTCAACCTCAAATCACTTTAAACATGCCTCCTCACCCTCCAGAGCCTCAATACCATACCACTGAACCATTTGTGTGGGATCTGACTTCCCAAGGAAAACCAGCGTGGATGACCTTGTGCACCAGGTTGACAAAGATTTACTTGAAAAGGCTGGATAAATTCGATGATTTCATAGGAAGAATCAAGGACTAAACCGCGTGGCCTGGACTATGATGACCTTGCTGCTGTTCCCTAATGTGCAGCTACTATGGGTTTCAAGACCCCAAGTTCAGCAAATATATGATGGTAGGGAACCACTAAGGCGCATCTTAAAATGTTTGCCAACAAGCTTGGTAAACCAGGTGGATGATGGAGCTTGCCTGCGTCTATTCCCAGAGCACGGAAGGGGATGCTTTGGATTGGTACTCGAACACGAAATCTCAAGAGATCAAAACTTGGTTGAATTTGTAGCTTTGTGAAGCGGTATGAATTCAATTGTGAGTTGGCAACCGACACGAACAACATTGGAAGGAATCAAAAGAGAGACAGAGATCACAAGTCATATGCCAGCGTTGGAGAAAATTAGGCTGAGGGTGGAGCCTCTATATGGCCGAAGAAGAGATGTTCGTACTTTATCAAGGCACATGATCCATTATTTTGAGGAGATTTTTCGAATGACTGGGAGTTCTTTTGCTGCAATTGTTAATAAGCTAGAAGAGTATGATGAGTTTGTTAAAGTTGGAAAAATTGTCAATGTGACCGCCACAGAGAACAGACAGGTGGAAGCATTACAAGGGAGCAAAATGGCAATGGGAGAAATTCAGTTTAGAAAGAATGAAGGAGAAGCTGTTTTTTGTGTGGGATCGAGAACCAGCTGAGCTTCAGAGTCACCCATGATTCAAGCTCATACTTACCTTATCCCTTTACCATGACATGTTTATCTTGCCTTGACAGCCTCATGCGCCTATTCATTTGGACCCCAACCTTTGTTTTCAACTTCCCAACCTATCTCCCATCCCCGTCAGAACTATACTCCTAGACACTGCTCCACAAAATCCTGTCCAAAATTCTTTTGAACATAGAAATGCAAAATCAAGAAAACCTTTGGGACTTTCACAATCTGGGCCGCCCATTGACCATTGTATGAGCGGTTGAAAGCCGCTGGAAAAATCAATGACCTTGTCCCTCTAAAGCTGTATCCCAGGGACCCTCTGGGTATGATCCCCATGCTATCTGCACTTACCATTCTGGAAGTCCGGGACATTCGACGATTAATTGTTGGGGTTTGAAGCATAAAATTCAAGACATGGTGGATGCAGGGACATAGTTGAGAAGAAAAAATGAATGAGCAAGACGATCAATAGGAACCCTCTCCCGGAACATAAAAACGTCGTTGGAATGATCAGTGTGGAGGAGGAATTTATTGACCATGCCCAGTTCATTAAGGAAGAAGATGAGGATGGTGGTGGATCATTTAAAGAAAGGTCTGATGATGATATAGAGACAGGGTTATCTCAACTGTTTGTCGGGGTTACCTTTGATGCCGATCCTACGGAGAATGTGGAGTTTCTTTCGATCCCTCAAGAGGCCAAACAAAATTGGGATACCGATTGTCTGCCTGCTCAGGTGAGGTTTCGGTAAATCTGAGGGGATTGTCCTTAAAAAATGAATCATGTTTTAATATCTATCATTTCTTCAAAAATAATGCATTTGTTATTTTACTTTTTGCTTGTTTAAAATTATGCCTTTAATTGTGCTCCCATGGTATTATCTGTCATCTTGCTCTTTGTCAAATGAAATGAAATTTTTCTTTTTGTCCTTTAGTTATATTCCACTCATTTTACTTTTGCACATTTATTTTATTTGCTTTTGGATAACCACAAATAAAAACCTTTGACCTTTGGATGTCGCCATTTTTGGAATTTGATGGACGAAAATTCTGATACCTCGTGAACTTGGATGTCATCATTTGTAAGATGATCGAAACACACCGAGAGTGGCTTGAGAAACTACCTTGATGGCATATAGGGCTGCAATCAGGATTTCTACTGGGGCAACACCTTACTCTCTCATGTATGGGATGGAAGCGGTATTACCTGCTGAAGTTGAAATCCCATCTTTGCGCATTCTAAGGGAAGCTCAGTTGGAAGAAGCTGAATGGACCAAGCAACGCGTCACGAACAGCTTCTTTGATCGATGAAAGAAGGTTGAATGCCATCTGTCATGGGCAATGTTACCAGCGAGAGGATGGCTGGGCTTATAACAAGAAAGTTAGACCTCGCGGTTCAAAGTGGGGACAAGATTTTGAAGCGAATCCTTAGATACAAGAAGAGGCTAAGGGAAATTTGCTCCAATTGGCAAGGGCCGTTCATTATTCAAAGGTGCTACACGGAGGAGCAGTAGGTTCTCATGGAGATGGATGGGACAGATTTTTCCTCAACCAATCAATTGGACATGTGCAAAAGATTTTTCATATGATTGAGCAAGGTTTCTTCAGAAATTTTTTTGCAAAAGGTGGTGCGGAAAAGCGACCTTCTTGTTTAAACACTTCAACCCCAATTTTCCGTTTGAGCCTATAAAAGAATAATTAATTATTTAGCAAACCCTCTTGAGAATCACAAACCCCCACACTGGGGCAATTTTTTGTATTTAAAAAAAAAAAAAGGACCAAACTGGGGCAATTTTTTGTATTTAAAAAAAAAAAAATTTGCATTCAAGTTTAAACTTGCCCCTACACCTTAACCCCCTTTGCAAAAGCCTAGTGTTATAGACCTCTACCTTTTTGTAAAAATTTCTGAAAAGAACTTTCTCAATCAAAAGGCAAATGATGCAAATACATTCCCTCTAAATCCTGTCAGAAGGGATTGTCTTACTGATGCCACCATTTTAACAAACATGTTTAAATTGACGAAAGTTGGGAGTTAAGTCTGTCTATTTTACCTTATCATCAACTTGATCGAATCGAAGGGTACTAAGGCAAGTTTTGAAAACAACGAAGCGAAAGGAAAAGTTCATGGGACAAGGGAAGCCGGTGATTACATTTATCGGGTTTATCTTATATCAAGCACTCCCTTGCGTATTAATTCAAGGAGATGATATCCAAAGGGTCAGTCGCGGCGCTTTTGTTTTAAATAGTTTTCTTGGCGTTTGGCTTTTTATTGATTTAAAATGTCATGTTTAGCATTCATTCTATGGTCATGATTTCATTTTAAAATAAATTTTTTTCCATACAAATTTTTGCACATATTTTCATCAAAAGGGCACTTTCATCAAGGACAATCCTCTTAGTTACCATGAAGGCTGGGTGATATGGGTTGAGAAGCAAGCGAGCAGCGAGCAGACTGCACCGGTAAAGCAAAAGGAATTCAGTTGACACAGCTCATCGATGTCAAGAACTCATGTTCTGGGCTGCTTGAGATAAAAGGGTAGAACGGTGGCGTTATCATTATTTTTTACCATTTCTTTTCTTTTCGAGAAGCGAGGGACGAGTGACAATCGGTCCAATCGAGGAAGCTAGCTTTATTTTGAATAAATGTTCAGATTGTATGATTAAATCATTTTGAAGATTGATTAATTGCAAAATTGAGGAAGGACAAGCCTTTTCAGAAAAAATTTGGAAGCGGGGTTTCATGCACACTACTAGGTGTTATAACCCGTTCTTTTCAAATTCTTTTCTTACGGCGTGGCATGCCTCGATGTTACACTGAGCAACTTGTCCAGAGGCCACATGATGGGTTGAGGGGGGGGATGGATCCATTGATTTGCAGTTTATTCTATTCTTGCTCTATTTCTTTTTTATGTTTGATCTTGTGTTCTGTTTTTTTTTTTAGACATAGGTTTAACTGTTAGAAATACTTTTGATTCATTTGCTTGCATCAGAATGTGTATATTTGTTTAAATTGGGCTCTTATGTGCTTATTTATGTTTGAAAAAAAAAAAAAACTTTGTCTAAATTGTACATTTGCCCCACAAATTGATTTGTTTTTCGAAATTTGATTGCAATTGTTTTCATCCTTTTGAAATAAAAAAGCCCGTGTGATATGAAAAATCATTTTTCCATCCTACTCGGAAATAATTATTATGTGATTGTGACATTGGCATTTTAGAAAGTATGTTTTGTAAAATAGGGAAAATTATGCCTCAATTTTTTCCTATTAAATGAGATCTCTTCTTTTATTGGATTTTACAAGAAAATGATTGATATTGTTGGCAAATGATCCTTTTCCATTTGATAAAAAAAAAAGAAAGAAAAAAAAGAAAAAAGCAAGAAAAAGCAGCAAAGTGAGAATCTAAAATTCTACTCCAATGATTCTAGTACTAAGTAACCGGAGGTTTAGCATCTACAAATGTTAACTTTCACGTAAAACGGTGCTTGAATTACGAGTATGCAAAGCAGTTTGAACAGGTAAAATGTTGAATAACCGGGAATCTTCACCTAAAAGTGTTGATTTTTGCGTCAAAAGACATTTTTACTATTTGAGCAAGAAGGCATATGTCGAGTAACCCGGAGTCTTCACCTAAAAGTGTTGATTTTCGCGTCAAAAGACATTATTGCAATTTGAATAAGAGGATGTGTTTCAGTAAATCCTTTTTAGCAGTAAAATCTGAAAAATAGGGAAAAGGCAAGCTTGAATTGACTATATGAGTCGTTTGATTGCAAAATTTGGTGAAAGTGAGAAATCAAGCTTGAATTGTTAAAATTGAGGTATAATTGTCTTTCTTTTACTTGACATTATGAGTACTTGATGCAAATTGAATAATTGCATAATAATGTTTTGCCTGGTTTATGAGGATTTGGATTTCCAAGATCGCATGGTTTATTTCAATCCCATAACTTGTTTTTGATGAATACTTCTTACCATTTGAAAACAGGCAATGTTTCATGAACATAAGCATCTCATGAATGCATTTTATCGCATGGTTCTGATACATTTTAGTCATTTTAGTGGCTAACAGTTGTGATCCCCAAAAGAATTTGCACTTTATGGTTAAAAAAAAAAAAGAAATTTTTTTTTTTGAATTTCCATGGACTAATTGGTTAATATTTCATGACTTCTGCAGGGTTAACGATTCAGTTGACACTGGGGCAATTTTGTTTTGGGAGAAGTGCTCTCCAATTTTGGATAATGCATTCAAAATTAGTTTTGGGAAAAGGTTTGCGATCAAGGCGATGGCAACATATGTGGATTTGTTCCAACCCTGAAGAGGAAAGATTTCAGTTACACTTTTCAATTTTGCAAAATCCGTCAATTATCAAAAAAAAAAAAAAAAGAGAAAGAAAAGAAGAAAAAAGAAAAAAAAAAGTCTTTGTTCCTATCAATCACTTACTTTTCAAGTCAAGAAAAATCAAAATCGAATAACCATTTCATGAGTGCATCATTACTTGCATTTTACATTCATCATGTTTGAACAACTTGTGTTTTATTTTTCAAAGTCGGCAATCCGACATTCATATTTTCATTTTCCCATTTAGTCATTCGGGCTTGGGTCCAATCCAGAATAGTATTTCTAGTCATTCGAGCTCGGGTCCAATCCCACTGAATAGTATGTTTAGTCGTTCAGGCTTGGGTCCAATCCCACTGAATAGTATGAATAGTAGTCATTCGGGCTCGGGTCCAATCCCACTGAATAGTATTTCTAGTCATTGGGGCTTGGGTCCAATCGGCTGAATAGTATGTTGAGTCATTAGCTTGGGTCCAATCCCGAATAGTATTTTTTAGTCATTCGAGGCTTGGGTCAATCCCAGAATAGTATTTTTTAGTCATTCGGGGCTTCGGGTCCAATCCCGAATCATATGTTTAGTCATTCTTGGGTCCAATCCCAATCATTATGTTTAGTCATTAAGGCTTGGGTCCAATCCCGAATAGCATTTTACATTTTCGCATTTGATCATTCGGCGGGTCCAATCCCTTGAATAGCATATTTGCATTTTCCATCTAGTCATTCGAGGCTTGGGTACAATCCCACCGAATAGTCTAAATTTGGAAAGAATTTAAATTTACATTGGATCTTGTCTCGACCTCGAGGCACCCTTCTATCCCCTGTTTCAATTTAAATTTACGTTTCTTTGTCTCGACCCTCGCCAGACACCTATCCCAATTTAAATTTACATGTTGGCTCTTGTCTCGACCCTCGCCGACCCTTCTATCCTGTTTCAAATTTAAATTTACGTTGGTGAGGTCTCGACCTCCAGCAGGTACCCTTATCCCGTTCTTCAATTTAAATTTCGTTGGTGGTCTCGACTCCCCTTCTATCCCCTTCAAATTTAAATTTACGTTGGTGAGTCTCGACCTCCTAGTACCCTTCTATCCCATTCTTCAAATTTAAATTTCTATTGGTGAGTCTCACCTCCACCCTTCTTCTATCCCCATTCTTCAATTTAGATTTACGTTGGTGAGTCTCGACCTCATGAACACCCTTCTATCCCCCTGCTTCAATTTAAATTTCTGTTGGTTGTCTCGACCTTCACTCTTCTATCCCATGCTTCAATTTAAATTTACATTTGGTGAGTCTCACCTCTAGAACACCCTTCTATCCCTTCTTCAAATTTAAATTTACATTGGTGAGTCTCGACCTCAGCACCCTTCTATCTTCCATTCTTCAAATTTAAATTTACGTTGGTGAGTCTCACCTCAGTACCCTATCCCGTTCTTCAATTTAAATTTCGTTGGTGAGTCTCGACCTCCGAGGTACCATTCTATCCCCTTCTTCAATTTAAATTTACATTGGTGAGTCTCGACCTCGCCGGGTACCCTTCTATCCCATTCTTCAAATTTAAATTTCGTTGGTGAGTCTCCTCATGGTACCCTTCTATCCCCCTTCTTCAAATTTAAATTTCTGTTGGTGAGTCTCAGCCTCCGCCGGTCACCCTTCTATCTCCCGTTCTTGAATTTTACAAGTTTCAGTACTTATTTCATCATAGTTTATTTGCATTGGAACTACGTTTGACCTGATTCTCATGTCGAGATACGTAGGCAACTTTACACAAATTCGGTCACGTTATGCATTTTTGTTTGAAAATTGGCAATCTAACATTCCTGTTGTTTACAATGGTTCAGATACAACCAGCAAAACCAGGTAAGCTTTTGGTGTCTACGTCTTTGTCTAGAGTTTCTTTGAAACTCAGACAAAGAGGGGCAAGCTGTAGACACCAAATTTTGACTATTTCAATTGTTTTCTTATGTTTTTATCTATTAATGTTTAGTTATTTATTTTTGAATATTCTAACACATTTTTCTCATTTTTGTATGTTTTTCTTAAAAAAAAAAAGTCAAAAGCAGCGGACCGATTCTGCGGATGAGTCCGTAACTAGTCCGTAACTTGATCGGCGAAAAAAAATGACGGATTCTTCCGAACTTCGGATCATCCTTTTCCAGCTGTAATTTCCGATACTTGAGCGATAAGAAACCTATTTAAACATTCCCAACTCACCTAATCCCTAACATCATCTAACGTTCAAAATTAGCTCACCTCATCCCAAGAACATCAAAACCCTTAGTTCTAGGTTTGGTGGCTATAAATAACCTAGATTAGGGTTTAACAAAGGAGGTTGGAAATCGAGAGAAAAGAGGCAATTAGGAGAGGTTTGAGAGAGAAAAAAAGCGAGTGGAGAGAAAAAAAGAAAAGAAAGAAAGAAAGGGAAAAGCTAGGGTTTCATACTTGGGAAGATTATTCTTGGAATTTCTGGCCTCCTCCGTTTAGATTCAAACTTAGATTCGGTAACATCCTTCTACTTTATTTACCGTTTTTGATCGTAAATTATGGAAATTTGGACCTTTTGGTGGAACCAAGGTCTTGAATAGTTTTTCTTTTAGTTTGTGATATTTGATGATGATTATCAGTTGTTATATGAGTATGTTGTGTTTATAAAGCCTTGGTAAGGCTAGTAGATTTGTTTTTGCGTTTAAAATCAGACGTTTGATGCTTACGTGATGATCTTTGTGATTCAGAAATTTCTGGAAAAATGTTCTTCACGTTTTGAAGATGTGAAGAACGCTGACTACTTGCGGATGACTTGTAACGGTCGCGTTCCTCTTGAATGTTTGAAGTTGTGAAAGCGGACCTCTTGCGTGGACTACTTGCATTCAGCGTTTGTTTGAATACTGAAGATGTGAAGAAAGCGGCGGCATTACGAGGTCAGCGTCCTCGTTTCTAACCTACGGTTCTTCCTGCCCTTTTCTTGTCTATTTGATGATGTCGATGTTTAAGATTGGCCTTCTTGGTTTAGTTTATTTTGACATGATCGAATGCTTGTGTTTGATGTTTTAAATAGATCCCTTGCCTCACGAATATTTTGTTTGTGTTATTGTCTGGAAGCAATCTTCGATGTTTTGAAGATGGGAAGAACAGACGATTCTGCGGTGAGTCAGCGTTCAGGTCGCGTTTCCCTGGAATTTGATTTTTTGCTTGTAACGCGGACCTAGTTGCGCGGCTCTGTCCGCGTTTCTACTCCGCGTAACCCCTCTGTTTCTGTATTCTGTTGATATTTCCTACTCTTTTGTTCCAGAATTTTACTCTATTTCCTAGTATTATCTGTGTTGCTTGCAGAATCTGTTTAGATACCCTCTCTTGGAATTTTTTTGATTGGTTTTTCCTTTAAATTGGTACCTTGATCCCTTTTGTTGATATTGAGTCTTAGATAACCATTCCCCTCATTTAAGGATTCAGTTAAGGCATCACATCAAGGGATGGTAACTTCTTTCCCCTATTATGTGATCATTATGTGTTTTTGCATGATTTTGCATGTTTTAAATTAAGTTTTCCTTTGTTTTTTTTTATTCATGTCTAGTCTTTATTTATGTTATTTAATCTTTGAGTAAATCATTCGGAGGCCTTGGATGCCAAGTTGTAATAGATAGGTTTAATTTTGGCAAAAAGTGTATTTATTCTAGAAAATGTAATAGTTAGATTATTATTCCGAATTTTTCCCCCTTAGAATGTATTTAGATTCCCCTCAATGTAATAATTAGGTTTTATATGCTTATTTTGCATGCTTGCATGATTATGTGTTTATTTGCTTTCCTAGGGTCTTGCATTTAGATATTATGCCTATGTGTTATGTGTTTATGTGTTTTAGGTGTTTACTTGCTTTATTATCATGTCTACATGTTTATTGTGTAAATATATTGACGTCACCACACTAGTCCAACGCTAGTTGTGGCCTTCCCCTTCGATTTCTCACTAATCCAATGTTAGTGAGAACCTTTTGACGAGGGCTAGTCCAATGCTAGACCCTTAAACGCCGTTCATGCATTAGATACAAATTTCACACACTTTCCACTTTTAGAGTTTCTTTCCCATTTTGCATGTCACTATTCTCCCATCCCGTATGCGAAACATCTCATTTAGTTTTTCTTTTTATTAGATTAGTGCATTTAAGGCATTGCCCTTTGAATTAGGGAAGAGAGCGAGTATGGCTTCCTAGCCTTAGCACGCTTTTATTTCCTTCTATGAAAAGGAAGATTTGAAGTCACCAACTTAGTCCCCCGCACCCGTTATGTCGCATTATCCCTATTTAGGACATACATGTGCATTATTCTTCTTTAAAAATCAAACTTTCTTCTTCGTGTTTTAGCAATTCAAAGTCAAAAAGCCATTTTTTCTTAAAATTGCATCTTTTTGGAAATTCAAGTTCCTCTTTGCACTTAAAATTGACCTATTCAAAAATCCAATTTCTTTTCTCTTGATATTTTATAAAAATTGCACTTCTTTTGAAAACCCTATTTTTCTGTTTGTTCGAGTCTCATCATTTGCATTCTTCGTGACCTCCTCGAGGGATCAAACTTGGATGACACAACTAATGTGGTCAATTCCAATCACACCTGAATGAGACATTTTGCCCCTCTCGATCCAACATTAGGTCTAGGTTTTGCATCCATATAGATGACATCCAAATGTGATAAATTTTAAAGTTAGAATTAGGAAATTTTTAACTAAATCTTGCAACTAGCTTTGGCTAGGTTAGAAGGGTGCCTTAGAAACGAGTAACATCGAATCTTTGCCTTCCCTTCTTTCAACCGTGACCCCCGAACCTTTTTCTCTAGTTTTTCAAAGATCTGGAGTCGTCTAAAAAAGGGTTTTCTTAGTTTATTTTCATTAATTAAAATTTTTGGTGACTTGGTATACCCAAACTCCATACCAAGTGGCGATTCCAAACTTTTTCTAAAAACCCTTTTCTAGATTTTTGTTTTTGGGTCCAAACCGTCGCATTTTTATAGTCCCATGACCCCTTTCCCTTTCTTTTTTCAAAAAAATCAAATCTTTCCCTTTTCTACCAACAACACATTTTGAACAAAAAATGGGGCGCGACAATAATGATAAAAAAAGATTAGATAAACTTGTTTTTTGAATTATAAAGTGTTTCTGTTGTGATAGAATTTTTATTAAAATTTAAAATGGTTTAGAATTCTAGAAACGAGTAACCCAACTATCTAATTAACTTAATGTTTTAGGAGATATACATACTAAATTTCTTAGTAAACTTACTAGTAAATTGAATTAAAAAAAAGGTAAATTTTATTAAAAAGTAAGTAAGTTTGTCTATGGAAAATGTAAATTTTTGTTAATGACTAAAACTTACTACTTTAGGAGATATATTTACTAAATTTCTTAGTAAACTTACTAGTAAGTTGAATTTAAAAAAAAAAGTAAATTTTATCAAAAAGTAAGTAAGTTTGTTTGTTGAAAACGTAAATTTTCATTAATGACTAAAACTTACTGCTTTAGGAGATATACTTACTAAATTTCTTAATAAACTTACTAGTAAGTCAAATTCAAAAAAAGGTAAATTTTATTAAAAAGCAAGTACGTTTGTTTACTAAAAACGTAAATTTTCATTGATGACTACAATTTATTGTTTTAAGAGACATACTTACTAAATTTCTTAGTAAACTTACCATTACAATATTATAAAAGTCGCTAAAAGATCTAATTTATCGCTAAAAATGGTAAAAACGTACTATTGCAAGTTATTTCCTTAGCGTTGCCATAACTCGCGTTGTTATAGTATAGTCCTAAAAAAATGTGAGTATCAAAACTATATTTTACTCTTAAATATTACTAAATTATCATACCTTGCCCAATATCATTGCTTTTTCCAGATTCATTTAGATTTATGCCTTTTTTTTTCCGGTAAATGCTACATTTTATTGATTTGCATAGAAAAGTACACAAGAGAGGAGAATACCTCATACACAGGAACAAAAATATCGCAGCTGCCTAGCTAACAGGAACTAGTAAGTTTTAACTGAGAAATTAAACTAGAGCAGAATTTTTCTATGTTGGGAAATAATAAACTCCTCATGTCATAAGGATTCTAGATACACGAATTATTTAATCCATCCTTTGCTGAATCAAAATCCGAAGTGGGACTCCCTCTTTTCTAGTGATGACTGATGGATCCAAAATAATTATCAAACATAAATCCACAGGAAAAATCACAAAAGATTGATATATGAGGCAAAGGAATTTCTTCACTATTAATTAGACGAAACAAGGCTGCATCTGTACAAGCAAAAACCGACGGATAGAGGCTCCAATACAAGAAAGACAGCAGAGGCTACTAATTTTACCCTATCCATTACTATCCTATTTTCCTCTTTGCCACTCTATTTTGCTGTGGAGTGTATCTAATAGTCAACTGATGTGGAATACCATTTTTCTCTAGAAAATCATCACATACTAAATATTCCTGACCCTGTCTGTTCTTAGAATTTTAATCTGGCAACCACTTTACTTCTCAACAAAATTTTTAAAATTCTTAAAACTGTCACATGCATCAAACTTTTGTTTCAAAAATGACAATAAGAGAGAAGAGATTTGGACTCAAACATCAAAAGGACTGCCATTAGTTTTGTTTGCTTTGATGACTGAAATTCAAAAAACCAAAAGGCTAATTTTACATTTTCAGAGAGTCAAGGAATAATAAGATTTTTTTTTTCATGAATAGTCAGAGGGCCTAAAATAAACAAATATGAAAACTCAAGAGCAAGCACATAAAGGTGCCAATAATATGAGTACAATTATTTTGCTATGAATTTGCTCAGGAATAGATGATGCAATTGACATCCTGTAAATTATACTTGATTTACTTTCTTTCAGATTAAAAAAAAAATGATAGGAGTCTATGACATTATCACTGAGAACTTGACAAAAAATTATGTGAACTTTTTATCCCAAAAAAGGTAATTATGTGAACAATATGGCAGTTATATTGAGGATAACAGACAAGTAAAACAAGAAGATGAAATATTTTTAGTGAATAGCAAATAGGGTAAGAAAAGAGATCGGGATTAAAAGCAAGAATAGAACAACAATGGAAGTTTTGTTTTAGGCGCTGGTAGCTTAATGTTGCGTTTCTAATCGCTAAAACCAGAGATAGTCAAAAAAAGTGAGCTTTAATGAGTATTTTAATTTTAACCGTTGATTAATTAGGGGAATTAACCCTTTATCAGCCACTTTACTACATCAAAAAAGTCATTAATGGTTAAGAATAAAAAAATCAATGAACCTTGTGCAAAATCAATAAACCTTGTCATCAGTACCATGACGACCAGTGGCTAATTAATGTTCAATGTTTTTGTTGAACGGTGAAAATCAATTTCAAAGTGGTATTGTGAGGTGGCAAACAGATATCAGGGAAATGATACTCGGAAAGTATCAATTATCTTCCAATTGTCTTTAGTCAAACTAAGTGGAAAGTACCATATCTAACCAAAAAAAGAAAAAGTCAAAAATTGGCGAAAGAAGAAATCAACCATTTTTGAGCTATAGTAATTAAAAAGATGATATGCCCATCCTAATACAGATTTCAATCTAAATTTTCAGACTCGGACCGGAGATCGACTCAAAAAAGAGAGAGAATATATTATCATATATATATATTTATATATATAATATGTGTGTGTGTGTAAAAAGAGAGAGAGACATGCACACATATCTATTCATTGTTCCTATATTTTTAAAATCTAAAGAAATCCAAAAAGTCAAATAAGCAACTAACGAAAAAAAAAGTAAAAATAGCAATGCATAACTACCGCTTGAAAGAAGGCAAAAGAAGACAATTTGTAAACAAAAATAATTGGTTCTTACAAATTAAAGAGGGGAAAATGTCCAATTCTAAAGGTTAGTAGCAATTAAAATTGTAACATTCTTGAATATCAAAAAAAAAAAACAGAAAGGAATTCTCAAAATACTTAAGTATGGCCAGTAATTCTCAAATAGAATTTATTTATATCTAAGAATCAGTTGTTTTCTTAAAAATTTGTCAAACTTTTAACAACTAACTCTTACTCAATTCTAGTAATTTAGAACAAATACAATAAAAAAGAATATTATAGAATTCAATTAAACATCCAAAGACCAACAAAATGGAATATTATTGAAGGTTTGTCTACTTTTTGGTATTTTTTTCCTCTTTTCTTTTTTTTTTTTAATCGGTCAAGAATTAAAGGTCAAAGAAAAAAAGGGAAAAAAAAAAGGCAAAGGAGTGAAAAAAATGAAAAACCCTGTTCAATCCCAGTTCACCGGTCAAAACCGGATTTTGACCAGTTTTTGAACTTTCGGATAATAGAACTCACTCGGATCGAATGCCTGACCAGTCCCAATTCGACTGGTCCGGTCCGGGTCTAAAAACATAGATTTCAATCAATCAAAAGAAAGGTAAAGGAGTTTTTGTTTAAATGGGACACTTGATAAAGCAAATGCATGCATGGCATAGTGGGTTTTCCGACAAAAGCACCAACTAATGAACAACCATGTTTATATTACAAAACCAAATTGCTTTGCACTTGGTATATGTTTTAATAATCCAACTGAAGTTCATCCAAATAGCTCCAATTTTCTCAAATTAGGCTATATTTTAATGTTAATTTCCTCAAAGTGACTTCCTATTAAAATAAACAATTACATATGGAATTCGTCACAATTTTAACATTTTTTTAACGGTTGCTAGGGTACAATAATTTTTGCGGGACGAAAAGGTGAAGTAAAGTATGATCAGGGAAAGAGAACAATGAGAATATGGATACTGCTACTGATTGAGGAAATCTAAAAACAAGACTAGATATGTTTAAGGTGATTTTTTGGTAAATTACATGATTATTACATAGAGTTACTTGTAAAGTTTGATGAAGTAGACTAGGGTATTAAAAAAATTCTATAAAATTGTCTAGATAGTTACTTCCCTTTTTAGTTCATGAGACATTAAATTTTAAATGGGGAAAGGGGAAAAAATTTTGAGAGTTGAGTAAGAAATTCATGGTTACTTCGATTTTTGAAAACTAGACATTTGATCGAGGTAAAGAAAGTACACGAGATGGTACGTGACAGTAGAGAAGAATAAGAAGTCCAAGAACCCTTGCTTTTGTAACAGCCCTACCTCCCCCTAAGGCTAACCAGAGGGGTTAGCGGGCTGTTTGCCCAACTCTCGTCAGGACTCAAGCATTCAATTCAAAACTAACTTAAACGTGCAATTTCCCCGAATAACACAACATTAACACTAAAACTGAGAAGGGGCAATTAAACTTAAAATTACAATCATCCATTTAAAATATTTACAACCCTCGAGCCAAAACTCATACACTTCCATAAGCTTAAAGTATTCAACACCAAACAAATATACAAAATATTTTTTCGTACTCGAGACAAAAGTCAAAAGATCAAGACGCTAGCCCTAGCTACGCCTCGGGATTCTCGTCACCTGTTAAGGAAAAACAAAAGGGAACGGGGGTGAGCTAAAAAGCTCGTAAGTTTTCAAAATTCATGCACATGCACTTAAAACGGTAAAATTAAAACTAAATAATTAAAACACATAAACAAATCCAATTAACACACATTGAGGGTATAGGGGCTCTCAGGAGCCAACTTCCACCTTTCACGAGCATTTATAGTAGTCGACACTCCGTCGACATTCCATCCAAGTAGACGACTCTTCACGCCAACTCCGTCCACCTAACTCCCCCTACCGGGCCCGCACGCCACATAATTCAACAGTAGACAGTAAACAGTAATTTACTCGAGGCACACGGCCAAGAGTAATTGTATATCACGTTTCCATCTCCCAAGTTTAATACATGCAACAAATAAATTTCCGACTCTACAAAAAGGGAGCAATAAAGTATACTCTCCTTTAAGTGAGTGGTTTAACAGTTTCAAGTTTCAACAAAAGCACATGACAAGTCACATGGCACATTCAAGCACTAAGTTCGTAAATTAAAGCAGTAAACATGCATTGGAAAACTCACCGACAAAGTAGGGGTCGGAGTCCAAGTTTTGATCAGTTGCAAAATCAGCACTTTACCCTAAAATAATTAAAAGAGAACAAAAAATGAGTTCTCCTAATTCACCGACCAAGTTTAGTTCAAAAAGTCGAAAGTTCGACAATTTCCTAAGTTGAGCTGAAAACTTTGAAAAATCATAACTCAAGTTATACAAGTCGGAATTTTGCTCATTTGGTACTGTTGGAAACCTCTTTGAAAGCTCTAAAACTTTGTAGAAGACATTCAATTAAAATTCTGGACGAAATTAACCCAGATTTTCGTTCAACAACCAGCTACAGTAAAGAGACAGGGCATATCAGGCTGGCCATCCAGGGTACTTTGAAAATTTGCCAAAAATTACAGGAAATTATTTAGCCTCTGAAATTCATACAAAATATATTACTACATAAGGAGTTTCAACAGCCACTGACAGAACTCAATTCCGACACCCGAGCATGAAATGAAAGCAGTTCAAACAAGGGCAGTTTGAAAATCTGAAATTTCTGGGATGCGAAGTTACAGGGCAGTTTTCAAAACATTGTTTGAGTGACGAATTCTAGTCCAAAAATTGTTAAATTTGGCAAACTAATACTTCCATATATCAAATAGATTCATACCAATTTCAACTTAAAATTCAAGTGGGAAGGCAGGTTTCTATGTGACTCAAGTTCATTCCTCGAAACTGTCCAAACCGATGAAGTTCAATTCCTTCATTTCTAGTCTCTTTTATCCAACATATACTACTGCCATTTCACCTCAAATTCGACCCTAAGCTGGTATTAGACTTCCTTAACCTAATGGTAATAAAAAATGATCACATCTTTTGGCAAGAATATCACGAAATAATCCTCAAAAATTCGGGCAGTATAAACTTCATTTTTTTCCAGCTTTCACTTCAGAATTAGTAACCCTAATTACATCAACTCTTGAAGGACTTTTTGTGGGGAAAAATAACAGCTTTACATTCAACATTTAAACATCAAATTCAGCCCTTAAACTAGCCAAAAATACAGCCACGAAATTCAAGGAAAAATCAGAAAATTCATTCCCCAATTTTTTCTTCCTCTAGCCGGTTTTCTCCTTAAGGTTTCCTCCAACTTTTAACAACCATCATTATACATAATGCACTTAGATAGCATCATCTAACCATCTAGCAATCAATTACACACATTTAGTGGGAATTCAAGAGCCCACCAATTTTTCCATAATCATCAAATTACTCAATAATGAAGCTCAACACTTCACACAACACAATCATCACCAATTCAAGGTTCTATGAACCCATTAACCACCCAATTTCTAGTTATCATGGTTGGAATTTAAAGAAATTGGACAAGAAAGAAGTTAGTAGAATTATACCTCTCTTAGGTTTGCAAGACTTCAAGAAACGAAATGCAAGATTGAGCCCACAATATCCTCTTCCTTAAGCTCTTTGTCCAAGCCTCAAGCTAAGCTCCACTTAGTGCAAATTTAGTTGAATTTTAAGGAAGAAAATGGAAGGAATTTTTGATGAAGAACAAGAGGAAGAAGAGAGGGAAGAAGTCGGGTGAGAGGAGAGGAAAAATGAAGCAATTTTGTGCAATTTTTCTTGAGGAATTAATGAGAAAAAGGAAGACAAGACATGGGTCTTGTCTTGCCCCAAAAGTCAAAGTTTGCATAGTGACTTTAATTAGCCATTTGGAGGGAAAATTAATCACTTCATTTGGCTTGAGATTAAGGGACAAATCTCGATTAGGAGAGGGGATGGAGAATTGATTTTTAAGTGATTGGTAGGAATTTAGTTGAAAGAATTAACGGTTAGATAAAATTCTAAACTTAAAGTGGTTAATCTAAATCTTAACTAAAATTTCAAAACCCTAATTAATCATCTTCAAAGACCCAAATCCAGTCATTTAATTACACTTCCAACTTATCAGTGATCATCTATACTTATCTCCACTAGTTTACTCACAGTCCGAATTTACCTCGAAAAACGTGCCTTTAACATTTTACCGCTAATAAATGCTACGAGACGATATTAACAGGGGAATAGAGTTAAAATTAAATGAGACATTGTGAATGAGGAAAAATCGGATTTCACAAGATAATTAAAGAAATAATTATATAAATAAATAAATAAAACTTCGAATTTTTGAAATTTAAAAAAAATATTTTTTTTTTCGAGGCCGTTACAGCTTCAGGGATTATCTACTTATTCTTTTCTATAAATGTTGATCACCAATAAGATCAAGTAAAATGTCATCTTCACTGCAAGATCCTTGATATACAAGTACATTAGGGCCAACACAAGTTGGCTTAATTAGTAAGGACGGGTCATTTCTTCACAAAAGATCATGTATTCGAATCCCGCTGTCGATACGAGGGTTGTGTTAGTGAGTGATCTATAAATACCTCTGTAAGTGACTTATGATTTTTGAGACCTGCCCTGATCCGTGATGGTGATTGGTATTGAATCCACCCAAACTTTTCGTTACTCTAAACAAAAAAGTACATTAGGCACGGCAGGTGGTCTGATTTACATGATGAGTACAATGAGATCCCCTAAGGTTTGAATAACTACAACTACCTCCTTGGTGGTGGGAAATGACAATGCTTTATAACGCCATACTCTTTTTTAACCAATTTTCATAAAGAAAAAAAAAAGAAAAAAAAAGGAAATGTGACAGACGAAGCTCTCCCCTCATTGTGAGTCTCTTATCGATTATTGATTGTAGCTCTAAACTCTCTCCGTAATCCTTCTCTCAATTATCTCTATCCGACTCTAGATTTTACCCTATTTAAAACATGAACAAAAGTATATATAAGCTTATACTATGAGAACATTTTCTGGTAATCATTAGAACTTTTAGCCCAAATTGATTATTTAGACTAGTTTTGTGATCTGAACTTTTAAAGGACAAACAAGATGGATAATTATATTTTCTTAAATAACGGGGGAGCTAACTATGATCGTTAGATATTTTAGGGAGCTTTGTTAGAATACGCCATATAAAAGTTACTTGCATCCCCCACTATGGATTCTCCTCATCATCTCATTATTGAAGCTATAAGAAATGAGTTACGCATGTATTTAGTGATTAAATGGCTAGTTTGGGTCATAACACAAATAAGCATTTTATTACCCTTTGAAACTTGTCAAATCTCAAAGTATTATATGCATAGCAAACAAAAATTTGTAATAACACAAGTAATTGTACTTTTTTTGTCTTGGCAAACCCTGTATACAAGGGAGAGATGCCACCCTTAATTTATTAATAACACACAAGTAATTATACAAGTCAACATTCTATATAAAGTGGTTTTAATTGCTGAAAACTTAAGGAAATACAATGAAGAAGATATAAAGTGGTTTTAATTTCTGAAAACCTAATGAAGAAGATAATAAATGCGAGTGCATATTCTAATGATAAGTTGGTACATAGTGTATGGATTTCCCAAACACAATTTCTTGAAAAAGGAAAGTCAAAACAAAACCTATACAAAGCCAGAAAAGTAAAATCAAACTCAATCCACTATAATGCGTGGTTGCTCATTATTGTTACTTTCGCCCAATGCCAACCCTTCTTGCTAAAAATACAATGTAGCATAATTTTCAAAGTCAATTTTGTGGTCCTTTATCTGAAAGCTGCAAAAGGCCTGCAAGCATTCCACACACATATTCTTTTCCACATAAGGCCAAGGAATTCTTCTTTAGAGATAAATGTTGAAGAATTTTGATCACTCCAATGTTTCATTGTCCCAGAATGTACAAGTGAATGGAACCATAAGCAAAAGGGCATCATTTATTCTTTACGTGATTCCAGCTTTATTCCTAAGTTCCAGATAAGACAAATTGAATTTGTTACATCTGGTCCTAATCTCTTCTGCTGCATGCGGTTTACCCTACCATCGAGCCAAACAAAAAAGTGCAGACGTCGATTTCATCACTTTGATTAGGCTTATGCTTTTGTGGGGTTGCCCACAATTTGACGTTTAACAGAATACATACCAAACTTATTAGCTAATTTTAGCAACCAAACCAAAAAAGTATGGGTCACTTCTAATTTTATACTTATCCAAAAAGTAAAATTTTAATTATTCATACTCCTTTGGAAAATATTATGAATTTTTACACATTTATAAACTTATGAAGTCATAATTTGTGCATACTAAGTCTATATAAAGATATTGCAAAAATTTGTCATTTTATCGTAGAAATCGAAATGTAGGTTTGCCAACAAGGGCGAAATTATCAAATACAAATTAATGGTTATAGTTCTTGATACATCATTTTTTGAGATTTCTTTTTGATAATGAATTGAATAGGGAAAATTGTTCAAAACATTCCTTACATTTGGCTCAATGAATTTTTTTCATTCTCCACTTTTACAATATTAACTTTATGTCCTTTACACAAATTCAAACTGGGTTAGATCTTCACTTTTCTAGTGGTAAAAATGGATTAGATCCCATTTTTTAGGTAAAAATGAATATGGTTAGGATTTGATCCTATTTTTTTTGGGGCAAAAATGGATATAAAATGGGCATTTATTTAACTACAAATGATTTCTAACCTCTTTATTGCCAAAAAATGACCATATGTAGGTCACATGATAAATGCACAACAAAAAGTGATAAAAAGTCTAACTTAGGACCAAATTTTATTGACTTGATTTTCTAAGGGGTATAAAATTACTATTTTGAAAGTGGACAATGAAAAAATTCATTGAACAAGATGTAAGGGATATCTTGAACGATTTTTTTTTAATTACATAGTCTATTGAAGTTGAACTATGCAACTCAATAATTCTATGCTTTGCCATTTTTGTGGATAGTTTGGCAAGATAAACATGATCTAGGTAGTTGTCTACCTGATTTTTTCTTGTTTTCAAAGATACAGAAGTGATGAGATGAACTAAGAAGACAAACTTATATAATTTACAATTTGGGGCAATTTGCATCATACCCAGGAGAAAAGACAAAAACGAGCAAACTAAAACACAAGAGACAATAACTTAAACGGAAGGTCTCTGGATCCATAGACTCAGAAAGTGCTAACATGAAACAATATTAAAACTACTGAGTAAGGATTCCAAAAGCACCATTCACGTTAAGCAAGGGAATTCTGTCAGTCAAAACCCTAACATCACCTCTGACCTGCTTCAAGATTCTTCCCATGACATAAAAAACTTGAACATGAGCAAACAACTATAGAATAATTAAGTAGGCTCATTATTCGATACCCCTACCTTAAAAAATGAAAAGCGATAATTTTTTGTACACTCTAATATGCAAGTAATTTTTTTGCAAGAACAGATGTAAATATATGTCATATATTTAGAAATAGAACTTTAAATATTACATAAAGAAGAAACATACCTTTATAAAGCTATTGAAGCAGTTCACGAAATTCCCACGAGGAACTATTCAATTAGGGTTTACAGAAATAAAACGTGCTCATTTTATTCACCAAAAAACCAAAAGAAAAAAGAAAGAGCTAAACAGGGTTCCTCATGCTCCCATCAGCAGGTGAAACTACCGCATGATCTGATCTACCATTAAAAGTGAAACAGATCAGATCATGCTGGCAGCTTCAACTACGAATGGTGCACGAAAAGCTTATAGCATCCTTCTTCCATCTTCAAGAGGGTCGAATTTTTCCTGCTTGGTTAGAGACTTGAGATGCTAGGCGAGCCTGATGGGAGACTATTTATAGGTCAGAGACTTGGGAGGAATTCTATGCCCACTTTGATACCTTTTACACTGCCAGTCTTGCTGCATTTGTCCCTTTGTGAAATATGGCCTACTAGTATTTTGGGCAATTTTGTCAGCAATTTATTGTTCAAGGAAAAAAGACTGTCTCTATTAATGACATAGTTTATGCAAAAATGTTTTGTTTTGGTCTTCTTGGATGACAAATTCATTTCCAACATATATATATCTATATATATATATATATATATATATATATATATATATATATAAATTTCGTTCAAAGGATGGCATCTTCAGTTGTGACACTTGAGTGCATAACTTTCCTGTCTAAAAAGTATGTTAAGCAATAGTTCTGATAAATAGATTCTAAATATAAATCTTTTTCCATGAAAGAATAAGAATACTGAACCAAGTAGTTCGTCAAAACAATGGACTTTTATTTATTTACACAATTTTCCCACCAAAAATTGCAATACAGAAGACTCTGTAAATTCATCATTTGTTTTTTTTTTCTATGCTGCAATTTGCACTTCCTTGCAAATTTCTGTTCTCAGATGATAAGTGAAGGGTTTCTTACAAATATAGCAATTCTTCCATCCCTTGTGTTGTTACTTAATTTCTGAGTTAAGATCATTGGCAGAGATGCAGATTAACTAGTGAAAATGAAAGCAAGCATAATCATCACAGTTGAATGCGCGAGCATACGTGGATACTTTTCCACGACAGTCAGTCAAATCACGAGAAACACTCAAAAATGTCAATTTTGCACACTTGTTGAAGATTCAACATCATATGGAATATAGACATTGAAAAGAATCAAGATTCTTAGTGAAACTTTATTCGCCTATGAAGTTTTTTTTTTTCCAGCCAGAAGGTTTAATATGTTTGTATGAATAAGGATTTTTCACCCTTCTCCTTCCCTATCATTCAGTGTTTTTATAACTGTTATTTATCTTTTATCAAAAGGGAAAGTAACTATGTTAGTCATAATTTGGCAAAGTTTTCCACAAACTTGATTAGTGAAATCATGAGGAAGGATTTCTTCCCTCTTTGGTTAGTAAGATTAGCCAGCTATGATGTAGGAGCAGTTGCTCCAGCTTTGTAACAGTCTTTGAAGCAATATATTCTGTTTTCATTTGGTAAAAAAAAAAAAAAGGAGAAAAAGGAAAAAGGAGTTGCACAAGCCTAAGATGTTTAGCTTTTATATGCTTGATCTTCCTTTAATTTAATTTCCAATATTATAAGGCACACATTCAGCCATTAATCTAACGGTCAAAAATAGTAATTTCACTTGCCTGTTAAGACTTAATATATTGATATGTATACTGTTGGATTAAGCTTTTAAGCAAATGCCCTCCCCAACTTCAGTTTCCTTACCATTTCCTTTTCTTGCATCTTTCATCATTTTTTTTTTGTAATAATGGACCAAAAAAAAAAAAGAATGAATATTTGATTTAACTATAATTATCTCAAGAATGTCGTAAAGAAATGGAATGATAACCCAATGAGAATACTTTAGTCATAGCAATGATGGTTTGTTGATGTGGACGCATATTATTTGAAGATTTTATGCTTGATTTCCTTGTAAGAAGATGAAAATTAATGTTGATGTGGGCTATATTAATCATTACCATGACAAAGCTATCAATTTACCATGCGAATTTTTTTTAGCATAGAACTTTATTCTTCAAAAAAGTGTAATCTCTGTAATATCTTTAGAGTTTTATTTAATGACTTAAAATTTAACATTAACAAAGAACCTACCTTTAGTGTTCGAATTGGACTTAGTAATCTTACGAAGCATTTGGTGCTTGTTTCTTGTTTATTGATGTGAATTAGCTAAGATTTTTAAATAAACATGTTATACAGGATATTTGGTACCTCAAGCCTAATTTGCAACAACCGGTCCCTTAATAGTCATATTGCTAGTTCAATTTGACTCGGTCAATATCGGTAAAGAAATGATTCATAATCAAAATAAAAATTGGACCTCATTAATGATCTAGCTATAACTTGTGAAAGAGTAGAATTTTTCGACCATTACAGCCCATAATTATTTGCTCCAAGTTTTCAGCCAAAATTATACACTTTAGTGTATATAATATTTACTCTTTTGGAATACTAAAAGTCCAACTACAGTCCTACTTGTAGTTAAGCTTGAAATCTTAGGACATAAAATTTTTGGGTTCAAATCCCCAATCCCCCTCTCCACTTCTCCCACCCCTACACCAGCCAAACTTTTTTTTTTTTTTTAAACTGCAGTCCTACCTTTGGTTTCCTATGACCCGTTATTTTGCTTTGTTTCTTTCTCATAATTAAACGCACATACAAATATACTTGGGGGAAGAGAGATAGAAGAGAGCTGAGTGAGTGAATGAGTAGTGTAGTTGTCTGATTTTACTTGTAAGCATCAAGCATTACTAGGGAAAAAAAAGAATTTAAAAGAGAAAAGGAAAAAATAAGTAGCAAGGGGACCATGCCACAATGCATCTTTAATTAGAATAAGAAAAAAGAAGGTGGAAGTTGGACTGAGGGAGACAGCATCTGTACTTACCAAAATCATTTCTCTCTTTCTCACATGTAGTAGCATTTAATACATATTTTGCTCACATAAATGAAACTTTAGTCTGTTGAGTGATGCTATCATCCGTTCCTTTTATGATTTACAATCGCGGCCATTTGTCAAAAAAAAATGCAACATTTGCTTTTTTGATCGGTAAAGATTTGACATCAAATGCAAACATTCAATAAACTGCCACAAATAAGTTAACATTTGGAACACATTAGCCTGTAAAGTTCTCAATCTGACTCTGGCAGTATGCAACATATATATACTTTGGAAAAAGTATAACCTTTCTAGCAACCTTTGTTTTTTCCCTATACCTACTCGTTTCCACCAAATGGGCTGTCAGAGGACTCCATTAGATGCATAAATATTACAAAAAAGGTGAAGAAAGTGAGGGGTATTGGAAAAATTTTATTGGTTATAATTAACTAATAGAGGGGCTATTAACAGAGACAGATATGCTCCAACTTTAGTGATCAGCAAGTATTTGCATGTCATCCAGAATTGCTGCATGTTTCTTGAATCAAGAAACACAGACAGATATTGTTTAGGATTCCGTTGGTTGGATTTGAGAGTAAAAAATTTAAAGTAACAGTAACTATTGAAACTTTCCATTTTTACCTCGTAGAGTAATAAAAGCAGAACAGGACCGCCAAAAACTAAAATATAGAAATAAAAAGCCATATTAGACACTGTTATTTTATTGTTGCTTTATATTTCGATATCTTCTCTCCTGTCATCATGGTTTACTTAAAAGGTTAATTACTGTTTACCCCCTTGAACTTGACCCTTTAAAATACTTTATCTCTTGTGAACTTCAAATATATACACCTTACCTTCTTTATTAATTAGTCAAACATTAATTATCAATTTTTCATTCAAAATTTTAAAAAATTGACATTAATGCCCATACATAATAGTTCTAGAATAATGCTATATTTTTATGGGAATATGGAACATCTTATTAGAAAACATAAAAAGTCACATAATATGAAAAATTAAATAATAAAAGATGGTAAAATATCAAAAAATTGAAAATTTGTTTTATGGACTAAAAAGGAATTTAAAAATTCCTAAAATTTCTAGACTAGTTTCTGTGACAGCCCCACCTCCCCCTAGGGCGAACCAAAGGGTTCGGCGGGCCGCCTGCCCAACTCTCGCCAGGACTCACTCACTCGAATGACTAATAACCCTTCGAAAGTGAACGTAATTAACCATTTCAATCCAACCACAAATAATAACATTACTAAATTCAGCTTACAACTCAAACTCTTGGATTACCATAAACCATCAAATTCATCTATTAATTTCAATCTTATACAAATCGAGAAAATCCTACAAAAATACTAGTTTTCTCGATTCACGTGCCACACCTCGAAACCTGTTAAGGAAAACAAATTGGGGTGAGCTAATGCTCAGTGAGGCCAAGAAAACATGCAAACATGCAGGCTCAAGAAAATTACACCTTTATTAAACAAGATAAGTAACCGGAACTTTGAACAAGAATACAAGTACAGTATTTAATTACACATTAAATAAAGGATACAGGGGCTCTCAGGAGCCAAGTTTCAAGAATCTTGATCACATTCCAAATAGTTGACACTCCGTCAACTTTCTTATCCATGTAGAGCTCCACTTGTCAACCATCTCCGTCCACCATTTCATCCCCCAACCGGGCCCGCTCGTCAAAATAGAAAATTTGGTAATACTCGAGTATACCCAGGTAAGTAGTCGGCGAGCGAACTCCAACCGACAAAAAAATATGTAAAAACCCATGATTTACCAATCCCTCGGCCAAGCCCTTGCCGGCCCGAGGTAAAAGGTTTATCAATGAGGTTTTGGGCGTCCCCAACAGGTTTAAATAGTAAGTAATATGATGAGACAACGCTCAATCATCAAACAAGTACAAGTACAGGTCAGGCAAGTCATTTCAAATGCAACAAGTATAAGCATGTAAGTCAGGCCAAGTAAGAGAGGTCGGACGAGATAAAGTACACGTCCGCCTCGACAAGTTTAATATTACCAACAATTTAAACAGGTAACAGGTCAAGCAAGTCAACAAATCATGCACTTGACACTCACCAAATAACCGAGAGCAAGCGAGAAAATTCAGGAGGTCATACAAGCGTCTCGGTGCCCACGTGATCACCTGAGATATGAAAATCCATTTTCAACCATGAAACGACACAACGTACATATACTAAATGCTAAAACTCTCAACAAACATTTATAAACATTTAAAATAGCAAAAGGAGCACATGCATGGGCGTTAAACGAAAAACGGACAAGAACGAAACGAAAACGGAAAACACACACTAAAAGGTGTAAAGGACAGTTTTGACACCTTGTACGCCGTTACCCATAACTCAGGCTACAAGTATCGGATTAGAGTGCACGAGGTGCCGTTTCGAAGCCAAGAGAACAAGCTACAACTTTCGTGAAGACAAATTATGCCCATATTTTCTCTTTCTAGGTGAAAAATATCGAAACATTTTCAGGAATTTTCCCCGTCAGAATTGCCGACAGGCTACATTCAAACGATCATAACTTGGAGCTCACAAATCCGAATCCAGAAATTCCAAAGCCGTTAGAAAGCTAACATACAGGGCTACAATTCTTAAATAGACATCAAAAGCAAAAACCTTCATCTTCCTGGTCAAAATGACCCATTACAGTAGCAAAAAACCATTTCTGCCAGAAACAGGGCATCAGGGGTAATTTAGTCATTTCACATGATACAGTGCTCCGATTCATCTGAAAATTTACAGGTAGCATCCTCACTCAATTATCTACAACTTTCATGCTTTAGGATAAGGCTATTTCAGCTCCCAACATCCTCAAATGTACCAAGCAAATTCGGACAGAAAATGGACAGAAATTCTTGGCTGAAATTTTGAGAAGCAAAACACCAAATCCAAGCCATCTAATCATCCTCTAGGACACACATGAGTATGAATTCAACTTCAAATCATCAATTCCCAACATTAAGTCTTGCAACTAATGAAACCCTAACCCTAGCTCTTGGCCAAGGTTCAAGACAAGCAAAACAATAAAACCAATCCATGGAATCACCTCACAAGCCAAGGATAAGTATGAATCAAGCCAACAAAACCACCAAATCCAACAATTACACATTATCATCAAAATTTCAACTTATATACAAAGGAGAAAATACCTTCTTGGCTTATGTTCTTGATGAAATTACAAGCCCAAGATAGTCCACTTAACTTCCTAACTCAAGCTTCAAGATTGGATGGTTGAAAGTTGCAAGAATCCCCAAGCTTTTCTTCTTTTTTTTCCTCTCTTTTTCTCTCTTCTTTTCCTTCTCTTTTTTTCACGTTTTTCCTTCTCTTTTTTTTTTCCTTGTTTGGCCGGTTCATGTAAGCTAATAAAACAACTAAAAGATAACATCAAATAGATATTTTCTTGCTTAGTCAAAATTGGTCAAAATTCTCATGCAATTCAACCTAACAACTTAGGTCATTTTCCACTCTTACCCACATGATTTCTTTTCCTATCAAATTAGTCCATAGGTACTCAATTTAACCTAGCCTATCAAAGCTTAAGTACACTTACTTAGGCCACTAATCACCCAATTACCCTAGTAACTCTCGTGCGCGTACAAATTCACACTGAAAATTCATGAAATAACAAACATTGATTTGTACATATAATTAGCGAGAAAATATACTAGGGTTGGTACTTTAGTGTTTAATTTACAATTAGGGTGTAAACAAATTAGGGTTTTATCGAAAATTAGGGTTTTTGAAGCAAACTAGGGTTTAAATGTCAAATTAGGGTTTTTGACTTGTAAAACAAAATAGGTAAAACAAAATACCTTAAGAAGTAAAACAAACCAAATAAACGCCTTGGCAAACAATAATCACTATAATTAGCATTATTTAATATTTTCCAAAACTTGGGAAAATCGGGGCCTCACAGTTTCCCATTACTTATCTTTCTTCCTTCAAATTATAGACAGATTGGTTTTGATAACTTTTGTTTATCACGCAGCTTTCACAACATATTCACATGTCAATAAAATACGAATTGGTATTTTTATACCACAATTATACCTTTCTTTATATTTTGTTTGAATTCTATTTTATTTGAAAAAATTAAGATTCTCTAAATATGTTTTTCAATATATTTTTATTTTTAATCACATTTTTATCTCGTGTAAAAAGCATTAAAAATTGCTATAGCAAAAAAATTATCAAATAATCTTCATTCCAAACGCATAATTAATTTATGGAAAAATCACGAAAAGTCACCATAAAATTTGTAGCATTTTTCACTTTATCTCATAACGTTATCTTTTCAGCAATTATCCCCTCTGACAATCCACCTCAGCAAATGATCCGTTGAAATATTACAACGGACAAAAGTGCCCCTATTTTAAAGCGTTCAAATTTTTTAACGAAAATGCCCTATCCATTGTATATAAAGAAAAGTCTCCCTTCAATCCCAATTTTTTTTTTTTGTTATCATTTAATCATTCATCAGAGTCATTAAACTTTCAGATCCTATATTTGTAGCCGAAAAAGAGAAAAAATATCCCAAACTTCTTTAAATTTATTTCATATTTCATCATCTATATGTTGTCCATCACAACATCTACAAGAAGAAACTTGTGGATACGGTAAAGTTCCACCCTTAAGAAGATCATGGACACTAGAAGAACCCAGAAGGAAATTTCTTGAATGTTCAAATTATGTGGTATGATTTGTATGATAATTAATATCTTTTTTAACTTTTAGACAAAAAATTCAATACAAATTTATTTTTTCCTTTGCAATTTTATTTTTTTCTTCGCAAAATACACTACCAAGAGTGAACTCTTTCCTTCCAGGAAGGGTATTTTTGGAAAAAAAAATATTGTTTGACCCGAATCCATAAGCGTTTTTGTCTATCCATTATTTTACTAGGACACCATTGTCATTTAACTATTAACCATCAATGTTGTTACTACTTTAGTGTTTTGACTATCAGTTAAAAGGATAAAGTGTTAAAAAGATGATGTTAAGGGGTAAAGTGAAAAACACCACAAATCTTATGGGGACATTTCGTGATTTTTCCTTAATTTATTTCATCAAAAATAAATACCGCTATCAGTATTAAGATAAACACATTGAGTTGCTTAAACTTCTTTTTGCAGATTATCTAAGTCATTTTATTGCTGAAAGGTCGAATGTATGGTGTAATTGTGATTAAATAGATTTAGCAACTATTGAAGAAATAGGTATTAATTACGTTACCATTGTTATATGTGTTCAGGAATTAGGCAAGTATATTTTGGTCACACAAAATATAATTTCATCTGAGCCTCTCAAAAAATTGGCGACAAGGAGTAAAGTGTATATATTTTGAGTTAAGGGAGGCAAAACACTACTAGGCGTCAAGTTCAAGGGAGGAAAATATAATGAACCCTTACTTAAATGATAACTTCAATATAACTGCAAAAGTAGGAAAATATAATGAACCCTCACTTAAATGATAACTTCAATATAACTGCAAAATTATTCACATGAATTGCTTATCATGTTCTTGTTAATAATCTGATCCATACCATATTGATAATCAGAAATACAACTATTTCAAGTGTAATCCCTATAGTTCGTAACGTAGAACGTACACTTGATGATCCCCACTTTTTTTTTTTTTTTTGACTTAAGGGATTGTTAAATGTTGGACATAATTCACAGAGAAGATTGAAAAGTCTATGAATAACTTAATCAACGTATTCACTGAAATAATTGTAGTTGAAGTGAAAATAATATTTTTAAAGTAGTCAATTTATTGGCATCTCTTTCTGTAAGGGAAATAGCTTAATCAACTTCATTATTCTGTTTGCCAATATAAGCCATGTCAATTACATCATTCTCACCATCTATTTGACGAATAATATGTTAGTGTATATGCCCTAAAGTCAATCAACTTCTAGGGTTTATTATACACTTTAACTATTTATGTAATAATAAATGACATCTTTATCATATTGACTGCTTATATTTTCATATAAGTATGATAAAACCCTTAGAATAAACATAATCGACGAAATCATAAGAGTTATGATGGTGAGGTTCATTCGATTATAAATAAGGTTTATTCTTAAACATCTCTAGTCATAGTATTAACAAGAAAGGGTATTGTTAATACGGTTAGACTAGCATATACTATGCCGCTTCTATATGAGAAGTAGTAGACCTCATCTACTATGGTGTGTGAGACACCTAAGCAAGTATATGGGTGCTTGATGGTATGATCAAGTTCACTAGATTGATCCACATAGAGACATCCTTTAAGTGCCAAAGGATTAATCTCTAAGTGACGTTTATGTAAATAATTCTTAGACTTAAGGTTATCATGATATCTTGAATATGGATAGTTATACTTTCTTTGTTATATGATTGCTCCTGTAAAAGGGAATGCTCACATCATTAGCAAATGGGTGTATCTTTGAAGTATGGAAAGATGGTGAATAACCTATAAGGATTTACCGCCTCTTATGTGAGAGGAGTTATCTCATGTTTGACCACTTGTAGAAGTATAACTCAGAAATCTTAGCGCTAAGTGGGAAAGTCTTAGAAAGTGTTTCTAAGAACTTCTTCATTGGAGTTATATTTTGGTACAAGAGAAAGAGCATTAATCACACAATGGAACAGGCACAACTTATTCCAAGATTAATGTGAGATAAGTGTGGTAAAAGGATATTAGTTACATTATAAACGTTTACTGTAAGGTGAAGTCATCCACTTGACTTTTCTCATTACTTGGGTGGTCATGATGTATTGCTAGATACCAATCTTGATCTATAAGTATGAGCTGATTGATTAGTGGAATCAGTGATAAATTAAAAGGAGTTTTAATTTATCCAGTTCTTATTTATTAAGAATGTATAGCTCATACTTATTGCCAACGTATATGAGAACCTAATGGGTCACACACATTAAGAACTTTCTTAGCTAGATTAAATGAATTTCAAGTGGGACTTGATAGATAAGTTTTATAACTTATAGTTTGATTTGTGAGACAAATTAAACTTGAGAGACTTATGGTGCAAATAAGTTTTAGTCTTCCAAATATAAGAGTTGTATTAGAATTAGGAAGCTAAATCTTATTGGAAACTGATTTCAGGTTTCCATAAGGATTTGACAACTTATTTGTCTATAAATACTCACTAAGCTTTTGCTAGCAAGTTAAATCATCACACAATTTGTCTTGTGAAATTTTTGAGAAAAATCTTGAGAGAAAAAAATACCCAAAATTCGTCCAAGAAAATAAGGGAAAAATTGCATCTCTTATTTCTTATCTTGGGATGAATTTTTCCTGGTGAAAAATTGGAATTATCTCAATAGACTTGTGTGTGGTTGTCTTGGCAATAGCTAGCACTAATCTAGCTTAAGCTAATTCAACCTTGGAGGTTCTAACTAAGGAGGTTCGTGTGGATCACCATTAGAGGCCGGACGCATGTACGGTTACGTGGATCTCTTTGCCATCCTCTGCATCAAATCTCCACCAAGTTCAAGGAGGTCTTCATGGATTGAGGTAATCTTCTTGAACTATCTCTATGTTACATGGATTTAATCAAAGGACGATCTATTAAAGGAATCAAAAATTTTAAATTTCCGCTGTGTTTATCTCCTTGATTCCTTACATAATAAGCTTACCATCTGCACAAAGAATTATGTACATCATTTTTACATTTTCAGTATATTTGAGATAAATTTAAAAACAGTTAGAATTGATTTGTTCACTCCGGTTTCAATAACACCTTCAAAGCTTTTCACACTCAGCCGCCGCCACCATCGATTCACCCACCCCACCCCGCGGCCCACAAAAAAAAAAAAGCCAAAAGAGTCAGTGGCAACCTTGATTAATTTAGTTCTCTGGAGATATGTCATGGGCCGGCTATAGTTGTTGCAGGTAAACAACAGCGGCTGCAAGTCGAGATTGGTGGTGCCAATGTTTGACATGCCGCAGAAGACGTGTTAATCGTAAAATGTACAAAAGAAATAATTGGGTCGAGTTGAGTTGTGGGTGTGACCCACATATACCCATTCATTTGATGGGTTTGTTTGAGCCAACTCAATTAGACCTAGCTTAAAAATGTTAGCTACCCAAACCCAGTCAGTACCGAGTGGATTTGGATGATTCAGAACATATGGGTCATGATTGAAACACAACAAACACCAAAAAGGGAATAAAAAGGAAAAGCAGATGTCACCATAACCAGATCTGTCCGTGATCCACGACTTATTAAAAAAAAAAAAAAAAAAAGAGCAGTCCTACCTCATGGGTCGAGTATCCGTTCTATGCCCAAGTTGGTTGATCCGACTCACACTTTGCAGGTTAGCCATCCTCTTAGAAAATGAATTAGAATTAGTTAAACGCTGTTATTTTTTTCCAATCAATTAGCCAAGGGATATAAGTAAGTGACATCATTTGATGTAACAGAAAGGCAGTTGAGAGTCAGTTAAATCCCTGATTGTAATGAAGATTTTGCGTGCTAAAGAAAATTATTTTCCTGACTTCTCTTTATCATTTCTCTGCTAATTTTTCTATCTCATTCTCCTTCTTTCTTCTTTCTATCTTCAATATTCTGGTAGAATGTACCAAATCTTCAACCTAAGTTTTCAAAACCCTAGCAAACTAATATCAGAGGGGCTAGTCCTCGACCATAAAGAACTAGAAGAAAACTGAAATGGTGAAAAATACTCATTCTAAATCTTTGGAAGAACAAACCAAGAAATAGGAAATGAAGTTGCAAGAAACAGGTGCAGGTCTTCAAGATGCCTAATAGCAATTCTAGAACAAATGCTGTGAAGAAATGAGAGCTAAACTCAAGATACGGTTGGAATTGTCAAACAAGAGGATGGAGGCAATGATTGAAAGGAAATTTCAGGCATTTATGAGCATGATGTTTGACAAGGAGAAAGAGGTATCCGAAGGGAGCAAGGGTAGGGTTGAGCAGGAATCATTATTACCCATCCCACCACCACACCAATGACTGTTCATAGAAGGAGATTCTAATGACAACACAAAGAATCTGGGTAAGACATTCCTACCAGCTCTTCCTAAGATTAAACTGCCATTTTTCATTGGTAATAACTCTAAAGAATGGATAAGGAAATGTAATAAATATTCTTTTACCTATCAAATTTCAGAGAATCAAAAGATTGGTGTAGTAGAAATACTCCTAGAAGAGAAGGCAGATACATGCTTTTGGGGACTAAAAATAGAAAAGCCCTCAATTTCTTGGCCAAAATTTGAAGAGCTTTTGTGCAAAAGACTTTTTGATAGAGGTTATCTACATAAAATTTGAAGAGTTTTTATGCAAAAGACTTTTTGATAGAGGTTATCTAGACATAGTGGAGGAATTCAATAAACTCCACTAAATGTGTAGTATTGAAGCTTATCAAGAAAGTTTTGAAGAACTTAAATCATTAATGCTGAAAAGAAATTCAGGGATAGTAGAAGAGTATTTCATATCTAGCTTCATTAGTGGCCTAAAAGAGGAACTGAAACCATGGTAAGAATGATGAGGACCAAGCTATTGTCTAATGCCTTTGAGACTACCTATTTTCAAGAAGAGGCATTAAAATTGCTAGGCAAGGCCAATAAAGATGTCGAAGGAATATGATTGAACCTCGATTTGGTATGTTCAAGAATTCTGGTCAAGCTAGTTCAATCAGTAGTCAATACAAAGTTCCAGTTGGGTCTATCCCTAAGAAGGAAATTAGCTCACAGAATAAGATCAAGGAAATTTCACCATCAGAAATTAAATATATGAGGAAACCATGGTTTGTGTTTCATGTGTGGTGAGAGATTCGGACTAGGTCACCAATGTAAAATGAATTATTTGAAATTTATGCTATGTGAAGAAGAAGAGGAATCTGAGTTCTTAGATGCAGAAGGGGAATAAGATAAGATCCCTAGGAATCCTGTCCGAGTTGTAGAAGCACCTCTCGATGTTCTATCAGAACTCTAAATCTGGAAGGAGTGATAGGAGAGACAAAAGTCAATATCCTGGTTGATATTGGGAGTTCTGACATTTACATTCCTTATCAGTTGATAACAATTCTAAATATTCCTTATCAAATTATTAACCCTTTTACTGTTGTGATGGTTGATGGTAGTCAAGTCGTTATCCAAGGTTGAAGTAAAAAATTCAACAGAATCAGTTCTGTTATGATTTAAGAGTTATGGACATTGAACATTGGGATATAATACTAGGGGTTAACTATAAGCACCAATATAGCCCAATCACTTTTGATTTTAAATAACTCTGTATATCCACGTATAGTGGAAAAGAAATTTTACACTTGATGGGTAATATGGAGCAACCAACCATAGTTGAGCTTGGTCAGAAAAAGGAATGATCTATGGGATTTTCTTGAATCCAAGAGGAAAAAAATTTAGCAAAGAAATGATAGAGAGAAGTTAGGAAAGTAACTATCATTAGCTTGCAAAATCTTCATTACAATCAGGCATTTAACAAACTGTTGACATTCTTTCTGTTACATGAAATAGCATCGCTCTACTTAAATCCTTTGTCTAATTGATTAGAAAAAATGACAGCGTTTCACTAATTCTAATTCATGTCCTGATGATACCCCTCTTTTCCATTCTCTAATGAACCAAAATTTTCAACCTTACTTGTGGCAATTTGTCCTTGTGCTTTTTGATAACATTTTGGTGTATAGTCTCACTTATGAAATGCATGTTCAACACTTAAAAATTGTGCTGGAACTACTTAAGGAGAACCAGCTATTTGCTAAGTTATCAAAATGTTTTTTTGCACAAAGGATTGTGGAATATTTAGGACATGTCGTATCTGAAAAGGGGGCCTAGATGGATGTGAAGAAGGTGGAATGCATTCTGAACTGGCAAGTTCCTGATTCTGTTAATGAACTTAGAGGTTTTTTTTAGGATTAGCTAGATATTATAGGAGGTTTATAAAGAATTATGGCATTCTGAGTAGACCTCTCACAAATTTGCTTAAAAAAGACCAATTCTCTTGGAATCCAGAAGCACAAATAGCATTTAACAAATCGAAACAAGTGATGAGTACCGCTTTAGTATTAAGTTTACCTGACTTTAAACTATTTGTGATAGAAACTGATGCTAGTAGTACTAGTATTGTGGCTATTCTAACGCAGGAAAGTCACCCTGGTAGGGTATTTTTATTCCACAATTTTAACCTAATTACCCTTTATTGCAATTATACGGATCAATGAGTATAGAGTATTAGGGTCAATCCCAGAGGGACTAGAATTAGTGCATACTAAAGTTTATTTATTTGCTTTATTATCTAGGCAAACAACAAATAAAAGGGAGGCAGGCGGTACAACCATCCTTATAACTAAAAAGAGATTAAAAGAAAGGAATATGGACAGTGTGACCAGCCCTAGAAATAAAGCCCTTAAAACCGTCTATTAGGGTGGTAGAACCAACCCTTTAGCGGTAATTACAATAAAGCAATAAAACCGACTGATAAGATGGTAGAGCCAATCGTTTTGAAAGTAATGTTGAAAGAAATAAAGTAAAGAAAATAACAACTTAGATAGAGTTAGTTTAAGAGTCAAGTAAGAGGAATTCTAGGGTTAGAATCTCTTGTTAAGTCAAGATTAGAAGTTAGGTTAATTATACTTTTAGTCCAATACCTTACCAAGGAATAACTTCTTAAAGCATGTCCTCACTTTCACTAATGAACATGTATTGAAGAAATCACTTTCACCAGTTTCTTAACTCATTGGAATCCTTCCTTGACCTATTTTCATAGAGAAAAGATTAAATCAAGTTAAAAAAGTTCAATGAAGTTATGAAATTCCAACCAATTATATTCACCACTTTTGTGATAATAAGGCAAGTGTTTAAAAATCAAGATCTATTTGAAGCCAATTTTTATTGCTCAACAAGTATCAAATGATTCATAGTTGGTGGCTGATCAACCATAAATAACAAGTACAAGTTCTCAAACTAGCAAAATTATGGAGCACATAATCATGCCTGGTTATTTTATGTCAAGAACTCCAATAAGTTCTTTTTCATTCTAGGAGATGAAAAGTTTAGTTAAACATAATATTAAACATGTCTAAGCATAGAGAGAACTTGCAACGAAATATGATAATTAAGCACAAAAGACAAAGAGTTATGGAAGAAGAATTCTTATTCAATGAAATCCTTCACAAGTTGATTTCTCAAATAAGTTTAGTACAGGAGTACCTCTCACTCTCTCTTGAAAACTCCTCTACTAACTAAGAAACTTACAATATCATACTTGAGTTAAAATTAAGAAACTTGAACTATTTTCAATCTTCTATACTATTTCTACCCTTTGCAATATATCTTAAATCATCGAGATGCAAGGGGTATTTATAGATATTTAGGAAGGGAAAATGTCTTTATAATGTTGACATAAAGTATTTCTATACTTTCTTCAAGTCTAACTTGTGAGGGCCTCAAAATTCAGAATTTATTTTTAAAATGTATAATATTATTTATATTGTGTTTATTTATTGAAATATGAGTGAAAATATGTTTAAAGTGAATATTTTCCAATTTAGATAATTTTATACGAATTATTTGCCGGTGTGTGGTTTTGGCCAAAAATTAGCGTTAAAAATTGTTCCGACGCGTGAATAGTGACTTGGACTTGAAATCGAGCATATGTAGTGATATTTTGAAAATATTATTAAGGTGAGACAGTGTCGGGATGAAAGAAACAGTATAAGTTAGACTGTCGCACTTGACGCGACATAAGGTGCCCAAAAAGGCATTTTTCCTTAAAATAAGGAAATTGCACCTTTTTGCCTTTTTGAGCCTTGACTTTTTGGCAACCTTGGGCTCATTTTTTTCAGCTTCCATTTTGGAGGGAATAGAGAGAGAAAGGCCGAGAGAAAGCTAGGGAAAGAGAGAGAGAATGTCTTCTTGATTTCCTTCTTCTTCTTCCTTGCTTCCAACAAGCTGCCTACTTAATCACCATCATCCTCTCCATTTCTTGCAGCCGGGAGAGAGAGGAAAGAGAGTGAGCTGGTCCGGTTTCTTGGAGGGAGAAAGAGAGGTAAGTTTGGTGGTTTAAATCTTCCATTTCTTCATCAACTAGTATCTTGAACTTGTGAACCTTGAATGAAGAATTTTGACTTGAACTTCATCTTCCATGGCAGCCGATTGAAGAGAGAGAGAGGGGGGTGCCATCCGAAAGTTTGGAAGAGAAAAAGAAAGAGAAAAAGTAAAGAAACAAAGGTTGTTTGAGTGGTGGGTTGCTAGATCGTGAGCTTGGAGTTGATAATCGTCGTCAAAGCTCAAAGATCTGGGGTTAAGATCGAAACTTGAGGAGTTGCTAGGCTTGGAAGCACTCTTGGAAAGAGGAAACTCTCAAGATCATCTTTGATCTTGTCGGATCGTGTTAGATCCGGAGGTATAAGCCCTGAAACTTGTAGATTTAGCTTTATTAGTGTTAAATAGCTTAGATCTATGGTTAATATTGGTAAAATGATCTCATCTGAAAAGATGAAGTTGGGCTCTTGAAATCCCAACCTAGGTAGCGAACTTGAGGTGGCCTCTAGGTAGCGGACTTGAGGACCTGATTGGGATTTGAATGCTATTTGTGAAATTTGTCATGATATGGTTAGAAAATAGGGTTTTGTTGTTGGAAATTGTGATAGAAAAATGTATGAGATGGCCAAACCCATGCTTGGTAATTTCTATGTTTGATTTTGAGATGTTGTGATGATTTATGATGAATGTCTGCTTAAGAAAATACATTTTTATATTTATTCATGAATTTACGAGTTTTAAATGTGAAAGGTGAACTTTCTCATGAATTTTTGAGTGAAAAACGTCATTTGAGGATTTTATAGTATTGTGGCTAAATTTAATGAATTTTGAAAATGAAAATATGGTTTGGAGCGTTTTGAAGTTTTATTAAAGTATTGTTAAAGAGTGAGTGATGAATTGTGTAATAAAGGTGATTTTGAGGTGATAAACCTCACTCAAGTGTTTTATTAAAGAAATGTGAAAATAATGTTTGGTGAGTACATCGATGACATGTCGTATTCGAAATGAGTTAATGATTTTTCCAAAGAGTCATTTGAAACGTTGTGTCATGTGAAACGAAGGATTTTTCCTTGAGGGATTTTGGGAAAAAAAATATTGATAGAAATTGTGAAGTGAAAGTGAAGTGTTTTAGTATTGAATGAAGAAGTGAATCACAAATTATTATTTTTTTAAATTGTTTTAGGAAGTGAGCAAGGAACCGAATTTGATCCCTACGTGGAAACTGAACCCTACTATTTCAGTGAGTTTCCATGCTTGTTATGTGCCTATGTGAAATAGATGAGCTTTGTATTGTGTTATGTGGTGTGACGTGAAAATTGTGGTTTAGCAAACCCTCAAATGTGGTAGTGTGTACTTTATCGCACTTACCAACGTTTGAGTGGAAGATTTGTAAGAGTGTTTTAATGAGAATTGAGAATATATGGTGTGATATGCATGTGTGTGTACAAGGTCAGGAATTTCCTGAGACCTATCGGTGAGTTCTTCGACTCGAGCCGGGGGCTAGGCCTAGGTCAATAAAGAAGGGACAAGCCATAGGGTCATCTAATATCACAAGCCCAGTGATACAGACCAGTGATTTATGCTCGAGATCTGGTTTGTGAACCTATCTCTAAAAGAGCAACAAACCATGTGATACTATGTGATGTGATGTGATACAATGTGTGCTCTGGACTTGGTGTAAGCACCTGTCCATTATAAAAAGCAAAACACAAACCATGTGATATGATGTGATGTGATGTGATGTGATATATGCACTGGACTTGACGAAAGGGCTTGTCCATTATGGAGAGCAAAATACAAATTATGTGATAAACCATGTGATCACTCATGTGAACAAACTATGTGACAAATTATGTGTGGAGTCGGGCCCGGTGGGGATTTGGTGGAGTAAGGAGAAAGTGGAGTTCTATATGGGTTGGACCTGTGAGAGTTGACGGAGTGTCAACTGCCCTGATCATGATCAAGCGGTGAGGAACTTAGCCCTGAGGGCTGCTGTATCCTACATTGGTTATGTTGATTGTTTTCTTTACGTGTTTATATTTACGTTCAAGTAAAGCGAAATTTTATGTGTGTTATGTGCTCTGCATGTTTTTGGGAACTCACGGGCTTTTAGCTCACCCTTTTCCATTTGTTTTCCTTAGCAGGAAATGAGTACTCGAGTGGAGGAGCCAACCCTTAGAATTAGGGTTTATGGTGTTGAATGTTTGAGAACTTGTGTTCATGGTTGTGTAAGATTTTGTATTGTGATGCTTGAATGTAAGATTGGGGAACTTATGTATTTAAAGTTTGTAATTTGAAGTTGTTGGGTTGTAAGTTATTATGTCTTTCGTTTTGTATTCGGAGTTTTAGTTTGATATGTTACAGTGTTCAAGTGAGTGAGTCCTGGCGAGAGCAAGGCAGGCGGCCACTAATACTCTAGGGTTCGCCCTAGGGAGAGGTGGGTCGTCACACATTTAAAGTTCTAAAACTTCGTAGAAGACACCTTGATAAAATTCCAGACAAAAACTGCCCAGTTTTTTTGTTTAAAAGACTGCTACAGTGAAAAACAGGGCAGCACAGGCTGGTTTTTCAGCATACTTTAGAAATTCGCCAAAAATCGTAGGAAATGAATTAGCTCCTGAAATTTACACAGTTCAAAGCCCTATGAATTTAGTTTCAAACGCCACTAACAATACTTGATTCTGACTATTGAGTAAGAAAATATAGTTGTTCAAACCGGGCAGGTTCAACACTCTGATTTTTCTGGATTTCCAGTTTTGCAGGGCAGGTTTTAGGCCTCATTTGAGTGACGAATTCTCACTCAAAAATCACCAAATTTGGTACACTAACTCTACTATATATAGATTAAGTTTAAATCAAAATTTAGCCAAAAACTCTCACGGAAAGACAGTGTTCTTAGCACCCAAAGCGTACTCAGCAATTTGATCCAAACCTGTGAGATTTTGGTTTTCTTCATCTAAACACCTCTAACATACCTAAATCACCACAAATTTCCCCAATTTTTGGAACCAAGATGGTATTAACCTTCCTAGGCCTAATGATGGTCAAAAATGGTGGAAGTTTTATCAATTTCTAGCACTAAAACAGTCCAAAATTTCGGACAGCAATCCTCTTTAAAATTCCAGATTTTTGTTCCAACTTAGCAACTATTCTTGCTATAACTTTTGAAGGGATTTTTGTGGGAAAATTTAACATCTTAAACCTCAAAATTTCAGCATCACGATCAGTCTTTAATCTTGCAAAAATGCAACCACAAAAACAGAGAAAACAACAAGGTTATTCGGCCAACATCAAGGCTTCAAAACAGAATTTCTTTTGCCATTCTTTCTACCTTAACACATAAGTTCATCATCATCCAAGTTAAGAGATATATTGCACTCATCAACAAGCTAAGCATCTATATTAAAGCATGGTCTATCACATATATATACAAAGCTCATAAATCCCTCAAGGCCTCTACCTAATATCATGTCAAGAAAACAAGAAAGCACTAGAAAAATCCTCAAGTCTACTACCTAATGTCAAGGTTCTAGCAACCCATCAACAACCCAAACCTCGTTTCATGCTTGGAAGTTTAAAAGATGGACCAAAGATGAAAACTTTAAGGAATTACCTTCACCAAGTAGCTAGCAAAATACCAAGAGTCCTAGCCTTAACCTCCAAGATCTTCCTTCCACAAGGTTCTTCACTAAAGCTTTAAGCTTGAGCCAAGATGATAGCAAAGTTGTGGAGGATTTTGGAGAGAAATGGAAGAAGAAGAAGATGAAGCTTCTAAGGGAAAGGAGGGGGGGGAATCTCGGCCAAAAGGAAAGGGAGAGAGAGTGGTGAGGTTGTGATGTTGTGAGAGTGATTTAGTGAATTAAATGAAAGAAAACAAGACAAGACTTAAAGCCCCAATTTAAGGAACAAAAGTCCAACTTGGAATAGTGAATTTGCTAGCAATTTGGAGGGAAATATAATTATCTCTCTTGGCTGAAAATTGAAGGGTAATCTTGGCTAAGAGGGAGAAAAGAAGGGAAAAATTGAAGTGAATTGGAGTGAATGAAGTGTAAGAAATAATGACTAGACTAAATACCTAATTTTATGGAAAATTATCCAACTTTGACTAAGGCTTCAAAAACCCTAATCATGGTTATCTATAATGATTCATTGCTAGGCACGTGATTGTTGTAGACACCAAATTTTGACTATTTCATTTGTTTTCATATGTTTTTATCTATTAATGTTTAGTTATTTATTTGTGAATATTCTAATGCATTTTCCTCTTTTTTGTTTTGAGAGAAGTGCCCTCCAATTTTGGATAATGCATTCAAGATTAATTTTTGTCGGAAAAGATTTGCAGATCAAGACGATGGCAACATATGTTCCAACCCTGCAGAGGAAGAGTTTCAGTTACACTCTTCAACTTTCCAAATTCCATCAATTCTTGGAAAAAAAAAAAAAAAAGAAAGAAAGAAAGAAAAAGAAAAAAGAAAGAGTCATTGTTCCTATCAATCACTTGCTTTTCAAAGTCAAGAAAATCAAAAATCAGAATTGCACCATTTCATCGAGTGCATCATTACTGGCATTTTACGTTTATCATGTTTGAACAACTTGTGTTTTATTTTTCAAAGTCTGGCAATCCAGCATTTATATTTTCATCTAGTCATTCAGGCTCGGGTCCAATCCCACTGAATAGTTTTTTTTAGTCATTCAGGCTCGGGTCCAATCCCACTGAACAGTATATCTAATCATTCAGGCTTGGGTCCAATCCCACTGAATAGCATATTTGCATTTTCCCATCTAGTCATTCAGGCTTGGGTCCAATCCCACTGAATAGTCTAAATTTGGAAAGAATTTAAATTTCTATTGGCTGCTGTCTCGACCCTCTATCCCTTCAATTTAAATTTACGTTGGCTGTCACCCTTCTATCCCAGCTTCAATTTAAATTTGTTGGACCCTCGCCAGGGCACCCTTCTATCCCCTTTTTAAATTTACGTTGGTGCTGTCTCGACCCTCGCCACACCCTTCTATCCAATTTAAATTTCTGTTGGTGAGTCTCGACCTCCCTTCTATCCCCTTCATTTAAATTTGTTGGTGAGTCTCGACCTCTATCTCCCATTCTTCAATTTAAATTTCGTTGGTGAGTCTCGACCTCACCCTTCTATCTCCCATTCTTGATTTAAATTTACGTTGGTGAGTCTCAGACCTCACTTCTATCTCCCTTCTTCAATTTAAATTTACATTTGGTGAGTCTCAGCCTCCGCCGGGCACCCTTCTATCTCCCATTCTTCAATTTAAATTTCTGTTGGTGAGTCTCAGCACCCTTCTATCTCCGTTCTTCAAATTTAAATTTACAGGTGAGTCTCACCTCCTGGCACCCTTCTATCTCCCGTTCTCGAATTTTACAAGATTCAGTATTCATTTCATCATAGTTCATTTGCTTGGAACTACGTTTGACCTGATTCTCATGTCGAGATACGTAGGCAACTCTACACGAGTTCGGTCACATTATGCATTTTAGTTTGAAAAATTGGCAATTTAACATTCCTGCTGTGGTTCAGATACAACCAACAAAACCAGGTAAGCATTTGGTGTCTACGTCTTTGTCTAGAGTTTCTTCAAAACTCAGACAAAGAGGGGCAAGCTGTAGACACCAAATTTTGACTATTTCATTTGTTTTCATATGTTTTTATCTATTAATGTTTAGTTATTTATTTGTGAATATTCTAATGCATTTTCCTCATTTTTGTAGGTTTTTCTTAAAAAAAAAAAAAAAAAAAAGAAAAGTCAAAAACGCGGACCAGTTACGCGGGTTAGTCCGCGTAACTAGTCCGCGTAACCTGATCAGAAGCGAAAAAAAATGACGCGCGGATTTTTCCAGAAGCTTGGATCATCCTTTTCCAGCTGTATTTTCGATGCTTGAACGATAAGAAACCTATTTAAACATTCCCCAACTCACCCCTAAACCCTAACAACTGATCTAACGTTCAAGATTAGCTCACCTCATCCCAAGAACATCAAAACCCTTAGTTCTAGGTTTGGGTGGCTATAAATAGCCTAGATTAGGGTTTAACTAAGAGGTGGGAAATCTGAGAGAAAAGGAGGCAATTAGGAGAGCTTTGAGAGAGAAAAAAGCAGAGAAAAACGGCTGGAAATTAGAGAGAAAAAAGGAAAAGAAAGAAGAAAAGAAGAGCTAGGGTTTCTACTTGAAGAAGCTTATTCTTGGAAATTCTGGCCTCCTCCTCCGTTTGGATTAAAGCTTCCGGTTCAGGTAGCATACTTATACCCTATTTACTGTTTTTGATCGTAAAATTATCTGAGATTTGGACCTTTTGGTGGAACCAAGGTCTTGAATGGTTTTTCTTTTAGTTTGGGATATTTGATGATGATTATCAGCTGTTATATGAGCATGTTGTGTTTATAAGGCCTTGGTAAGGCTAGTAGATTGGTTTTTACGTTTAAAATTAGACGTTTGATGCTTCTGTGATGATGCTGTTGTGATTCCTGAGAAATTTCTGGAAAAATGTTCTTCACGTTTTGAAGATGTGAAGAAACGCGGACTACTTACGCGGATTAGTTCGCGTAACGGTCCGCGTTTCCTCTTGAATGTTTGAAGTTGTGAAGAAACGCGGATCTCTTGCGTGGACAACCTCGCGTAACGATCCGCGTTTCTGGTTGAACATTTGAAGATGTGAAGAAAGCGCTAGGCATTACTCCGCTTCTATCGGCAGTTCTTCCCTTCCCTTTTGCCTATTTGATGATGCTGATGCTTAAGATTTGGCCTTCTTCGATTTTAGCTTGTTTTGACATGATCTGAATGCTGATGTTTGATGTTTTAAATATATCCCTTTGCCTCTGAGGATTTTGTTTTGTGATATTGTTCGAAAAGCTGGAAGCAATCTTCCGATATTTTGAAGATGGGAAGAAGCTGGTTCTGGCTGACTCGCGTTTCGTTCAGCGTTCCACTGGTCTTTGATTTTGCCCGTACTTGTGTTGCTGCTCGGTCCAGCGTTCGGTCCGCGTAACCTCTCGTATTATGTTGATATTTCCTGCTCTTTTGTTCCGAATCTTACTCTTTTCCTAGTATTATCTTTGTTTGCGAATCTGTTTAGATACCCTTTCTTTGAATTTTGATTCATTTTTCCTTTAAATTGGTACCTTGATCCCTTTTGTTGACATTGAGTCTTAGATAACCATTCCCATCATTTAAGGATTCAATTAAGGCCTCACATCAAGGGATGGTAACTTCTTTCCCCTATTATGTGCTTATTATGTGTTTTTGCATGATCTTGCATGTTTTTAAATTGAGTTTTCCTTTGCTTTTATTCATGTCTAGTCTTTATTTATGTCATTTGATTTTTGAGTAAATCATTTGGAGGCCTTGGATGCCAAGTTGTAATAGATAGGTTTAATTTTGGCAAAAAGTGTATTTATTCTAGAAAATGTAATAGTTAGATTATTATTTCGAATTTTTCCCTTAGAATGTATTTAGGTTCCCCCCCAATGTAATAATTAGGTTTTATATGCTTATTTTGCATGCTTGCATGATTATGTGTTTATTTGCTTTTCTAGGGCCTTGCATCTAGACATTATGCCTATGTGTTACGTGTTTATGTGTTTTAAGTGTTTATTTGCTTTATTATCATGTCTACATGTTTATTGTGTAAATATATTGACGTCACCACACTAGTCCAACGCTAGTTGTGGCCTTCCCCTTCGATTTCTCACTAATCCAATGTTAGTGAGAACCTTTTGACGAGGGCTAGTCCAATGCTAGACCCTTAAACGCCGTTCATGCATTAGATACAAATTTCACACACTTTTCACTTTTAGAGTTTCTTTCCCATTTTGCATGTCACTATTCTCCCCTCCCGTATGCGAGACATCTCATTTAGTTTTCTTTTTATTAGATTAGTGCATTTAGGGCATTACCCTTTGAAATAGGGAAAAGAGCGAGTATGGCTTCCTAGCCTTAGCACGCTTTTATTTCCTTCTATGAAAAGGAAGACTTAAAGTCACGAACTTAGTCCCCCGCACCCGTTATGTTGCATTATCCCTCTTTAGGACATACCCGTGCATTATTTTAAAGGCTATCAAATTCATTCTTTAAAAAATCAAACTTTCTTATTCGTGTTTTAGCACTTCAAAGTCAAAAGGCCACTTTTCTTAAAATTGCATCTTTTTGGAAATTCAAGTTCCTCTTTGCACTTAAAATTGACCTTTTCAAAAATCCAAGTTCTTTTTTCTTGATACTTTATAAAAATTGCATTTTGAAAACCCTATCTTTTGTTCATTCGAGTCTCATCATTTGCATTTTTTCGTGACCTCCTCGCGGGATCAAAATTGGATGACACAACTAATGTGATCAATTCCAATCAAACCTCAAGGAGACATTTTGCCCCTCTCGATCCAACATTAGGTCTAGGGTTTGCATCCATATAGACAACATCCAAATGTGATAAATTTTAAAGTTAGAATTAGGAAATTTTCAACTAAATCTTGCAACTAGCTTTGGCTAGGTTAGAAGGGTGCCTTAGAGACGAGTAACATCGAATCTTTGCCTTCCCTTCTTTCAACTGTGACCCCCGAACCTTTTTCTCTAGTTTTCAAAGACCTGGAGTCGTCTAAAAAAGGGTTTTCTTTGTTTATTTCATTAAATCAAAAATTTTTGGGTGACTTGGTACACCTAAACTCCATACCAAGTGGCGACTCCAAACTTTTCTAAAAACCCTCTTCTAGACTTTTGTTTTGGGTCCAAACCGTCGCATTTTATAGTCCCATGACCCCTTTCCCTTTCGTTTTTCAAAAAATCAAATCTTTCCCTTTTCTACACCAACAACATTTTTCCATCAAAAAAATGGGGCGCGACAGCTTGGCGACTCCACTGGGGATTTTCCTAAGAGGGTCCGAGCACTTGATTTAGTTGATTATTTCGTTCCTCTAACTTTCTTATATATCACATTTGGATGTTTTAGGTTGCATTTCTTTTTCTTTTTTCTTTTAGGGTTTTTCCGTGCAAACACTCCCTACACATCGCGTACATGATTTATTGTTTATTTATTTACTTGTACCGCGCTTTGCATTTGGGGTGGGTATGCATCTACCCTAGAGCCTCGAAAATGTTTGATGTTTGAATCCCTCCTCTCAAAGGGAATCACTTTCATACGTGCATATGTATTTTACTTTGACCCTACTTTTTTTACTTTTAGTGGCTTGTCACGCCACTCTTCCCTATTAGGATTAGGATCGATCCACTTGGACATGTGGCCGTGGCACGACGTGCACGTAGCAATGTCTAGGGGATCACTCGAACCACCGACTTGAGGCATTTGGATTGATGACCTTTTGCCTTTTGGTCTGAAGGTTTGGGAGCCTGTAACCTTTATCGAGTCTAGATGCATTAGTGAGCCCAACCTCATGCATCCATGTTAGAATTGCCTAGGGTAGAGTCTACCTTACCCTATTAAGGACCACTAGACACGAGAGGAGGGATTCCACCCCTCTTTATTTTTGTGCAATTTGTTGCTCCAACGTGTTATGTGATATTTGTTGATTAAACTAACCTTTCGTTGTCTTCCCTTTTCTTGCATTTCACAAACTCTAGAAGATAAGAGTTTTGGCACTCTTTTAAGACAAGCCATCCTTCTAGATAGGCTATTGCACGTTTGAATTTATTGCATTTAAGTTGTAATGGCATATCACTTTTAGGCTTACCCCGGCATTCAAATGGGGCTCCTATAGGCCATGTTTCATTTTGCACCTTTACTTGCTTTAATAAACTGGCATCATGCATAAACCATAGAGGGAATACCGCATAGGGAATCCCATGTTAGGAATAAAACTACCATTGTGTCTCGGATATATAATCCAATAAGACTTGCATGTTTATGTTTTCAGTAACATCCAAAGGGGTAGTGCACAAGGTAAGGTAGGGTCCGATCCTTCTATGATGGCACCGAAGATATGGAGTGACCTTCACATGCTAGAAATATAAACCTCTAGTAATCTTTTTTTGGCCATTTTATCAAAGTTGGTAAAATCCCATGCATAAGGACACTAAATTGAAAAAATGCACAAATAATTTCTCATTGATGAGATAATGATTTTTTATCAAGGCCAAATCTTGATTTTAGAAGGCTTATGAGCTAGTGTGTTACAAATAAAATGGAGATGTGGAGTTACAGGTAAGCAATGAACCTAGTCGACTTTTGGGTAAGCCATCAATCCCATCCGATCCATTTGAACTAGGTCCATGTTGCCCTCAAGGCTAGTCAAGGCACTGCGATTCATTCAAGAATAATCCTTTTCATGCCAAATTAACCTTTAACCTCTCTTCACATATCAATTAAAGTAATGAACCCATTCGGACTTTGTCCTCATGATGCATCAAAGTATCACATATTCTTTTGGTCAATCCTCTAGATTGTTTTACTAATCACATATCAGTGAGGTGATCGGATCCATCAGGTATTGTATAGTGCATACCCCAGAGGATTGCATTTTTCAAGCTAGGCCGACCCTTGGCATAAAAGGGCCCCCCTCTAGGACATGCATCCGAATTATATAAGCAATCACTAACTTTGTTCTTTTTCCTTTTTTTTTTCAAATAAATCTCTGCAGCTCCCCTTTGGAAATAAGCGCCTAAAGTGTGTTTCTTTTCCCATTCAGGTACTTTTAAAAATAGCTTCACGCAGAAGCCCCATCGTTACCCGATCTAAAAGCAAAAGCTCAAAGCAGCTCGTAAGCATGAGTTCTGCACCAAAAGGTTCAGATAGGAATACTTTGGTTGTTTCGCCCGACTTTGCTGTTTTGGGAGCTCAGTTAAGTGAAGTATTGGGAAGGTTTAATGAGATGAGCGCCGAGATGGCCGCGCAAAGGCGTGTGATTGATCAGTTGGTAGCCAACAGTAGCGGAGGTGGTACTTCAAATGGTCATGAACATGTTGCTAGCATTCCCCCGCTTACAAATAATCCACCCCTCTTCTCGACCAATATTCAAACCACTCTTGTTCCACCTATTCCTAACCTTCATGAGACTGTTTTTTCTCACCACAACGCCGGTTTTCCATACACTCACCCTGACTATATTTTGATGAGTCCAACCAAAAAGGCAAACCATCATACTCAACCCCAGATCACTTTAAACATGCCTCCTCACCCTCCAGAGCCTCAATACCACACCACTGAACCATTTGTGTGGGATCTGACTTCCCAAGGAAAACCGGCAGTGGATGACCTTGTTGCGCCAGTCGACAAACATTTGCTGAAAAGGTTGGATAAATTTGATGAATTCATAAGGAAGAACCAAGGTCTCAACCGACATGATGGATTGGATTATAATGATCTGTGCCTATTTCCTGACATCCAACTACCCATGGGTTTCAAGACCCCCAAGTTCAGCAAGTATGATGGTACCGGGAATCCTAAGACGCACCTTAAAATGTTTGCCAACAAACTTGGTAAACCAGTGGATGATGAGAGCTTGCCCATGCGTCTGTTCCCCGAGAGCCTAGAAGGAGATGCTTTGGATTGGTACTCGAACCTGAAATCTCAAGAGATCAAAACTTGGTTAGATTTGTCAACAGCTTTTGTGAAGCAGTATGAATTCAATTGTGAGTTGGCACCGACACGAACAACATTGGAAGGAGTCAAAAGGAGACCCTCAGAAGATCACAAGTCATATGCCAAGCGATGGAGAAAGTTGGCTGCTAAAGTTGAGCCTCCCATGACAGAAGAGGAGATTGTACGTACTTTCATTAAGGCTCATGATCCGCCTTATTTTGAGGAGATTTTCCGAATGACTGGGAGTTCTTTTGCTACAATTGTCAACAAGCTGGAGGAGTATGATGAGTTTGTTAAAGCTGGAAAAATTGTCAATGTGACCGCCCTGAAACAGCAATTGGAAACATTGCAAGGGCAAAACGGCAGTGAGAGGAAGCTCCCGTTTAGAAAGAATGAAGGAGAAGCTACTTTTGTGTGGGATCAGAACCCACCTTTTAGGCCTAGAACTCAGACCACCCCACCAATCAAACTCATACTTACCATACCCCTACCATCGGTCATTTATCACACCGCCTGACGCCTCGCACCCGCCCTATTCATTTGGACCCCCAACCTTTGTTTGCAACTTCCCAACCTATCTCCTACCCCCGTCAAAACTATGCTCCTAGACCTACTCCACACAATCCTGCTCAAAATTTTTTTCCGCCTAATGAAATACAAAATCAGAAAACCTTTCGAACTTTCACCGATCTGGGCCGCCCCATTGACCAGCTGTATAAACAGTTGAAGGCCGCTGGGAAAATCAGCACTGTCCCTCCCAAACTGTATCCCCGAGGACCCCCTGCTGGGTATGATCCCCATGCCATCTGCGCTTACCATTCTGGAAGCCCGGGTCATTCGACGATTAATTGTTGGGCCTTGAAGCATAGAATTCAAGACATGGTGGATGCCGGGGACATAGTTCTGAAAAGAAAGAATGACCAAGGGCCAAACGTCAATAGAAACCCTTTCCCGGAACATAAAAACGTCGTTGGAATAATCGGTGTGGAGGACGAAATTGTTGATCATGCTCAATGAGGATGGTGGTGGATCATTTAAGGAAAGGTCTGATGATGATATAGAGACAAGGTGGAGTTTCCTTCGATTCCTCAAGAGGCCACACAAAATTGGACTACCGATTGTCTGCCTGCTCGGAGTAGGTTTTGGTAAATCTGAGGGGGTTGTCCTTGAAAAATGAATCATGTTTTAATATCAATCATTTCTTCAAAAACAATGCACTTGTTATTTCACCTTTTTGCTTGTTTAAAATTATGTTTCCATGGTATTATCTGTTATCTTGCTTGTTTGCCAAATGAAGTGAAATTTCTCCTTTTGTCCTTCAGTTATGGTCCACTCATTTTATTTTCGCACAATTATTGTATTTGCTCTTGAATGATCATGAATAAAAACCTTTGACCTTTGGACATCATCCTTTTGGAATGTGATGGACGAAAATTCTGATATCTCATGAACTTGGATATCATCATTTGCAAGATGATCGAAACACACCGAGATTGGCATGAGAAACTACCCTTTTGGCGTGGAGAATTGCAATCAGGATTTCTACTGGGGCAACACTTTACTCTCTCATGTATGGGATGGAAGCGGTATTACCTGCTGAAGTTGAAATCCCCTCTTTGCGCATTCTAATGGAAGCTCAATTGGAAGAAGCTGAATGGACCAAGCAACGTCACGAGCAACTATCTTTGATCGATGAAAGGAGATTGAATGCCATTTGTCATGGGCAATGTTACCAGCAGAGAATGGCTCGAGCTTATAACAAGAAAATCAAGCCTCACATGTTCAAAGTGGGAGACAAGGTTTTGAAACGAACCCTTCCGATGCAAGAAGAAGCTAAGGGGAAATTCGCTCCGAGTTGGCAAGGGCCGTTCATTATTCAAAAGGTGCTACCTGGAGGAGCATTATTTCTCATGGAGATGGATGGACAGATTTTTTCTCAACCAATCAATTCAGACATGTGTAAAAAAAAAAAAAAAATTTCATATGATTGAGCAAGGTTTCTTCAGAAATTTTTTGCAAAAAGGTGGTCTGGAAAAGCCGACCTTATTCCTTTTCGTTTAAACACTTCAACCCCCCAGTTTTCCCGTTTGGGCCTATAAAAGAATGATTAATTATTTAGCAAACCCCCTTTGAGAATCACAAACCCCACACTGGGGCAATTTTTGTATTTTTGAAAAAAAGAAAAAGAAAAAAAAACATTTTAAGGAAAAAAGGACCAAACTGGGGCAAATTTTTTATGTAAAAAAAAAAAAAAAAAAAAAAAATTTTGCATTCAAGTTCTAAACCTGCCCCTACACCACACTCAAATCCCTTGCAAAAGCCTAGTGTTATAGACCCCCACCTTTTTGCAAAAATTTCTGGAAAGAACTTTCTCAATCAGAAGGCAAATGATGCAAGTACATTCCCTCTAAATCTTGTCAGAAGGGATTGTCTCACTGATGCCACCATTTTTAACAAACATGTTTAAATTGACGAAAGTTGGGAGTTAAGTCTGTCTATTTTACCTTATCAGTCAACTTGATTACAAATCGAAGGGTACTAGGGCAAGTTTTGAAAAGCAACGATACAAGCGAAAAGGAAAAGTTCATGGGACAAGGGAAGTCGGTGACTACGTTTATCAGGATTTACCTTATATCAAGCACTCCCTTGCCGTCAATAAATTCCAAGGAGATGATATCCAAAGGGGTCAAGTCGACGCTTTTGTTTTAAATAGTTTTCCGGCGTTTGGCCTTTTCGATTTAAAATGTCATGTTTAGCATTCATTCTATGGTCATGATGTCATTTTAAAATAAAATTGTTTCTTTGCACAAACTTTGCACATATTTTCATCAAAGGGCATTTTCACAAGGACAATCCTCTTGGATTACCATGAAGGTATGGGTGATATGGGTTCAGAAGCAGGCAGAATGTAGACACCAAATTTTGACTATTTCTTTTGTTTTCTTATGTTTTTATCTATTAATGTTTAGTTATTTATTTCTGAATTTTCTAACATATTTTTCTCATTTTGTAGGTTTTCTAAAAAAAAAAAAAAAAAAAAAAGTCATAAACGCTGGTAAGTCCGCGTAACTAGTCCGAACGATCGGCGAAAAAAAAAATGACGCGGATTTTTCCGTAAGCTTGGATCATCCTTTTCCAGTATTTTGATGCTTGAGCGATAAGAAACCTATTTAAACATTCCCAACTCACCCCTAAACCCTAACAACGATCTAACGCGTCAAGATTAGCTCACCTCATCCCAAGAACATCAAACCCTTAGTTCTAGGTTTGGGTGGCTATAAATAGCCTAGATTAGGGTTTAGCAAAAGGTTGGGGGGAAATCTGAGAGAAAAGAGAGAAGAGGGAGAGAAAAGGAAAAAAGCGAGAAAAATCGAAAATCAAAGTAAAAGGAGAAAAGAGAAAAGAAAGAACTAGGGTTTCTTTTTTTTGTGAAGATTTTCTGGAATTTTGGGGATTTCTTTTCGTTCTTCTCAAGCTTCAATCGTAGTCTTCCTATACCTATCTATCGCTTTCTTCCCGGTCGAATCTTGTCAAAATGTGACCTTTTGGTGGAACCAAGGTCTTGACTATGTTTTGATGTTTTATGATAGTTGATGATGTTTGTTTGTTGTTATAGGAGCATTTTACGTTTATATAGCCTTGGTAAGGCTAGTAGATTTGTTTTACGCTTTAAAATCAGACGCGTTTGATGCTTACGTGATGATTCTGTTGGTTTTCTGAAAATTTCTGGAAAAATGTTCTTCACGCTTTGAAGATGTGAAGAAACGCTGACTACTACGCGGGTGACTCAGCGTAACGTTCCTATTGAATGTTTGAAGATGTGAAGAACGCGGACCTCTTGCGGACTACCTCGCGTAACGATCCGCGCTTCGTTTGAAAACTTGAAGATGTGAAGAACGCGGGATGTTACGCAGCAGTCCGCTATCCCCCTCGCTTCTTCCCTTCCCTTTTGTCTATTTGATGATGTCGATCTTTGAGATTTGGCCTTTTATGTTTTAGTTTGTTCTTATGGTCTGAATAATGTTGTTTAATGCTTCAAATAGATCCTTTGCCTCTCAATATTTTTTTGCTTGTGATATTGTGGAAGCAATCTTCCTGATATTTTGAAGATGGGAAGAAACGCGGGGTGTTACGCGGCTGAGTCCGCGTTTCACTCCGCGTTTCCTCTCTGAACTTTGATTTTTGCCTGTAACGCGGACTTTGTTGCGCGGCTTGATCCGCGTTTCTGATCCGCGTAACCTCTCTGTTTTTGTGTTCTGTTGATATTTCCTGCTCTTTTGTTCCAGAATGTTACTCTATTTCCTAGTCTTGTCTATGTTGCTAGCAGAATCTGTTTAGATACCCTTTCTTTGAATTTTTGATTGGTTTTCTTTTAAATTGGTACCTTGATCCCTTTTGTTGACATTGAGTCTTAGATAACCATTTCCATCATCTAAGGATTCAATTAAGGCCTAACATCAAGGGATGGTAACTTCTTTCCCCTATTATGTGCTTATTATGTGTTTTTGCATGATCTTGCATGTTTTAAATTAAGTTTTCCTTTGCTTTTATTCATGCCTAGTCTTTATTTATGTCATTTAATTTTTGAGTAAATCATTTGGAGGCCTTGGATGCCAAGTTGTAATAGATAGGTTTAATTTGGCAAAAAGTGTATTTATTCTAGAAGATGTAATAGTTAGATTATTATTTCAAATTTCTTCCCTTAGAATGTATTTAGGTTTCCCCCAATGTAATAATTAGTTTTTATATGCTTATTTTGCATGCTTGCATGATTATGTGTTTACTTGCTTTCCTAGGGTCTTGCATCTAGACATTATGCCTATGTGTTATGTGTTTATGTGTTTTATGTGTTTATTTGCTTTATTATCATGTCTACATGATTATTGTGTAAATATATTGACGTCACCACACTAGTCCAACGCTAGTTGTGGCCATCCCCTTCGATTTCTCACTAATCCAATGTTAGTGAGAACCTTTTGACGAGGGCTAGTCCAATGCTAGACTCTTAAAAGCCGTTCATGCATTAGATACAAATTTCACACACTTTTCACTTTTAGAATTTCTTTCCCATTTTTGCATGTCACTATTCCCCATCCCGAATGTGAAACATCTCATTTAGCTTTCTTTTTATTAGATTAGTGCATTTAAGGCATTACCCTTTGAATTAGGGAAAAGAGCGAGTATGGCTTCCTAGCCTTAGCACGCTTTTATTTCCTTCTATGAAAAGGAAGATTCAAAGTCACGAACTTAGTCCCCCGCACCCATTATGTTGCATTATCCCTCTTTAGGACATACATGTGCATTATTTCAAATGCTATCAAAATCATTCTTTAAAAATTAAGCTTCTTCTTCTCTTTTATCAATTCAAAGTTAAAAAGCCACTTTTTCTTAAAATTGCACCTTTTTGGAAATCCAAGTTCCTTTTTGCACTTAAAATTGATCTTTTCAAAAATCCGATTTCTTTTCTCTTGATACTTTATAAAAATTGCATTTTGAAAACCCTACTTTCCGTTCATTCGAGTCTCATCATTTGCATTTTTCGTGACCTCCTCGAGGGACCAAAATTGGATGACACAATTAATGTGATCAATTCCAATCACACCTCAAGGAGACATTTGCCCCCTCTCGATCCAACATTAGGTCTAGGTTTTGCATCCATATAGACAACATCCAAATGTGATAAATTTTTAAGTTAAAATTAGGAAATTTTCAACTAAATCTTGCAACTAGCTTTGGCTAGGTTAGAAGGGTGCCTTAGAGACGAGTAACATCGAATCTTTGCCTTCCCTTCTTTCAACTGTGACCCCCGAACCTTTTTCTCTAGTTTTCAAAGACCTGGAGTCGTCTAAAAAGGGTTTTCTTTGTTTATTTTCATTAATTAAATCTTTTGGGTGACTTGGTACACCTAAACTCCATACCAAGTGGCGACTCCAAACTTTTTCTAAAAACCCTTTTCTAGACTTTTTGTTTTGGGTCCAAACCGTCGCATTTTTGTAGTCCCATGACCCCCTTTCCTTTCCTTTTTTTCAAAAATCGAAATCTTCCCTCTTCTTCCATACCATCGAAAAAATGGGGCGCGACACAGAATGACAGAACAGATCTGCACCGGTCCAAACAAAAGGGATTCAGTTAACACCGCTCATCAACGTCCAAGAACTCATGTTTACGGGCTGCTTGAGATACAAGGGTAGAACGGTGGCAGCGTCATCATTATTTCTTCACCATTTCTTTTCTTTTGCAGAGAAGCAGGGACGAGTGACTGATCGGTCAAGTCGAGGAGACCAGCTTCATCTTGAGTCATGTCTAGACTGTGTGATTAAATCATTTTGAAGATTGATTAATTGCAAAATTGAGGAAGGACAAGTGCATTTTTGGAAAATTTGGGAAACGGGTTTTCATACGCACACTACTAGGTGTTATAACTCACAGTTCTTTTCAAATTCCTTTCTTCTGAAACGTGGCATGCCTCGATGTTCCCGAGCAACCTGTCCAGATGCCTTGCATGGGTTGAGGGGACAATGGATCCTTTGATTTGCAGTTTATTCTATTCTTACTTTATTTCTCTTTTTTTTGTGTTTGATCTTGTGTTCTGTTTTTTTTTAGACATAGGTTTAACTGTTAGAAATACTTTGATTCATTTGCTTGCATCAGAATGTGTATATTTGTTTAAATTTGGCTTTTATGTGCTTATGTGTGTTAAAAAAAAAAAAAAAAAAACTTTTCTAAATTACATTTGTTCTCACAATTGATTTGTTTTTCAAAATTTGATTCAAAAGGTGCAAATGTCCAATTTTGGTTAATTGTTTTCATCCTTCGAATAAAGCCAGTGTAATCTGAAAAATCCTTTTCCATCTTACTCGGAAATAATTGTTGTGTGATTGTGACATTGGCATTTTAGAAAGTATGTTTTGTAAAATAGGGAAAATTATGCCTCAATTTTTTTCCTATTAAATGAGATCTCTTCTTTTATTGGATTTTACAAGAAAATGATTGATATTGTTGGCAAATGATCCTTTTCCATTTGATATGAAAAAAAAAAAAAGAAAGAAAGAAAGAAAGAAAAAAAAAAGACAAGTGAGAACCAAAGTTCTACTCCAATGATTCTAGTACTAAGTAACCGGAGGTTTAGCATCTACAAATGTTAACTTTCGCGTAAAACGGTGCTTGAATTATGAGTATGCAAAGCAGTTTGAACAAGTAAAATGTCGAGTAACCGGGAATCTTCACCTAAAAGTGTTGATTTTCGCGTCAAAAGACATCTTTACTATTTGAGCAAAAAGGCGTATGTCGAGTAACCGGGAGTCTTCACCTAAAAGTGTTGATTTTCGCGTCAAAAGACATTATTGCATTTTGAATAAGAGGATGTGTTTCAAGAAATCCTTTTTTGCAGAGAATCTGAGAAAAACTGTGGAAAAGGCAAGCTTGAATTGACTATATGAGTCGCTTTGATTGCAAAATTTGGTGAAAGTGAGAATCAAGCTTGAATTGTTAGAATTGAGGTATAATTGTCTTTCTTTTACTTGACATTATGAGTACTTGATGCAAATTGAATAATTGCATAATAATGTTTTGCCTAGTTTATGAGGATTTGGATTTCCAAGATCACATGGTTTATTTCAATCTCATAACTTGTTTTGATGAATATTTCCTATTATTTGAAAACAAGCAATGTTTCACAAGCATGAATATCTGAAGAATGTGTTTTATTGCATGATTTTCATACGTTTTAGTCGTTTAATGGCCAACAGCTGTGATCACAAGAGTTTTTTACACTTTATGAAAAAAAAGGAAAAAAATTTTGAATTACCATGGACTAATTGGTTAATATTTCATGACTTGGGGTTAACGATTCAGTTGACACTGGGGCAATTTTGTTTTGAGAGAAGTGCCCTCCAATTTTGGATAATGCATTCAAGATTAATTTTTGTCGGAAAAGATTTGCAGATCAAGACGATGGCAACATATGTTCCAACCCTGCAGAGGAAGAGTTTCAGTTACACTCTTCAACTTTCCAAATTCCATCAATTCTTGGAAAAAAAAAAAAGAAAGAAAGAAAGAAAAGAAAAAAAAGAAAGAGTCATTGTTCCTATCAATCACTTGCTTTTCAAAGTCAAGAAAATCAAAATCGAATTGCACCATTTCATCGAGTGCATCATTACGGCATTTTACGCTTTATCATGTTTGAACAACTTGTGTTTTATTTTTTCAAAGTCGGCAATCCGATTTATATTTTCATCTAGTCATTCGTGGCTCGGGTCCAATCCACTTGAATAGTTTTTTTTAGTCATTCGGGCTCGGTCCAATCCCATTATATCTAATCATTCGTGCTTGGGTCCAATCCCTGAATAGCATATTTATTTTTCCCGTCTAGTCATTCGGGCTTGGGTCCAATCCCATTGAATAGTCCAAATTTGGAAAAATTTAATTACATTTTTGTCTCGACCCTCACCTTCTATCCCCTTCCAATTTAAATTTCTGTTGGCTTTGTCGACCCTCGCTGTGCAGCACCCTTCTATCCCCGCTTCAATTTAAATTTATGCTTTGTCTTCGACCCTCGCTTCTATCCCTCGCTTGATTTAAATTTACGCTGTCTTCTTCTATCCCCGCTTCAATTTAAATTTACGTTGGTTTCGCTGACCTTGCACCCTATCCCGTTCTTGATTTAAATTTCTGTTGGTGAGTCTGACCACCGCACCCTTCTATCTCCCTTCTTCAATTTAAATTTATTTGGTGAGTCTCGACCTCATGCACCCCTTATCTCCGTTCTTCAATTTAAATTTACATTGGTGAGTCTCGTAGACCCTTCTATCTCCCATTCTTGATTTAAATTTGTTGGTGAGTCTCATTCTATCTCCTTCTTGATTTAAATTTCAGTTGGTGGGTCTAAGCCTGGCACCCTTCTATCTCCATTCTTCAATTTAAATTTATTGGTGAGTCTCTCGACCTCCTAGAGCACCCTTCTATCTCCCGTTCTTCAAATTTAAATTTACATTTGGTGAGTCTGCTCCTTGAGCACCCTTCTATCTCCCGTTCTCGAATTTTACAAGATTGATTCATTTCATCATAGTTCATTTGCTTGGAACTACGTTTGACCGATTCTCATGTCGAGATAATGTAGGCAACTCTACACGAAGTTCGGTCACATTATGCATTTTAGTTTGAAAATTGGCAATTTAACATTCCTTGTGGTTCGGATACAACCAACAAAACTAAGCATTTGGTGTCTCGTCTTTGTCTAGAGTTTCTTCAAACTTCAGCACAAAGAGACACTATGAACAAATTTTGACTATTTCATTTGTTTTCATATGTTTTATCTATTAATGTTTAGTTATTTATTTGTGAATATTCTAATGCATTTTCCTCTTTTTGTAGGTTTTCTTAAAAAAAAAAAAAAAAAAAAGGAGAAAAGTCAAAAACGCTGGACCAAGCATGGTTAGTCCGTGAACTAGTCCGTAACGAATCGAAAAAAAAAATGACGCTGATTTTTCAGGCTTGGATCATCCTTTTCCAAATGTATTTTCGATGCTTGAACGATAAGAAACCTATTTAAACATTCCCCAACTCACCCTAAACCCTAACAACCGATCTAACGCTTCAAGATTAGCTCACCTCATCCCAAGAACATCAAAACCCTAGTTCTAGGTTTGGGTGGCTATAAATAGCCTAGATTAGGGTTTAACTAAGAGGGGAAATCGAGAGAAAAGGAGGCAATTAGGAGAGCTTTGAGAGAAAAAGCGAGAAAACGGTGGAAATTAGAGAGAAAAAAGGAAAAGAAAGAAAAGAAGAGCTAGGGTTTCTACTTGAAGAAGCTTATTCTTGGAAATTCGGCCTCCTCCTCCGCTTGGATTAAAGCTCCCGTTCGTAGCATACTTATACCCTATTTACTGTTTTTGATCGTAAAATTATCTGAGATTTGGGCCTTTTGGTGGAACCAAGGTCTTGAATGGTTTTTCTTTTAGTTTGGGATATTTGATGATGATTATCAGCTGTTATATGAGCATGTTGTGTTTATAAGGCCTTGGTAAGGCTAGTAGATTGGTTTTACGCTTAAAATTAGACGCTTTGATGCTTTTGTGATGATGTTGCAGATTCCCGAGAAATTTCTGGAAAAATGTTCTTCACGCTTTGAAGATGTGAAGAAACGCGGACTACTTACGCTGGATTAGTTCGCAACGGTCCGCTTCCTCTGAATGTTTGAAGTTGTGAAGAAACGCGATCTCTTGCGGACAACCTCGCGTAACGATCCGCTTTCTGGTTGAACATTTGAAGATGTGAAGAACGCTGGTTTACGCAGCCACCGCTGCAATGCCCTCGCTTTCTATCCCACGCTTCTTCCCTTCCCCTTTTGCCTATTTGATGATGCGATGCTTAAGATTTGGCCTTCTTGATTTTAGCTTGTTTTGACATGATCCAATGCGATGTTTGATGTTTTAAATATATCCTTTGCCTCTCGAGGATTTTGTTTTGTGATATTGTTCAAAATCTGGAAGCAATCTTCCCGATATTTTGAAGATGGGAAGAACGCTGGTTACTGCGGTGAGTCAGCTTTCCGCTTTCCACTCGTCTTTGATTTTGCCCGTAACGCTGACTGTTATGAGCTGCTCACCGCTTCGGTCCGCTGTAACCTCTGTTTTGTATTATGTTGATATTTCCTGCTCTTTTGTTCCGTAATCTTACTCTATTTCCTAGTATTATCTGCTTGTTTGCGTAACTGCTTAGATACCCTTTCTTTGAATTTTGATTCATTTTCCTTTAAATTGGTACCTTGATCCCTTTTGTTGACATTGAGTCTTAGATAACCATTCCCATCATTTAAGGATTCAATTAAGGCCTCACATCAAGGGATGGTAACTTCTTTCCCCTATTATGTGCTTATTATGTGTTTTGCATGATCTTGCATGTTTTAAATTGAGTTTTCCTTTGCTTTTATTCATGTCTAGTCTTTATTTATGTCATTTATTTTTGAGTAAATCATTTGGAGGCCTTGGATGCCAAGTTGTAATAGATAGGTTTAATTTGGCAAAAAGTGTATTTATTCTAGAAAATGTAATAGTTAGATTATTATTTCGAATTTTTCCCTTAGAATGTATTTAGGTTCCCCCCAATGTAATAATTAGGTTTTATATGCTTATTTTGCATGCTTGCATGATTATGTGTTTATTTGCTTTCCTAGGGCCTTGCATCTAGACATTATGCCTATGTGTTATGTGTTTATGTGTTTTATGTGTTTATTTGCTTTATTATCATGTCTACATGATTATTGTGTAAATATATTGACGTCACCACACTAGTCCAACGCTAGTTGTGGCCTTCCCCATCGATTTCTCACTAATCCAATGTTAGTGAGAACCTTTCGACGAGGGCTAGTCCAATGCTAGACCCTTAAGCGCCGTTCATGCATTAGATACAAATTTCACACACTTTTCACTTCTAGAGTTTCTTTCCCATTTTGCATGTCACTATTCTCCCTCCATTATCGTGAAGACATCTCATTTAGTTTTCTTTTTTTATTAGATTAGTGCATTTATGGCATTACCCTTTGAAATAGGGAAAAGAGCGAGTATGGCTTCCCCTTTAGCAGCTTTATTTCCTTCTATGAAAGGAAGACTTAAAGTCAACTTAGTCCCAGGTTATGTTGCATTATCCCTCTTTGGGACATACCGCATTATTTTTAAAGGCTATCAAATTCATTCTTTAAAAATCAAACTTTCTTATTCATGTTTTAGCAATTCAAAGTCAAAAACCACTTTTCTTAAAATTGCATCTTTTGGAAATTCAAGTTCCTCTTTGCACTTAAAATTGACCTTTTCAAAAATCCAAGTTCTTTTTTCTTGATACTTTATAAAAATTGCATTTTGAAAACCCTATCTTTTGTTCATTCGAGTCTCATCATTTGCATTTTTTTCGTGACCTCCTCAGGGATCAAAATTGGATGACACAACTAATGTGATCAATTCCAATCAAACCTCAAGGAGACATTTTGCCCCTCTCGATCCAACATTAGGTCTAGGGTTTGCATCCATATAGACAACATCCAAATGTGATAAATTTTAAAGTTAGAATTAGGAAATTTTCAACTAAATCTTGCAACTAGCTTTTATTAGGGTTAGAAGGGTGCCTTAGAGGCTAGTAACATCAATCTCGCCTTCCCTTCTTTCAACCTGTGACCCCGAACCTTTTCTCTAGTTTTCAAAGACTGGAGTCGCCTAAAAGGGTTTTCTTTGTTTATTTCATTAAATCAAAACTTTTGGGTGACTTGGTACACCTAAACTCCATACCAAGTGGCGATAATCCAAACTTTTCTAAAACCCCTTCTAGACTTTTGTTTTGGTCCAAACCGTCATTTTATAGTCCCATGACCCTTTCCTTTCGCTTTTCAAAAAATCAAATCTTTCCCTTTTCTACACCAACAACATTTTTTCCATCAAAAAAATGGGCGACAATTGTATTCTTAACCCACGAAAGATCATCCTTACTCTCCATTGCACTTCACTCACCAATTTTACCTGAAAAATGTGTTTTCTCATTTTCTCTCTAATTGATGCTAAAAGGGCGACTTTTAAAAAGGTAAATGAGATGTTGAAAATCAACGAGGAAATAGGTGTGAAATAAAATTGGGTTACCTAAAAATAAAACAAATTTTCATTTAAATTTTCTAAAAAAATATATATTTGAATACGACATTAAAAATAATCAAACGGATTAATGATAATAATAACAATATTTAAAATAACAAATTTTGAGGCCCTCACAAAAATAACTCTAAATATTGCAGAATATATTCACTAATTAATTCAAAAACTTGCAGCCTTCGATAACTTTGTAATATTGGGTTTTTATAAGGATGACCATCTTCAGGCAATCAGATTTTTTTCTTTAAAGGATAAGCGGAATCTTATGCATCATTATTTTCATTAATGGTGCCTTCAAAATCCATTTGCATCAAGATGTAGTTCACCATCTAATATTCATAATAAATAATTATTTGATAATAAAGATAAATAAATAGAATTGAATAGAGTAAATATTAACTCAAAATTGCCCTAAAGGTATATGCTCGTGTTGAATGATATGCTCGTGTTGAATGATTGCTCTATGGCAAACACTTATACTCAAAGGTTAGTAATAAGAAAAGTGAAATGAATTAAAAGTGTGAAATATTACCTCAAAAGTTTGCCAAATATTGCCTAAGAAAGTGCCCAACAGTTGATCCAATACCAGTAGAGTTTTGACAGAGTCTCGTACATTACAGTTGCATAATAGTAGTGGCTTGTATTTCACCTTTAATCAATGAGAGAGATTTGCAATCATATATGCTCAATGGTAGAGACTTGTACTGATAACATGTTATAAAACTAATGCTAATATGGTGATTAAGTTTTAACTTTATTAGTGCTAGATCTTTTAGACCATGGTTTATTTTGCTAGAAATGATACAGTTTGGAACATTTGAGTTGGACTCTTGAATTACCAACTTAGGTAACTGATTTGAGGTGACTTTTTAGGTAGCGGACTTGAGGATCTTGTTGTGGTTGTGGTTAATTCAAGAGGAGCTATCTCATGTCTGGTCACTTATAGAAGTATAACTCGAAAATCTTAACCGTAAGTGGGAGAGTTTTAGAAAGTGTTTCTAAGTACTTCTTCGTTGGAGTTATATTTTGGAACAAGAAAAAAGCATCAATCATATATTCGAATAGACACAATTTATTCCAAGATTAATGTGAGGGCCTCAAATTTGAATTTTATTTTAAAATGCATAATAATGTTTATATTGTATTTACTCAAAAAAATATGAGAGAATTTATGCTTTGAGTGATTAATTTCTAATTTAGAGAATTTTTCGAGTATTATTTGCCGGTGTGTGTGTTCGGCTAATTTAATCGTTAAATTTTGTTCCAAAGTGTGAATAGTGACATTAAGATGAAATTGAGCATATGTAGAGATATTACAGAGATATATTCAAGGTTGGACAGTGCTGGAATGCGATAAAATAGTATAAACTAGAGTGTCGCGCGCGACGTGACAGAAAGTGGTCGTTTGACCATTTTTCCTTAAATTGGGGAAAAGACAACTTTTTGTCTCCCTTAAACTTTCTTCTCTTGTTTCTTGTACTTCATTTTCACCCACTCTTTGGAGACAAAAAGAGAGAGGGAGGCCAAGACATAGAGAGAGAAATAGAGAGAAAATTTTGAGAGATTTCATCTTCATCTTCTTCACTTTCGATCTCTTGAAGCTTGAGGACTCCATTGAAGGCTTGGTTCTTGTTTCTTCCTCCTCTTGGAGCTGCCGTGAGAGAAAGAGAGAGAGAGTGAGTGAGGTCTGAAAATTTGGAGAGAGAAAAGGAAGAGAGTTTAACCTTTGATCTTCAAATTCTTATTCCTCAAATTTCTTGAAGCTACAAGACTTCATTAAGGGCTTTGATCTTGTTCCATCTTCATTCCTTGGCAGCCGTGAGTGAGAGGGAAGGAGAGAGAGGGGGTCCGAAGTTGGGAGAGAGAAAAGAAGAGGAAAGAAAGCTTGTTGGGTAGTCACCTTCTTATTCTTGAACTTGGAGACGAAAATCATCATCAAAGTACAAAGATCTTGGGCTGTGGTTGGAGATCCGAGGATTTGCTAAGCTTGGGGAAAATCATCTTGAGAAGAGCTCACAAGATCTTGCTTGATCTTGTTAGATCTAGACAGATCTGAAGGTATAAGACTCAAATCTCTTAGATCTACCTTGATTAGTGTTAAATATTGTAGATCTATGGTTTATTTTGCTAGAAATGTTAATATTTGGAATTTTGAGTTGGGCTCTTGAATTCCCAACTTAGGTAGTGGACTTGAGGTGACTTTTAGATAGCGGACTTGAGGACCTGATTGTGGTAATATTTGTTGTTTATGAAATGACATTATTTTATGGTTAGAATGTAGAATTGATGATTGAAAATTTTGAAGGAAGAGAGAGAGAGAGCTGGCCAAACCACTGTCTGAAAATTTTAACTTTTATTTTCAAAATTTTATGTTGTTTCTTGGTAAGATTTGCCTAAATAAATTTGTATTATGTTCATTATGAGTATTTGTTTGAGTGAAGTGAAAATCTTGAATTTTAATGGTGAAAAATTGAGTTTTCGCTAATTTTGGGGTAAATGTATTCTTGGCACAAGATTTGAGGGTTTGAAATGCTTTAGCTAATTTTCATGAATTTTGTACTTTGAGACCTAGTGAAAATTGTTTGAAAAGTGTATTGGAACTTTGGTTAAAAGTTTGATGTTGAATTTGAACCCAAATGAGTGATTTTGAGGTGAAATACCTCACTTTATTTCGTTGTACTAAAAGTGTAGAAGTTGCGTGAAAGGAGTACAGTGATAGAGTATTTTGGTTAATTGAGATATTGATTAGAAAATGGAATCTTTTAAAGAGAATTTTCAACTCGAATGACTACTTATCCTTTGAGCAAAGTTAGAGGATTTCTTATGGAGAATTTTGATAAAACAAATGAATAGGCTATTTGAATTTAGTTTCGCTATTTGTGAGGCGAAACTTATTTCTTCTTTTTACTTGATTATAGGAGGTGGGGAAGGATTTGAACCAGATCCCGCCTTGGAAAACGAACTTTGCTACTGTGGTAAGTTTCCATGCATGATACTTGAATATGTGAATTTAATTTGGAATATGATTGATTAAGGAAGTTGATGTGAAAATTTGATTTTTGATCCATCAAATAGAGTAGTGTGTACTTTATCGCACTTACTCCTATTTGAATGGTAAGTTTTGCAGAAAGCGTTGTCGTGATATTTCAATTATGTTTTGAACCTCTTGACTTGTGATATGGATCCTGTTTTGATTATATGAGGTGATGTGACGTGTTTTGTATTTCTTATTCTCGAGAATACTTAATCGTCTTGGTAAGTTATCGACTCGAGTCTTTGGGAAGACCCAGGTCAAGGAGATTTAACAACCTTAGGCTACGTGTCAAGTTGTGTGCTCTGGACTTGGCATATGGTCTTGTTCCTGTTGAAGAGCAATACACAAATATATAAATTTCTTGTTAGGCTGGCGGGCCCGGTTGGGGATTTTGGTAGAGAAAAGAGTAAGTGGTGGTGTACTTGGTTTGTATGTGAAAGTTGGCAAAGTGTCAACTACGAGATTTGTGCACTAGTTCAAGAACGTGCTCCACCTTCGAGGATTTTAGCCCCTGAGGGCTACTCGTATCCTACCTATGTATTGCTAATCGCGTTCTTTATCTGTTTATTTATAAAAATGAGTTTTGAGGTGAAATCTCATATATGTTATGTGCTTTGCACGTTTTTGGAACTCACTGGGCTTTTAGCTCATCATTTTAAATTTGTTTTCCTTAGCAGGGACTGAGAACCCAAGAGAATGAGCCAACTATTAGACTTAGGGTTCATGTTTGTATTTGGTATGACAGACTTGAATTGTGATTTTTGAGAGTCTTGTATTATGAGAAGTTGAATGTTAATTTAAGTACTTTATGTAAGTTGGGATTGTAAGGCTGAGTAATGGAATTGTAAATTAATGTTTGGTTTGGATTTGTGATTGAAATTTTAGTTTGGTATATTAGTGATCTGTGTGTGAATGAGCCCTGGCGAGAGCTAGGCTGGCGGTCCACGGATACCTTAGGGTACACCCTAGGGAGAAGTAGGGCTGTCACAGGTGGTATCAGAGTTTAGGGTTCAGATCCTTGTAATATATCCTAGGCTTAGAAGTTTAGGATGCTGGACTGTGGGAATTAGATTGTATGTTAAGCATAAGTTGACATTACCCCTTGATGAACGGGTGAGAATTAGAGTTAGTAAGCATTTGAGGGTTTAGTAGGTTTGAAGGAAATGTAAGAGATACCTGTTATTTAAGTTCTAATGTAGTTCATTTTGTAGGTTATAGAGTTTGGCGGTGATGGTAATGGGCCTGGACGCAGGCAGCCTATAGTTTCCTATCGATTGGGTTCGGGGGGTGCCCGCATGGCCTACAACCCTAAAATCAGAACTAGGTGTGACTGTGAGTGTTGGAAGGACTATGCCTATCCTGATGAGGTAGTTCTGGCGATCAATCGTGAGAGGAGAACCCTGACTAGGGTTCGTGAGGAGTTACGAGAGGAGGTGGACAGGTTATTGACTGAGAGGCAGGATCAGACCGATCGGATCCGTGCACTTGAGGAGGAGGCCCGTTCGGCTAACGAGCGTGTAGCTAGAGTTATGAGAGTTGCTCGAGAGCAAGCCAATGGTATTGTGGCTGAGTGTGAGGCTTTGGTAGATGGAGTGCTTGAAACTGATCGGGCTGAGGAGGATTTGGTTAATCAGCCTCCTAGCGATGCTGATATGGGAGGCGATCGTCAGAACGAGTCTAAAGGGGAGGCCGCTATGGTTGAGGCAGATCCCCAGTATTTAGAGTCTGACCCATCGGAGAGCCCTACCTCGGAGACTTCGGCTACCATGTCTAGATAGGCTAGTTGAGCATGGGGATAGGACTTGGAATAGTTTTTGTGAGGGAAACCATTAGAGTGGTTCTCAATCCCTGTAATTGCATGCTTACTAGCTTTTCAAGCATTGTACTTTAGCTTAGTCGTACTTGTGAACTTGACATGACTTTCGTGTATCTTTTGTGAAAAACACGCTCATCTAATGTACTCCTAGCACTTCCTTTATTATGAATTACGTATATAAAGTGCTTTGTTTTCTTTTCGAGTTGAATTTTCTAATAATGTATTTTACGTTTATGTTTATATTAAAATGTCTGCCCCCTAAAGAATTATGGAGGGTAGAAGAGGGCGAGATCGAGGGCGAGAAACTAGATTACTTCAAAACACTGGAGGTGATCATGAGTCGGTTGCCGACCAAAATCAAGGGATTAGGGATGATATTGGGGAACCAATGGCTATGGCCATTAATCGAATGACAGAAATACTAGACCATTTGGTTGGCCAACAAGACCTTGGACATGAGTAGCATCCTGTTAACTTAGGGGGTGGTGAGGATAGAGCTCTAGAGAGATTTCAAAAGTTTACCCCGCCTAAATTTCTTGGGAAACCCGACCCTGAAGTTGCTGAGGGATGGTTAGAAAGAATTTCTGACATTTTTGTTACCCTGGATTATACAGAGGAAAGGCAGGTGGCATTTCCCGTATTTCAATTTGAGGGAGCCGCTAGGTCATGGTGGAATATGATAAGGGTAAAGTGGGAAAGAGAGAAAATCCCTAGGACTTGGGTGAACTTTACTAGAGAATTTAATGCTAAGTTTCTTCCCCCACTAGTCCAGGAGAAGAGGGAAGATGATTTTATTAGATGTAAGTAAGGAATGTTAAGTGTTGCAGAATACGAGGCACTCTTTACTAAATTGTCGAGATTTGCTCCCGAATTAGTGGCAACCGAACAAAGGAGGATTAGGCGATTTGTGCAAGGTTTGAACGTAGAGATACAAGAAATTTTAGCAGCTGCCCAAATTAATAACTTCAGTGAAGCCGTTGAGAAAGCCCAGAGGGTTGAAGGGGCAAAGGCTCAAGTCAGATCTTTTAATGCGAGGAAAAGGAACGCCCCAAGCAGTAGTCGAGGACCATCGGATGTGGGTGCTCCAATTCCTAAGATTGGAAGAGACATGGGTGAAGTAAACCCTTCTGGTGTGCCGAGAGGGTCTATGGTAAAGGGAGCATTCTCTAGAAGAGCGGGATCCGGAGAAACTTTGAGTGAAAGGGGACAATCAAGGAATGTCTCGCAAAGAGATCAAGTATCCACTCCCAGTATAACATGCAATTTCTATGGAAAGTTGAACCATACAGAGGATGAATGTTGGAAGAAGACAGGAAAGTGTTTCCGGTGTGGCAGTGTCGAACACCAATTAGCTGCATGCCCGAGGTTTCGGGGGGAAGCTGTGACCCGACAAGTGAGTAGACCTATCTCTAGTCAGGCTAGTGCACCAGGAAATCGACCAAGGGTTCCAGCTAGGGTCTATACCATTAACCAGCAACAAGTTCCCGACCCAATCGAAGTTGTTAAAGGTATTATCCCTATCATTACTGTTTAGTTAAAGTTTTAATGGATGCTAGTGCATCCCATCCAATTATTAATCCTGCTTTCTTGTGTGGAGTGGATATAGAACCTGTTGGAGTACCTTATGATCTTGAGGTTTGAACACCTTGGGAGACCAGAGTTTAACTACAAGTGGGGTGTACAAGAATTGTGATTTTGAATAGAAAAGAGAAAGTTAGTGGTAGAACTAATCAGTCTAGAAATTCAGGAGTATGATGATATTATAGGGATGAATTGTCTAGCCCAATACCATGCCAACTAGATTGTAGGGCGAAAGTTGTGGAATCTCTCATTTTGAGGAAAGCTGTTTTGAGATTAAATGTAAAAGGTAAGTTAGTTTTGTCTGCCCTTACTTCGGGAATTAAGATTAGAAGATTATTAAGTAAGGGGGCTCAAGGTTATTTGGTTTTTCCTCTTATAAACCCCTTGAGTGATAGGACAAAGTAGATGCTGTTCATCTATGCTACTTACCCTTGCTATTAAGTGACTAAATATTCGAGAAGTAGTTTGAGAAATGCTTAGTGGATGGAAGGGAAATTTGAGTTTTTCTTTAGAATAAGTATGATAAATATTTTCATCAGACATTTAGGAATAATAGTAAAATGTTGTGTTGGAGTTATTATTTATATGGGATCACATTTGGGGTTTATATAAACCAAAAGAGTCTTGAAATAATTATTTTCTGAAAAGGAATTAGGTTTGAAATAATGATGTTGGGTTAAGTCATATGAAGTTAGTATTGCAAACTTTGAGAAAGTACTATTTGTAGGTTAAAATTGACGAAAGGAAAATTTTGATGGAGACATAATTGAAATAAGGTGATCTTTGGGTATATGTGCATCTGGAGAGTCTTGGGTGTTAACCTCATTATAAGAGTTAAATTCATACCATTGTCGATGAAATGAGGATTATCATGGAAAGGGGAAGATATTGAAATAAATGAGGTGTTATCATATAAAGGGACGTCATGTGTAGATTTTTGGTAAGAATCTAAAAGAACTTGAGAAAATAAGAAGATTCATTAGGTTAAGATTCTTTGGAGAAATCATGATATCGAAGATGCGACTTGGGAGTTAGAGGAGGAGATGCAAAAGAGATACTTAGAGCTGTTTATCCAGAAAGGTAAGGAATTTTGAGGACAAAATTCTTTTAAGGAGGGGAAGATGTGAGGGCCTCAAATTTGAATTTTATTTTAAAATGTATAATAATGTTTATATTGTGTTTACTCAATAAAATATGAGTGAATTTATGCTTTGAGTGATTAATTTCAAATTTAGAGAATTTTTCGAGTATTATTTGCCGGTGTGTGTATTCGGCCAATTTAAGCGTTAAATTTTGTTCCGAAGTGTGAATAGTGACTTTAAGATGAAATTGAGCATATGTAGAGATATTACAAAGATATATTTAAGGTTGGACAGTGTTGGAATGAGATAAAACAGTATAAGTTAGAGTGTCGCGCGCGACGCGACAAAAAGTAGTCGTTTGACCACTTTTCCTTAAATTGGGGAAAAGACAACTTTTTGTCTCCCTTAAAGTTTCTTCTCTTGTTTCTTGTACTTCATTTTCAGCCACTCTTTGGAGTCAAAAAGAGAGAGGGAGGCCAAGACATAAAGAGAGAAATAGAGAGAAAATTTTAAGAGATTTCATCTTCATCTTCTTCACTTTCGATCTCTTGAAGCTTGAGGACACCATTGAAGGCTTGGTTCTTGTTTCTTCCTCCTCTTGGAGCTGCTGTGAGAGAAGGAGAGAGAGAGAGTGAGGTCCAAAAATTTGGAGAGAGAAAATGAAGAGAGTTTAAGCTTTGATTTTCAAATTCTTCTTCCTCAAATTTCTTGAAGCTACAAGACTTCATTGAGGGCTTTGATCTTGTTCCATCTTCATTCCTTGGCAGCTGTGAGTGAGAGGGAAGGAGAGAGAGGGGGTTCGAAGTTGGGAAAGAGAAAAGAAGAGAAAAGAAAGCTTGTTGGGTAGTCACCTTCTTATTCTTGAATTTGAAGATGGAAATCATCATCAAAGTACAAAGATCTTGGGCTATGGTTGGAGATCCGAGGATTTGCTAAGCTTGGGGAAAATCATCTTGAGAAAAGCTCACAAGATCTTGCTTGATCTTGTTAGATCTAGATAGATCTGAAGATATAAGACTCAAATCTCTTAAATCTACCTTGATTAGTGTTAAATATTTTAGATCTACAGTTTATTTTGCTAGAAATGTTAATATTTGGAATTTTGAGTTGGGATCTTGAATTCCCAACTTAGGTAGTGGAATTGAGGTGACTTTTAGGTAGCGGACTTGAGGATCTGATTGTGGTTGTATTTGTTGTTTATGATATGAGATTATTTTATGGTTAGAATGTAGAATTGATGATTGAAAATTTTGAAGGAAGAGAGAGAGAGCTGGCCGAACCACTGTCTGGAAATTTTAACTTTTAATTTCAAAATTTTATGCTGTTTCTTGGTTAGATTTGCCTAAATAAATATGTATTATGTTCATTATGAGCATATGTTTGAGTGAAGTGAAAATCTTGAATTTTAATGGTGAAAAATTGAGTTTTCGCTAATTTTGGGGTAAATGTATTCTTGGGACAAGATTTGAGGGTTTGAAATGCTTTAGCTAATTTTCATGAATTTTGTGCTTTGAAACCTAGTGAAAATTGTTTGAAAAGTGTATTGGAACTTTGGTTAAAAGATTGATGTTGAATTTGAACCCAAATGAGTGATTTTGAGGTGAAATACCTCACTTTATTTCGTTGTACTAAAAGTGTAGAAGTTGCGTGAAAGGAGTACAATGATAGAGTATTTTGGTTAATTGAGATATCGATTAGAAAATGGAATCATTTAAAGAGAATTTTCAACTCGAATGACTACTTATCCTTCGAGCAAAGTTAGAGTATTTGTTATGGAGAATTTTGATAAAACAAATGAATAGGCTATTTGAGTTTAGTTTCACTATTTGTGAGGCGAAACTTATTTCTTCTTTTTACTTGATTATAGGAGATGAGGAAGGATTTGAACCAGATCCCACCTTGGAAAACGAACTTTGCTACTGTGGTGAGTTTCCATGCATGATACTTGAATGTGTAAATTTAATTTGGAATGTGATTGATTAAGTGAGTTGATGTGAAAATTTGATTTTTGATCCATCAAATGGAGTAGTGTGTACTTTATCGCACTTACTCCTATTTGAATGGTAAGTTTTGCAAAAAGCGTTGTCGTGATATTTCAAATATGTTTTGAACCTCTTGACTTGTGATATGGATCCTGTTTTGATTATATGAGGTGATGTGACGTGTTTTGTATTTCTTATTCTCGAGAATACTTAATTCCCTTGGTAAGTTATCGACTCGAGTTGTGTGCTCTGGATTTGGCATATGACCTTGTCCCTATTGAAGAGCAATACACAAATATATAAATTTCCTGTTAGGTTGGCGGGCCCGGTTGGGGGTTTTGGTGGAGAAAGGAGTAAGTGGTGGTCTACTTGGTTTGCATGTGAAAGTTGACGGAGTGTCAACTATGAGATTTGAGCACTAGTTCAAGAACGTGCTCCAGTTTCGAGGACTTTAGCCCCTGAGGACTACTCGTATCCTACCTATGTGTTGTTAATCGCTTTCTTTATCTGTTTATTTATAAATATGAGTTGTGAGGTGAAATCTCATATGTGTTATGTGCTTTGCATGTTTTTGAAACTTACTGGGTTTATAGCTCATCCTTTCAAATTTGTTTCCCTTAGCAGGGATTGAGAACTCAAGAGAAGGAGCCAACCATTAGACTTAGGGTTCATGTTTGTATTTGGTATGACAGACTTGAATTGTGATTTTTGAGAGTCTTGTATTATGAGAAGTTGAATGTTTATTTAAGTACTTTATGTAAGTTGGGATTGTAAGATTGAGTAATGGAATTGTAAATTAATGTTTGGTTTGGATTTGTGATTGAAATTTTAGTTTGGTATATTGGTGATCTGTGTGTGAATGAGCCCTGGCGAGAGTTAGGCTGGCGGTCCACGGATACCTTAGGGTATACCCTAGGGAGAAGTGGGGCTGTCACAATTAATGTGAGCTAAGTGTGGTAAAAGTATATTAATTACACGGTAAACATTTATTGAAAGATGAAGTCAACCACTTGACTTTTCTCATTACTTGGATGGTCATAACATATTACTAAATGCCAATCTTGATCTCTAAATATGAGTTGATTGATTGATAGAATCAATGGTGAATTAAAATGAGTTTTAATTTATCTAGTTGTTATTTATTAAGAATTATAACTTATACTTATTGCCAACATATATGAGAACATAATGGGTCACACAAACTTCTTTAGTTGGATTAAATGATATTTAAGTGGGACTTGATAGATAAGGTTTTATAACTTATACTTTGATTTGTGAGAGAAATTAAATCTGAAGGACTTATAGTGAAAATAAGTTTTGGTCTTCCAAATAAAAGAGTTGTATTAAAATATGGAAGCGAAATCCTATCGGAAACTAATTTCAAGTTTCATATGGATTTGATAACTTATTTCTCTATAAATACTCACTGAACTTTTGCTAACAAAACTAATCTACACACAAATTGTCTTGTGAGATTTGAGAAAAATCTTGAGAGAAAAATACCCAAAATTCATCCAAGAAAATAAGGAAAAAATTCCATCTCTTATTTCTCATGTTGGGATGAGTTTTTTTATGGTGAAAAACTAGAGTTATCTCAATTGACTTGTATTTGGTTGTCTTGGCAATAGGTAGCACTAATTTAATTTAAGCTAATTTGACCTTGGAGGTTCTAGTTAAGGAGGCTCATGTGGATCACATTTAGAGGCTGGATGTGTGTGCAACTACGTGGATCTCTTTGCCATCCTTTACATCAAATCTCTACCAAATTCAAGGAGGTATTCATGGATTGAGATAATCTTTTTGAACTCAATCTATGTTATATGGATTTAATCAATGGACGATCTATTAAATGAATAAAAAATTTTAAATTTTCACTGCGTTTGTCTCTATAATTCCTAGCAATGGTATCAGATCCAATTTTGATTAAACCATATAACTTGTTTATTTAGTTGCCATGTACGTCAAATTAGATTTGATTACATACAGTTCAAGAGTTTTAAAAATTTATAGTTTTTGATGAAAAGTTAAAATTCTTGAAAAGGTTTCAAAATTTGATGATTTTTCATCAAATGAATTTTCTTGAAAAAGGCTGTTTTTATGTCATGAAAATTCATGAAAAGCATTAAGACTTATGTGTGGATATTCTGGACATCCTTGGACTAATTAGATTGGTCATTGGGTGTCAACAAGAATAAGCCACAGGTTGACCACGGGAGTTGCAATTTATTTTGCTGTAACTTAAACAATCAAAGGAACAATTGGAAAGAAGATAAACATTGTTCTGGATGATGATCAATGCCACGGCTTAGTCACTTGACTAATCAAGGTTTGCATCATCAATTCTAACAATGTATTTCTCTTCCCATATATCAATTAGTCGGTGCAGATGTTTCTTTGTACTGGTTGCCATTTAACAGTAAAACCGAGAAGGGTCATGGTTGGTTACAATCAGCTATTCATTGAAAAGAAAATTCGTTGCTGGAGATTGTCTGTTCATACACTGGTTAAAAGCAATTTCTATTCATGATTTGCACGGCTGTTTTGATAACAAAAACTTTCCATCTTCCTTCATTTCTTGTTTATGAGATAATCTAGGTAGTAAATAGTTTTGGTTGTCAACTGGTGTTAGAAATTTTTTGGAAAAAGTAAAATCAAGGAAAAGTTAGTTTCCAATGTCAAATAGGATTTGGTCATTGATTTGCTTTTGCATTTGAATTTCTAGACTAATATCGAAATTTTCTATAATTCTAATATGATTAAAGTTAAGGTATTTTCTGGAAATTTTGGAAATCCAAATTGGACAAGGAGTTGTTCAACTAAGTTGTGAAAAGTTACTTTTTAGTGAGACTAGAATTAAGAAGTAAAACAATTTTGGAAACTTTCCAATTCGATAAGATTAAATTTGGAAGGTGTTCAAATGCTTTTAGAAACTTTCTAATTTAATGAGATTAAATTAAGAAAGTGATCTAAAGTTAGTATTTGAAATTCTAAAATAGTCTAGAAGCAAATTTCCAAAACAAGTGGTTTAAGAAATTCTAATTAGACTAGAAAATTCAAGTTTTGACTTGGATTGTCATTCGATTGTGAAAATTTTCTTATCATGATTTTAAAATATGGAAAATCATTTTAGTGAGATTAGAATATGGTTTCCATAATTTAAAACAAAAAGAAATTGGAAAGAAATTTGGAAATTATTTAATATTCCCTAAGAAATTGAATTTCCTAAAAAATATGAGTTTCAAATTAGTATTGGTTTTCTAAAGTGATTTGGAAATTAAAACTATGTTGTATTATGAATAAATATAGTTTCCAAATCATTAGAATTGCCAAAAAGTATTCCTTATATTTATTTTGAAAATTAAAAAAAAAGGCAATGTTCTGGTCATCATGACAGTCAAATCCAGAATTTGTTGAGTGTCGCTAAAAGTTTTAGCGACAAATTTCTTATGAAGGAATTTTGTTGCTAAAACTAATTTTCAGAAATTAAAAATTTATCAAATTGAATTTGATTCAGTTAATTTTTAAACCTCTTGAATTAAAGTCTTTTGAGATTAGAGGCTTACACATATAATGATACGTAATTATAACTAAATAAATATTTTTGCTTTCATTTAATGTTATATTTTATGAATGCATGATGAATAATTATGGACTAAGACCAATCCAATTGTGAATGGTTAAATGTATGTATGGTTTTGGCTTTGGTATTTTTGAAACAGGGCCTACATGTCTTGCCTTCTCTATATATTCTCAATATAAATTCTCTTCTCATCTCATTCCCCTTGAATGTAATTCAAGATTTCTCCAATATCATACAATGAATTGTATTAGGGATAGGGAGAGGGTGAGGATCTAAAATGTTTAGAATAGATTTACATTTGTAATGTACAAAGAACATGGAGATGGCACCAATTCCACCATGGCAGACATACAAAAGGCGTACGAGGCATGGCTATGTCGCTTGTCCCTTAGGTTGACCATCTAGTTTTCTTTTGGCTCAAGAAAACTAGATTAAGAATAAAGTCCATAATCATCCATGTTTACTCATAGTATGTTTATTTATTTATGTCAATGGATGGATATACAAGCGGTATATTTGATAAGACCAACTTAGAATATAACATGTCTAAAATCTCTCTTGTGACAGCCCCACCTTTCCTTAGGGCGTACCCTAAGGATTAGTGAACTGCCTGCCTAACTCTCGTCAGGACTCAAATACCCAAAATATCATCAAAACATTTACTCAAAATAAATTAAACTCCAAGTTACATGAACATAAAGTTTACAACGTTTCAAACTTAAAGTTAACAACCAATTTCAAGCTTACAAAACGGAACAAGTTCACTAATACATCGGTACCTAAACAAAAGATAAACACTTGACTTTAGCCACAATCAAACTTTCCGACCTCTTACACGTTCCTGCTAAGAAAACAAAAGGGAAAAGGGGTAAGCGAAAGCTTAATGAGGTCTCCAAACAAAACATGCAACCACATTAACAATTAGGCAAATCAAACAGTCAAATTTCACATTTAAAGTAATTTAAAGCAATGCACTCAAGTAAAGGATGTGACAGCCCCACCTCACCCTAAGGCGTGCCCACTAGAATAACTAATAATACTTCAAAAGTGAACATAAACAACCATTCCAATCCAAATCACAAATATTACATAACGAAATTCAACTTACAACTCTCATTCCCAAATTACAGTTCAAAGTACTTAGAGTACAACCACAATACCATCTCACAGGCCCAAATACAACAAAAGTCCATCCATCCATGATTACAAAGGGGTACAGGAAATAACCCAGCCAAATACACTAAGAAGCATCACGGCGCACGCTATCCATCGTCTCGAGCCTTGTGGGGGGAAAAAAATAAAAACATTTTTGGGGTGAGCTAGAATCTCAGTGAATGTCCAGTAAAAACAAGGAATTTCAGGACCTTTGAATTAAATGTCACTTTGTAGAACATTTGAGTTTTCAGGCAATCATTCCATCAATACTCAATTCAACAAACAACATACAGTAAATCGTAATTCAGTACACGTTTAAATCCAGTATTGGAAGGATACAATATTCTCCGAGAGCAGTTGCAGTCCGTCTTGTCGGTCAATCACCCTCCTACTCCTCCTTATAACACCCAGTGGTAATACTCGAGTGTACCGTACAGTGCCCTAAGTACCAACCTACCCGACCGAGTCCGCTTCTGGCTCGAATAGGCCGATAACGAAGGGGGAAAGGCCTTGTTCAACCAATGTGGTAATGTACACATGGCCTACAGTCATGCACAAGTAATATACAAATAATGGAATAGTAGATAGTTGAACAGTATATTGACAGTTAGGTCGAGTGCGGTAAAGTACACACTCACCTAGAAACAAGTATGTAACACTTATGAGATCAAGTAACATCAAGTATTAATCACATAAGCATGTGATTCACATAACATACAGGAAACACTCACAAACTCTTCATAATTTCACTTGTAAAGCATTTCATTTGGAAATGATAGTAAATCATTTCAATAAATCGTTCCTTTGGAAACCATAGCCAGATTTCGTTTGAGAGGGAGTTGAAACACTCACAAATCCTTCATAAGTTATTTCACTGGTAAAAGCATTTTACTTGGAAATAGTGGTAATCATTTCTTGGTAAATACTAGCAAATAATTTCACAAATCATTCATTTACAAACCATGGCAAGATTTTCATTTAAAAGAGAGTTAGAACACTCACCTCAATCCACTTAAACGAGTGAGCAAAGAAGAAGGCTAAACTTCGTTAGTTGGTTCACCCTCAACAAAGTCTTGGCCACCTGAGCCAAAGTTCAGCTATCAGATACTAGCCAAAATATCTAAAACTCAAAACTTAACTTAACTATTCAGAAACACCAAACCCTCACTACTACGGTTTCTTGTTCGGGCCATATCTAAGATTACTCTTGTTGAAATTAAGCAAGGCTTATGGTTAGGGATGCTAGACTCGAAGAACTACAATTCACTAGAAAACTTCGTTTTCAAACTCATTTTGTAATATAGGTCAAATCAAGTTGCAAGACTCAGTAGTAGTTAAAGCACAGTATTATCACTTTACAAAATCAGTCAAAAACTCATATAGGAAGTCAAAGTTCTAGACGACTAAAATCGCTCCCTATTTTTCCAAAATTACATGTTTACCCAAAATTAGTGAAAACGCAACTTTTCACCATTAAAAATTCATAACTTCACTCCATTCAAACATATGCTCATAATTAAACATAATACACATTTATTTAGACAAAAATCTCTTCAAGAGAAATTACAAAGTTTCGAAATCAAACATTAAAAAAATTACCAAACATGGGTTTGGCCATCTCATACACTTTTCTTCCAAAATTTCCAACAACAAAATCCTACTTTCCAACCATATCAAGACTATTTCACGAATATCACACAAATCCACAATCAGGTCCTCAAGTCAACTACCTAAAATCCACCTCAAGTCCGCTACCTAGGTTGAGATTTCAAGAGCCCAACGTCATCTTTTCAAATGAGATCATTATATCAATATCAACCATAGATCTGAGCTATTTAACACTAATAAAGCTATATCTACAAGTTTCAAGGCTTATACCTCCGGATCTAACACGATCTGACACGATCAAGGATGATCTCGTGAGTTTCCTCTTTCCAAGAGTGCTTCCAAGCCTAGCAAGCTTCACAAACTTCGATCTTAGCCCCCGATCTACAAGATTTGTTGAGGATTTCCATCACCAAGCTCAAACCCCAGGTCAAGACAATCACCCCAAGCTTTTCTTTCCTTTCTTTTTCTTCCAAAATTTCGGGTCTCACTCCCCAATCTCTCTCCTTGGTTTGGCTGCCATAGAGGGAAGAATTCAAGCCAAAAACCTTCACAAACTCAAGGTTCTAATTGAAGAAGAAATGGAAGATTTCAACCACAAAACTTATCTTTCTTTCTTCCTCCAAAACCGGTCCAGCCCTTCACTCTATCCTCTCTCTTTCGGCTGCAAGAAGTGGTGGGGAGTATGGCCTTCAATGGTGGTTGAAGCTTGAAGGAAGCAAAGAAGAAGAAGGAGGAGAAGATGAAGTGCAAATTCTCTCTCTCTCTCTCTCTCTGTTAGCTCTTGGCTGCCTCTCTCTCTCTTCACTCCAAGTGCAGCTGAAAAATGAGGCTTGAGGTTGCAAGAAGTCAAAGCTTTATGGTGCCAAAAAGTGCTTTTCCATGAATTAAGGGAAAAAGTGCTTTTTGGCACTTTATGTCGCGTCACATGCGACAATCCAACTTACACTGTTTTTACTCCATTCCAACACTGTCTAACCTTCATAATATTTCCATAATATCACTACATATGCTCGATTTCATCCTATGGTCACTATTCACGGTTCGGATCAAAATTCAACACTTAAACTGGCCGAAACACACACAGACAAATAATTTTTTGAAAAATCATCTAAATTAGAAAATAATGATTCAAATTATAAATTCACTAATATTTGAGTGAAAATACATAATAATATTTTTATTTTCATTATCATTCATTTTCTGACAAAAATAAAATTTCCGAGCCCTCACAAAAGATACAGGTGGCTTCCAAAAGCCAAATCCACGAAGCTTGATTGAACACGAGCCGTTGACTCTCCGTCAACGTTTGAAGTTAAGAACCAAGTCCGTAGACACCTCTTACACCATAGCCGTCCACCAATCACCCCCTTACCGGGCCCGAACACCTCAACTAATCAAATTTGCGTAATACTCGAGTATACCATGTTCCAAAGAACCAAATCAAATAACCTATGGTTCACCGATCTTCTCGACCAAACCCATGACGGCTCGATACTAATGGCTCACCAATAGGGTTTTGGGGTTTTCGGAGCCCCAAGCGAATCAAATTAGTCGATGGGATATCACCCAAACGACTTTTCACATCAAAGTACACAAAGTTAAATCATAGCTCGAGAAAGTCAAATTCCAATGAAAAAGTCAAACGGAAGAGTTCGAGTGCGATAAAGTACGCCCTCGACTCACCTTCAGTAGTCCAACCATATATGATATGTAATCCAGTTCCATAGTTACATTTCAAGCAAATCATGTAGTCACGTAGTTCAAGCAAACATGTAGATCATGTAGTTTGAGAAAGCACATAGGTTCACGAAACAAGCAAGGAAACACTCACCCAAACAAGCCAAGCAACTCAAATGCTCATGCCCTGATCACCCTCGTTACCTCCTTCGAGTCCTACGTACAACCAACGTATACAATCATCAACTCAACCAAAGCGAATAAATGTAACCTAACAAGTGCAAAAATGAATGCTACTAGTTAATGCATCTCACTAGGAAATTCTAGGGTGATTCAAGTCACAAAATGATGAAATATTGAAGGTTTAGGGGATCCACAAGTTAAGTAGATATTTGGAATTAAATAAACGCGCAAAGATTCAAGAAACATTAAGGTTCAACCAAGAACAATTTTTCAACAATACTAAGGTTCGGGTATAACAGTGACCCTTGCGCAGTCGTGGGAAAATGGACATAACTTGGTGTAGAAAAATCGAAATTGAGTACCGTCAGTGGCGTTAAAAACTAGACTCATAGGGAATTCCAATGGTATATGGCTCAGCTCCTAGTTCATTTCCTATCAATACCAGAAAACCTAGAAAATTGACTGATTTTTCATTTCTGACGGGGTGCAGAACAGAAATTTTTGTTCAAAGTTTGTGCAACTCAAGAGGTTTTCACCCTTCAAAATAGATTGATTTCACTCCAACTTGATACACAAATGTCCTAACAAGGTTTCTCAACAAGAATTAGTGAAGATTGAACAAGAAGAAATCACAAAACAAGAGGAAAAGAACCACAACTTCTTCCATTTTTTTTTAAAGTTCAAAACAACTCCTATAACTTTTCTAGCATGCATATGAAAGATAATCAAGCACCTTTCTCAAAGGAATAATCATCATAGCCTAGTGATTAGTGCTAATCCAAATATCAAACAAAGAGTAGGCATAAAATCAAACCAATTCTCATGTTGCAACTACAAGAATCCAAGCCCAAAAACTAGGTATCTAAGCATCATCCTTCCATAAACATCACCAACAACCTTCATTACACTAACTTCTAGGATCATAGAACTAGGGTTTGGATAGGAAAATACCTTATCAAGCCAAAGAAGTACCTCTTCAAGCAACCACAATCTTTCCCTACCAAGCTTGAGGATTGATGGTTTAGGGTGCTACCAACTTCCTCTCTTGATTTCCTACTAAGCCAAGCAAGATATTGGTTGGTTTTTTTTGGATGAATTCTCCTCTCTTTTTTCCTCCCTTAGGTTCGGCCACCACCACCCCAGAAATGAAGAGAATGTATTGTTTTAAAGAGATAAGTTTGGAGGGAAATAAGTCATCAAGTCAAGAGTTGAATCCTAGGGTGACAAGTGGTGATTTCTTGGCCATTACCTACAAAAATCTCACTTAATTGCTTCCTAACTCCCCTAATTTATTTTAGTCTCCATCTAACACCAACACATCCTATTTTCTTGGCAATTAAGCCATGCAAGAATCTCTCACTAATTCTAAAATTCAATCTAAGAAAAGTGCATTTAATCAACAATGAATAATGTATTTAGTGGAAACATGCACTAATGCACTAAAAGAATTTATATGCACTTGAATGAGTTAAATGGTAATGTATGCATGAAAATTTTATTATTACTATTATTATTATTATTATTATTATTATTATTATTATTATTATTTAGGGCTCTCACATCTCTACTCAAATATTAAGTCACAACTTAAGTTGCCTTCCATTACTATAATTAAAATGAAATCATGTTCGAATTAACATGTTGAGGTTGTTCTACCATGGGGAGTTTTAACTATAAGATGAGATCTCGAAATAATGGGTATGACTTAATTAAAACTTGTGACTTGTTGAGTACACTCAAGGTCATAAAGTTTTAGAGGCAAAGGTTCGGTAACACATATGATGTGATTTATCAAGAGTTGATAACTCAACTATTTAGAAGTTACAAAAGTTGTAATTGGTATCAGGTAGCTACTTGTTGAAATTATTTTGATTTCTTCAGCACACTCAAGATCAAAATAACTAGATGGGATTCTAGCCTATTAGGAATTGTTGAAATTTTCAAATCTATATAAGAGGGTTATAGATTTAAACAAAATAGTGGGAGCAATACCAAAATTAATTTTTATATCATTTTACTTGGTTTTGTTTTCCATAAATTGCAATTCTCTTGTATCTTTACTATCTATTGTAGAAATTATGAGTAATTGCATATTATTCTTGATATATTTGATAATTCCTATTTCTTGGATTGGCAAATTAAATTGAGAAAAGTTCTCAAGAAAAATTTGGCTATATCCTTTAAAATCTTAACACTTCCTATCATACAAGATGTAATGGAATTAGTAAAATTACTCATAATAAGCAAATGGAGATGATGATAGTGTATCATAGCTGCTTCCTAAATCTCCTATACTAAAAAAGGTTTCAATTTCTTTTACCATGATTACACATTTTAAGAGTTGAATGATGAATAATCAAGGTATAATATATATGAGATCCATGAGCAATAATTCCATTACAAGACGACAAAATCCTCTCCAATTAAATGTTGATTTAGTGGAGAGTGATTGACTGTGTTAAGAAATTTAGATCAATCAAAGTTTTGTCATGCACTATTAATCAAGCGTTGACTAAGATGAATTACTTATAAAGAGTTAACAAGGAGAATTAATTATCAAGAGTTGATAAGTTAAGATTTTAAAGAACTAGCCTTATGGTACAAAATTTCATAGCATGGTTTCAAAATACAACTTTGTGAAAGTTTCATTTTTAGCTTATAATTGAGATTAACTAGTGGGCTTATTTTAGAACTTAATAAGTGTTATTATTTTCTAAGATAAAAGAAAGTCCATTTCTCAATATAATGTTAGATGATTTAAAACCATCTTTAGCATTTGTGAATTAGTCTTTTGAAGAAGAAACATATTTTTCAAATCACATAATGATTTGACTCAATTGATTATGAATCATTTGAGACATATGAATCTTATTTGCTAATAAAAGACTAATTTTGTCTTTTATGAAAAGGTTTAAAGAATTGTTAGGATTCATACATTGTAATGTATGTGGAAGATTAACAATTCATACTAGAGATGATTATTTCTCATACTTTATTACTTTTACTAATAACAACTCAAAATGGTTATATGGATCTTTCATGTACAAATCCAAGACTTTAAGAAATTAGGAGGTTTAAGTATAAAGTAGAGAAATAATTTGGTCAAGTATTAGGATATCTAGATATGATCAAAGTGAAGAATACTTGAGCCATGGTGAAGTATGGGAACACCAAGATTTGATCAAAGTGGAGAATACTTAACCTAAGGGTAAAAAGGAGAATGAAATTTTCAAGTCAAATAATTTTTCTAAATATCTCAATTTTTGTTGAGTAATCTAGATAAAGATTCATATCTCATGAGATAAGATGTCCCATGCAAGTTTATCAAAATGACTTTGGGGTTTCTCCTAGTTAAAATTGCCACCTATACATTAAATTTTATTCCATAAATATATTTGTTCAAAGTATGTCATAAAAGATATGAAAGGTTAAATAATCCAAATATTTATAAAAATTTGAATTATGCTACTTATGAAATGGACATCTCTAATCAGACAAAGTAGAGTTACGATCCGAGTAAGACCTTTTGCGAAGTGTTCTTGAGATTAAAGGAAACCAACCAAAAAGGAGAAGAGCAAATTAGCTCTCCTTACTTTATTTGGTTTAAGTTTTCCTTAAGTACATATGCTAGAGTTTCATTATTTTCTCCCAGAATTTTGTTATTCCATCATCTCCAAGAGTAAAAGTGTTTTAATTCTAAAACTATTATTTTCTAGATATATTTATTCTAGATAAAGTAGTGGGAGAGAGATAGAACTTAAAACTTGAAAGAGTTTCAAGTATCACGAAGGGAAGTTGAGCAAATGCATGGAATTAGAGCGTGCATTTTATGATGATGAGGCACAACAAAGGCTCCTAAAATGAGGGTTTCATAAGTCTTAAAAATATAGATTTCTTATGGAGAATTATGATATTTGATCGTGGATCTTTTAATAACTTATGAATACTTTTATAACTTACAGAGATGGTTAAGAACAATAAATCTAAAATGGATTCCATATTTGATGAAGAGTATTCATCCACCAAAAGGTATAAAAACCTATTAGGTGCAAAAGAGTCTTTAGAGTAAAGACTAATGTGGAAGATAAAATGTTACCTATAGAGCTTGATTGGTAAAGAGGTCACCATTAAAGATAAACAATTATCTTTAAAGAAATTTTCTTACTAATCAATACACTTAAATTCATTTAGATTTACTACTTGTTTTAACCATGAGTTATGGTATAGCAAATAGATGTTAAAACCACTTTCCTTAAATGGAAACAATAAATGATTGTGTACGTGACATGATTTAAAGGTTTTACATATTATGTGCTAATAAAGAAAATCTCTAAAAGTTATATCATTCGTTTTGAATAGATAATCAAAGAGTTTGATTTTATCAAAACTATGGATGAGTTTTGTACATATATACAATTTAATAGGAGCTACTGTTATTTTCCTGTGTCGTATATAATTGACATTTGATACATGAGAAGGGTATAGCTATGCTCTAAAATTATAGGTATGCCCATCCAATATTTTCTTCATGATATAAAGGAGAAGCAATCTTTCTTTAGAGTAAAGGTCTATGTTGATATATATGATTGCTTGACTTGTTTAAGTACTTAGATAAGATGATAAGATGTTTAATATGGAGTAATCTAAGAAGGATTCTTGTCTATATTCTATAGAATAATCCTTTCATTGTACTAAACTCATTGTCTCCTTTGACCCATGAAGAGCTTAAACTTGAAAGTTTGAGAATATTCTTGTAAACAATCTTACTAAGATGATTTACAAGTAATTATGCCTATATTCATAGTATTGGTGTTGTGTGTTAAAAGAGTTCCAAGCGAAACACAACTAAAGTTTCTACAATTAAATCTTAACAATTGCTACTTGAGAAGTGGCAAGAGAAAGCATTTTGATCTACAAGTTCAAATAAGAGTTTGGATTGATTCCCTATAATAGAAGTCCTTCAATTTGTGTTTTGTGACTACAATGGAAATTTGTCCTAACAAAGGAACCAGGGTCTCGTCATAGATCCATAGACATGTTAAGGTGGTTCCACATGATTTAGTGAAATTATTGTGGGAAATAACAATGAAAATTAAAAGAGTACCCGTAGATGACAACATAATTGGTCCGTTTACTAAAGTCTATTTTAAAGAAAATATGACTGTCATGTTAGCTTGTTTGGTCTTTGACTTATGAGTAATTGGCTTTAGTGCAAGTGGGAGATTGTTGTGTGTGTCCTAAAGTCAATAAACTTCTAGGGTTTAATATACACTTTAACTATTTATGTAATAATAAATGACATCTTTATCATATTGATTGTTTATATATTTATATAATTACAATAACACCCTTAAAAGAAACCTAATCGTTGAATCATAAGAGTTATGATGGTGTGGTTCATTCGATTATAAATAAGGTATATTCTCAAATAACTCTAGTCAAAATATTAACAGAAAAGTGTATTGTTAATACGGTTAGATTAGCATATACTATGCCTCTTTTATAAGAGAAGTAGTAGATCTCATCTACTATGATGTGTAAGACATCTAATCAAGTATATGGGTGCTTGATGGTAAAATCAAGTTCACTAAATTGATCCACATAGAGATATCCTTTAAGTGCCAAAAGATTAATCTTTAAGTGACGTTTGTGTAAGTGATCTCTAGGTTTCAGGTTATCATGGTATCTTGAATATGGATAGTTATACTTTCTTTACTATATAATTGCTCTTGTAATAGAGAATGCTCACATCATTACCAAATGGGTGTATACTTGAAGTATGGAAATATAGTGAATAGCCTAAAAAGATTACTACCTCTTACGCTAGAGGAGTTATCTCATGTCTAACTACTTGTAAAAGTATAACTTGAAAATCTTAACGTTAAGTGGGAGAGTTTTAGAAAGTGTTTCTAAGTACGTCTTTATTGGGATTATATTTTGGTATAAGAAAAAAGCATTAATCATATATTAGAATAGGCACAACTTATTCCAACATTAATGTGAGATAAGTGTGGTACAAGACTATTAATTACACAGTAAATGAACACTGAAAGGTGAAATCATCCACTTGACTTTTTTCATTACTTGGATGGTCATCATGTATTGCTAGATGTCAATCTTTATCTAAAAGTACGAGTTGATTGATTGATAGAATCAGTGGTGAAATAAAGGGAGTTTTAATTTATCTAATTCTTATTTATTAAAAATTATAACTCATATTTATTGCTAACATATATGAGAATCTAATGGATAGCACACATTAAGAACTTCTTTAGTTAGATTAAATGAATTTCAAGTGGGAACTTGATAGATAAGTTTTTATAACTTATAGTTTAATATGTGAGACAAGTTAAACTTGAGGGACTTATAGTGCAAATAAGTTTTGGTCCTTCAAATAGAGGAACTATATTAGAATATGGAAGCTAAATCTTATTGAAAATTGATTTTAAATTTTCATAAGAATTTGACAACTTATTTATCTATAAATACTCACTAAACTTTTGCTAGCAAGATTAATCTGCAAACAAATTGTCTTGTGGGATTTTTGAGAAAAATTTTGAGAGAAAAATACCCAAAATTCTTCCAAGAAAATAAAAGAAAAATCCCATCCCTTATTTCTCATTTTGGGACAAGTTTTTTATGGTGAAAAACTAGGGTTATCTCAATTGACTTATATATGATTGTCTTGGCAATAGTTAGCACTAATCTAATTTAACTCATTCGACCTTAGAGGTTCTAGTTAAGAGGGTTGGTGTGGATCATCATTAGAGATCGGATGAGTGTGTGGTTACATGAATCTCTTTGCCATCCTCTGCATCAAATCTCCACCAAGTTTAAGGAAGTCTTCATGCATTGAGATAATCTTCTTGAGCTAACTCTATGTTACATGGATTTGATTAAAGGATAATCTATTAAAGGAGTAAAAAATTTGTAAATTTCCACTGCATTTGTCTCTATGATTTCTAATTGTTTGATCAAGAAATGTGCATAAACTAGTGACATTTGTGACAGCTCCACTTCCCCCTAAGGCGAACCAAAGGGTCGGCGGGCTGCCTGCCTAACTCTTGCCAGGACTCAAGCATTCAAAAATACTAACGCTAAAGGATAAAAATTCTAAATCAGAAGAGAGAATGGAAGCAGTAAAATAACATTTAAGTTTAGAGTACAAACGTTAGCTTACAAGCGCCTAAAGCTCCAATCCAAAGCCTATTACATTCCCACGAGTCGAAATTTACAAAACCCAAAAGAAAATACAATTCATACTTCCAAACTCGAGACAAAAGCCAAAAGCAGGATCTAGACCTAACTAAGCCCTTGAATTCTCGTCACCTGTTAAGGAAAAACAAATTAGGAACGAGGGTGAGTTAGAAGCTCGTGAATTTCCAAAAGAACATGCACAAGCATAAAGCAAGATAAATGACACTATGAACCAAGAAAAGAAAACACATAACACACAAGTAGGATACAGTGGCTCTCAGGAGCTCGGGTCCACAATACATGATCATTTCACGTAGCCGACACTCCGTCGACTTTCCAATCCAAGTAGATGACTCTTTACAACAATCTCCTTCCACCAAACTTCCCCCTACCGGGCCCGCAATCCGAAACACTTAACACTTAACTACTCAAGGGATGCGGCCAATGTAGTTTTATAAACACTTTCTCCATAAGTATTAACACATGCATGAACAATTATGTCACCAACTCTACTTAAAAGAGAGCAATAAAGTATACTCTCTCTAAGTGAGTGGTTCAACAATTTCATTTCCAAATAAACAAGTACGTAACACATTCAAGCAAAGCATTCAATTAAAGCAATTAACATGCATTGAAAACTCACCGATAAAAGAGGGCTCAGTGTCCAAATTTTGATCAAAGTCCAAATCAGCTCTACTCTCTAAGTGAATTAAAAGAATAGCGGAAATAAGTTCTCTAGTTCATTTGTCAAATCTAATTCAAGAAAGAAAATGTTCAATAAACTTTCGATTTGAACAGAATTCTTGTAAAAAATGTAACTTGAGTTGTATAGGTCCAAAATTTGCAAGGTTGGTACCGTTGGAAACCTTATTAAAAGGAATAAAACTTTGTAGAGGACACCGTAGTGAGATTCTAAACAGAAACAACCCAGATTTTTGTGCAAGATTGCTGCTTCAGTGAAGACAGGACAAAACAGACTGGTTTTTCAGTATATTTTGGAAATTTGCCAAAAATTATAGAAAATGAATTAGCCCCTGAAATTTACCCAGTTCATAGCCCTATGAATCTAGTTTCAAACACCACTAACAGAACTCGATTCTGACTATTGAGTGAGAAAATATAGTTATCCAAACAGGACAGGTTCACACTCCTAATTTTTCCGAAATTCCAGTTTTGCAGGGCAGGTTTAGGGCATCATTTGAATGATGAATTCTTACTCAAAAATCACCAAATTTGGCACACTAACTCTACTATATATAGATTACGTTCAAATCAAAATTTAGCCAAAAAATCTCACGGGAAGACAGATTTCCTATGACACAAAGTGTGCTTAACATTTCAATCCAAATCTGTGAGGTTTTTGTGTTCTTCATCCAAGAGCTTCTAACATACCCAAATCACCACCAATTGTCCTAATTTTAGGAACCAAGATAGTATTAACCTCATTAGGACTAGTGATGGTCAAAAATGGGAAAGTTTTTGATACGATCCATGGCTGCCCAAGACAACCCTTAGGCCTCCTTATTACAAGTGCATGACGAGGGGTCCAAGCCCTTAAGCCTTTTGGGCCGTGGGGAAGTGCAACAAGTGGGCCAGCCAAAGAAAAGTGCGGAAAGGAAGTGTCCGCCACTGATGAGCAAGTGGGAGGCCCAACTAGTGGCCCGATTAGTTATTAGTAGTATTTCAATTAGTTGGAAGATTGGGCACGACCGACCTGTGGGCCGACCCAAGTTTTTTTTTAATTAATTAGACTAGATGTAGTTAGCCTTATAGGGCATGAATGGGCCGACCCAATGGCCTTAGGAATTTCGATCCAAAGGCCTTAGGAATTTCGAACAAGGCTTTTATTTTGTTAGCTAGTTAGTTAGTTAATATTTAAGACATTCTCATGTACGTAAGTATTATTCATTCATCATCAGATTAAGAAAAAAACACTTCTGAGAGTTTCTCTCTCTTGCTTCTTGAAGCAATCTTGAATATCTTAGATCATTCTAGGCTATTCGACAGACTTATCAATCTAGGAACGCGCTAGGTTGTGGCGTCTCTACCATATCAAGGGATCGTTGACCGCGTGATCAACGGGTTCTTGATTCTTCCGCCGTGTCGTTGAGTCAAACGCAAATTCAGCCTTCTAGATCCGTGGTAGTCTATACGGGTTTCGTCACAGGTTGGCGACGTTCGTATCAGCATGTATCAGAGTTAGTTGAAAGGTTTGCGTTATATCCATTTTCGTTGTTTTTTGTTTATTGAAAATTTCGTGTTAATTCTAGCCATCTAGGGTTTCTTATTGTTTGAGTTATTTTCCTTCTTGAGTCGTTATTCGTGTTGTTCAATCTAGTAGTCATCTACAATTTGTTGGTTGAGTTGTGTTTAAAAAAAAATTCGAGTACTGTTCATCGCGGGTACTGTAGCGCCGTCACTGTTCACGCGTTACTGTTCACACGTCGAGGTTGCTGTTCATCAAAAAAAAATTTTGATTGCTGTGTTATGTTCTTGTTCTGTTCTTGTTCAAGTTCTGGTTGTGTTGGATTGATTTAAAAAAAAGAAGAAAAGAGAAGAAGAAAAGATTCGAGCAATAAAAAAAAAAAAATTTCCGCCGCTACTGTTCACGAGCACTGTAGCACCATTACTGTTCACGCGGCGCAAATTACTGTTCATCCGATAAAATTTTTTTTTTTTTGTTTGGTTCTTGTTCAAGCCGTGTGTTTGTGTTGGATTGTTAAAAAAAAAAAATTCTGATTTTGTGTCAAGTCTTGTGTTGTTGATTTTGTGGAGAAAAAAAAAAGAGTTACTGTAGCAATTACTGTTCATTGTTACTGTTCACCCTTTCTTACTGTTCATCCGAAATTTTTCCCTAAATTATCTCCTATATTCTAGTCTTTTCCCTAATCTCAAACTCCTCAATCATCTCCTACATTTTAGCCTTTTCTTATCTCCTACATTATCTCCTAACATTAGCTTATCCTAATCCCACAATACTTACCTCCCTAATCTCTTAGGAACCAATCCAAATTCCACTACTCTAAAACCTCAGCCTAGCCGCCTAAACAACCCCACTTTCTAGGCAAACTAGCGGCCCCAACAACAAACTCTAACCGCACCTTTGCCTCAAGCACTCAAACAAACCCTAGCCGGCCTTCTCTCTCTTTCTTATCCTTCTCATTCTTCCTTTCTTTTCTCGTTTGAGTCAACTGTCTTTTGGTATAGTAGAGTGTTATCAACTCGTGTGTACTACATTGATTAAGTTGATCGTTTACCTAAGGAAATCTAATTTCTTCAAGATAAGCCTTCAAGTACTTGAGAGAGTAAGGTGAGCTCATCATCGAGATATACTGTGTGATACACGAGTGTTGAGTGAAAATACTTCAAGGAGTGAGTGAGGATTATACAACATATATTTGTATTTTCTTTGCTAACTTTTTTGCAGGTACACCTCATAGAAATGGCAAGTGAGGGTGATAAAGCTCAATTTGATCCAAAGTTGTACGCCGAGGCGTTGATGGGAAAGATGCAACAAATGCTCCGGGAGCACTTCGAGCCCCTGGAACAGAGACTGAAGCGTCTTGAGTTAGCCCAAACAGCATCTGCATCAGACAAAAACAGGGCTTTCCAAAACGACAATTTGACCAATGACAGTGATAAGGAGGAATCATGGTGGGAGACTTATCAACGTCTTCTACATGAAAAGCAATTGAGGGAGCAAATTGAGAGCAATATCCAAGAACCTCCTAAAGAAGAGCTTGTAGAGATCATTAGTCATGAAAGCCAACATCATCTCATTCAAAGTGCAGTTGAACTGGAAGAAATCATCATTGAACCTGAGGAATGGGAGAGTGGAGTTGAATGTGCCATACAGAATATGAGTGTGAAAGATGAAAGGATTATCGAGCAATCTTATTGTCCTAACACTTGGAACTTTGCTTTGCTTAGTGTCTCATGTTTTATGCAGATTGAGCAAGGGCAAGTGGTATTGGTGATACCCTGTTCTATTCCCAGATCGCTTGTTCAGTTCGCAAGCCTCCGTGGAATCTATCTCGTTGGGGTTCACTCTACTTGGAGTCGTTTTGTCCAAGCAATTGAGTTTAGGTCTGACCATGTCCATGGAGAAGGAGCTGACTCTCCTCGGGCTACCTTCGTGGAACTTTATCAACTCAAAGCTGCCTGCACTCATGGAGAGCAACCTCGAGTTCAACCGAAATGGGACATGCCAGGCTATTACCTCCAGAATGTTCATGAGTTCAAGAACTTTATTCCTCCGAATTTCCTTTTGTGCCAAAAATCATGTGGATCCTACACTTGTGCGAGAGACATGTCACGTGGATTATTTTCATGAAGGTGATGTCATTGGCCGTATCGTCCAACTTCGATTTTGGGACAAATCGCCTTTAAGAGGAGGGGAATGATACGATCCATGGCTGCCCAAGACAACCCTTAGGCCTCCTTATTACAAGTGCATGACGAGGGGTCCAAGCCCTTAAGCCTTTTGGGCCGTGGGGAAGTGCAACAAGTGGGCCAGCCAAAGAAAAGTGCGGAAAGGAAGTGTCCGCCACTGATGAGCAAGTGGGAGGCCCAACTAGTGGCCCGATTAGTTATTAGTAGTATTTCAATTAGTTGGAAGATTGGGCACGACCGACCTGTGGGCCGACCCAAGTTTTTTTTAATTAATTAGACTAGATGTAGTTAGCCTTATAGGGCATGAATGGGCCGACCCAATGGCCTTAGGAATTTCGATCGAAAGGCCTTAGGAATTTCGACCAAGGCTTTTATTTTGTTAGCTAGTTAGTTAGTTAATATTTAAGACATTCTCATGTACGTAAGTATTATTCATTCATCATCAGATTAAGAAAAAAACACTTCTGAGAGTTTCTCTCTCTTGCTTCTTGAAGCAATCTTGAATATCTTAGATCATTCTAGGCTATTCGACAGACTTATCAATCTAGGAACGCGCTAGGTTGTGGCGTCTCTACCATATCAAGGGATCGTTGACCGCGTGATCAACGGGTTCTTGATTCTTCCGCCGTGTCGTTGAGTCAAACGCAAATTCAGCCTTCTAGATCCGTGGTAGTCTATACGGGTTTCGTCACAGGTTGGCGACGTTCGTATCAGCTTTTTTTTTTTTAACACAAACACAACTCTAACCCAAAATCCCAAGTGATTATAGATTGAACAACACAGAGATGACTCAAGAAGGAGAAACCCTAGATGGCTAGTAACAAGAATTTTTTTTTTTTTGAACAAAAGACAACTCGTGAAGTTTTTTTTTTTGACGAGGGCTTGGACCCCTCGTCATGCACTTGTAATAAGGAGGCCTAAGGGTTGTCTTGGGCAGCCATGGATCATATCATTAATTAATTAGACTAGATGTAGTTAGTTGGGCCGACCCAAAGGCCTTTGGAATTTCGACCAAGGCTTTTATTTTGTTAGCTAGTTAGTTAGTTAATATTTAAGACATTCTCATGTACGTAGGCCTAAGGGTTGTCTTGGGCAGCCATGGATCGTATCAGTTTTTATCAAAATCTAGCACTAAAATAGTCCAAAAATTAGGACAGCAAGTTAGGCCATTTTCCAGCAAAATATAAAGGTTTGAGCAGCAGGGTTATTTGGTCATTACACTCAGCACAGTGGTCCGATTGGGCTGAAATTTTGTGGGTAGATGGATAACTCAATTCCCTACAACTTTCATGTTTAGTGTAAGAGCTGGTTTGGTCATTAACATAGAGAAAACAGCAGCCCTTGAGCCCTCACTTCTCCTTCTCTCTCTCGGTTTCTCATATTTTCACACACATTTCATCTACTATCATGCTAATAAACAAGTACACATATTTGTGGGAGTTCCAAGAGCCCATACATCATCCAAATCCAACAAATGCAACTCAAAGAAACTTATCAACCTAAATCTTCAAGAACCAACACAAAGCTCTAATCTTTAGGGTTTAAAAAATTTACCTCTTGTTCTAGTTGGTTAAGCAAGCCTAGGATGTCCAAGATTCACCACCAAGACCTCTCCTTTCCACCACCAAAAGCTTGGCCAGCTCACACCCACAAGACCCTAAAGCTTCAAGTGTGAGGGCCTCAAAATTCAAATTCATTTTTAAAATACAAAATAATGTTTATATTATGTCTATTTATTGAATTATGAGTGAAATTATGTTTTGAGTGATTATTTTCTAATTTAGAGAATTTTTCAAGATTTATTTGCCGGTGTGCGTTTTCGACCCGTTTAAGCGCTAAATTTTGTATCGAAGTGTGATTACTGACTTTAAGATGAAATTGAGCATACGTAGAGATATTATAGAGATATATTTAAGTTTGGACAGTGTCAAAATGAGATAAAATAGTAAAAGTTAGAGTGTCGCGTGTGACGCGACAAAAAGTGGTCAAAAGACCACTTTTCCTTAAAATAGGGAAAAGTAACCTTTTTGCCCCTTAAAAGCTTGACTTCTTGGCTTCTTGAGCTTCATATTTTCAGCCACAATTTAGAGCTTAGAAAGAGAGGGAGGCCGAGAGCTCCAAGAGAAAAAGAGAGAGAAAAGCTTCAACTTTGTCTTCCATTTTCTTCTTCCTCAAATTTCTTGAAGTTGTGAGACTCCATTGGAGAACTTTAGCTTGCTTCTCCTCCACTTCTTGGTAGCTGTGTGAGGGTGAGAGAGAGAGGGAGAGGTCCGAACCTTGAGGGAAGAGAAAAGTGAAGAAATAAAGCTTGTTTGAGTTGTGTGTTGCTTGATCTTGAGTTCTTGGCGGAAATCACCATCAAATCAAACGGATCGTGGGCTAAGGTCAGAACTTTTGGAGTTTCGAAGCTTGGAAGCACCTTTCTCAAAGAGGAATTCACGAGATCTTGTTTGGGCTTGTTAGATCTAGTCAGATTTGAAGGTATAAGACTTAAACTCCCTAGATCTAGCTTGATTAGTGTTAAATATAGTAAATCTATCGTTCATTTTGCTAAGAATGTTTGTATATGAAGCATTTGAGTTGGGCTCTTGAATTCCCAACTTAGGTAGTGGACTTGAGGTGGCTTTTAGGTAGGGACTTGAGGACCTGATTGTGGATGTGTTTGATATGTGTGAATTGAGTTCGTTCCATGGTTAGAAAGTAGATTTTGAAATTGAAAATATTGAAGGAAAATAATAGGGATGGCCGAACCATACTTGGCAAATTTTGAAGTGTGATTTAAAAATTTTATGATGTTTATTGATGAGATTTTGCTTAAATGTATATGTATTATGTTCGTCTATGAGAAAAAGTTCTAAAAGAGTTAAAATCTTGAACTTCTGGGGTGACAAATTAGATTTCACTAAACTTTGAGGGAAAAGTGCAATTTTGGACAAATTGAAGGATTTGAGATACTTTAGCTAATTTTCATGAACTTTGTGTATTGAAAACTAGTGAAAATTGTTTGAAAAGTGGGTTAGAATGATGGTTTAAAGTGCAGAGTTAAGAGTGAGATCAAATGAGTGATTTGGAGGTGAAAAACCTCACCTTATTTCAAAGTGCTAAAAATTAGAAACTGCCAAAATGGAGTGCATTGATTGAGTTGTTTGTTTATGTGAAATTTTGGTTTGAAAATGGAATCTTGAAAAATGAGTTTCAACTCGACTGATTACTCTTTATCAAGCAGAGTTAAAGGAATTTTGTAAAGAGTTTTAATAAGAAAAAGTGAATAAATTATTTGATTTTAGTTTCACTATGTGTGAGGCGAAACTCATTTCTTCATTTTTCGTGATAATAGGAGGTGAGGAAGGACTCGAACCAGATCCCACCTTAGAAAACGAACTTTACTATTGTGGTGAGTTTCAATGTATGTTATGTGTTTTGTGAATATGATTCGAAGTGTATTGGTCAAGTGATTTGAAATGATTTTGAATTTTTGAATCGTTAAGTGGGGTAGTGTGTACTTCATCGCACTTACCTTTATTTGAAATAAAAGAAATTGTGAAAGTGTTTTGCAGTGTCCTATGTGTGTGAGTATTCCAATCCCTTTTAAAATCAAATATTTTACTATTAGATGAAATCTTGCCATTGTTTGCAAAGAAATGATTTGTTGAAATGAATTTGGATTATTTGAAAGACTTGAATTTTAAGAGAAATATATTTGAACTATTTTATGATTTGAGCTACCATGTGAGTGTTTACTCCTTTTCGTGTGATTTCGGGACTTAAAAGAATAGTGCGCTATCTTGTGACAAATGTGACGTCATTGGGCGAAGTGCCTCGACTAGTTTCAATAAAATAATGTGACGTCGTTGGGCGAAGTCCCTCGACTAGTTTCAGTGAAATATTTTGATGTCGTTGGGTGAAGTCCCTCGACTAGTCTGTTTCGTTGGGCGAAATCCCTCGAGTAGTTTCAGAGAAGTATTGTGACGTCGTTGGGCGAAATCCCTCGACTAGTATGTGATGTCGTAGGGTGAATACGCTCGACTAGTTTCAATGAGATAAAGTGACGTCGTAGGGTGAATACCCTCGACTAGTTTGTGATGTCGCTGGGCGTAGTTCCTCAACTAGTCCACCTTGATGGGCAATGTCCCTCAAGTAGTTTATACGAGCAATACCCATTTAAGTGCCTATTTACTTGATTTAAATTGTGTACTTGAAGTATGATTTGAACTGTTTTACGTGAATTGTAAGCCTTTTTGGAACTCACTGGGCTTTTTAGCTTACTCTTTTCAATTTGATTTCCTTAACAGGGATTGAGAACCCAAGTGAAGGAGCCAACCTTTAGAGTTAGGGTTGCTTTTGTATTGGTGTAACAAACTTGGATTGTGATTTTTGAGAGCTTTTGTATTATGAGAATTCGAACGTTTGATAAGTATTTTATGTAATGCGGGGATTGTAGGAATGGTGTAATGTATTTGTAAATTTATTGTTGGGTTTAGACTTGTGTTTGGAATGTTAGTTGGTATTTTAGCGATATTTATGTGAGTGAGTCCTGGCGAGAGTTAGGCAGGCGGTCCACAGATACCTTAGGGTACACCCTAGGGAGAAGTGGGGTTGTCACATCAAGTCTTCAAGGCTAGAGTTTTGCAAGGAAGGGAGAAATTTTCTTGGAGAGGAAGAGAGGGGATAATGGCCGGCTGTTCTTGAAGGTTTTGGAGAGGAGATGAGGAGAAATTTTGCTAAGGAAAAGAGGAAGAGAGAGCCGGATGAAATGGGAGAGGAAAGAGAGATGTTTTAATGTATTTGACATAAAGCAATGAGATGACTAAAAGCCTTAAATTGAGGGATGCGGTCTCCATTTGATAACTTTGTCTTAAATCTTGATTTGGAGGGAATGGAAATGGTTCATTTGGCTAGAAAATAAAAGGGGGGGGGTGCTCGGCTATTGAGGGGAGGAAAGAAAGGGTGCTTGAAATGAATTGGGAGAAATTAAATGGTCGGAACAATGGCAAGATTAAAACCCTAGTTTTAAGGAAATTTGTCCAACTAGATTTAGGGTTTCAAAACCCTACTTAATCTCACTTTTAATGATTCACTTCTAGTCCCTTGATTGAATTATAAACCTATGAGTAATCATCCTTACTCACCCTCACTATCTCACTTTCGGCTCGAAGATCTGTCTCGAAAAACATGTTCTCTCATTTTCTTACTAATTGATGCTAAAAGGGCGAATTTAAAAGGTAAACGTGATGTTGAAAATCAACGAGAAAATATGTGTGAAATAAAATTGAGTTACATAAAAATAAAATAAAATAAAACGGATTTCCATTTAAATTTTCTGAAAAATATGATTGAGTACAACAATAAAAATAATCAAACGGATTAATGATAATAATAGCAATATTTAAAGTAATAAATTTTGAGGCCCTCACAATATGCATGTTCTTTGGGCATAAAAAGAAGTAAAGAAAAGATTTGCAACAAAGTTCCCCTATTTTTATGCAATTTGGCTTGAAGATACAAGGCAATGTGAACTAGAAACGTGAGGCCGCATATCAGGACGCATTTCAAGTTGATATTTCTAGAAGGATCCACGAGGTGTGCATTGCTGGTCGCCTCACATTTCCACTTCTTCTGCAATTTTTGTAATTTTTCTATGCTTCTTGAACTACTATTCCATTGATTCCATTTTATGCCTCAAAGCATCACCTGTTATTAGAAACAATAATGCACTTTGTGAGATATGTGTATATTGATCAAACAAACCAATTTCATCTAAAATCAAGCATAAAAAAACACAAAAAACAAAATTCGAGGGGCTGAGAAGTTCATCATTTAAGCTCCCTTAGAACCTCATTTTGCAATTTTGACTCCAAATATTGAACCCTATCACTTTAACACAGCAAACACAGTTAAACATGTTAAATATAAAATCATACCAAATTAACATAAACTTAAATAAACATTGGATTGCCTCTTAAGAAGCGCTTTTGTTTAAAGTCATTGGCTCGACTCAAAGGGTTTCTTCTTGGCACATTACTTTGAAAGGGAGAAGGAACTAGTTCCTTTCCAAGGGCTAAACTTTCACTTTCCATCCACCATGTAATGAGCTTGCTCTATCTCTAGATCATCCTCATCATCAAACAAAGATGGATTAGCATTATCACACATAGTATGATAATTTCTAAAAGAAATACTTAAAACAATCCCAAAGTCTACTAAATTTCTTTCTTTTATCCATATGAACTCTAGGATTAAGGATCTCTTTTCCTTTATTTTTCACATTTGGCATGCCATAAGCATTAGTATCAATAGGAAAGGCATCTTTAAACAATTCATGCGCTACATTTATCTCTTTAAGTTTAAAAGCTTTACCATGCCACAAGTCAAGATCCTTATTTTCATTAAAATCAAAAATTAACTCTTCACCATTAATTCTAAACATCAATTTACCTTCTTGGAAATCAATTAATATACTGACAGTGGTGAAAAATATCTACTTAAAATAATAAGCATATGGATGTCTTCTTTCATATCAAGCACAATAAAGTTAATGGTATAATAAAAGATTTTATCTTTGCAAGAACATTTTCTACCACACCAACTGGATGCTTTATTGACCCATCCTCCAATTGAAGAGTAACACTTGTATCTTTGATCTCTCTCAAATCAAACATCCTTACTATAAGGAATGGCATTAATGACACATTTGCATTTAGATCATACAAAGTATTAGTGAAAGTAAAATGATCAATAGCGCAAGGAATAGTAAAACTCCCCGAATACTTAAATTTAGTTGGAAGTTTGTTTTGCACACTGCCAAACATTCCTCTGTTAATGCAATTGTCTTATGATTTTCAATCTTCCTCTTCCTAGACATAATATCCTTCAAGAAATGAGCGTAAGAGTGAATTTGTAAGATAGCATTAACAAAAGGAATACTAATTCTAATTTGCTTAAAAATTTGAGCAAATTTCTCAAATTTCTTCTCCATTCTGCCTCTTTTCAACCTACCAAGAAAAGGGATATTGTTAGTAGCATTCTTTGAAGAAATATGAGAAGAAGGCATATTAACATTAATTGAAACATGATTATTTTGATCCATAGGTGCCTTATCTTTTCTATTTTCAACTGCTTCATCATTTTTACCAAGATTGATCTCTTCTAATTGTTTACTACTCCTAAGAGTGATTACATTTACATGTTCCTTTTGGTTATTTTTTATATTACTTGGTAATTCCAAGGTTTTCTAGAATTGAAGGCATTAGCAAGTTGACCAATTTAAAATTCTACATTTCTAAATCAATTATTTAATTGGTATACTTTACCCTCCAATCTTTCAAATCTTTCATTAGTATTTTGAGCATGCTTATCTAAGACAATTTTCAAAGTAGGACACAGTTCAAGTGGTATGGATGGAAAACTAGGTGAATTATGAGGTTTTTGGTTGTGTGTTTATTCCCTCTATCCAAAATTCAAATGATTTTTCCAGCTTGGGTTGTAAGTGTTTGAATAAGAATTGTTCTGAGATGGTCTATTAAAGTTGTTTACATTATGCACTTGTACAACATAACAATAATTAGAGTCATGAGTTGCACTACAAATAGAGCAACATGCAATATTTTTATGAGAATTTGAGTCACTTGGATTTTGTATATTAAGCAAATTAACCACATTATTCAATTACGCACTTAACGTGCTAAAGGTATCAAGTCCATACATGCCTATCGGTTCTAAGGTTACCTCTTTCATTTACCCTGATAGTTATTTGAGACCATTTCTTTAATCAATACTTGAGCTTCCTCAAGTGATTTTCCCATTAAAGATCCACCGGCGGCGGAATCTATATTGATCATAGTTGGGAAATTAAAACCATTACAGAAGGTTTGGATAATCAACCAATCAGGAAGACCATGGTGGGTGCATCTCCTTTGAAGATTTTTGAACCTCTTCCAAGTTTCATAGAGCAATTCTCCTTCAAGTTCACCAAAATCTGTAACATCCATACGAAATTTAGCAATTTTTTGAAACGACAATGCTTACTCAAAAATGCTTTTAACAATTCACTCCATGCAGTAAAAGTGTTAGGTGGATAAGAGTTAAACCATACCTTTACTTTATTACAAAATGAAAAAGGAAATAGTCTAAGTTTATGTTGGCCCAAATGCAACCAAAGGGGGGTGAATTTGATAGTTTAACAAGACAAGTAAATATGCAAGAATTCACCCAATAAATCAAGCACAAAATTTCTCAAGTGTGCACAAAGATATGTCAAATTAATCACAATAAAGATGTCATAATTGAGCAATAAGGAAAAGAGATAGAAAAAGAAATGCAAACTAAATTTCCAAGTTGCACCGAACTTGGATACACTCCAGTAGTAGCTTCTTCAACTGAAGGTGAAGCTACCAACTTGTACAAGTGAAGGTTCACTCCTTCCTCACCCAAAAGCCCTTTAGTTGAGTCAAGGAGTTACAACTATCCTAGTTAACCCTCAACAAGTTACAATTGAAAGCTCACTCAACCAATTAAGAACTACTATTACACGTGAAGCAACCTTCACCAAGGTTTTACTCAAACCCCACTTTTCCCACACCTATACAACAAACAAAGAATATTTCTACCCAAATATTTCACTTGTAAGCTTGTATTTCATGTAGGCAAAAGTCTTTTATCCTCTTGAACTTGTGGGTATTTATAAAGTGTGAGAAATGGACTCAAGAAACTCTCCAACGGTCAAAAATATGGCTATTAAAAACTAGTTGTTGGAGCTATCGGACGTCCGACACAATGTTGTGCGTCCGATGCAAGCGTCCGATAGATTGTTTCGGTCTTTATCGGATGGCTGATGGGTTTTGTGTGTCCGATGAAGCTTGCGTCCGATGCTGGTCAGAGAGTTTGGATTTCATCTTTAATTCTATCGGACGTCCGATGATGATGATATGCGTCCGATAGGAGTGTCCGATACATCCCCTGTCTAACGGACGTCCGGTACTAGCATTCAAGCGTCTGATAAGTTAAAATCTTCTCAATTCATCTTGAATTGATTTCTTTTCTTTTCCAATGAATCAAGGACCTGTTCTAACATAATTCTCACACAAAAACATTAGTCCAAATCATTTTGTTTTGTTATCATCAAAACATAGGATCAATTCCAACAATCTCCCCGTTTTGGATTATGACAAACCAAATGATGATTTTGCCAAAAAAAAAGAGAGAAACAGAGAAACTCCCCCTCAATAAGAGCTTAAAATGATTTAGAAAAACATAATCATCTAACATATCTCCCTCTTTTGTCATCAATCAAAAAACATATTAACTCCCCCTCATTTAGTCATCCAAACCATTTAATACTTCAACCACATTTAAACTTCAAACCAACCAATTTCTTCCCCTTTGTCATCAAAAAATCAAAAGAACAATAGTAATTTGAATGCCAATATCATCAATATCACAATATCAATATCATCAATATCACAATACCAATATCACAATACAAATATCTCAATATCACAATACCGAAATCAAAGGAACAAATACCAAAACCCAACATTTAACAATTCCAACAAAATACTTAATGAATTATAGCCCAATTTTTTTTTTTAAATAAGAGAACATTATGAATGAGAGTTAGTACAACATGATCTAATAATCCACATAGATTTCATGCCTTTTCTTATATTTTTCTTCACATAGCAATCATTTTGCATATGTCCAAATTGGCAACAAAAATGACACATAATACTAGAATCATTCACAAAAGTAGGTTTAATAAATTTAGTTCCTCTTTTTCTAGAAATAATAAAATCATTTTGGCCATGTAAAATATTATTTTCTTTTCTTTGTAAAATATTTTGTTTCTCCTTTGGAGAGAAGCATTCAAATTATTAATTCTTTTCTTTAAAAGATTTTGTTCCTCCAACATTTTTTCATAAAACTTTGTTTTATTTTCCAATTTCTTTTTCAAATCATTTTTACAATCAAAATCAATTTTGTGCTTTTTCAAATCATCATTGTCTTTTCTCAAATTCTTATTTTCTTGAAAAAGTTTAGAATTTTCTTCCAATAAAGCATTTATTTTTATTTTCAAATCCTTGTTTTTGGCATAAGATTCTTTCAAATTTTTATGCATTTTGATCATAAGAACTTGCATATCATCATTATCATCATCTTTATCACTAAAAGAGTGATTAGAGTTTACCTCATTATCTCTAAAGGCCATAAGTGCCATTTGAGTCGATTCTTCTTCTTCTTCCATTTCTTCATCCAAATTGCATTCATCCCAAGTGATTTGGAAATTCTTGAATTTTTCTCTTCTATCATTACTTGCTCTTCCTCCTTTAGAGCTCCTTTTATTTAGAAGGTTCTTCAATGTCCTTGCCATGTTATTTAGCTTCACATCTTCATTATCTTCTTGTGAGGCCTTGAATGCTATGCCTCTCTTGATCCATGCTTCATCATCTTGTGCTTTTAATTTCAACTCATAAGAGGTTAGCGAATTTACAAGAGATTCAATAGACATAGAATTTAAATCTTTTGCCTCTTCTATAGCGGTGACTTTATTTTCCCATTCTTTTGGCAAGGCATTCAAATTTTTTCTATTTTTCTCACCCAAAGTGTATACCTTGTCAAGCAATTCAAGATCTTTAGTAATATCATTGAATCTACAAAACATTTTATCAACATTCTCATGAGGATGCATTTTGAAAGATTCATATTGGGCAACAAGCATAGATTTTCTTTATTCTCTAACATTGTCACTCCCTTCATACATATCTCTTAACTTATCCCATACCTCCTTGGCCGATTTGCACCCTTTTATTCTAGTAAATTCATTTGCATCTAAGGCATTGTACAATACATTCATGACCTTAGCATTCAAAGAGAGATTGAATCTATCTTGAGCACTTAATTCACTTCTAGTTTTAATTCTATTTCTACCGGTTGTTTCAGCTATAATTGTAGCCTCATAAGGTCCTTCACTAGCAACAAACCACAACTCTATATCTATAGATTGCAAAAATATTTCCATTCTATCCCTCTAACAAATATAATTTATACCATTGAACATGGGAGGTCTAATGATGGATTGCCCTTTTAAAAACAATACATTATTGGTTGCCATCTTTACTCCTAAGCCGATTGAGCTTAATCTCAAGGAGACCAAGTTCTGATACCAATTCTTGGCCCAAATGCAACCAAAGGGGGGTGAATTTCATAGTTTAACAAGACAAGTAAATATGCAAGAATTCACCCAATAAACCAACCACAAACAATTTCTCAAGTGTGCACAAAGATATGTCAAATTAATCACAATAAAGATGTCACAATTGAGCAATAAGGAAAAGAGATAGAAAAAGAAATGCAAACCAAATTTTCAAGTTGCACCGAACTTGGATACACTCCACTAGTAGCTTCTTCAATTGAAGGTTGTAGAAACCAAATTTTGACTATTTCAATTGTTTTCTTATGTTTTTATCTATTAATGTTTAGTTATTTATTTTTGAATATTCTAACACATTTTTCTCATTTTTGTAGGTTTAAAAAAAAAAAAAGAGAAAAGTCAAAAACGCAGACCAGTTACGCGGATAAGTCCGCGTAACTAGTCCGCGTAACTTGATCAGAAGCGAAAAAAAAATGACGCGCGGATTCTTCCAGAACTCGGATCATCCTTTTCCAGCTGTAATTTCCGATACTTGAACGATAAGAAACCTATTTAAACATTTCCCAACTAGCCCCTAACCCCTAACAATTCATCTAACGTTCAAAATTAGCTCACCTCATCCCAAGAACATCAAAACCCTTAGTTCTAGGTTTGGTGGCTATAAATAGCCTAGATTAGGGTTTAACAAGAGGTTGGAAATCTGAGAGAAAAAGAGGCAATTAGGAGAGCTTTGAGAGAGAAAAAAAGCAGAAGAAAACGGCTGGGAATTGGAGAGAAAAAAGAAAAGAAAGAAGAAAAGGAAAAGCTAGGGTTTCATACTTGGGAAGATTATTCTTGGAATTTCTGGCCTCCTCCTTCGTTTAGATTCAAGCTTCCGATTCAGCTAACATCCTTCTACTTTATTTACCGTTTTTTGATCGTAAAATTACTGGAAATTTGGACCTTTCGGTGGAACCAAGGTCTTGAATAGTTTTTCTTTTAGTTTGTGATATTTGATGATGATTATCAGTTGTTATATGAGCATGTTGTGTTTATAAAGCCTTGGTAAGGCTAGTAGATTTGTTTTTACGTTTAAAATCAGACGTTTGATGCTTCTGTGATGATGCTGTTGTGATTCCTGAGAAATTTCTGGAAAAATGTTCTTCACGTTTTGAAGATGTGAAGAAACGCGGACCACTTGCGCGGAGTACTTCGCGTAACTGTCCGCGTTTCCTCTTGAATGTTTGAAGTTGTGAAGAAACGCGGACCTCTTGCGTGGACTACTTCCGCGTTTCTGTTTGAATACTTGAAGATGTGAAGAAACGCTGGCTTGTTACGCAGGCTAGTCCGCGTAACAATCCTCGTTTCTAACCTGACAGTTCTTTTCCTTCCCCCTTGTTGTCCATTTGATGATGCTAATGCTTATGATTTGATCTTTGTGGGTTTAGCTCGTTTTGACATGATCTGAATGATGATGTTTGATGCTTTGAATGGATCCCCTTGCCTCTGAATATTTCGTTTGTGTTATTGTCTGAAAAACTGGAAGTAACCTTCCTGATATTTTGAAGATGGGAAGAGACGCGGACAGTTACGCGGCTGAGTCCGCGTTTCTGGTCCGCGTTTCCCCTCTGGAATTTGATTTTTGCTTGTAACGCGGACCTAGTTGCGCGGCTCTGTCCGCGTTTCTACTCCGCGTAACCTCTCTGTTTCTGTATTCTGTTGATATTTCCTGCTCTTTTGTTCCAGAATCTTACTCTATTTTCTAGTCTTGTCTATGTTGCTTGCAGAATCTGTTTAGATATCCTTTCTTTGAATTTTTGATTGATTTTCCTTTAAATTGGTACCTTGATCCCTTTTGTTGACATTGAGTCTTAGATAACCATTCCCATCATCTAAGGATTCAATTAAGGCCTCATATCAAGGGATGGTAACTTCTTTCCCCTATTATGTGCTTATTATGTGTTTTTGCATGATTTTGCATGTTTTAAATTAAGTTTTCCTTTGTTTTTATTCATGTCTAGTCTTTATTTATGTTATTTAATCTTTGAAGTAAATCATTCGGAGGCCTTGGATGCCAAGTTGTAATGATAGGTTTAATTTGGCAAAAGGTGTATTTATTCTAGAAAATGTAATAGTTAGATTATTATTCTGAATTTTTCCCTCTAGAATGTATTTAGGGTCCCCCGATGTAATAATTAGGTCTTTTATATGCTTATCTTGCATGCTTGCATGATTATGTGTTTACTTGCTTTCCTAGGGTCTTGCATCTAGATATTATGCCTATGTGTTATGTGTTTATGTGTTTTAGGTGTTTACTTGCTTTATTATCATGTCTACATGTTTACTGTGTAAATATATTGACGTCACCACACTAGTCCAACGCTAGTTGTGGCCTTCCCCTTCGACTTCTCACTAATCCAATGTTAGTGAGAACCTTTTGACGAGGGTTAGTCCAATGCTCGACCCTTAAACGCCGTTCATGCATTAGATACAAATTTCACACACTTTCCACTTTTAGAGTTTCTTTCCCATTTTGCATGTCACTATTCTCCCATCCCGTATACGAAACATCTCATTTAGTTTTCTTTTTATTAGATTAGTGCATTTAAGACATTACCCTTTGAATTAGGGAAAAAAGCGAGTATGGCTTCCTAGCCTTAGCACGCTTTTATTACCTTCTATGAAAAGGAAGATTTGAAGTCACGAAATTAGTCCCCCGCACCCATTATGTTGCATTATCCCTCTCTAGGACATACATGTGCATTATTCTTCTTTAAAAAATCAAGTTTTCTTTCTTCATGTTTTGCAATTCAAAGTCAAGAAACCATTTTTCTCAAAATTGCATCTTTTGAAAATTCAAGTTCCTCTTTGCATTTAAAATTGATCTTTTCAAAAATCCAATTTCTTTTTCTCTTGAGATTTTATAAAAATTGCACTTCTTTTGAAAACCCTATTTTCCTATTTGTTCGAGTCTCATCATTTGCATTCTTCGTGACCTCCTCGAGGGATCAAAATTGGATGACACAACTAATGTGGTCAATTCCAATCACACCTCAAGGAGACATTTTGCCCCTCTCGATCCAACATTAGGTTTAGGTTTTGCATCCATATAGACAACATCCAAATGTGATAAATTTTAAAGTTAGAATTAGGAAATTTTCAACTAAATCTTGCAACTAGCTTTGGCTAGATTAGAAGGGTGCCTTAGAGACGAGTAACATCGAATCTTTGCCTTCCCTTCTTTCAACCGTGACCCCCGAACCTTTTTCTCTAGTTTTTCAAAGACCTGGAGTCGTCTAAAAAGGGTTTTCTTTGTTTATTTTCATTAATTAAATCTTTTGGGTGACTTGGTACACCTAAACTCCATACCAAGTGGCGACTCCAAACTTTTCTAAAACCCTTTTCTAGACTTTGTTTTTTTTGGGTCCAAACCGTCGCATTTTCTTTAGTCCCATGACCCCTTTCCCTTTCTTTTTCAGAAAATCAAATCTTTCCCTTTTCTACCAACAACATTTTGAAAAAAAATGGGGCGGACACCTGGGCTATCCCAACGGCTCGATTCGATAATTTACCAAGGGAATTTAATAATTCTCGAGAATAACAAGTACAAGACAAGTCATATCACGTCACGTATTCAAACATATTTCATATCACATCACGAGATTTAAATTCACATAACACGTCTAGAAATTCAAGACATACTTGCAATTCAAGTCAAGAAACATGCATGGAAACTCACCAAAGTAGCAAGATTCAGTCTCCAAATTTGGATCTATTTCAAACTCTTCCCCACTTCCTATAAACAAGTAAAGAGAAGAAGTAAGTTTCGCTTCACTAATAACGAAACTAAACTCAAATAAACTTAGCCATTTGTTTGATCAAAATGCTTCCCAAAATTCCTCCAACTTTTCCCGAGTGAAAAAGTAGTCACTCGAGTCAAAAATTATCGTAAAAGATTCCATTTTCAAACCAATATAACATTTAAACAAAATACTCTATCAATGTATTCCATACTCGCAACTTCTAAATTTTTAGAACACGGAAGTAAAGTGAGGTCTTTCACCTCGAAAATCACCCATTCGAGTTTAAACTTAGCACTAAACTTAAATCAAGGTTTTTACACATGTTTAGAGCAATTTTCACCAAATCTTAATGTACAAAATTCATGAAAAATTGATAAAACATTTCAAAACCCTCAAATCTGTCCAAATAGCACATTTACCTAAAAATTAGTGAAAACTCAACTTTTCACCATTAAAGTTCAATATTTTAAATCAATTTAAGCATATACTCATAAACGAATTTAATAAATATTTGTTTCAGCAAAAATCTATCCAAGAAACATCAGAAAATTTTGAAATCAAGTGTCATACATTTCATGTGAGGTTCAGACAGCCTTCATACTTTTTCTACAAAATTTTAAACAACATTCCTACATTCTAACCACAAAATGAACTCATCTCATAATAGCAATCACAACCACAACCAGGTTCTTAAGTCCGCTACCTAAAAGTCACCTTAAGTCAGCTACTTAAGTTGGGAATTCAAGAACCCAATTCAAAAGTTCCAAACACTAACATTTCTAGCAAAGTAAATTGTAAATCTAAAAGATCTAACACTAATAAAGCTAAAACTAAGAGATTTGAGTGTTATACCTCAAGATCTAGTAAGATCAAGTAAGATCTAATGATGCTCCCCACAAGGATGATCTTCCAAGTTTTGTATTCTTCGAGATCCTTCAAATTTAACCAAGATCTAGCTTGATCTTTAGTGTTTTTCTCCACAAATCTCAAGAACAAGAAAATGAGATGAGCTTTCGTCCCTCTTCCTTTCTCTCTCTCAATCTCGGACCTCTCTCTCTCTCTCTCACGGCAGCCACTAGGAGGAGGAGGAACAAGAGAAATGCCTTCAATAGAGTCTTCAATCTTCAAGGAATTGAGGAAGAAGAACAAGAAGAAGAAGAAAGCTTGGAAAAATCTCTCTATTCTCTCTCTCTCTCTAAGCTTCAAGTGTGGCTGAAAATGGGGAAGCAAGGAAGCAAGAAACAAGGCTTTTAAGGAGACAAAAAGTGTAGTCATCCTTAAATTATGGAAAAGTGGTCAAACGACCACTTTTTGTCGCGTCGACGCGTGATACTCTAACTTTTACTTGTTTTTCTCATTCCGACACTGTCCAACCTTAAATATATCTCTATAATATTTCTACATATGCTCAGTTTCATCTTAGAGTTACTATTCACATCTCGGAACAAAATTCGATGCCTAAACTGGCCGAAACCAAACACCGGCAATTAACTCTCGAAAAAATTCTCTAAATTAGAAAATAATAACTCAAAATATAAATTCACTAATATTTTAGTGAATAAACATAATATAAATATTATTATACATTTTTAAATAAAACTAGAATTTTGAGGCCCTCACATCCTTCCCCCCTTAAAAGAATTTTGTTTTCAAAATTTCTTACCTTTCTAGGTAAATAGTTTTGGATACTTCTTCCGCATCTCCTCATTTACTTCCCAAGTCATTTCCTCGATATCATGATTTCTCCAAAGAACCTTAACCAAAGGAATCTTCTTATTTCTCAAGTCCTTCACCTCTCGATCGAAGATCTTCACAGGACGTTCCTCGTAGGTTAGCGATTCATCCACATCAATCTCTCCTAGTTGAAGCACATGACTTGTGTCCGGATGATACTTCTTGAGTATAGAAATATGGAAGACGTTGTGAATCTTAGATATACTAGGGCGTAAATCCAACTGGTAAGCCACTTTTCCAATTCGCTTGAGGATTTCAAAAGGTCCAATGTACCTTGGTTTCAGTTTCTTCCCTCTCTTGGATACAACTCATTCTTTCATAGGTTTAACCCTCAAGAATACCTTGGGTTTGTTTGGATAGGAGAATTCTCTCAAAATTTACCCAAATTTTACTTGCTTGCATCATTAACACATTTTCCAACCACCTTTTTATCTCACACACGTCACATCAAAAAAGTGCTACAGTGTTTTATTTCAAATTATTAATTCAAATACTCTCTATCCAAACAAACTCTATCTCCCACTTCAAACTCCAAGCCTTTTCTCCGATTATCGGTGTAGCTTTTTTGCCTACTTTGAGCAGTTTGAAGCCGTTCTTGAACTAACCTTACTTTCTCATAAGCCTCCTCGACCCAAGTAATAGTGGTCAGATCCAAAATTTTCCTTTCTCCAACTTCATCCCAATGGATTGGCGACCTATATCTCCTTCCATAAAGTGCCTTGTACGGTTCCATTTGAATCGAAGCATGATAACTATTATTGTATGCAAACTCAACTAACGTCATATGCTGGCTCCAACTTCCCCCAAAATCCATTATACATGATCTCAACATGTCCTCTAAAGTTTGTATTGTCCTCTCAGACTGTCCATCAGTTTGGGGATGATATGCGGTACTCAAATTCACCTTAGTCCCCAAAGTCTCTTGTAATTTCTGCCAGAATCGAGAGACAAATCTTGGGTCCCTATCGGAGACGATACTTACAGGAATTCCATGTAACCTTACAATTTGATCCAAGTAAAGCCGAGCTAACTTTTCCAAAGAGTACCTAATACTTACTGGCAGAAAATGTGCAGTTTTAGTAAGTCGATCTACTACCACCCAAACTGCATCATGCCCCTTTTGGCTCCTTGGCAACCCCGTCACAAAATCCATAGTGATGTGCTCCCACTTCCATTCGGGTATCTCTAAAGGTTGCAAAAGTCCCGAATGTTTCTGATGTTCAGCCTTAACTTGCTGGCACACGAGACAGGTTTGAACAAAATTCGCCAGGTCCTTCTTTAAACTATGCCACCAATGCAATCCTTTCAATTCTTGATACATTTTATTGCTCCCGGGATGTATGGTGTACTTACATCGGTGTACTTCTTCCAATATTTCTTTTCTTAACCCTTCATCGCTTGGCACCACTAATCGATTTCAAAATTTCAGCACTCCTTCAGACTCTAACTTAAAATCTAGAGTTTCTCCCTTATTCACCTTATCCAACCATTTTTGCACCATAGGGTCTTTCCTTTGTGTCTCTTTGATACGTTCTAAGATTGGAGATCTCAACATTAAATTTCCAAGTATAACCTTCTGTTTCTCCAAACGAGGATTCCACTCGCTAACCTTTTCCAACATATCCCATTCTCTAACCATCAATCCTGCCACTCGAGCCTTTCAACTTAGTGCATCCGCCACTTTATTAGCTTTCTCAGGGTGATAATTTATGGTACAATCATAATCCTCCAAAAATTCCACCCATCGCCTCTGCCTCAAATTTAGGTCCTTTTGAAAAAACAAATACTTAAGACTCTTATGGTCCGTAAAAATCTCAAAAGTCACCTTATATAGATAATGTCTCCACTTTTTCAATGCAAAGATGACTGCTGCCAACTCCAAATCATGTGTTGGGTAATTCTACTCATGAGGTTTCAATTTCCTAGAGGCATAAGCAATAATCTTCCGGTTTTGCATTAAAACACAACCTAACTCTTCTTTAGAGGCATCTGAGTAAACTACAAAACTATCCTTCCCATTTGGTAATGTCAAAACTGGGGCCATTGTCAGACGTTTCGTTAACTCCTGAAAACTAGCCTCACTCTTAGGATTCCAAGCAAACTTGCCATGCTTCTTAGTCAAATTAGCTAACGGCCCAACAATCCTTGAGAAATCTTTGATAAACAGTCGGTAGTAGCCTGCTAATCCCAAGAAATTTCATACTTCAGTAGGGTTCTCTGGTTGTTTCCATTGAGTAACCGTCTCTACTTCCGCCGAATCCACCGAAATCCCATCCTTAGAAATCTTATGCCCTAAAAAGGACACCTCCTCTAACAAAACTCACACTTGTTAAACTTAGCATACAATTGATGCTCCTTTCAGGTTTGAAGCACTATCTTCAAGTGTTGAGCATGATCCTCTCAAGTCTTAGAATACACTAGTATATCATCTATAAACACAACCACAAATTGATCCAAGCAAGGTTTGAAGACTCGCTGCATTAGATCCATGAATGCTGCAGGAGCTTTTGTCAATCCAAAAGGCATCACCACAAAATCAAAATGCCCGTACCTTGAATTAAAAGTAGTTTTCGATACATCCTCTTTTCTAATCCTCAACTGGTAGTACCCCTACCTAAGATCCAACTTAGAAAAGACTACTGATCCTTGTAACTAGTCAAATAATTCGTTAATGAACAACAATGGATACTTATTCTTTATCGTCACATCATTACAACCTCAAACTCCCTTCTTTCTTCTTAACAAATAACACAAGTGCTCCCCAAGGCAAATCACTTTCCTTAATGAAACACTGTTCCAACAAATCTTGCAATTGAATCTTTAACTCTTTAAGTTCAGCTGGTGCCATTCTATACGGGGTTTTAGAAATTGGAGCTGTTCCCGGTACTAAATCAATCTTAAACTCTACCATTTGCTCAGGGGGTAGGGTTTCCAATTCTTCAGGGAAAACAGCTGAAAAGTCTTTCACAATTGGCACCTCTTCTAACTTCATCTTATCACTTGGAGGGTTTATCAGAAAAGCCAAATAACATTGAGCCCCCTTACTTAATAATTTTCTTGCCTTAATTCCCGAAATAAGGGCAGACGAAGCTATCCTCCCTTTTACATCTAATCTCAAAGTAGGTTCCCTCGGAATAGAAAATTCCACAATTTTAGCTCTACAATCCAATTTGGCATGATATTGGGCTAAACAATCCATCCCTATAATAATATCATACCCCTTAATATCCAAACTTATTAAGTCCACCACTAACTTTCTTTCTCCTACCCAAATGTCACAATACTTGTATACCCAACTTGTAATTAAGCTTTGGTCTCCTATGGGTGTTCTAACTTTAAGATCATAAGATAATCTAACAGGCTTTTTATCTACCCCACACAAGAAAGTAGGATTTACAAACGAATGGGATGCTAGGATCAACTAAAACTTTAGCTAAATGGTGAAAAATGGGGATAGTACCTTCAACCACCTCAGTTGGGTCGGGGACTTGTTGTTGGTCAATGGCATAGACCCTAGCTGGAACTCTGGGTCGACTTCTTGATGCACTAGTTTGGCTGGAGTTCGGTCTACCCACTTGTCGGGTCACAGCTTCCCCTTGAAGCCTCGGGCATGCAGTTAATTGGTGTCCGATACTACCCCACCTGAAACACCTTCCTGTCTTCTTCCAACATTCATCCTCAGTATGATTCAATCTCCCACAGAAATTACATGTTACGTTGGGAGTGGATACCTGACTTCCTTGCGAGACATTCCTTGGTGGTCCCCTTCCACTTGAAGCTCCTCTGGACCCCACTCCTCTAGAAAATGCTTCCCTCACCACAGACCCTCTCGATGCTCCGAAGGGTTTACTCCACCCATACCTCTTCCAAACTTGAGAGTTGGAGCACCTCCATCCGATGGTCCACGACTACTGCTAGAAGTGTTCCTTTTTTGTGCATTAAAGGATCTGACTTGAGCCTTTGCCCCTTCAACCCTCTGGGCTTTCTTAATGGCTTCACTAAAACTATTGACTTGGGCAGCCACCAAAATTTCTTGTATCTCTACATTCAACCCTTGCACAAACCTCCTAATCCTCCTTTGTTCGGTTGCCATTAACTCAGGAGCAAATCTTGACAGTTTGGTAAAGAGTGTCTCGTATTCCGTGACACTTAACATCCCTTGCTTAGATATAATAAAATCATCTTCCCTCTTCTGCTGGACTAGTGGGGAAAGAAACTTGGCATTAAACTCTCTAGTAAAATTCACCCAAGTTTTAGGGATTTGCTCTCTTTCCCATTTTACCCTTACCATACTCCACCATGATCGGGCAATTCCCTCAAACTGAAATACAGCAAATGATACTTGCCTCTCCTCCGTATAATCCAAAGCAGCAAAAATGTCAGAAATTCTTTCTAACCAATCCTCAGTAGCTTCAGGGTCGGGCCCTCTAAAGAATTTAGGTGGGAAAAACCTTTAGAATCGTTCAAGGGCTCTATCCTCACTACCCCCAAAGTTAACAGGTTGTTGTTCAGGTCCAGGGCCTTGCTGGCCAGCCATACGATCTAGTATTTCAGTCATTCGGTTAATGGCCATAGCCATTTGTTCTCCAATATTGACCTTATGTCCTTGATTTTGGTCGGTAGCTGACTCGCGGTCACCTCTAATGTTTTGAAACAGTCTAGTTCCTCGCCCTCAACCTCGGCCTCTTCTACCCTCCATGGTTCTTAAGAGAGCAGATATTTTAATATAAATATAAAATAAAATACATTATTAGAAACCAACTCAAAAAGAGACAAAGCACCTTATATACATAATTCATAATGAGAGAACTGCTAAGGAGTACATTAGTTGAGCATGTTTTTAACAAAAATACACAAAACTCATATCAAGTTCTCAAGTACAATCAAACAAAAATACATTACTTGAACAGTTAGCAAGCATGCAATTACGGGGATTGAGAACTACTCTAATGGTTTCTCTCACAAAAGGCTACACAAAGTCCTAACTTCACGCTCGGCTAGTCTATCAACCCTCAGAAGCAGAAGTCTCGGAGCTAGCACTCTCCAACGAGTCAGATTCCAAATATTGGGGATTTGCATCAGCTATAACAGCATCCCCCACAGACTCACTCCTCAAATCTCCTCCCATATCTGCATCACTAGGGGACTGATTGGCTAAATCCTCCTCAGCCTGATTAGCCTCGAGCGCCCTCCTCTATCAGGGTCTCGCACTCAGCTACGATGCCCTCGGCTCGCTCTCGAGCCACTCTCACAACTCTAGCCACTCGCTTGTTAGCCAAGCGAACCTTCTCCTCAAGCTCACGGATCTGAGTAGCCTGATCCTCCGCCATAGTCAACAACCTGGCCACCTTCACCCATAACTCCCCGGTAACCCTAGTCAGGGTCCTCCTCTCACGATAGATCGCCAGAACTACCTCGTCAGGATATGCATGCGTCTTCCAACACTCGCAGGGTTGTAAGCCATGCGAGCACTTCCGGGACTCAATCGGTAAGAAACCGCAGGATGCATATGTCCAGGCACATTACCATCGCCACCAAACTCCATAACCTACAAAATAAACTCCATTAGAACTTAATCAAACTTAAGTATCATTAACACTTAAACATAAGCAATAGCCATCACCTAAAATTTCTTTCTAACCTACTAAACTCTCAAATAACTTAAAATTTCTAATTCTAACCAAATCATTCAAACCTAGGCTTTGATACCACCTATGACAGCCCCATCTCTCTCTAGGGCATACCCTAAGGTATCAGTGGACTGCCTGCCCAACTCTCGCTAGGACTCACTCACACAAATGATACTTTATTCTCCAAAGATACAATTAATGTACCAATTCCAACTCATAAGTAACCCATAACCAAACTACTTCGATCTTACAAACCAAAGTACATATAGTACAATTAGGAAATTATCTTACAAATCCCAAAATGTAAGTCGAGGTACTTGACATACATATAAAAGTTTAGATATCAAATCTCAAATACAACAATCCAGCTCCTTAAAAAAAATTCAAAAGATCACAATCAACCCTAATGAGTGGCGTCGTCAATCGGGTTCTCAGTCCCTGTTAAGGAAAACAAATTTAATGAATGAGCTAAGCTCAATGAGTTCCAAAAGACATGCAAATCACATAAAACATATGATATTTCACTTCAAATTCACATTTAGAATCAAGCAAGTAAAGAAAGCGAATAACATCACAATAGTAGGCTATGGGTAGCTCTCAGGAGTTAAGGTCCTCGAAACTGGAGCACGTCCACGGATTAGAACACAAACCATGTAGTTGACACTCCGTCAACTTTCACATATAAAAACCAAGTAGACAACCACTGTCTCCTTACTCCACTAAAACCCCCAATCGAGCCCGCCCGCCTAACGGGAATTTTTATATTTGTGTATTGCTCTTCAAAAGGGACAAGGCCTTATGCCAAGTTCAGAACACACAACACGTCACGTAGCCCAAGGTTCGCTAAATCTCCTCGACCTGAGCTATTCCAATGGCTCGATTCGATAACTTACCAAGGGGATTTAATAATTCTCAAGAATAACAAGTACAAGACAAGTCACATCACATCACGAATTCAAACATATTTCATATCACGTCACGAGATTTAAGTTCAATAACACGTCTAGAAATTCAAGACATACTTGCAATTCAAGTCAAGAAACATGCATGGAAACTCACCAAAGTTGCAATATTCAGTCTCCAAGTTTGGATCTGTTTCAAACTCTTTCCCACTTCCTATAAACAAGTAAAGAGAAGAAATAAGTTTCACTTCACTAATAACGAAACTAAACACAAATAAACTTAGCCATTTGTTTGAGCAAAATGCTTCCCAAAATTCCTCCAACTTTGCTCGAGTGAAAAAGTAGTCACTTGAGTCGAAAATCATCGTAAAAGATTCCATTTTCAAAACAATACAACATTTAAACAAAATACTCTATCGATGTACTCCATACTCGCAACTTCTAAATTTTTAGAACAAGGAAGTAAAATGAGGTCTTTCACCTCAAAAATCACCCGTTCGAGTTTAAACTTAACACTAAACTTAAATCAAGGTTTTAACACATGTTTAGAACAATTTTCACCAAATCTTAATGTACAAAATTCATGAAAAATTGATAAAACATTTCAAAACCCTCAAATCTGTCCAAATAGCACATTTACCCAAAAATTAGTGAAAACTCAACTTTTCACCATTAAAGTTCAATATTTTATGTTCTCTATGAACTTGTTGCAATTCTTGATATGAAATAGTTAGCCATGATTATATTCTCTATGATTTTACTAGTTTGAGAACTTTTACTTGCTATTTATGCATGATTCGCCACCAACTATGAATCGTTTAATGCTTGTTGAGCAATTCAAGTTGCTTTCAAGTAGATCTTGGTTCATAAACACTTGTCTTATTCTCACGAAAGTAATGAATATAGTTGGTTGGAATTTCATAGTTTCATTGAACTTATTTAACTTGGTTTAATCTTTTCTCTATGAAAATAGATCAAGGAAGAATTCCAAGGAATTAAGAAAAATTGGTAAAAGCAGTTTGTTCAATACATGCTCATTGGCAAAAATGAGGACATGCATTAGGAAGTTATTCTTGACAAAACATTGGACTAAAAGTATAATTAACCTAACTAACTTCTAATCTTGACTTAACAAGGGACTCTAATTCTAGGATTCCTTTTACTTGACTCTTAAACTAACTCTATCTAATTTATTAGTTTCTTTACTTTATTTCTTTTTAAATGACTGTCAAAAAGGTTGGTTCTACCATCTTATTAGTCGGTTTTATTGCTGTTCTTGTAATTACCACTAAAGGGTCGATACTACAGCCCTAATGGATGGTTTTAAGAGCTTTATTTCTACGGCTAGTTATACCAGCTATTTTCCTCGCTTATCTTTTAAGTTACAAGGACGGTTGTAATGCTTGCCTCTCTTTTATTTATTATTTGTCTAGATAATAAAGCAAGTAAATAATCCTTAGTGTTTGCTAATTCTAGTCCATATAGGATCAACCCTACTATCCTATACTCGTTGATCTGTATACTTGTGGTGAAGGATAATTAGATTAAAGATTTGGTATAAAAATGCCCTACCAAGTTTTTGGCGCTATTGCCACGGACTAAGGATCAAACCTAGACTAATTTTTAAAACTAGGACTAGGCACATCATTAGAGTTACAGCAATTTTATTAATCTAGATATCGTTATTTTATCTTTTTATTGCTTTGTTTCCTTTTTTTATATACTAATATCTTCACCAAGGTGTTAAGTTGCCTCTGCATTTAAGCATCACACGAAGAGGAAGAAGATGTTCCCAACAAAGACAAGAAAAAGTGTGGAGTGTAGGTGAAACATCCATTGAACAAGAAATAGATGAAATGTTCCAAACAAAGACAAGAAAAGTTGGAGAGTGTAAGTGAAACATCCATTGAACAAGAAATAGATCAAATGGTAGAGCAAAGGCGAGTTTTGAGAGATTATGTCTTGCTGAATGAATCTGGTGCTCAAAAGAGTATAGCAACGTCAGCAATCAATGCAAATAATTTTGAAATTAAGCTCGCTCTCATCCAAATAATTCAACAAAACCAATTTGGAAGAAATGCAACGCAGGATCCTAACATGCATCTTGTAAAGTTCACAAATTTATATGGTACAATGAAAATAAATAGAGTAAGTGATGATACAATTAAACTGTTGGAATTGATCCTAAGTTTTGATGATAACAAAACAAAATGATTTGGACTAATGTTTTTATGTGAGAATTATGTTAGAACAGGTCCTTGATTCATTGGAAAAGAAAAGAAATCAATTCAAGATGAATTGAGAAGGTTTTAACTTATCGGACGCTTGAATGCTAGTACCGGACGTCCGATGGACAGGGGATGTATCGGACACTCCTATCGGACGCATATCATCATCATCGGATGTCCGATAGAATTAAAGATGAAATCCAAGCTCTCTGACCAGCATCGGACACAAGCTTCATCGGAAGCACAAAACCCATCAGCCGTCCGATAAAGATCGAAACAACCTATCGGACGCACAACATTGTGTCGGACGTCTGATAGCTCCAACGGCTATTTTTTAATAGCCATATTTTTGACCATTGGAGAGTTTCTTGAGGCCATTTCTCACACTCTATAAATACCCACAAGTTCAAGAGGATAAAAGACTTTTGCCTACATGAAATACAATCTTACAAGTGAAATATTTGGGTAGAAATATTCTTTGTTTGTTGTATAGGTGTGGGAAAAGTGGGGTTTGTGAGGTTACTCTTTAGGAGGAGTAAAACCTTAGTGAAGGTTGCCTCACTTGTAATAGTAGTTCTTAATTGGTTGAGTAATCTTTCAATTGCAACTTGTTGAGGGTTAACTAGGATAGTTGTAAAACTCCTTGGCTCAACTAAAGGGCTTTAGGGTGAGGAAGGAGTGAACTTTCACTTATACAAGTTGGTTAGCTTCACCTTTGTAGACACCAAATTTTGACTATTTCATTTGTTTTCTTATGTTTTTATCTATTAATGTTTAGTTATTTATTTTTGAATATTCTAACACATTTTCCTCATTTTTGTAGGTTTTTCTTAAAAAAAAAAAAAGAGAGAAAAGTCAAAAACGCGGACCAGTTACGCGGATAAGTCCGCGTAACTAGTCCGCGTAACCTGATCAGAAGCGAAAAAAAATGACGCGCGGATTCTTCCAGAACTCGGATCATCCTTTTCCAGCTGTAATTTCCGATGCTTGAACGATAAGAAACCTATTTAAACATTTCCCAACTCGCCCCTAACCCCTAACAACTCATCTAACGTTCAAAATTAGCTCACCTCATCCCAAGAACATCAAAACCCTTAGTTCTAGGTTTGGTGGCTATAAATAGCCTAGATTAGGGTTTAACAAGAGAGGTTGGAAATCTGAGAGAAAAAGAGGCAATTAGGAGAGCTTTGAGAGAGAAAAAAGCGTAAGAAAGGAATTGGAGAGAAAAAGAAAAGAAAGAAGAAAGGGAAAAGCTAGGGTTTCATACTTGGGAAGATTATTCTTGGAATTTCTGGCCTCCTCCTTCGTTTAGATTCAAGATTCGATTCGGTAACATCCTTCTACTTTATTTACCGTTTTTGATCGTAAAATTATGGAAATTTGGACCTTTGGTGGAACCAAGGTCTTGAATAGTTTTTCTTTGAGTTTGTGATATTTGATGATGATTATCAGTTGTTATATGAGCATGTTGTGTTTATAAAGCCTTGGTAAGGCTAGTAGATTTGTTTTTACGTTTAAAATCAGACGTTTGATGCTTACGTGATGATCTTTGTTGTGATTCCCGAGAAATTTCTGGAAAAATGTTCTTCGTTTTGAAGATGTGAAGAAATGCGGACTACTTATGCTGGATAACTGGCGTAACGGTCCGCGCTTCCTCTTGAATGTTTGAAGTTGTGAAGAAACGCGGACCTCTTGCGTGGACTACTTAGCGCTTTGTTTGAATACTTGAAGATGTGAAGAAATGCTTTGTTACGCAGCCGGTCCGTAACAATCCTCGTTTCTAACCTAACAGTTCTTCCCTTCCCTTTGCTTGTCTATTTGATGATGTCGATGTTTAAGATTCGGCCTTCTTCGGTTTTAGTTTGTTTTGACATGATCCGAATGCTTGTGTTTGATGTTTTAAATAGATCCCTTGCCTCTGAAGATTTTGTTTGTGATGTTGTCTGAAAAACTGGAAGCAACCTTCCTGGTATTTTGAAGATGGGAAGAGACGCGACGGTTCTGGTGAGTCCTCGTTTCGTCAGCGTTTCCCTCGGTCTTTGATTTTTGCATGCTTGGTGTGTTGCTGCTCCGTCAGCGTTTCTACTCCGTAACCTCTCTTTCGTATTCTGCTGATATTTCCTGCTCTTTTGTTCCAGAATTTTACTCTATTTCCTAGTATTATCTGTGTTGCTTGCAAAATCTATTTAGATACCCTCTCTTGGAATTTTTGATTGGTTTTTCCTTTAAATTGGTACCTTGATCCCTTTTGTTGATATTGAGTCTTAGATAACCATTCCCCTCATTTAAGGATTCAATTAAGGCCTCACATCAAGGGATGGTAACTTCTTTCCCATATTATGTGCTCATTATGTGTTTTTGCATGATTTTGCATGTTTTAAATTAAGTTTTCCTTTGCTTTTATTCATGTCTAGTCTTTATTTATGTTATTTAAATTGTTGAGTAAATCATTTGGAGGCCTTGGATGCCAAGTTGTAATAGATAGGTTTAATTTTGGCAAAAAAGTGTATTTATTCTAGAAAATGTAATAGTTAGATTATTATTCCGAATTTTTCCCCCTTAGAATGTATTTAGGTTCCCCCCCCAATGTAATAATTAGGTTTTATATGCTTATTTTGCATGCTTGCATGATTATGTGTTTATTTGCTTTCCTAGGGCCTTGCATCTAGACATTATGCCTATGTGTTACGTGTTTATGTGTTTTAAGTGTTTATTTGCTTTATTTTCATGTCTACATGTTTATTGTGTAAATATATTGACGTCACCACACTAGTCCAACGCTAGTTGTGGCCTTCCCCTTCGATTTCTCACTAATCCAATGTTAGTGAGAACCTTTTGACGAGGGCTAGTCCAATGCTAGACCCTTAAAACGTCGTTCATGCATTAGATACAAATTTCACACACTTTCCACTTTTAGAGTTTCTTTCCCATTTTGCATGTCACTATTCTCCCATCCCGTATGCGAAGCATCTCATTTAGTTTTCTTTTTATTAGATTAGTGCATTTAAGGCATTACCCTTTGAAATAGGGAAAAGAGCGAGTATGGCTTCCTAGCCTTAGCACGCTTCTATTTCCTTCTATGAAAAGGAAGATTTGAAGTCACGAACTTAGTCCCCCGCACCCGTTATATTGCATTATCCCTCTTTAGGACATACATGTGCATTGGTTCTATAAAAATCATTCTTTTAAAAGTCAAGTTTCTTCTTCATGTTTTAGCAATTCAAAATAAAAAAAAACCATTTTTCTTAAAAATTGCATCTTTTGAAAAATTCAAGTTCCTCTTTGCACTTAAAATTGATCTTTTCAAAAATCCAATTTCATTTTCCCTTGAGATTTTATAAAAATTGCACTTCTTTTGAAAACCCTATTTTTCTGTTTGTTCGAGTCTCATCATTTGCATTCTTCGTGACCTTCTCGAGGGATCAAACTTGGATGACACAACTAATGTGGTCAATTCCAATCACACCTCAAGGAGACATTTTGCCCCTCTCGATCCAACATTAGGTCTAGGTTTTGCATCCATATAGATGACATCCAAATGTGATAAATTTTAAAGTTAGAATTAGGAAATTTTCAACTAAATCTTGCAACTAGCTTTGGCTAGGTTAGAAGGGTGCCTTAGAAACGAGTAACATCGAATCTTTGCCTTCCCTTCTTTCAACCGTGACCCCCGAACCTTTTTCTCTAGTTTTTCAAAGACCTGGAGTCGTCTAAAAAGGGTTTTCTTAGTTTATTTTCATTAATTAAAATTTTTGGGTGACTTGGTACACCTAAACTCCATACCAAGTGGCGACTCCAAACTTTTCTAAAACCCTTTTCTAGACTTTGTTTTTTTGGGTCCAAACTGTCGCATTTTTTGTAGTCCCATGACCCCTTTCCCTTTCTTTTTTTTTCAAAAATCAAATCTTTCCCTTTTCTACCAACAACAACATTTGAAAAAAAAATGGGGCGCGACAGCTTGGCGACTCCACTGGGGACTTTCCTAAGAGGGTCCGAGCACTTGATTTAGTTGATTATTTCTTTTTCTAACTTTCTTATATATCACATTTGGATGTTTTAGGTTGCATTCCTTTTTCTTTTCTCTTTTAGGGTTTTCCCGTGCAATCACTCCTTACACATCGCGTACATGATGAATGAATTATTGTTTATTTATTTACTTGTATCGCGCTTTGCATTTGGGGTGGGTGTGCATCTACCCTAGAGCCTCGAAAATGTTTGATGTTTGAATCCCTCCTCTCAAAGGGAATCACTTTCATACGTGCATATGTATTTTACTTTGACCCTACTTTTTTAACTTTTAGTGGCTTGTCACGCCACTCTTCCCTATTAGGATTAGGATCGATCCACTTGGACATGTGGCCGTGGCACGACGTGCACATAGCAATGTCTAGGGGATCACTCGAACCACCGACTTGAGGCATTTGGATTGATGACCTTTTGCCTTTTGGTCTGAAGGTTTGGGAGCCTGTAACCTTTATCGAGTCTAGATGCATTAGTGAGCTCAACTTCATGCATCCATGTTAGAATTGCCTAGGGGAGAGTCTACCTTACCCTATTAAGGATTACTAGACACGAGAGGAGGGATTTCACCCCTCTTTATTTTTGTGCAATTTGTTGCTCCAACGTGTTATGTGATATCTGTTTATTAAACTAACCTTTTGTTGTCTTTTCTTGCATTTCACAAACTCTAGAAGATAAGAGTTTTGGCACTCTTTTAAGACAAGCCATCCTTCTAGATAGGCTATTGCACGTTTGAATTTATTGCATTTAAGTTGTAATGGCATTCACTTTTAGGCTTACCCCGGCATTCAAATGGGGCTCCTATAGGCCATGTTTCATTTTGCACTTTTACTTGCTTCAATAAACTGGCATCATGCATAAACTATAGAGGGAATGCCGCATAGGGAATCCCGTGTTAGGAATAAAACTACCCTTGTGTCTCGGATATATAATCCAATAAGACTTGCATGTTTATGTTTTCAGTAACATCCAAAGGGGTGGTGCACAAGGTAAGGTAGGGTCCGATCCTTTCTATGATGACGCCCAAAGATATGGAGTGACCTTCACATGCTAGAAATATAAACCTCTAGTAATCATTTTTTGGCCATTTTATCCAAGTTGGTAAAATCCCATGCATAAGGACACTAAATCGAAAAAAATTCACAAATAATTGTTGAGATAATGATTTTATCAAGGCCAAATTTTGATTTTAGAAGGCTTATGAGCTAGTGTGTTGCAAATAAAATGGAGATGTGGAGTTACAGGTGAGCAATAAACCCAGTCGACTTTTGAGTAAACCATCAATCCCGTCCAATCTATTTGAGCTAGATCCATATTTCCCTCAAGAATAATCCTTTTCATGCTAAATTAACCTTTTAACCTCTCTTTACATATCAATTAAAGTAATGAATCCATTCGAACTTCGTCCTCATAATGTGCCAAGCGGCATATTCTTTTGGTCAACCACGTGGATCGATTACTAATCGCATATCAGCAGTGATCGGACCCATCGGTATTGTATGGTGCAGAGGATTGCATTTTTCATGCTAGGCCTACCCTTGGCATAAAAGGGCTCCCCTCTAGGACATGCATCCGAATTATATAAGCAATCACTAACTTCGTTCTTTTTCCTTTTTTTCAAATAAATCTCTGCAGCTCCCCTTTGGAAATAAGCGCCTAAAGTGTATTTCTTTTCCCATTCAGGTACTTTTAAAATAGCTTCAGCCCCATCGTTACCGTTCTAAAGCAAAAGCTCAAAGCAGCCCGTAAGCATGAGTTACGCACTGAGAGGCTTGGATAGAATACTTTGGTCACCGCCTGATTTTGCTGCGTTGGGAGCTCAGTTAAGTGAAGTACTGGGAAGGTTTAATGAGATGAGCGCCGAGATGGCCGCGCAAAGGCGTGTAATTGATCAGTTGGTGGCCAACAGTAGTGGAGGTGGTACCTCGAATGATCATGAACACTTTGTTAGCATTCCCCCGCTGACAAGTAATCCACCCCTTTTCTCGACCAATATTCAAACCACTCTTGTTCCACCTATTCCTAACCTTCATGAGATTGCTTTCTCTCACCATAACACCGGTTTTCCATACGCTCACCCTGACTATGTCTTGCTGAGCCCAACCAAAAAGGCAAATCCTCATACTCAATCCCAGATCACCTTAAACATACCTCCCAGTCATACCAAGTCTCATCTTCCTAACACGGAACCCTTTGTATGGGACATTGCCTCTCAAGGAAGGCCAGAGATAGATGAGCCTGTCATGCCAGTCGACAAAGATCTGATGAAGAGATTAGACAGGTTTGAGGAGTTTATAAGAAAGAACCAAGGTCTGAACCGACATGGTGGATTGGATTACGATGATGCATTGCCTATTTCGGCGCCTACCTATGGGTTTCAAGACCCCCAAGTTCAGCAAGTATGATGGTACCGGGAATCCTAAGACGCACCTTAAAATGTTTGCCAACAAGCTTGGTAAACCAGTAGACGATGAAAACTTGCCCATGCGTCTGTTCCCTAGCCTAGAAGGGGATGCTTTGGATTGGTACTCGAACCTGAAATCTCAAGAGATCAAAACTTGGTTGGATTTGTCAACAGCTTTTGTGAAGCAGTATGAATTCAATTGTGAGTTGGCACCGACACGAACAACATTGGAAGGAATCAAAAGGAGACCCTCAGAAGATCACAAGTCATATGCCAAGCGATGGAGAAAGTTGGGCTAAAGTTGAGCCTCCCATGAGAAGAAGAGATTGTTACTTTCATCAAGGCACATGACCCACCTTATTTTGAAGAGATTTTTGAATGGGAGTTCTTTTGCTACAATTGTCAATAAGCTGGAGGAGTATGATGAGTTTGTTAAAATAGGAAAAATTGTCAATGTGACCGCCCTGAAACAGCAATTGGAAACATTGCAAGGGCAAAATGGCAATGGGAGGAAACTCCCATTTAAAAAGAATGAAGGAGAAGCTGCTTTTGTGTGGGATCAGAACCCATCTCTCAGGCCCAGGGCTCGGAGTCACCCCACCCATTCAAGCTCATACTTACCTTATCCTTACCATCAGCCTGTTTATCACACCGCCGCCCAAATGCCTCACCCCCGACCTATTTATTTGAATTCCCCATCTTCGCCTTCAACTTCCCAACCTATCTCCTACCCCCGTCAAAACTATGCTCCTAGACCTGCTCCACAAAATCCTGTCCAAAATTCTTTTGAGCATAAGGAAATGCAAAACCAAAAAACCTTTCGGACTTTCACTAATTTGGGCCGCCCCATTGACCAGCTGTATGAGCAGTTGAAGGCCGTTGGAAAAATTGGCACTGTCCCTCCCAAACTGTATCCCCGAGGACTCCCTACTGGGTATGATCCCCATGCTATCTGCACTTACCATTCTGGAAGTCCGGGGCATTCGACGATTAATTGTTGGGCTTTGAAGCATAAAATTCAAGACATGGTGGATGCCGGGGACATAGTTCTGAGAAGAAAGAAAGAGCAAGGGCCGAACGTCAATAGGAACCCTCTCCCGGAACATAAAAACGTCGTTGGAATGATCAGTGTGGAGGAGGAGTTTGTTGACCATGCTCAGTTCATTAAGGAAGAAGATAAGGTGATGGTGGTGGACCATTTAAGGAAAGGTCTGATGATGATATAGAGACAAGGTTATCTCAACTGTTTGTCGGGGTTACCTTTGATGCCGATCCTACGGAGAACGTGGAGTTTCCTTTGATTCCTCAAGAAGCCATACAAAATTGGGATACCGATTGTCTGCCTGCTCAGATGAGGTTTCGGTAAATCTGAGGGGATTGTCCTTAAAAAATGAATCATGTTTTAATATCTATCATTTCTTCAAAAACAATGCATTTGTTATTTTACTTTTTGCTTGTTTAAAATTATGCCTTTAATTGTGCTCCCATGGTATTATCTGTCATCTTGCTCTTTGCCAAATGAAGTGAAATTTCTCTTTTGTCCTTCAGTTATGTTCCACTCATTTTACTTTCGCACATTTATTTTATTTGCTCTTAGATGACTACAAATAAAAACCCTTGACCCTTGGATGTCGCCATTTTGGAATTTGATGGACGAAAATTCTGATATCTCATGAACTTGGATGTCATCATTTGTAAGATGATCGAAAAACACCGAGATTGGCTTGAGAAACTACTTTTTGTCATGTAGAATTGCAATCAGGATTTTTATTGGGGCAACACCTTACTCTCTCATGCATGGGATGGAAGCGTTATTACCTGCTGAAGTTGAAGTCCCATCTTTGCGCATTCTATTGGAAGCTCAGTTGGAGGAAGCCGAGTGGACCAAGCAACGTCACAAGCAACTGTCTGTGATCGATGAAAGAAGGTTGAATGCCATTTGTCATGGGCAATGTTACCAGCAGAGGATGGCTCGGGCTTATAACAAGAAAGTTAGACCTCGCAGGTTCAAAGTGGGGGACAAGGTTTTGAAGCAAATCTTTCCGATACAAGAAGAAGCTAAGGGGAAATTCGCTCCGAATTGGCAAGGGCCGTTCATTATTCAAAAGGTGCTACCTGGAGGAGCAGTGGTTCTCATGGAGATGGACGGACAGATTTTTCCTCAACCAATCAATTCAGACATGTGTAAAAGATTTTTCATATGATTGAGCAAAGTTTTCTTTAGAAATGGCCGCAAAAAGGTGGTCTGAAAAGCCAACATTCTTTTCCTTTTCGTTTAAACACTTCAACCCCCAGTTTTCTTATTTGAGCCTATAAAAGAACAGTTAATTATTTAACAAAACCCCCTGAGAATTGCAAACCCCAAACTGGGGCAAATTTTATTTTAAAAAAAAAAAAATTTTTTGCATTCAAGTTCTGAACTTGCCCCTACATCACACTTAACCCCCTTGCAAAAGCCTAGTGTTATAGACCTCCACCTTTTTGTAAAAATTTCTGAAAAGAACTTTCTTAATCAAAAGGTAAATAATGCAAATACATTCCCTCTAAATCTTGTCAGAAGGGATTGTCTCACTGATGCCACCATTTTAACAAACATGTTTAAATTGACGAAAGTTGGGAGTTAAGTCTGTCTATTTTACCTTATCAGTCAACTTCAGTGCAAATCTGAAAGGGTACTAAGGCAAGTTTTGAGAAGCAACAGTGCAAGCAGAAAGGAAAGGTTCATGGGACAAGGGAAGCCAGTGATTACATTTATCAGGGTTATCTTATATCAACCACTCCCTTGCCGTCCGTAAATTCCAAGGAGATGATATCCAAAGGGGTCGAGTGCGACGCTTTTGTTTTAAATAGTTTTCTTGGCGTTTGGTTTTTTATTGATTTAAAATGTCATGTTTAGCATTCATTCTATGGTCATGATGTCATTTTAAAATAAATTTTTTTTCCTTCGCACAAATTTTTGCACATATTTTCATCAAAAGGGCACTTTCATCAAAGGACAATCCTCTTAGTTTACCATGAAGGTATGGGTGATATGGGTTCAGAAGCAAGCAGAATGACAGAACAGATCTGCACCGGTAAAGCAAAAGGAATTCAGTTGACACCGCTCATCGACGTCCAAGAACTCATGTTTACGGGCTGCTTGAGATAAAAGGGTAGAACGGTGGCGGCGTTATCATTATTTTTCACCATTTCTTTTCTTTTGCAGAGAAGCAGGGACGAGAGACCAATCGGTCCAATCGAGGAAGCTAGCTTTATTTTTTGAATAAATGTTCAGATTGTATGATTAAATCATTTTGAAGATTGATTAATTGCAAAATTGAGGAAGGACAAGCGCCTTTTCGGAAAAATTTGGAAACGGGGTTTCATGCACACACTACTGGGTGTTATAACCCACAGTTCTTTTCAAATTCTTTTCTTCTGAAATGTGGCATGCCTCGATGTTCCGCCTGAGCAACCTGTCCCAGAGGCCACCGCAGGCGATGATGGAGTTGAGGGGGGGGATGGATCCGCCCCCTGATTTGCAGTTTATTCTATTCTTGCTCTATTTCTTTTTTATGTTTGATCTTGTGTTTTGATTTTTAGACATAGGTTTAACGGTTAGAAATACTTTTGATTAAATTGCTGCATCAAGATGTATTTGTTTGTTTAAATTTGGCTCTTCTGTGCTTATGTGTGTAAAAAAAAAAAAAAAAAAAAACTTTGTCTAAATTGCACATTTGCCCCATAAATTGATTTGTTCTTCGAAATTTGATTCAAAAAGGGTGCAAATGTCCAATTTTGGTTGCAATTGCTTTCATCCTTCTGAAATAAAAGCCCGTGTGATGCGAAAAATCCTTTTTCCATCTTACTCGGAAATAATTGTTATGTGATTAAGACATTGGCATTTTAGAAAGTATGTTTTGTAAAATAGGAAAAATTATGCCTCAGTTGTTTTCTTATTAAATGAGATTTCTTCTTTTATTGGATTTTACAAGAAAATGATTGATATAGTTGGCAAATGATCCTTTTTCACCTGATATGCTAAAAAAAAAAAAAGAAAAAGAAAAAAAAAGAAAGAAAAAAAAGAAAAAAAGCAAGAAAAAGCAGCAAAGTGAGAACCAAAGTTCTACTCCAATGATTCTAGTACTAAGTAACCGGAGGTTTAGCATCTACAAATGTTAACTTTCACGTAAAACGGTGCTTGAATTACGAATATGCAAAGCAGTTTGAAAAAGTAAAATGTTGAGTAACCGGGGATCTTCGCCTAAAAGTGTTGATTTTCGCGTCAAAAGACATTTTTACTATTTGAGCAAGAAGGCATATGTCGAGTAACCGGGAGTCTTCACCTAAAAGTGTTGATTTTCGCGTCAAAAGGCATTATTGCAATTTGAATAAGAGGATGTGTTTCAGTAAATCCTTTTTAGCAGTAAAATCTGAGAAAATATGGAAAAGGCAAGCTTGAATTGACTATATGAGTCGTTTGATTGCAAAATTTGGTGAAAGTGAGAAATCAAGCTTGATTTGTTAAAATTGAGGTATAATTGTCTCTCTTTTGCTTGATATTATGAGTACTTGATGCAAATTGAATAATTGCATAACAATGTTTTGCCTAGTTTATGAGGATTTGGATTTCCAAGATCACATGGTTTATTTCAATCCCATAAATTGTTTGGATGAATATTTCCTATCACTTGAAAACAAGCAATGTTTCACAAACACGAATATCTGATGAATATGTTTTATTGCATGTTTTTCATACGTTTTAGTCATTTAATGGACAACAGCTATGATCACAAGAGTTTTTTATATTTTATGATTAAAAAAAAAAAGAAAGAAAAAGAAAAGAGAAGAGGAACTGAATTTCCATGGACTAATTGGTTAATATTTCATGACTTCTGCAGGGTTAACGATTCAGTTGACACTGGAGCAATTTTGTTTTGAGAGAAGTGCTCTCCAATTTTGGATAATGCATTCAAAATTAGTTTTGCCGGAAAAGGTTTGCAGATCAAGACGATGGCAACATATGTGGATTTGTTCCAACCCTGCAGAGGAAAGATTCAGTTACACTTTTCAATTTTGCAAAATCCGTCAATTATCAAAAAAAAAAAAAGAAAGAAAAGAAGAAAAAGAAAAAAAAGTCATTGTTCCTATCAATCACTTACTTTTCAAGTCAAGAAAATCAAAAATCAGAATTGCACCATTTCATCGAGTGCATCATTACTTGCATTTTACATTTATCATGTTTGAACAACCTGTGTTTTATTTTTCAAAAGTCTGGCAACCCAGAATTTATGTTTCAATTTATGTTTCCATTTCTCCCATTTAGTCATTCAGGCTTGGGTCCAATCCCACTGAATAGTATGTCTAGTCATTCAGGCTCGGGTCCAATCCCACTGAATAGTATGTTTTAGTCATTCAGGCTCGGGTCCAATCCCACTGAATAGTATGTTTAGTCATTCAGGCTCGGGTCCAATCCCACTGAATAGTATGTTTCTAGTCATTCAGGCTCGGGTCCAATCCCACTGAATAGTATGTTTAGTCATTCGGGCTCGGGTCCAATCCCGAATAGCATATCTGCATTTTCCCATCTAGTCATTCTGGCTTGGATCCAATCCCACTGAATAGTCTAAATTTGGAAAGAATTTAAATTTCTGTTGGCTGCTGTCTCAGCCCTCGCCAGGCACCCTTCTATCTCTTTGCTTCAATTTAAATTTCTGTTGGCTGCTGTCTCAGCCCTCGCCAGGCACCCTTCTATCCCCTTGCTTCAATTTAAATTTATGTTGGTGAGTCTCAGCCTCCGCCGGGTACCCTTCTATCTCCCATTCTTCAATTTAAATTTCTGTTGGTGAGTCTCAGCCTCCGCCGGGTACCCTTCTATCCCCCTTCTTCAAATTTAAATTTCTGTTGGTGAGTCTCAGCCTCCGCCGGGTACCCTTCTATCTCCCATTCTTGATTTTAAATTTCTGTTGGTGAGTCTCAGCCTCCGCCGGGTACCCTTCTATCTCCCATTCTTGATTTTAAATTTCTGTTGGTGAGTCTCAGCCTCCGCCGGGTACCCTTCTATCTCCCATTCTTCAATTTAAATTTACATTGGTGAGTCTCACCTACCCTTCTATCCCTTCTTCAAATTTAAATTTGTTGGTGAGTCTCACCTCACCCTTCTATCCCCTTCTTCAAATTTAAATTTGTTGGTGAGTCTCGACCTCACCCTTCTACCTCCCCTTCTTGATATTTCAAATTCCTGTTGGTGAGTCTCAGCCTCCGCCGGGCACCCTTCTATCTCCCGTTCTTGAATTTTACAAGTTTTAGTACTCAGTTCATCATAGTTCATTTGCATTGGAACTACGTTTGACCTGATTCTCATGGCGAGATACGTAGGTAACTCTATACGAGTTCGGTCACATTATGCATTTTTGTTTGAAAATTGGCAATTTAACATTCCTGTTGTTTACAATGGTTCAGATACAACCAGCGAAACCAGGTGAGCATTTGGTGTCTACGTCTTTGTCTAGAGTTTCTTCGAAACTCCGACAAAGAGGGGCAAGCTGTAGACACCAAATTTTGACTATTTCATTTGTTTTCTTATGTTTTTATCTATTAATGTTTAGTTATTTATTTTTGAATATTCTAACACATTTTCCTCATTTTTGTAGGTTTTCTTAAAAAAAAAAAGAGAGAAAAGTCAAAAGCGGACCGATTCTGTGGATAAGTCCAGCGTAACTAGTCCGTAATCGAAAAAAAAAAATGTGATTCTTCGAACTTCGGATCATCCTCTTCCAGCTGTAATTTCCGATGCTTGAACGTTAAGAAACCTATTTAAACATTCCCCAACTCGCCCCTAAACCCTAACAGCTCATCTAACGTTCAAAATTAGCTCACCTCATCCCAAGAACATCAAAACCCTTAGTTCTAGGTTTGGTGGCTATAAATAGCCTAGATTAGGGTTTAACAAGAGAGGTTGGAAATCTGAGAGAAAAAGAGGCAATTAGGAGAGCTTTGAGAGAGAAAAAAAGCAGAAGAAAACGGCTGGGAATTGGAGAGAAAAAAGAAAAGAAAGAAGAAAGGGAAAAGCTAGGGTTTCATACTTGGAAAGATTATTCTTGGAATTTCTGGCCTCCTCCTTCGTTTAGATTCAAGATTCGATTCGGTAACATCCTTCTACTTTATTTACCGTTTTTTGATCGTAAAATGCGGAAATTTGGACCTTTTGGTGGAACCAAGGTCTTGAATAGTTTTTCTTTGAGTTTGTGATATTTGATGATGATTATCAGTTGTTATATGAGCATGTTGTGTTTATAAAGCCTTGGTAAGGCTAGTAGATTTGTTTTTACGTTTAAAATCAGACGTTTGATGCTTCCGTGATGATCTTTGTTGTGATTCTTGAGAAATTTCTGGAAAAATGTTCTTCACGTTTTGAAGATGTGAAGAAACGCGGACTACTTGCGCGGATAACTTCGCGTAACGGTCCGTGTTTCCTCTTGAATGTTTGAAGTTGTGAAGAAACGCGGACCTCTTGCGTGGACTACTTGTAACGCCCGTTCTGTTTGAATACTGAAGATGTGAAAGCGGCTGGCTTGTTACGCAGGCCAGTCCGCGTAACAATCCTCGTTTCTAACCTAACAGTTCTTCCCTTCCCTTTGCTTGTCTATTTGATGATTTCGATGTTTATGATTCGGCCTTCTTCGGTTTTAGTTTGTTTTGACATGATCCGAATGCTTGTGTTTGATGTTTTAAATAGATCCCTTGCCTCTGAAGATTTTGTTTGTGATGTTGTCTGAAAAACTGGAAGCAACCTTCCTGGTATTTTGAAGATGGGAAGAGACGCGGACGGTTACGCGGCTGAGTCCGCGTTTCCGGTCCGCGTTTCCCCTCTGGTCTTTGATTTTTGCCTGTAACGCGGACTGTGTTGCGCGGCTCCGTCCGCGTTTCTACTCTGCATAACCTCTCTGTTTCTGTATTCTGTTGATATTTCCTGCTCTTTTGTTCCAGAATTTTACTCTATTTCCTAGTATTATCTGTGTGGCTTGCAGAATCTATTTAGATACCTTCTCTTGGAATTTTTGATTGGTTTTTCCTTTAAATTGGTACCTTGATCCCTTTTGTTGATATTGAGTCTTAGATAACCATTCCCCTCATTTAAGGATTCAATTAAGGCCTCACATCAAGGGATGGTAACTTCTTTCCCATATTATGTGCTCATTATGTGTTTTTGCATGATTTTGCATGTTTTAAATTAAGTTTTCCTTTGCTTTTATTCATGTCTAGTCTTTATTTATGTTATTTAAATTGTTGAGTAAATCATTTGGAGGCCTTGGATGCCAAGTTGTAATAGATAGGTTTAATTTTGGCAAAAAAGTGTATTTATTCTAGAAAATGTAATAGTTAGATTATTATTCCGAATTTTTCCCCCTTAGAATGTATTTAGGTTCCCGCCAATGTAATAATTAGGTTTTATATGCTTATTTTGCATGCTTGCATGATTATGTGTTTATTTGCTTTCCTAGGGCCTTGCATCTAGACATTATGCCTATGTGTTACGTGTTTATGTGTTTTAAGTGTTTATTTGCTTTATTTTCATGTCTACATGTTTATTGTGTAAATATATTGACGTCACCACACTAGTCCAACGCTAGTTGTGGCCTTCCCCTTCGATTTCTCACTAATCTAATGTTAGTGAGAACCTTTTGACGAGGGCTAGTCCAATGCTAGACCCTTAAAACGTCGTTCATGCATTAGATACAAATTTCACACACTTTCCACTTTTAGAGTTTCTTTCCCATTTTGCATGTCACTATTCTCCCATCCCGTATGCGAAGCATCTCATTTAGTTTTCTTTTTATTAGATTAGTGCATTTAAGGCATTACCCTTTGAAATAGGGAAAAGAACGAGTATGGCTTCCTAGCCTTAGCACGCTTTTATTTCCTTCTATGAAAAGGAAGATTTAAATTCACGAACTTAGTCCCCCGCACCCGTTATATTGCATTATCCCTCTTTAGGACATACATGTGCATTGGTTCTATAAAAATCATTCTTTTAAAAGTCAAGTTTCTTCTTCATGTTTTAGCAATTCAAAATCAAAAAAACCATTTTTCTTAAAAATTGCATCTTTTGAAAAATTCAAGTTCCTCTTTGCACTTAAAATTGATCTTTTCAAAAATCCAATTTCATTTTCCCTTGAGATTTTATAAAAATTGCACTTCTTTTGAAAACCCTATTTTTCTGTTTGTTCGAGTCTCATCATTTGCATTCTTCGTGACCTCCTCGAGGGATCAAACTTGGATGACACAACTAATGTGGTCAATTCCAATCACACCTCAAGGAGACATTTTGCCCCTCTCGATCCAACATTAGGTCTAGGTTTTGCATCCATATAGATGACATCCAAATGTGATAAATTTTAAAGTTAGAATTAGGAAATTTTCAACTAAATCTTGCAACTAGCTTTGGCTAGGTTAGAAGGGTGCCTTAGAAACGAGTAACATCGAATCTTTGCCTTCCCTTCTTTCAACCGTGACCCCCGAACATTTTTCTCTAGTTTTTCAAAGACCTGGAGTCGTCTAAAAAAGGGTTTTCTTAGTTTATTTTCATTAATTAAAATTTTTGGGTGACTTGGTACACCTAAACTCCATACCAAGTGGCGACTCCAAACTTTTCTAAAACCCTTTTCTAGACTTTGTTTTTTTGGGTCCAAACCGTCGCATTTTTTGTAGTCCCATGACCCCTTTCCCTTTCTTTTTTTTTCAAAAATCAAATCTTTCCCTTTTCTACCAACAACAACATTTGAAAAAAAAATGGGGCGCGACACCAGGTCGAGAAGATTTAACAAATCTTGGGCTACGTGACGTGTTGTGTGCTCTGAACTTGGCATAAGCCCTTGTCCCTTTTGAAGAGGAATACACAAATATAAAAATTTCCGTTAGATGGGCGGGTCCGATTGGGGGTTTTGGTCGAGTAAGGAGACAGTGGTTATCTACTTGATTTTTATATGTGAAAATTGACAGAGTGTCAATTACGTGGTTTGTGTTCTAATCCATGGACGTGCTCCAGTTTCGAGGACCTTAACTCTTGAGAGCTACCCGTATCCTACTATTGTGATGTTATTTGCTTTCTTTATTTGCTTGATTCTAAATGTGAATTTGAAGTGAAATATCATATGTTTTATGTGATTTGCATGTTTTTTGGAATTCACTGGGCTTAGCTCATTCCTTAAATTTCTTTTTCTTAACAGGGACTAAGAACCCGATTGACGATGCCACTCATTAGGTTTGATAGTGATTTTTTGAATTTTGTTTAAGGAGCTGGATTGTTGTATTTGGAATTTGATATCTAAGTTTTTATGTGTATGTCAAGTACCTCGACTTACATTTTGGGATTTGTAAGATAATTTCCTAATTGTACTATATGTACTTTGGCTCGTGAGATCGAAGTAGTTTGGTTATGGGTTACTTATGAGTTGGAATTGGTACATTAATTGTATCTTTGGAGAATTAGGTATCATTTGTGTGAGTGAGTCCTGGCGAGAGTTGGACAGGCAGTCCACTGATACCTTAGGGTACGCTCTAAGGAGAGGTGGTGCTGTAACAGTAGAGTAGATAGATGCTAATGGCTGAGTGGTGGTATAACACCACGTTTCACTCTTCAATAAAAATCAGTCCATTCGAGGCATGTTACGGTTATCCACCATCCTCTAGGAACATTTCATGATTCGGTGATACCTACACAAATGGATATGGTGCAGCACAGAGTTTAGATTTTGTAGACGATCAATGAGCACTTGCAAGCTGCAGCAAGCTCAGCAAAGGATGAAGTATTTTGTGGACCAACATAGATTAGAAAGGCAACCTACAATTGAAGATTGGGTTTACCTGAAATTGCAGCCATATAAACAACAATCTACAGTATTTGACAATGCCTTAGACTATCCTCGAAGTTTTTTGGCCCATATCAAATCGTTGAACAAGTTGATCCTGTAGCATATAAACTACAATTGGAACCAATAGCTAAGATACATCCTGTATTGGATACATCTTGTCTTCCACGTATCTTAGTTAAAAAGAAGAATTGGTCCTATTCAGCAACCCAAAGCTGCATGAACTTGATGAGGAAGATCTTGAAGCTGTGCTGAAACGTAAAGTCATTCTCAAATATTAAAGTTTCTTATCCAATGGAATCATCTCACCAACGAAGAAGCATTTTGGGAGGATCAAGCTTTTGTTCATGCCCAGTTTCCAGATTCTCATACCTGAGGACAAGTCTTTCATAAGGGGAGGAGTATTGTTAGAAAATGAATTAGAATTAGTTAAACACTGTCATTTTCTCCAATCAGTTAGCCAGGAGATTTAAGTAGAGCGATGTCATTAGTGTAACAAAAATGCTGTTGCGAGTTTGTTAAATCCCTGATTGTAATGAAGATTTTGCAGGCTAATGACAATTACTTTCCTGACTTCTCTCTATCATTTCTTTGCCAATTTTTCTCTCTTCTTCTTTAACATGCATAGTCTATTTGTGAATGCCAAACTTCCCAATTGAGTGGCACTGCTGACATGGCATGCTGTCATTGGTCAATTGGTGATAGTCTCCCAATTAATTCCAATTAGAGTTACTGTTGCTAATGCGGCAGTTCTTCATTGGGTGATTGATGGTGGTCCTCCATTTCCTTCTTGTGATTGGTTGGTTTTGTGGCAAATCTTAATTTTTGGGTAGTTGGTGGTTCTCCTCCAGGTACAAAAAAAAAAAAAAAAAAAAATGGATCTTTCTCTTCCCTCTTTTTTTTTTGTGTGTTTGTTTTGTGGGGAGGGGAGGGGAAATTGCGCAGCAGAATGCATCAAGAAGGATTTTTTTTTTTCTTTTGGAGAGGAGGGGGGATGTTTAAATGTATTTATAAAAAAAAATTTGTACTTTACTTTGTCCTCTCTTACAAAATGATGCTCTTTCTTAGAATTTTTTTTTAGGTTTCTTGGCAAATTGCATTAAAAAATGACATTTTTTTTGTGCCTAAAAAATCACTTTTGATTATTGTTGATTTGTTGCATATAATTATTTGTAAATTAGTTTGTATACTTTTTTTTTCTTTGCACACTGTATCATGTTTAATTCTGGTTTTTCATTAATTATACTATTTTTTTGCAGCAATTGGCGAAATAATTTTATCCTCTGTCTTTAGGGGGTGGGATGTCAAATGAAACATATCTGATTAACAACATTCTTTCCAAGACAAAAAATGGCACTTATCATCAAAACCTTTAGAAAAGATGTATAATGGTGCCTTGTTTTTGTTGCTCACTGTATCACATTTAATTCTATTTTTTCCCAATTATCAAAATTTTTTCCAGCAATTGGCAGAATATTTTCCTCTCTTTTTTTAGTAGGTGAGCTGTCAAATAAAACGTACCTAATTAACAAACATTTTTGGGAAAAAAAAAACTAGCACCTATCATCGCCACCTATAAGAAAAAAAGATGTTGCCCCTTCTTACGTGTTAGGATGATTAGTTGTTCAGTCACCTTTTCTAGTGTTTCTGCTGGACAATTCATCTTAACAAATACGTGGGTTCTTTCTTTCTTTTCTTTTTTTCTTTTTTTTCTTTGGTTTTTTAGGGAGGTTATTGGATGGCAGATCACATGTTATTGTTATTTCTTTGCAGATCATTGTTAGTGTGTTCTTAGTGACGTCATGTTTTTGTTCATTTGATAAAACAGACTCGTTTATCATTTCTTTTTTTTTTTTTAAGTTATTACTGGGTTAAAAAAAAAAAGAAGAAGAAAGGGCTTTTTTTTTTTTTTTGCTTGCCGAATGGCTTGTGTTTAACTACTTAGAGCTGTAAATCGAAACAAGTAATTTGGTATTTGACTCGAGCTCGGTTTGAATCAAATTTGTTCAACCTTGTTTATTTATATCAATCCAACCTCGAACAGGATTTCAAACTCGAAAAAATTAGTGAACAAATTATGATCTTTACTTTGTCTGGCTCAATATGTTCATGAACATATAAGCCAAATAAATTTTATAAAAATATGTATATAGCTCCTTTCCGAACTCTAGTTCTTTCTTTCTCGTATATTGCTCATCTTCTAAAATAGCAAGCATATGATAGGCATAATTGATGTTAATCACATTTGTGATTCATCCTAATAGATTTCTTAAATATCAGGGAGCAAAAATTAAGGAAAAAAGAGCAACAAATTAGGGTGAAAATCTCTACATACTATAATATAAAGGTGTTCTTGATTTCTTACGCTCTTCAGATTTTTACCCTCTCCAATGGAAAATGAACCAAATTATTTGATATTCGAATTAAGTTAAACTTAATAAGTGCTCGTTTGAACTTAGTTCATTGATTAGTCAAACCGAATTTGAACATTATTTTATTATTTTATGTTCGATAATACTAAATTCGATAAAAACTCGTTCAACCTTGGTTCAATAAATGCTCATTGAAGTTCGGTTCGATAAGTAAACAAATCAAGTTTGAATAAAATTTCAAACTTGTTAAAATAATCAAACAAGATTGAACACTAGGGTGTTCAGTTTGATTAAACTCATTTACACCCCTATAACTACTATTCCTTATGAATTATGTTATAAAAAAATGATTTTTTTCTAGGTTGCCCAGAAAATTGAGTTTTATTACCAGACTTTATAGTACCGCTTTCTATCTCCAAATAGGCCATAATTGAGAGAATTTGGGGTCTTTTGTTTTTTTTTTCTTTTTTCTGTGGTTGCCTAATGATTTGTGTTACTTGAGTTTAATGATCAAAATTTCCCAATTTTTTGTTGATGCCTAATTAATAATTTCGTGCTTTTGATTGTCCAGTTGACCGCTTTAGGTTTGTGCCTTTTCTGGAATATAAGAATCAAATCACTTGTTTTTGTGGACGCGCAGTGAGTTTCGCTTAATTACCATTACTGTTTGCCTAGTATAGAAAATCCCTTTTCCCAGGTTATCCAACAATTTGCATTTAATTATCAACTTTTTCTAATTAATACCTTTTTTTCCCGATGACTTGTATTCAATTACTTGTTTTTGTATTTAGTAAAAAAAATAGCTTCTTCTTATAATGCTCTTGAAAAAACTCATGCATCGCCGCCAAGTTTTTTTCCATTTTGAGAATAGTTTATGAATTGACATTATGGCAGTTTTGTTGCTAAAAACCAAATCAGACCAAACTAACAATCTTTCCCAATTAATTTTTAGGTGATTAACAATTTGATGATAGAGTGGGACCTTGTTACTCCTGTCTAAGAAAAGCACACAAATTGCATTTTATTACCAAAGTCTTGTTTTAACTGTTTATTAATTAATCAATTAGCAGTACCGCATTCCAACTCCAAATAGGCCATAATGGTGGGAATTTTGTGCCTTGTTCTTTTTTCTTTTTTTTTACCCTGTGATTGCCAAACGACCTACGTTAGTTATGTATAATGATCAAATTTTCCCCAAATTCTTTGTTGATGCCTAATTAATAATATCGTGGTTTTGATTGTCTAATGAACCACTTTTAATTTGTGCCTTTTTGGAATATTAACAATAGAATCGCAAGACGTCCAGTGAGTTTCGCTTAATTACCATCTTTGTTTGACTGGTATACAAAATTTCTTTTTCCCAGCCTATCCAGCAATTTGCGTTTAATTGCCAATTATTTGTACTTAACTATTAATTAATTATTTAATATTTACACTCTTTTTTTGTTTGGCATGTTGCATTTAATTATCGACCTTCCCTAATTATTATCTTTTTTTATTACTGATAATTTGTACTTAAATACTTTTTTTGTAGTTATTCAAAAAAATTGCTTTTGCTCCTAATGCTCATAAAAAATCACATTTACCCACCAAATTTTTTCCAATTAAATGTTTGTTTGTTAATTAATAATATTTCCATTCTGCTGCTTATCAAATTAGATCAATTTAACAATTTTCCCTGATTAATGTGTACGCAATTGACAACGTTATGTTAGAGTGGGACCTTGTTACTTCTATCTAAGAAAAGCCGTCCTCATTAGTTTTTCCATTGTTTGTTTTTTGGTGGCCTAACTTAATTCGTTATTATTATTAATTATGTAAATAGACATTTGTTCCACCACTTCAGGGAGGGGTTGTCTTAATTTTTTAATCCACTAAATTATCAGAAATTGTTGTCATTAGTTGAACTTGGTGAGAACTGGTTATACTTACTCCCTCCCTTTTTTTTTAACTGACGTTTAAGGTTTTTACTCCAATGTGTTTTTATCTGTCGTTTTATAAGCCCCATGTAGCATTAATTATTTTTTCACAATTTTACCCTTTTATCTCTCATTTCCAATACAGGGTTCTTAATTGCTCTTGGCCTAGTAAAACAGAACCATTTAATACTCTATTGAGAGAAAACATGGGTGAGTTGGACAATTAATGAGGGTACAAAAGGAAAGTAGTGTATAGATTTAATCAATGAAAAAATTTTCTTAATTGGTGTGCAAAACCTTAAACGTCAGTTAAAAAAAAAGATAAAAAAGGGAGGGAGTATGTTTGACTACATTATCCGTCTATAACACTTGGCTGACCAGGTTTAGCTTCAAAAAATGAGTAGCAAACTCAATACCATATTCACCTTATCTGGTAGCGTTCTAAACTCGAACTCCTTCTGGTCGAAGATTTTCTCTGGTTGCTACATTCTACTACCGGTTGACACCCCCTTGAAACAACCATCCTTTGTGTTTTAATTCGGCCTTCCTTTCAACAGGAGTTTTGTTTTGCCCTTTTTTGGCGTGGCTATATTTTTCATAACATGAAAACCGTCACTGTGCAATTCTGCCACAGCTTACCTTCTCTACTTTCATTGATTGAGGGAAGTCCTCGACTTTGTTTTTGGATAATGGTTGCAGAAGTTACCTAGTTATTTCGATTGGATTTTGGGCTAATTATCATCATGATCAGTGGTAATTGTGCATCTACTCCATTTTTCTTTTTACTCTTCTACTCCTGTTTCTCTAATAGAGAGAAAAAATTGTAGTGAGCTTACTTCATCATTTCCTTTTACTATTTTGAACCTTACTGCTTCTTGATTTTTTGCAATGATTTTAGATTGCATTGCTACTGTTATTGCTAGGCCGCTAATGAGTGTGTTGTTTCAGAGTTCACTTGACACAGTTGTAGTGTATTTGGTGAAATATTTGTGAATTATTTGTTGTCTTATTATTTCTTTTCTTCATTTACCTTTCTTCTTCCTCATGTACTGTTTCGGTAATTTTATTTTTTTTCCCTTCTCCTTAAACTATTAACACCTACCTATCTTTCTTTTTTCATGCTTTTTTGCATTACTTCTTGGATGATCATGGCTTTCTTGGTAGCTTTTGCTCTTTTCAGTTCTGCTCTATGGAGATTTTTCTTAATCACAGGTTAGTGTCTCTGGTTCTCTTTTTCTTTTTGTTCTCTTTATGTTTTAGTCTCTATTTTTTGCCTCTGATGCTTTTTTTCCTAAGTCATCAGTTGCATGTTGTTCCATTTGTGCTCTTAATTTAAAATTTTTAGATTTTTCTTCATTTTTATGCTTCTTCTTTACTGCATGTTGAACTTGTTGTTTTGTTCTTGTTACTGTTCTATTGTAATGAAAAGAACTGACCTACTTATATCATGCACCAGCTTAACCTCGCTCATTCTTTTTATGTCATTTATTTTTTATTGTCTGTTGCTCAGTTGTTTGCATTTAAATTCTTTAACTTCCTACCAATTTTCTGCACATTAATTTTTCTTAGTCTTTTATACATTTCTACATATTCCTTTTTTTATTTAGTTCTTCTATATATTTGTAGATATTCCTTTTTTTTATTTAGTTGGATGTTTCTGTATTCATGTAGCCTTTCAATATTCCCTATTTTAAATTAGTGAAGTCAGATGGGTAAAAGTCTACGTGTCGCAAGAGGTATGCTTAAATGCCAGCCTCTGAAAAATTTGAACTTTTTGTGCTGTCGAAGAGAGTACTGAGCTGCCAAAAAGAAAGAAAAGCATTTACTTTCGCGTATTTGTAAGGCGCCACTTGCTTACGTAGAATCAGGTGTTTCTTTTCCTAATCCTTATCACAGTGGATGCCATGGTTTGAATCAACCTTCGATGCACAGTCAAGTGCTAGAGAGTAGGGTTTTAGAATCAATGATAATAATGCTGGTGTGATTAACGAGGCATTACAGTATATGTCCTCTCATGAGTCTGCTTCTTTCACTTCTTGCAATCATTCTGCTTTATATTCTCGGAAAGCTAATAACAGATCCGCTATAGTTGTTCTTCGAGGTGTTGTTTAGGACAACCTATTTTGTACCTATTTTTTCCTATCCAAACTTTTTTCCCAAATCAACTTTGCTTTCTTCTCTATTGGTTTTTGCTTCCATGTTTTGATTCTATACATGAAAGTGTGCCGTTCTTTTCAACCTACAGACCTTCTACTAAATGATAATGCTGATATTAGGAGCTACCAGAGTACATCCCTTCATAGAAAAAGGAATAATTTGAACCTCCATTCTTTTAATGTTGAACCTCATTTTCATGTGTCTAACAGAGAGAATCAGAACTATACACCTGTAACTTTCATTAAGCAACCAAACAATTTCTCTGACACACTCATGGAAACTGCTTGCTCTGACAGAGAAATATTACATACAATCTTTTTGAGAATTCAATTAAATACCCTTCTTTGATTGATATTTCTGTGAACTCTAAAGAGTTGCATTTAGTCCTAAATCGTTGTTATGATGACCTATGTTCTCAACAAAGAACACCAACTTCTGAATATCAAGGTTTTGCGATAGGAACTGCTTACTCTGTACTTATAATGTTGGTTGATGAAACAACCAGTGCTTCAAACCTTCCTAATATGAGCATGCAAGCTTCTTACAGTGAGAAAGATGCCCTGCCTGGTCATGAAATTTTTGAAAATATTGTTGAGTACTCCTCTTTAGCTAAAAGTTGTATGGCCTTAAGACAATTGTAGCCTATCCTCAACCATATGCATAAGGAACTATATTTGCCAAAAAAATTTAACTATTTCTGAGAAGCATCCTTTTGCAATAGCATCTATTTCTCAAGATGTATCTTTCTTCGACATATTACACATACTCATCTACTTTTCCCCTAGTTTATTGATTTCATATTTTACCAGATAATTTTTCATGCATACCTGCTGTGACGACCCACCTCTCCCTAGGGCGTACCCTAGGGTATCAGTGACCGCCTGCCCAGCTCTCGCCAGGACTCACTCACTTAAACAATACTTGTCCAACTACAACTTCAAATGCAATACAAAAATACAATGCTTGATAAAATCGTAACTTCAAATTACAGTCCAAAGTACATAAACCATTCCTTCATACAGTGGAGTTTCGTAATACAAAAGCTCTCACTACTTGCTATCCCGAGATCTCGAAACATCATAACAAAAGCTTTCAGTAATCATGGTTCAGAACTTTCGAAACATTCAATATAAGCAACCCTAACACTACGGGTTGGCTTCTCCACTCGGGTACTCAGTACCTGCTAAGGAAAACAAATTTGAAAGAGTGAGCTAGAAGCCCGTGAGTTCCCAAAAAAGAACAGGCAAAGCATGTCACACCTATAATTTCTCACTTCGAAATTCATACTAGGAAATAAACAAGTAAGGAAAGCCAAAAGTCACACAAGAGGAGGATATCGGATTAAGTTTATCACGTAGCCCAAGGTTATCACACCAAGGGGATTCAGTTTATCACGTAGCCCAAGGTTGTCACACCAAGGGGATTCAGTTTATCACGTAGCCCAAGGTTGTCACCCAAGGGGATTCGGTTTATCACGTAGCAAGGTTGTCACACCAAGGGATTGGTTTATCACGTAGCCAAGGTTGTCACACCAAGGGGATTCAGTTTATCACGTAGCCCAAGGTTATCACACCAAGGGGATTCAGTTTATCACGTAGCCCAAGGTTATCACACCAGTTGTCACCCAAGGGGATTCAGTTTATCACGTAGCCCAAGGTTGTCACACCAAGGGGATTCAGTTTATCACGTAGCCCAAGGTTATCACACCAAGGGGATTCAGTTTATCACGTAGCCCAAGGTTGTCACACCAAGGGGATTCAGTTTATTCTCAAGAACAGGGAATACAGGACACGTCACATCACTTCATGCAATTCGAAACAGAATTCATGGCACAAGACAAGAGATTCAAGTATACTCATAATATCAGGAAAACACTTTTTGCAAGTAGTACCATTCAAATGGGAGTAAATGCGATAAAGTGCACACTACTCCATTTGATGGATCAAAATCTATTTTTCACATTAATTCACATTTCAAGTTAAGCAAGTCACACACTTGAATGTGTCTTTACTTAGAAATCATTTCGATAGTAATTTATTTCACTTATAAACACTAATAAATCATTTAGCAAGCACGAGTAAATTATTTCCTTTGAAATCGCTAGTAAAGCCGTTCATTTGTAAATAGTTTGAAACATAGTCTGAAATAATCACAAAAGTAGGAAAACATTTCATTGGCAAAGAATAGTAGTAAAACATTTCTTTTGAAAGCAAGTTAGAACTAGTTTGAAAACAGGTTAGAACACTCACACATGTGAGACATTGCAAAAACCCTTTCACAATTTCTTTTCATTTACAATAAGGGTAAGTGTGACAAAATACACTACCCCATCAGAGGGTTCAAGAACTAGGTTTCACTTCAAAATCACTTCACTAAACACCATAACGATCATTTTCACATAATCATATAACAAGTATGGAAACTCACCAAAGTAATAAGGCTCAGCCTCTACGTATGGTTCAAAGTCACCGCCTTGCACATTCCCTAAAATAATTTAAAACAGTCAATGAGATTCAATTCATTCATTTTTCATTCACTACCACAGTTCACTTTCACTTTTTAGTTTCAAACGGCAATTTTCCAAAACTCTCTCTCGGAAAAGCTTTCATTTCACATGGCTCAGTGTTCCAAATAGATTCTTTTGGAAAATCACTTTATCATTTCAAAAGAGCACCCCACCGATATACCCATTGGCACTATAAGCACGATCTCATTCACAAAACATTTAAGTGAGGTCTCACACCTCAAAATCACTTTTACACAACACGTTCGATACTCACTTTTAGCTAAAACTTTCATATTAACATAAAACACTTCATATCAAGCCACTATATTCAAAATCCCCAAAATTTGGCCAAAATACAATAAAATCCTTAAATTCAATCAAATGCCACTTTTCACTCAAATTTCATGAAAACTTCACTTTTAACTCTTTTAAAATTCAAACACTCACTCACACACACACGCATTCTCAAATGAACAATACACATGTTCTTCTCAGAAGAAAACTTTTCAAGAACAATCACAACATGTCAAAATCACACATTAAAATCACCAGGCATGGGTTTGGCCATAACATACATTTTCCTTCAATATTTCACAACCAAGAATCCTAATTTCTAACCATATCAAGACAAGTCACAAATAACAATCAAATTCCCAATCAGGTCCTCAAGTCCGCTACCTAGAGGCCACCTCAAGTCCGCTACCTAGGTTGGGATTTCAAGAGCCCAACTTTATCTTTCAGATGATATCATTTATATCAATATAAACCACAGATCTACACTAATAATCACTAATAAGGCTAGATCTACGAGATTCGAGGCTTATACCTCCGGATCTATCAAGATCCAACGAGATCCGGCAAGATCCAATGAAATTCCTCGAGCTTTTCTTCAAGAAAGTCGCTTCCAAGCCTAGTAGATCTCTCAAGCCTCGATCTTTACCCAAGATCTATGGATTTCGACGAAGATCTACAACTTCAAGCTCACGATCAAGCAACACTCCACTCGATCAAGCCTTGTTTCTTCACTTTTCTCTTTCTTTTTCCTTCAAGAACCTCGGCCCACACTCTCTCTCTTCTCTCCTTGGTTCGGCTGAAATGGAGCAAGAAATCAAGCCACAATCCATCATCAACTCTTCACAAATTCATGTTATTTGTAGGAAGAAAAGGAAATGGAAGATCAAACCCACTTACCTCTTGTTTTCTTCCAAAAATTTCAGCCCAAACCTCCTTCTCTCTCTCCTCTTTCTCGGCTGCTAGGAGGATGAAGATGATGGTGGATGATGATGGTTGAAAGTTCAAGAAGAATGGATGAAGATTGGAAGAAGATTTGAAGGCAATTTCTCTCTTTCTCTCCTTTCTCTCTCTCGGCTCTATCCCTCTCTTTCCTCCAGATTTTTCTGCTGAAAATGAAGCTTGAGGAAGCCAAGAAGTCAAGGTTTTAAAGCCCAAAAAGTGCTTTTCCTTGTTTTGGGGAAAAAAGTGCTTTTTGGCACTTTATGTCGCGTCACACGCGACAGTCTAACTTACACTGGTTTCTTTCATCCCGACACTGTCTCACCTTAATAATATTTTCAAAATATCACTACATATGCTCGATTTCAAGTCCAAGTCACTATTCACGCGTCGGAACAATCTTTAACGCTAAATTTTGGCCAAAACCACACACCGGCAAACAATTCGTATAAAATTCTCTAAATTGGAAAATATTCACTTTAAACATATTTTCACTCATTTTTCAATAAATAAACTCAATATAATTAATATTATATATTTTAAAAATAATTCTGAATTTTGAGACCCTCACACCTGCAACGATATTTCAAGCTTCCAGTCAATATCAACTATATATATCCAAAAGTCATTAGCCCATTTTAGTCAGCTTATTCCTTTATACAGCTGCAGAACCCTCTTCAATTTAGAGAAAAGAGTCTAGGTGGTCTCTTGAAGACAGTAGTTCTCAAAGGAGTAAAAAAAGATGTGGTAGCTCTTTTGATCTCCAATCTAAAAATTAGCCATCTGGTCAAAATCTTCGTTGTCATCAGCGTGTGAGAAAGTAGATTCCGGGTTGACTTTTAAGCTCCTTTTTACATTTCCTATATCTTCTTTGAATAGCTTATTATTAATTAGCTTGATAGAGTCAAAGTTTAGTGCAATTCTCAACTATAGTTTAAAAATAAATGCAGCTAGGTGATAAGTGTCTATTTTGCATGCTTGAAGTATGATCTTCTATTTAGTTTTTGTGTGTTTTTGTTATTTTAATGGCTAATTAACTAGGGTTTCTAGTGAAGTTTTGCATTTTATGGGTTAAGTAGAAAAAAATGCATTTTTATGGATTAAAGAAGTAAAAACTCCATGTTTTTGAAGGATTAATGACTTAATCATCAAATGAGGTGAAATGAGAAAATATTTGCATAATTATTGTTTATGTGAATTAATTTCAGGCAACGAAACTTGGAAGGAAAGTTGGAAAATTAAAGTATCTGAAGTTGATGAAGTTCCAAATTGAGATGATCATAATGCAATTCAATCATCAAGGAATCAAGGGACCAAAAGTTAGAAGATTTAACGCTTCAATTTCACGGTGAAAAATCAGATTTTTCTGATCCTGTAGTAGATCGGCGACCCAAATCGCGAAATGCCAATTGAAAAATGATCAGCTCGCGAATCCCTCTCTATAGAAGTAGGACAACCAAATTTGTGAAGCGATCCACGAGCTGTTGCCTCGTGGATCCACCTCGTGGATCCCTGATAATAACTCTTCAACTTGTAGCTGAATTCCAGAAATTTTCCAACTCATTTCCGGCTCAATTTGAAGAAGAATTTCGGCTGGAAATTGTGTGAAGAATCTTGGAAGATTGGAGAAACAACTTGTGGCAATTTCAAAACACAAATTGCATCAACTTTACAACTCATTTGAAGCTTGATAAGCTGCATGAAGTCATATTTCAAGCAATTCAAGGATGAAGATTCATAGAAGCCATTTTTCTTGACTTTTGAATCTCAAAATTTTTCTTGTGTTCACATGATGAAGTGTTGGAAGCTTATGGATGATGTCTTCTATAAATAGGGCTTTTGGTAGACATTTTTAGATAACTTGAGGAAGGCTAGAATCACAACCAAAAATGTAGTTTTCACTAGTTTTTCTTAGTTCATTAGCTTAGTATAGTTAGTAGTGTAATACAAGTATGATATTTTCTTTCTTTTTCATGTTTAGATAAAGTTTATGCCTAGAGTTATGGATGAACTTTCTACATCTTGTTTCTGATGTTTACTTAGTTATTTGATGCTATTATTTGGGTAAGGTATTTAGTACTTTGGCTTTTATAATATTGATTAACTGGCCATTAATTGTGATCATCTCAAGGTGTTAAATTTGCCATAAAAATTGAAATTTGACACTAGTTCATGACACTACTAGAATAATAACCTTTAGTCACACACCTATTATGACACTTGACAGGTGCCGAATCTGTGCAATAATAAATATTTAAAATCCTAATTACCACCTCAATTAATTATAGAGCAATTCTGAGTACTGGAGTAGGGACTCCGGATGTGCAATGGGTTACTGGTTTCACCCTGATTCCAAGGAGTATGCTAAACCCGATATACCAGAATTATCTTTAAGAAAAAATTAATTTGTAGTAGTGGCAAGTAAGGTCGTCTCCTCAGGGAACGAGTAGAAAATTGTTTCTTTCTAGGTCACAGGAAAATGGGGGGTTTGGATGGGATAGAACTAAAAATAAATTAAATAAAATTAGAAAATAAAAAATGAAAATACCAATTAAATAAATCACCAGAGAACGAATAGAGAATAATTTAATAGAAATAACAAGTAGTGAAATTCTACCCAAAGGAACAACTTCTCAAGCACAGTCCAATCACTTGATCATTGATCCATAAATATTTCATTCATTTGTCACTAGGCTAGTTATAATTGCCAACAAGCTCTGACAACCAGCTTTTCCTTATTTTTTCGACAGCCAAGGTACGACCGTTAACTGCTTCCCTAACCAGATAACAACCCTAGGTACGACCATAGGAATTTAATTATCCAATTGCATTAAAAGCTAGAAAAACCCAACCCTAACTAATGAACACGCTAAGAGGGTTCATTTAAGCTAGATCATATGCTTCCCCAACATAAAACCAATTATGGTGGTTGTCACTAATTATTAACTAAATGAACGATTACCTATTCAATTAGTTAATTTGACAGTAGGCTATTGGGTTGATTTAAATACCCGGCCGTTGATATTCAATTAACAAAATAACCTTTAAACAATTAATACAGGAAATGTACGAATAGTAACGAAATTAAAAGAAATAATAAAGATTCGATTAGATCTCACAAATGATGTGGACCGCGCCTTCGAGTCGCCCTTTGAGTAGATGAGGAATTTAGCCGCTCCTCATGGAGAATAGCATCCAAAGGTTGTTTGAGAAATTCTCAATAATAAAACCACGAGAAGAGAAAAAACAAAGGAACGAAAAATAATAAAGCTTCTCCAAACCAATGAGAAAAGCAAGCCAACCGGCAAGTGCTTCTTTTTTGTTGTTTTATTGTTTCATCGTTCTTTGATCAATCAAGAAGCAACAAGAACTTGGAGGTTTCTTGGGTGGAGTTTGTGTTGGTTTGAAGGTTCACAAGAGGTACTCAACTCACTTGATTCTTACTCTTTCTTTATGGTTTTACTGGATTTATATATGATTGAAGTTGTAAATGCTGGTTACATGATGATTACTGAAGGTTTGGTTGATATGGCATGGAAGACTGCTGGCCGGCTGACAAGCTGAAATTTTCAGCTTTGCTTCTTGAAGGTGTTAGAGGTAACCTAGCTTGTTCAACTCTTGAATCTTGTAGCATAGCTTGTGGTTGATGTTTAGAATGGATTAGGATAGCTCAGGACAGATTTTGGATGGATATCATTGCTTGGTAAATTCGTTTGATGAAGTAGGGTAAGAGTGCACACAAACCGTTTGATCTTAAATTCCAGATTTTTGTGTTCAATTCCTCTGCGAATTTGACCATGTTAGAGTCCAAAACAGTTCTTTCTCAAAACATGAAAGTTGTAGGGATCTGAGTTATCTTTCCACTCAGAAAATTTCAGAGCCATCTGAGCACTGTAGCATTAGAAATGTCCAAAATACCCCTGACTGTTCTGCTCCCCTGTTTACCCGACAGTATCTAGTTTCAGCCAACTTGTCGGACTTTCTGGTATCAATTGGCAACAAACTAGAGTCTGATTTTTGTATCATTGAAAGCCACATGAATCTAGTTTTAAACGCCACTGACGGCACTCGATTTTGATATTTCTACATTGAGTTATGGATTTCCTCCCGAAGCTGCTCCTGCTTTCCTGACGTAACCCGACAGTTTTCTTAAGTCTCTGTAATTGCCATTTTTGACTACGAAAATGCATGAAGTGAATTTCAATGGCTTCACAAAAATTGTAGAGCTATGTCTTAGCTTCGAATTGGTGTAAAATTCAACTCAATCCGATAAGCGTAGCTCTGGTTTTGATCAAAATACCGGGAGGTGTCAAATCTGCCAAAGTTGATGTTTCTCTTTTATACTCATTCCTTCATTTTGGTTTGGTTCAAATACTTTTCTTGGTTCAAAATAATATTTTCACTCCATTTTATACCTGGACTCTTGCTCTAAATGTTTGAAGTTCTTCCCTTGATTTGACCGAAAGGTTTAGTAAGTTTGGACACTAATTTTGGGAATTAAGTTGGACTATTGATGTGAGTTGCTTGAGGGTTTAAAATGAAAGTTTTTCACTTGTTATGAGTTAGAAGTGGTAAATTCTTGTTATATTATGTTGATCTCAGGATTCAATTATGCCATGAAGGTTAAATGGTGATTGGTGATTTATGTGGACGAGTGTGAAATTTGGCGAGTGTTCCAACTCGTTTCAACTAAAATGTTTTACTACTACCTTACTTTGATCTTGCTATCTCAAACTTGCAACTCATGTTATTACTTGTGAAATGGTTCACTAACCTACTACTTCACTTGTTTTCAAATTTGGTCTCATCTTGTTTCTGAACTTGTTTTACCTTGTTTTCAACCATGTCCTAATGTGTTTTCCCCATTTATTTACGCACGAAACACTTTACTACTAATCTTTTAACTGAGACATTTTTCAATTATTTGTAAGTATTTTAAAATGTGTTTGAAACTCTCTACAAACTTCTTTTGATGTTTAATGTAGTTTGTCGTGTGAAATAACTTGGTTCGTTAAATTGTTAATATCTAGATGATTGTTCAATCTTATTTCCAAAATTGTTTTCACACTTGTTTTCCAACTTGTTTTCGAACTTATTCCACTTGCTTGTCAAACTTATTCTACTGGATTTTTAGACTAGCTTTTCACTGGTTTTCACATGAAATATTCCGTTACTACTTTTCTAAATGAAATATTTTTCTAGTATTTCGAGTGTTCAAACTATATGTTAACTTATTTGTAAATATTTCGCTACTACTATATTTCTAGTTTAAAATTTATTTCAACTATGTTTCCACACATATTGGTCAATGACCTAATTTACTCGTGGTTTCAAAAGAAATTGATTCCAAAGGAATTGTGTTTCAAATTAATGTGTGCCGGTAAAATAATTTATTGTTGAAGTGATTGTTACTTGATTTTACATGTTGCTTTTGAGTGTCCTTGAGTATTAATTTAATTTTCCAAGTGTTAAGTGTTATTTGTTTAAGTGTTGTTATTTATTAGTTGAAATAATTACTTGTTTCCTTGTTTGTTTTGTTGATAACTTGATTGTTGATAGTGGTGTACCAAGGAGCATTTTACCCCTTGTAGTCCGATGTGCATTTTATCGCATCGTTTACTACTTGTAGGTCGATGTGTACTTTATCGCATCGACTGAACTGGGTCTCAAGACCCTTTTGCTAGAAAGCCTATCTAAGACCACCTTCTTGAGCGATCGGTGGGTCAAAAGCCTACTTGAGTACGCCATTAGTGTGGCCGGATAGGTTGGAAAGCTTTATCTTAAAACAAAAACTCCTTGGTCTTGACTGATCATTACTTGCGCATGATGTAGGCCATGTGTACTTTACCACATTGGCTGAATAAGGCCTTTCCCCCTTCGTTATCGGCCTATTCGAGCCAGAAGCGGACTCGGTCGGGTAGGTTGGTACTTAGGGCACTGATTCGGTATACTCGAGTATTACCTCTGGAGGGATAAGGCGATGGCCAGATGAACTAAGGGGATTGCTCAGGAGTTATAAGGTGAAGTGGACCAGTGAAATAGCTCCAAGTGAGCGCTGTATCCTTTTTATAGTTGATTTAATGTTTATTAAGCACTGATCACCTAGTTGAGACAATCCGAGCAAGTCTCCTCGTGAGCACTGATCTCCGAGTCGAAGCGGCCCGAGTACTGTTATCTCCTAGTTGAAAACTGTACTGTGAGTGTGCTTGATTATTTGTTAACGAGCTTGTGTGATGAAGTGAATTATTTCGTGAACTGTTTTCGTCTTGCAAATTTTTAATGAAAGATACTTTTCACATGATTTCAAAAATGTGATTATTTCAATGTTTTCGTGCTCTGACAAAATAGTTAAATTCTAAAATACTTGTTTTCTCGGAACCTCACTGTGCTTTAGCCCACCCCAAAAATATATTATTCCCCCCCCCCTCAAGGCTCGATATGAAGGAAAGCAGGAAGTGATCTTTCTTAGTATGACTGGCAGGAATATCTCTTGTACTATTTGTAATCTTGGACAGTTAGCCTGTTGGTGTATTTGGATTAGTTGGAAATGTAACTGTTATTTGAAGATCTTGCATTGTAATTATTTGAAGTTTGTAATATGAATGAGGATCTAGTGAGTCCCGCGAGAGTTAGGACCCATACCCTAGGGTTCGCACGAGGGAGAAGTGGGGCTGTCACAGTTGGTATCAGAGCTTTAGGTTTCAGATCTCTGTAGTGTATCTTAGGCTTTAATGTTTAGGATACCGGCCTGTGGTTAAGAGATAAGTTGGGTACTTGATGATTGGATGAGTGACATGGAAAATTAGATTGAAGTGATGTTCCGGAATAGGTTTGGTGCAAGTGAATGTCGAGGACGACATTCTTTTAAGAAGGGGAGATTGTAACATCCCGTATTTTTGCCAATGGTCTTTCAAGTGTTGCAAGTTTTGGTTTACTCGAAAACCCTACTTTTGGATTATATTTTGCGACTCTGATTAGTTAAGGTAGCGAGAGTTGTGCGAAGGTAAATAAGATCCGTGGGTGATTAGTGACCCTAGTGACCTAACTAGGTGTCATTAAGTATTAATGGACTAAGTTGGATTCTCAACTTATGGACTTAATTGCTAGGAAATGAAATCATTTGGGGCCAAGGTGAAATATCAATGAAGTTGCTAGGTTGGCTTGATATTTTTGACCAACCCTTTGACCAATCCCACAAATATCTCTTAGGCCTTATCATATACCAAAATTGAGACAAGTTAGGAGACCAAGAGAGGGGAGAGTCGGCTGCAAGAGGAGAAAAGAAAGGGGAAGAAACCGTGAGCCAAAGAGGAGAAAAGAAAGGAAAAGAAAGAGACAAAGAAAGGAAAGAAAAGATAGGAAAGAACTTGGAGGTTTCTTGGGTGGAGTTTGTGTTGATATGGCATGGAAGACTGCTGGCCGGCTGACAAGCTGAAATTTTCAGCTTTGCTTCTTGAAGGTGTTAGGGGTAACCTAGCTTGTTCAACTGTTGAATCTTGTAGCATAGCTTGTGGTTGATGTTTAGAATGGATTAGGATAGCTCAGGACAGATTTTGGATGGATATCATTGCTTGGTAAATTCGTTTGATGAAGTAGGGTAAGAGTGCACACCAACCGTTTGATCTTAAATTCCAGATTTTTGTGTTCAATTCCTCTGCTAATTTGACCATGTTAGAGTCCAAACCAGTTCTTTCTCAAAACATGAAAGTTGTAGGGATCTAAGTTAGCTTTCCACCCAGAATATTTCAGAGCAATCGGAGCACTGTAGCATGAGAAATGTCCAAAATACCCCTGACTGTTCTGCTCTCCTGTTTACCCGACAGTCTCTAGTTTCAGCCAACTTGTCGGACTTTCTGGTATCAATTGGCAACGAACTAGAGTCTGATTTTTTAACCATTGAAAGCCATATGAATCTAGTTTTAAACGCCACTGACAGCACTCGATTTCGATATTTCTACATTGAGTTATGGATTTCCTCCCGAAGCTGCTCCTGCTTTCCTGACTTAACCCGACAGTTTTCTTAAGTCTCTGTAATTGCCATTTTTGACTACGCAAATGCATGAAGTGAATTTCAATGGCTTCACAAAAATTGTATAGATATGTCTTAGCTTCGAAACGGTGTAAAATTCAACTCAATCCGATAAGCGTAGCTCTGGTTTTGATCAAAATACCGAGAGGTGTCAAATCTGCCAAAGTTGATGTTTCTCTTTCATACTCATTCCTTCATTTTGGTTTGGTTCAAATACTTTTCTTGATTCAAAATAATATTTTCACTCCATTTTATACCTGGACTCTTGCTCTAAATGTTTGAAGTTCTTCCCTTGATTTGACCGAAAGGTTTAGTAAGTTTGGACACTAATTTTGGGAATTAAGTTGGACTATTGATGTGAGTTGCTTGAGGGTTTAAAATGAAAGTTTTTCACTTGTTATGAGTTAGAAGTGGTAAATTCTTGTTATATTAGGTTGATCTCAGGATTCAATTATGCCATGAAGGTTAAATGGTGATTGGTGATTTATGTGGACGAGTGTGAAATTTGGTGAGTGTTCCAACTCGTTTCAACTAAAATGTTTTACTACTACCTTACTTTGATCTTGCTATCTCAAACTTGCAACTCATGTTATTACTTGTGAAATGGTTCACTAACCTACTACTTCACTTGTTTTCAAATTTGGTCTCATCTTGTTTCTGAACTTGTTTTACCTTGTTTTCAACCATGTCCTAATGTGTTTTCCCCATTTATTTACGCACGAAACACTTTACTACTAATCTTTTAACTGAGACATTTTCCAATTATTTGTAAGTATTTTAAAATGTGTTTGAAACTCTCTACAAACTTCTTTTGATGTTTAATGTAGTTTGTCGTGTGAAATAACTTGGTTCGTTAAATTGTTAATATCTAGATGATTGTTCAATCTTATTTCCAAAATTGTTTTCACACTTGCTTTCCAACTTGCTTTCGAACATATTCCACTTGCTTGTCAAACTTGTTCTACTTGATTTTTAGACTAGCTTTTCACTGGTTTTCACATGAAATATTCCGTTACTACTTTTCTAAATGAAATATTTTTCTAGTATTTCGAGTGTTCAAACTATATGTTAACTTATTTGTAAATATTTCGCTACTACTATATTTCTAGTTTAAAATTTATTTCAACTATGTTTCCACACATATTGGTCAATGACCTAATTTACTCGTGGTTTCAAAAGAAATTGATTCCAAAGGAATTGTGTTTCAAATTAATGTGTGCCGGTAAAATAATTTATTGTTGAAGTGATTGTTACTTGATTTTACATGTTGCTTTTGAGTGTCCTTGAGTATTAATTTAATTTTCCAAGTGTTAAGTGTTATTTGTTTAAGTGTTGTTATTTATTAGTTGAAATAATTACTTGTTTCCTTGTTTGTTTTGTTGATAACTTGATTGTTGATAGTGGTGTACCAAGGAGCATTTTACCCCTTGTAGTCCGATGTGCATTTTATCGCATCGTTTACTACTTGTAGGTCGATGTGTACTTTATCGCATCGACTGAACTGGGTCTCAAGACCCATTTGCTAGAAAGCCTATCTAAGACCACCTTCTTGAGCGATCGGTGGGTCAAAAGACTACTTGAGTACGCCATTAGTGTGGCCGGATAGGTTGGAAAGCTTTATCTTAAAACAAAAACTCCTTGGTCTTGACTGATCATTACTTGCGCATGATGTAGGCCATGTGTACTTTACCACATTGGCTGAATAAGGCCTTTCCCCCTTCGTTATCGGCCTATTCGAGCCAGAAGCGGACTCGGTCGGGTAGGTTGGTACTTAGGGCACGGTATGGTATACTCGAGTATTACCTCTGGAGGGCTAAGGCGATGGCCAGATGAACTAAGGGGATTGCTCAGGAGTTATAAGGTGAAGTGGACCAGTGAAATAGCTCCAAGTGAGCACTGTATCCTTTTTATAGTTGATTTAATGTTTATTAAGCACTGATCACCTAGTTGAGACGATCCGAGCAAGTCTCCTCGTGAGCACTGATCTCCGAGTCAAAGCGGTCCGAGTATTGTTATCTCCTAATTGAAAAGTGTACTGTGAGTGTGCTTGATTATTTGTTAAAGAGCTTGTGTGATGAAGTGAATTATTTCATGAACTGTTTTCGTCTTGCAAATTTTTAATGAAAGGTACTTTTCACATGATTTCAAAAATGTGATTATTTCAATGTTTTCGTGCTCTGACAAAACAGTTAAATTCTAAAATACTTGTTTTCTCGGAACCTCACTAAGCTTTAGCTCACCCGAAAAATATTTTATTTTTCCCCCCCCAGGGCTCGAGATGAAGGAAAGCCGGAAGTGATCTTTCTTAGTATGACTGGCAGGAATATCTCTTGTACTATTTGTAATCTTGGACAGTTAGCCTGTTGGTGTATTTGGATTAGTTGGAAATGTAATTGTTATTTGAAGATCTTGCATTGTAATTATTTGAAGTTTGTAATATGAACGAGGATCTGTAGTGAGTCCCGGCGAGAGTTGGGCAGGCGGCCCTCCGATACCCTAGGGTTCGTCTTAGGGAGAAGTGGGGCTGTCACAGTTGGTATCAGAGCTTTAGGTTTCAGATCTCTGTAGTGTATCCTAGGCTTTAATGTTTAGGATACCGGCCTGTGGTGAAGAGATAAGTTGGGTACTTGATGATTGGATGAGTGACATGGAAAATTAGATTGAAGTGATGTTCCGGAATAGGTTTGGTGCAAGTGAATGTCGAGGACGACATTCTTTTAAGGAGGGGAGATTGTAACATCCCGTATTTTTGCCAATGGTCTTTCAAGTGTTGCAAGTTTTGGTTTACTCGAAAACCCTACTTTTGGATTATATTTTGCGACTCTGATTAGTTAAGGTAGCGAGAGTTGTGCGAAGGTAAATAAGATCCGTGGGTTATTAGTGACCCTAGTGACCTAACTAGGTGTCATTAAGTATTAATGGACTAAGTTGGATTCTCAACTTATGGACTTAATTGCTAGGAAATGAAATCATTTGGGGCCAAGGTGAAAGATCATTGAAGTTGCTAGGGTGGCTTGATATTTTTGACAAACCCTTTGACCAATCCCACAAATATCTCTTAGGCCTTATCATATAACAAAATTGAGACAAGTTAGGAGACCAAGAGAGGGGAGAGTCGGCTGCAAGAGGAGAAAAGAAAGGGGAAGAAACCGTGAGCCAAAGAGGAGAAAAGAAAGGAAAAGAAAGAGAGAAAGAAAGGAAAGAAAAGAGAGGAAAGAACTTGGAGGTTTCTTGGGTGGAGTTTGTGTTGGTTTGAAGGTTCACAAGAGGTACTCAACTCACTTGATTCTTACTCTTTCTTTATGGTTTTACTGGATTTATATATGATTGAAGTTGTAAATGCTGGTTACATGATGATTAGTGAAGGTTTGGTTGATATGGCATGGAAGACTGCTGGCCGGCTGACAAGCTGAAATTTTCAGCTTTGCTTCTTGAAGGTGTTAGAGGTAACCTAGCTTGTTCAACTCTTGAATCTTGTAGCATAGCTTGTGGTTGATGTTTAGAATGGATTAGGATAGCTCAGGACAGATTTTGGATGGATATCATTGCTTGGTAAATTCGTTTGATGAAGTAGGGTAAGAGTGCACACCAACCGTTTGATCTTAAATTCCAGATTTTTGTGTTCAATTCCTCTGCTAATTTGACCATGTTAGAGTCCAAACCAGTTCTTTCTCAAAACATGAAAGTTGTAGGGGTCTGAGTTATCTTTCCACCCAGAAAATTTCAGAGCCATCTGAGGACTGTAGCATGAGAAATGTCCAAAATACCCCTGACTGTTCTGCTCCCCTGTTTACCCGACAGTATCTAGTTTCAGCCAAATTGTCGGACTTTCTGGTATCAATTGGCAACAAACTAGAGTCTGATTTTTGTATCATTTAAAGCCACATGAATCTAGTTTTAAACGCCACTGACAGCACTCGATTTCGATATTTCTACATTGAGTTATGGATTTCCTCCCGAAGCTGCTCCTGCTTTCCTGACGTAACCCGACAGTTTTCTTAAGTCTCTGTAATTGCCATTTTTGACTACGAAAATGCATGAAGTGAATTTCAATGGCTTCACAAAAATTGTAGAGCTATGTCTTAGCTTCGAAACGGTGTAAAATTCAACTCAATCCGATAAGCGTAGCTCTGGTTTTGATCAAAATACCGGGAGGTGTCAAATCTGCCAAAGTTGATGTTTCTCTTTTATACTCATTCCTTCATTTTGGTTTGGTTCAAATACTTTTCTTGGTTCAAAATAATATTTCACTCCATTTTATACCTGGACTCTTGCTCTAAATATTTGAAGTTCTTCCCTTGATTTGACCGAAAGGTTTAGTAAGTTTGGACACTAATTTTGGGTATTAAGTTGGACTATTGATGTGAGTTGATTGAGGGTTTAAAATGAAAGTTTTTCACTTGTTATGAGTTAGAAGTGGTAAATTCTTGTTATATTATGTTGATCTTAGGATTCAATTATGCCATGAAGGTTAAATGGTGATTGGTGATTTATGTGGACGAGTGTGAAATTTGGTGAGTGTTCCAACTCGTTTCAACTAAAATGTTTTACTACTACCTTACTTTGATCTTGCTATCTCAAACTTGCTACTCATGTTATTACTTGTGAAATGGTTCACTAACCTACTACTTCACTTGTTTTCAAATTTGCTCTCATCTTGTTTCTGAACTTGTTTTACCTTGTTTTCAACCATGTCCTAATGTGTTTTCCCCATTTATTTACGCACGAAACACTTTACTACTAATCTTTTAACTGAGACATTTTCCAATTATTTGTAAGTATTTTAAAATGTGTTTGAAACTCTCTACAAACTTCTTTTGATGTTTAATGTAGTTTGTCGTGTGAAATAACTTGGTTCGTTAAATTGTTAATATCTAGATGATTGTTCAATCTTATTTCTAAAATTGTTTTCACACTTGCTTTCCAACTTGTTTTCGAACTTATTCCACTTGCTTGTCAAACTTGTTCTACTTGATTTTTAGACTAGCTTTTCACTGGTTTTCACATTAAATATTCCGTTACTACTTTTCTAAATGAAATATTTTTCTAGTATTTCGAGTGTTCAAACTATATGTTAACTTATTTGTAAATATTTCGCTACTACTATATTTCTAGTTTAAAATTTATTTCAACTATGTTTCCACACATATTGGTCAATGACCTAATTTACTAGTGATTTCAAAAGAAATTGATTCCAAAGGAATTGTGTTTCAAATTAATGTGTGCCGGTAAAATAATTTATTGTTGAAGTGATTGTTACTTGATTTTACATGTTGCTTTTGAGTGTCCTTGAGTATTAATTTAATTTTCCAAGTGTTAAGTGTTATTTGTTTAAGTGTTGTTATTTATTAGTTGAAATAAGTACTTGCTTCCTTGTTTGTTTTGTTGATAACTTGATTGTTGATAGTGGTGTACCACGGAGCATTTTACCCCTTGTAGTCCGATGTGCATTTTATCGCATCGTTTACTACTTGTAGGTCGATGTGTACTTTATCGCGATCGAAACTGGTCTCAAGACCCTTTGCTAGAAAGTATCTAAGACCACCTTCTTGAGCGATCGGTGGGTCAAAAGCCTACTTGAGTACGCCATTAGTGTGGCCGGATAGGTTGGAAAGCTTTATCTTAAAACAAAAACTCCTTGGTCTTGACTGATCATTACTTGCGCATGATGTAGGCCATGTGTACTTTACCACATTGGCTGAATAAGGCCTTTCCCCCTTCGTTATCGGCCTATTCGAGCCAGAAGCGGACTCGGTCGAGTAGGTTGGTACTTAGGGCACGGTATGGTATACTCGAGTATTACCTCTGGAGGGATAAGACGATGGCCAGATGAACTAAGGGGATTGCTCAGGAGTTATAAGGTGAAGTGGACCAGTGAAATAGCTCCAAGTGAGCGCTGTATCCTTTTTATAGTTGATTTAATGTTTATTTAGCACTGATCACCTAGTTGAGACAATCCGAGCAAGTCTCCTCGTGAGCACTGATCTCCGAGTCGAAGCGGCCCGAGTATTGTTATCTCCTAGTTGAAAAGTGTACTGTGAGTGTGCTTGATTATTTGATAAAGAGCTTGTGTGGATGAAGTGAATTATTTCGTGAATTGTTTTCGTCTAGCAAATTTTTAATGAAAGGTACTTTTCACATGATTTCAAAAATGTGATTATTTCAATGTTTTCGTGGTCTGACAAAACATTTAAATTCTAAAACACTTGTTTTCTCGGAACCTCACTAAGTTTAGCTCACCCCAAAAATATTTTATTTTTCCCCCCCCAAGGGCTCGAGATGAAGGAAAGCAGGAAGTGATCTTTCTTAGTATGACTGGCAGGAATATCTCTTGTACTATTTGTAATCTTGGACAGTTAGCCTGTTGGTGTATTTGGATTAGTTGGAAATGTAATTGTTATTTGAAGATCTTGCATTGTAATTATTTGAAATTTGTAATATGAATGAGGATCTGTAGTGAGTCCCGGCGAGAGTTGGGTAGGCGGCCCGCCGATACCCTAGGGTTCGCCCTAGGGAGAAGTGGGGCTGTCACAAAATATGAGTAGAAACAAGCAATTAATGCCATATTTAGGCCATAATTAAGGGGAAATATCCATAAATAATGTATACAATTAAGGACTCAACGACACTTCTTCACAAATGTCATAATAGGTGTTTAATATGACATGCAATAGGGAATGCCATTAAAAAGGCAAAAATAACAACCAAAACGATGTCGTTTGTTTGAACGGAAAGGAAAAAAAAATTGGGTAGAAAGTGGCGCTCTCTTTAAGCACCTTTACTTTCCCAAAAATTTCTGAACACAACCCATTTCTATCTCACCGCTACTCGAAATCCGTAACCTCTTCCCCTCTCTAACTGCCGGCCGTATCTAAAGTTCTTCACACAATCTAAACAAAAAATCTAAAATTGTTCGTTTGATTGTTCTCAACTCCATCTTAATCAAGCAATAGATCCAAAAAATTGGAAGGGATTGTTTGAGTTTCTTGTTCGACATCTTATCCGCAAACTGGAAGGGATTCAAGGTTTTCTGTTTGTTTCTTCTTCTTGTTCTTGTTTTTGTTTATTTCTGATTCTAAAAGCTCTTGGAAGAGGGGAATTCATTTATTTGTGTGTTTACTGTGGACAAAAAGATCTTGGGTTTAGAATTGTTGATGTCTTTCTTGTTCGTTGCTTTTGAGAATTGTTATTTTTCCAAATATCCGATAGGACTTTTATGGTTTTGCAGGGGAAAATGTTGAATGCTTCTCAAGGACTGCACCAGATTATGGTTAGTTTCTTCCATCTCCTGTGAACCTCACTTTTTTATTTTTATTTTTTACTTCATATTTTGAAATTTTTTATTTAGTTATTTATTTTTGGTGGGGGGGCAGGTTCTGTTATGTTTCCAAGTTTTTTTGTCTTCTATTTGAACATCTCAGAAGTTAAGAAAAGAAAAAAGAAAAAGATTATTGTGTGTGTAGTAAATTGGTGAAATGGAGAGAATGTTGTTAATTCAGTTCAGGGCATTCCTATGTCGAAAGCTCAGATTTCACATGCATGCTACTTTTACCGTGTTTTGTAGCAATCCAATGTGCTGTCTTATATCTGTATGTTATTGGACTGTGATTTTTTTTTCCTACTCTTGTTTTGTAAGCAATCTATGATGGAGAAGATGATTTAAAATTTTTTTACTCCTGCATAATTTCAGGTTTAGATATAATTATGTAAGAGAAGGTAATAGCAGCATATGACCTTGTTGTTTTTGGAGACGAATTAAAAGTGCCTAAATGATAATATGTCTTAAAGTTATGATCTTGTTCATAATGTTCGCTGCTTCTTCTTAGAGCAGCAAATTAGTTTATTTCTTACCAACATGTTTTCTAAATCGATGATGTTGAGTTGATCTGAATTTATTATGCTCTTTTATTTTGTTAGAAGGTAGTGATGGTGGTGAGTCCATGCATGGATAGCAAACTACTTGTTCTAAATTTGGTGAGAGGGGAACAATGAGCCAAGCACTTTTGTACTGCTGAAGTCAGTAGATGTGATTTTATAAAATGCAAGCCCCTAAGAAATTTTTACTTACATGTTTGTTTGTCCAACTGTTTTACTTGTGTTCTTGCTTTATTTTTTTCCCTTAGTCTTCTTTGCTTTATTGTTTTCCCCTTAGTCTTCTTTGCTTGTTTAATAAGAGAAAAATAGGACATATTGATCTAAAAGAAACTCTCTAAAATTTAGGATTGGACGTAACTAATTATGAATTTATAATTTTCATGGATTTGAGAGTTGGAACCTTTTTCAATGGATGCTACACTCTCGCAGGTTTTTTTTTTTTAAAATAGATTAAATCTGTTCATACATAACTTGTGGTGGATACAATATAATCATTAGGGTGATGTATGGCTCCACCATGCAACTTTCTTGTTTTTTATAGGATTGGAAACTATAAATGGGGTGACAAAAAGCAAGAAACTTTCTAACTAATTTTTTAAATCTTTACAGGCTTCTTTGGTTATTTATTGCTTTCGTTTTTATATTAAGTGGGCAATAAATGGCCGAATCATGAGCTTCGTTGGTTATTTACCACATTAGTTGTTTTATATTAAGTAGGTAATAAATGGCTGAATTGTAAGCTTTGTTGGTATTTACAACATTAGTTTTTCCTTTATTTGAACACTTTTTCTCTATGCTTCTGTTTAGTTATGCTTTCTCATCATTTGTTTTCTCTATTCTTTAGATATAATAGATTGAGGAGTAGAAAATTAGCAAATGAATTCTACTTTCAGAAGGTGAAACTTATCTTCACATTTTTTCCCATCTAGTTCTTTCATTTTTTCCCTTTTTTTTTTTTTTACTTTTAACTATCTTACTGGTTTAATAAGGCAAGAATGTCAGACATTGCTATACAAGAAATTTTTTGATGTTTATGAAGTGGATGTAGCTAATTTTAAATCTTAACGGGGGTTTGCAATTTTAAAGATTATTGATTAGATTTGCATCAGTGTTAATCTGATCTATGACTTGCTGTTTCTTGCACATTGGTTGTGCTTAGTCATTTTGTCAATTTGAGTTTTGGATTATAGTCAATTACCTGTGGTTCAGTTTGTTAGAAAATGGTTCTGAATTTTTTAAATGGAATGGAGAATTGCTACTTACATTCCAGAATCATTAAAAAGTTAAATTTTGGACATTTGATTGAACAAAGACTCATGGTCTAATGGAATAAAACATGAATTCTTTCCATGTTGAGGTTTTTGATTGTCTTCGATTTTTTAGATTTAAAAATGAAATAGTTTCTCAATAGAAGTTGAGGGGGTAGTTTCTCCTAACTATATTTTTGTCCTCTTGCCATATCACTTTTTTTGTATATTTCTTTTTGTAATCTTATCACTAACCTTTCTTGATTTATTTCTTGCACAAGGATTATACTCTGACTAGTTTAGGAATTTTTTTTTGTTAATCTTTCTTGAGATGAACTATTAAACAAAAGTGCCACCTTAGTGAGATTGTTAAGAAACTTTGTAAGTGAAGTTGGCTTTACTAGTTTTGCTTGATATGATCTCATCAATTTGAAATGTAATAGCCATAGTCCAACCTTATTACTTGAATGCTAGATGTCTTTGGATGGTTGCTATTGTTTAGATTTTAACTTTTTTCAATTATTGGAATGAAATTCCAGTTTTTTGGCTGATTTTATTAAACAAACTTTTTTGCTGAATTTAAATATTCCTCGTGGGATTTGTGAATTTTCTTGATCTCATTGAAATTAGTTTACTTATTTAAGTAATTGGTTCGTGTAAAACATAGTAATATGGTGGATAGAATTGTATTTTAGATGCTAATGAACATTCTATTTTTTTCTTAGATTTGAATCTATTAGGTAGAATTTTGTTTTAGATGCTAATAATATTTCTTTTTTATTAAATTAGAATCTATTTGAACATGGATAAAAGGTGGAAGATATAGTTTAAGCACTTTTGAATAATGTAATTGGTTTAGGGTACTTAACAGTTAGGCTCTTATTTTGATGATTCTTGTTGATTGAAAGTCAGCTAGCACCTTGATTGAGTCATTGTAGTTGCTGTTAACATTTATTGAAATGTAAACCACTGAAATTTGGATTGGTTGAGTCATTGTTGTCGCTCTCCTTTTCCGTTCTTTAGTACAGATAACTGAAATGTAATCTGTTTAGTTCTTTTTGCAATGTATAATTTGATTTTACTAGATACACACCTGTTTAGAAATTGATCTCTTATGTGTGATTTTCACAAATTTTGTAAAATTGGTATTTTGAAGGTTGGAGATAATGTTATAATAAGGAGCACGATTGATCCAAACAAAATTTTGGCTGTTGGAGTGGTTAGAAGTTTGGATCCTATGGCTAAAGTTGGTGACACACCTTTAGGTTCCCGTTGGTGTGAAGTTCATGTAAATGTGCCTGTGGAGAGTGATGAGGAGTTAATAAGGCCATACCACAATTTTCAGAAGATTCGGGATGCAATTGGAGTTGCCATTGCTTGGCCAATAAATCTGGTACTCTATTTATCATACCTTCATCATTTGTCAAATTTAGTTTGTGCTCATTTTCTAATGTTAAAACCGTAAAACAATACCTGTTTGAATTTGTAACTTGCCTTGTTTGGTTTACAACACTTGTAGGTGAGTATTGAAGATAACTGAAGCAATATTGGGTCAAGTTGCAGTTTTTTGAAGACATCATCCATGCGTGCTATTCAGTACTTCCTTTCAATGTAATTTGTGGACACAAAACTGATTTAAACTATCTAAAGTGACATGCAATTTGTTGACACACTTTTGGTATGAATTGTTTAAATGATATACTTTTGCACCAGTTTGGATGCTTAAGATGCAATTGATAGGGATTTTCTTTACTCCTCAAATTTTAAATAACCTTTATAACCCTATATCACCACAAGTATACGGATCGTTTATTGAGTTTAGGAAAATATAGGTGTCGATCCCACGAGGAACTATGGTTTTACAAACACTAAAATTTAATCAATTGCTTCATTATCTAGATAGACAATTATATGAAGGCGAATAAAGTAAGGAAAGCTAGATAAAAGGGAGAATGCGGTAAACCGTCCTAAGGAAGAGAGATAAAGCAATTAAAACCAACCGTTAGGTGTCAAAGACATCCAATTGGTGGTAGACAAGAAATAAGAAAGCAAGTAAAGAAATTAGAGAATTAGGTTAGAGAGAGTTTTTAAGATCAAGTTGGAGGAATCCTAGAGCTTTGGAATCCCTTGTTAAGTTAAGATTAAAAGTTAGTCAAGTTTATTATGTCCTTTCTCCAATGATTCGCTAAGGTATAACTTCCTTTTGTATGCCACTACTTTCGTTAATGGTCATGTGTAGTGCAAGTTCTCGTTTAAGATGAACTAGTCACTCGGAATTGCTTTCGCCAATTCCTTAACTTCTTGGAATCTTCCTTGACCTATTTTCATAGAGAAAAGAGAGAAACAAGTTAAATAAGCTCAATGAAGTTATAGTATAAAACCAAAAGCAACCAACTATATTCACTACTTTCGTGAGAACATAAGTTAGTGTTTAAGAACTTAGATCTTATTGAAGGCAAGTTTTTCATTGCTCATCAACATCAAATCATTTATAGTTGGTAGCTAATCAAGCATAACGCATAAGCACAAGTCTTAAACTAACAAAATCATGGAGGACATAAATCACTTAACTACTTCATAATCACCACTAAAACAAGTTCATCTTAACTCTAGGATTAAAGAGGCTTAGCTAGACATCATATTAAGAACATTTAAGCATAAACAAACTTGCACAAAGCCATGAAATTAAGCACAAGAGATGAGTAAGGAAGAAGGAATCTTATTCAATATCTTGAAGTTGAATCCGTAAACTTCTTCACAAGTTGATCTCCCAAATACAAAGTGCAAGATTCCTCACAACTTTCACTTTTACTCTCTTTAGAAACTACAAACTAAGAACTAGAACTAATCTAATGAACTAGAGCTATTCTCTAGTCTTTTGGAATTTTTATGGGATTCTTATGCATGGAATGGAATACAAAAGGCCCTATTTATAGAAGATTTCAACCATATGCATCCAAGATTATGTCATGTGAATACAAGACAAATTGGCCTTCAAAAGTCAAGGAAAATGGCTTCTTAAATTTCTTTATCTTCATGCATTTGATTCCTTTGAATTTCAATCCCAAATGAGTTGTAATGTTGAAGCAAATTGTGTTTTGAATTAGCAATGAGTTGTTTCTTCAACTTCACAAAATTCTTCACGCAGCCTTCATTGAAATTCTTCTGAAAATTGAGCTGGAAGTGAGCTGAAAAACTGGAATTCGACTGCAACTTGCAATTGTCATTTTCTGAGGATCCGCGAGGTAGATCCGCGATGCAGAGGATCGCGGATCACATCGCGGATCTGCTTCCCCTGTCTTTTGTGAGAGGGATTCGCGAGCTATTTGAAATTTCCACTTGTTGGTTCGCGTTTTGCCTCGCGACTCCACTTGAAACTTGCAAATTCCGAGCTTTTTGTCGTGAGATTGGCGCGTTAATTGCTCCGACTTTTATCCCTTTGATTCCTCGTTGATTGAATTGCAATTTACATTTTCCAATTTTTCTTCCAAGCTTCTTGGCAATTATCCACATTTTTCATCTCATTTGATAACTGAACAAGCAATCCTACAAAAACATGAAGATTTCACCACATTAATCCATAAAAAATGCATTTTTCTATTTAAACCACAAAATGTAGAATTTCAGTAGAAACCCTAGTTCATTAGCCATTAAACTGACAAAAACATACAAAAACTACATAATTAATCCTATTAAAAACATGCAAAATATTGACTTATCAAACTCCCCCACACTTGAACCATTGCCTGTACTCAAGCAATCAAGAATTACAAACCAACAACGATTTAAGTGTTTGTGCACCTTAATTTCATTTTCTCAAAACAAGGTAGAAAACCATTTTGCAATCATCCATTAAACCACAAGTACTTATAATATCAAGTAAAAGAGAGTAATCATACCATAAATTCAAGTAGCTCAATTCAATTTCTCATTCCTCACCCAATTTCACATGCAAAGTGAATCATATAGCCAATAAAATGCTTCCTAAACCCATAATCATTTTCAAGAGAGGGATTTATTCATAATTCATATAAAACATATATTTAAATTGTGAAAATGCCTTTTGACGAGAAGATCGACATTTTTAGATAAAGATCCCCTGTTACTCAACATTTCACTTATTTGTCTACTTTTATTTAAGTACCGTTTGACGCGAAAGTCGACATTTTTAGATGAAGACTCTCGGTTACTAAGCACATTGGAGTAGATCTTTCATTTTTCTTTTTCTTCTCTCTCTTTTTTTTTCTTGGAAAATATAAAAAAATATACCCTCAAAAGAATAATCATGAGAAAAGTACTACATGTATCAACCATATTTATCACTCTACTATGTAAAAATCAAATAAAGAAAATAAATCTCCTTAAACATACAAAATTAGACATAATTTCCTCCATTTTACAAGATATACTTTCCTTAAATTGTAAAAATTTTAATCACAAAATAGTCATCTCCAAGTTATTTGAGAATTTGAAACAATCTGGTATAGGATTTTGGAAAAATTTTGGCTAATTTTCATCAAATCACATAATCCCTCCCCCTACTCTTAAAATGCACATTATCCTCAATGTGTAAGAAGGAATAAAAAGATAAGAAAGATAAGAAAGTAATACTCCCCTTGTTAACGTGATTGAATTGGTCCACTTTGCCCTTTTCCATTGAATAACCTTTAATGCCTGAAAAATTTGACAAGAAATTGCAGGAAAAGGTTAAACTCCTTGGATCCGCGAGTCACAGGTCGCGTTTCAGTGCGTGGATTTGGCTGGGTAGCTCTCAGAAGTTGATCCGTGACCTATGGATCCGCGATGCGTAAATCGCGTATCGGTCTGTGGATGCTCAGAAAACTTCTCTGATTCTGATCCGCGAGCTTCAGATCCGCGAGGTATAACTCGTGTATCGACTCGCGGATCCTTCTAGAAATTAGATTCTGCAACTTTTCTGCAACTGTTTCATTGAATAATCAATTTCTACTATTTCCAGAACAAAAATCCTGCATGTTAATTATGCAATGAACCTTCTCTAACATATGTAACATGATCAAAACAACATAATTAACCTCAATTCTTGAATCGAAAATAGCTAAAACACAAATTGAGGTATGAAGATGTTTGCATTTTCACTATTCATCGTGCACCAAAAAGGTCAATTTTGCATGCTTTGATATTCCTACAAAACAAACACACTTTAAAACATAAAACACACATGCTGAAACATAAAATTACAACAAACTAACACAATTTTTTACAAAATTGGGTTGCCTCCCAAGAAGCGCTTTTGTTTAAAGTCGTTGGCTCGACTCAAAAGTGTTCCTCTTTAAAATCACTTTGGAGGTGAAAAGGAACTTGTTCCTTCCCAAGAGCTAAAGCTTTTGGTTCCATTCATCATTAATGAAGCTTCCCCTTTCTCCAAATTATCCTCATCATCAAACACAGAAAGATTAGTATTGTCACAGATAGAATGAGGAATTTTCGAGAAACATTTAAAAAAATCCCAAAGTTTACTTGATTTTTTCCTTTTTTCTTCATTAACCTGAGGGATTTCATGCTCTATAAAGATCTCTTTTCCTTTGTTCTTCACATGGAACATGTTATTAACAAATAAGCCATCATTATGCAATTCTTGAACAATATCTACCTCTTTTGGCTTAAAAGCTTTTCCATGCCATAATTCAAGATCTTTATTTTCATTTAGGTTAAACACCAATTCTTCGTCATTCACTCTAAACTTAATTATGCCTTCTTGAACATCAATTAGAGTGCCGGCAGTGGCTAGAAATGGTCTACCTAATATAATAGGTAAATGAACATCTTCTTTCATGTCAAGCACAATAAAGTCGACCGGAATAAAGAAATCCTTAACCTTTATAAGGACGTTTTCAATCATACCCACCGGACGCTTTAATGACCTATCCGCCAATTGAAGAGTGATGTTTGTGTCCTTCATCTCCCTTAAATCAAGTCTCCGAGCTATGGAAAGTGGCATCAATGATACACTTGCACCTAAATCACACAAAGCATTAGAAAATTGGAGATGACCAATGGTACAAGGTATAGTAAAGCTTCCCGGATCCTTGAGCTTTTGTGGGAGTTTATTTTAAATCCTTGCCGAACATTCCTCCGCTAATGCTATGGTCTCATAATCTTCAATCTTCCTCTTTTTGGACATGATATCCTTCAAAAACTTAGCATAAGAGGGAATTTGTGAAATAGCATCAATAAAAGGAATGTTAATTCTTATTTGCTTAAACATTTGAGCAATTTTTTCAAATTCCTTCTCCTTATTGCTCTTCTTCAACCTATCAGGAAAAGGAATAGAGTTAGAAACATTCTTAATAGGAATATGAGAAGAAGGAATATCAATATCAACATGGTTATCTACTTCTTCCCTTTCCTTATTTTCCTCATTTTCATCACTTTTACCACTTTTACCGAGGTTATTATCCTCTAATGTTCTACCACTCCTAAGAGTGATTGCATTAACATGTTCTCTTGGATTAACCTCAGTTTTACTTGGAAGCTCCCCTGGTTTTCTTCCATTAAAGGCATTAGCTAATTGACCTATTTGAAATTCTAGACTTCTATGCATATGGTCAATTTTCTTATCCATTTGTTCAAACCTTTCATTTGTACTTTGAGCATGCTTTTCTAGAGCTTTTTCCCAAGTTGGTTGAGGTTCAAGTGGTTTAGAAGGAAATCCGGGTGGATTAGAAGACCTTTAGTTATGAGGTTGATCCCTCCATCCAAAGTTAGGATGATTCTTCCATCCGGGATTATAAGTACTTGAATAAGGATTGTTTTGAGGTGGTCGGTTGAAATTGTTGGCAAAGTTAACTTGCTCAACATTCTTACACATGCAATTGTCATGATTACCAACACAATTTGAACAATAAGCATTATTTACACAAGAATTTAAACCATTTCCTCCTTGTTTATTAAACATGCTAGTAAGATTTTGCATTTGAGCACATAACATGTTAATAGTGTCGAGTTCATACATACCAGTCGATCTTCTTTGGTTACCTCTTTCATTAGCCCATTGGTAATTGTTAGAAGCCATTTCTTCAATCAAACCTTGAGCTTCTTCGGTAGATTTTGCCATTAACGATCCACCGGCCGCAGCATCTATGATATTTTTGGTTGGTATAGAAAGACCTTGATAGAACGTTTGTACTACCAACCATTCCGGAAGACCATGGTGGGGGCATCTTCTTTGGAAATCTTTGAACCTCTCCCAAGCTTCATACAATGATTCACCATCTTGTTGGTGAAAACCTGTAATATCCATATGAAGCTTATTAGTTTTGGCAGGAGGAAAATACTTATTTAAAAATGCTTTTACCAAATCACTCCATGAAGTAAAAGTATTGGGTGGATGAGAGTTAAACCATACCTTTGCTTTGTCACAAAGTGAAAAAGGAAACAACCTTAATTTAATGGCATCATCACTTATTCCATTGTACTTAACAGTACCACATAAATCTGTGAAGTTAGCTAGATGAGTGTTGGGGTCCTCGGTTGCGTTTCCTCCAAATTGGCTTCTTTGGATCATCTAAATGAGCGCCGGTGAAATTTCAAAGTTATTAGCATTAATAGTCGGCCTTGCTACACTAGTTTGAGCACCGGATTCATCCGGCAAGGCATAATCTCTTAATGCTCTTGGCCTTGATTCCTCCATTGCTATGGATTGTTCACCTTCACTTTCCACCACAATATTTTCTTCTTGTTGTTGGACACGTCTTCTTCCTCTTCTCGCCGTCTTTGGAAGTTGATCTCTTAAATGAAGAGATTGGTGTACCTACAAGAAACAAGGAAAACAAAAACTACAAAAATAGAATCTAGACTAATAAAACTTGTTTTAACTTTAATGTTGCACCTAGGCCTAGTTTGAGAAACTAGTCCAGGAAAACCGTTAGTTCCCCGGCAACGGCGCCAAAAACTTGATAGGGATTTTCTTTACTCCTCAAATTTTAAATAACCTTTATAACCCTATATTACCGCAAGTATACGGATCGTTTATTGAGTATAGGGAAATATAGGTGTCGATCCCACGAGGAACTATGGTTTTACAAACACTAAAATTTAATCACTTGCTTCATTATCTATATAGACAATTATATGAAGGCGAATAAAGTAAGAAAAGCTAGATAAAAGGGAGAATGCGGTAAACCATCCTAAGGAAGAGGGATAAAGCAATTAAAACCAATCGTTAGGTGTCAAAGACATCCAATTGGTGGTAGACAAGAAATAAGAAAGCAAGTAAAGAAATTAGAGAATTAGGTTAGAGAGAGTTTTTAAGATCAAGTTGGAGGAATCCTAGAGCTTTGGAATCCCTTGTTAAGTTAAGATTAAAAGTTAGTCAAATTTATTATGTCCTTTATCCAATGATTCGCTAAGGTATAACTTCCTTTTGTATGCCACCACTTTCGTTAATGGTCATGTGTAGTGCAAGTTCTCGTTTAAGATGAACTAGTCACTCGGAATTGCTTTCGCCAATTCCTTAACTTCTTGGAATCTTCCTTGACCTATTTTCATAGAGAAAAGAGAGAAACAAGTTAAATAAACTCAATGAAGTTATAGTATAAAACCAAAAGCAACCAACTATATTCACTACTTTCGTGAGAACATAAGTTAGTGTTTAAGAACTTAGATCTTATTGAAGGCAAGTTTTTCATTGCTCATCAACATCAAATCATTTATAGTTGGTAGCTAATCAAGCATAACGCATAAGCACAAGTCTTAAACTAACAAAATCATGGAGGACATGAATCACTTAACTACTTCATAATCACCACTAAAACAAGTTCATCCTAACTCTAGGATTAAAGAGGCTTAGCTAGACATCATATTAAGAACATTTAAGCATAAACAAACTTGCACAAAGCCATGAAATTAAGCACAAGAGATGAGTAAGGAAGAAGGAATCTTATTCAATATCTTGAAGTTGAATCCGTAAACTTCTTCACAAGTTGATCTCCCAAATACAAAGTGCAAGATTCCTCACAACTTTCACTTTTACTCTCTTTAGAAACTACAAACTAAGAATTAGAACTAATCTAATGAACTAGAGCTATTCTCTAGTCTTTTGGAATTTTTACGGGATTCTTATGCATGGAATGGAATACAAAAGGCCCTATTTATAAAAGATTTCAACCATATGCATCCAAGATTATGTCATGTGAATACAAGACAAATTGGCCTTCAAAAGTCAAGGAAAATGGCTTCTTAAATTTCTTTGTCTTCATGCATTTGAATCCTTTGAATTTCAATCCCAAATGAGTTGTAATGTTGAAGCAAATTGTGTTTTGTATATTAGAAATGAGTTGTTTCTTCAACTTCACACAATTCTTCACGTAGCCTTCATTGAAATTCTTCTGAAAATTGAGCTGGAAGTGAGATGAAAAACTGGAATTCGGCTGCAACTTGTAGCTGTCATTTTCTGAGGATCCGCGAGGTGGATCCGCGATGCAGAGGATCGCGGATCACATCGTGGATCTGCTTCCCCTGTCTTCTATGAGAGGGATTCGCGAGCTATTTGAAATTTCCACTTGTTGGTTCGCGTTTTGCCTCGCGACTCCACTTGAAACTTGCAAATTCCGAGCTTTTTGTCGTGAGATTGGCACGTTAATTGCTCCAACTTTTATCCCTTTGATTCCTCGTTGATTGAATTGCAATTTGCATTTTCCAATTTTTCTTCCAAACTTCTTGGCAATTATCCACATTTTTCATCTCATTTGATAACTGAACAAGCAATCCTACAAAAACATGAAGATTTCACCACATTAATCCATAAAAAATGCATTTTTCTATTTAAACCACAAAATGTAGAATTTCAGTAGAAACCCTAGTTCATTAGCCATGAAACTGACAAAAACACACGAAAACTACATAATTAATCCTATTAAAAATATGCAAAATATTGACTTATCAGCAATATTTTAGATGATTGTGTTGCTTTCTTTATATTATTGTACTAGCTATGTTACCATTCCCTCAAAAATTAGAATCTTAGATGCATGTGCAGCAAGTTCAAATGTGGTTTCTGCTACCGGATGGTATGCAGTAGCACTTTGGGATTGTTGTAATGACATGTTGGAAAGTGCCATATTAGCCTAATATAGTTACACCGCAAAAGTGTCATAATATTTCAACTTACGCAAAAAAGCGTCATGATAGTTGCAATAAATGATATTTCTAAGTATCACTTCACTTATGTATAACGGTATTCAACGGTAACTATACGCTGACATTTGTTGTCATTTGAAAGCGTCATAAAAGGTATAAATAATGATGTTTATTAAGTGTCAGAAGAATAGCATGTTGAGACGCTTATAATTGTCATAAACCTATAGTAACGCTAGAATGGATGACGGTTTGTGTAGAGTGTCATTATAGCCGAAACGTCATTATATGCATCTATAATGACGCTTTTGAGTGTCATAAAAGGACATTTTTGTTGTAGTGTGAGGTGCTAAACTTAGGGAGTTCTCTCACAAGTGCAGAGGGGAACCTTTGTGGCTTTAGTGATTTATTTCATGTAATTTCATAAAGCAAATGAGCTTGTAGTTAATTCCATAACCACAAGTGTAGGTATGGTTTAGCTATAAGTATAGATGATTCACTACGAAAGTATGTTTCACATGCATTAGGAAATTACGCCATGCTTAGCCAAAATAATAATATTAATTCAGCCAATAGCTTCAATTGCAGGAGTAGTAAGGAATTCCATAACTCTAGGAGTTTTTAATTGCTATTTTTACTTATTTCATTTCATACTTGTAGTTTAGTTTTACATACTGACTTGTGATAGTCTAACTAATAGAGGAGTTCGAAAACCACAGGTACTTGATAATCTTCCCTGTGGGATCGACACCTAACATACCCTATACTCAATAAACGATCTGTATACTTGCAGTAAATGGGGTGTTTAGGTTTTAAAATTTGGTGTATGGTAAAACCTCGTCACTAGGACTGGAAGAGTTAGGTGGTGACCTAATTTTCAGATTTATGAAATCCCTCATGAAGCTTTAATTCTTCCTAATGCTATTGATTTTTAGTATTGTGGAGCTAAGAGATTCCATTTGGAACTTTCTAACTTTCACTACACGGGAGGAGAGATTTCTATTGTGGCTCTACCGATGCTTTGCAATCTTAAGCATCTGTTTATTGAAAAATTATGAAGATAATGTTCGATAATATAATAATAACTCAAGATTCACATCCTTTGCTACCAAATACGATTCAGAGTTAACCAAGGGCACGAAAGGTGTTTATACGTTCGACGTTCAAGGTCAGGTGTATCACTTTCTTAATGGCTTGGTGCAGTCAGGTGATAAACAATTTGGAATCCAATTTTATTTTTTTGATACTGATGAAGAATTAGTGAAAAGGATTGGAAGTTCTGATAAGATACGTGAAAGCACTTTAATACTACTCATGCACATTCTTTCAAATAATCCTTATGCTAAATTCTTTAAGGATCTTAAAAATGTATCGAACATTGGCAACTATAAAATTGTACTTAATTGCTACCCTAGTCTGGACCAACATATTCATAATCTACCCTCTGCTTCCCAAGTTGCCATTATATGGATTGTGGACGAGGATGAGTCAGCAAATAGGAGTGCTCATATTCAAGTTTATACTCAATCAAATACTAGCCATAAGAATAAGCATTACTATGGCTATTATGACCCCTTGCAGTGCCCTATTCCTTTTCCTTGAGGTGAATGTGGATGGCAACATGGCATTAAAAGACTCCGTAAGAGGAAGAGAAATGGGGAATCTTACAAGATTGATTGTAATGTTGATCCTTCTTTTGTTGATAGCCCATCCCATTTAATGGATTTAGAGTAGCGAGGCAAGTATATCTCTTGCTGTTTGAAAACTACTAATTTTTTAGTCTATAACATCTTCCTAATCAGTTGAATCATGTTTGTGTCTTTTATAGCTATTGATCGTGGAAAGGATGAAGAGGACATTGTGATAGTTAGAGAGTATTATTATTATTATAGGTTTCAAATGAGAGATGATAATGAGTCAAAGCTACTACACTATCTTAGATTGCTACAACAATTTCTAGTTAATTCCTATGTCAAGATAGAAACTTCTAGGCTGGATTTTCATAAACACATACAAAATGTAATAAGGTCAAAAATTCTTCAAAGGGTGCTAGATAGTGTGTCTATAGGCCAAATGGAAGGTTCTAAGGTTTGTCGGAGGATAGTGCTACTAGTGTCTTTTATAGTTTGCCCAAGGTATATGACACGCTACTATCTTGATGTAATGGCTTTGGTACAGAAATACAGTAAACTGGACATTTTTCTTACCATGACATGCAATCTAGCATAGAAGGCAATTCAAGATACTATGAAGTACCATAAGAAGCCGCAGGATAAGGCAAATCTCTTAGCTAGAAGTTTTAGAGCTAAATTTGAGATGCTTAAATTTGAACTCTTGAGTAAGTAGATCTTTGGCTAGGTAGCACCATGTGTGTATGTTATTGAATTTCAAAAGTGAGGATTTCCCTATCCTCATTTATTGCTCATTTTATAACCTAAATCCAAGTTACTCAATGCAAAGGCGTATGATAGAGTTGTGTGTGCTAAGTTACCTAATCATGTTCAATATCCTTATTTGTACTCTCTTGTTGTGAAACATATGATCCATGGTCCTTGTGGAGATATGGATAAAAACTGCCCTTGTATGAGAGATGGTAGTTGCAAAAATCATTACCCATAAAGCTCTTGTCTGCAAACAACTCATCCTAAAAATTCCTATCCACATTATAGGAGAAGAGACTATGGTAGAAAAGTAAAATTTCGCAGATATTATCTCAATAATATGTGAGTTGTCCCTTACAATGCCTACATACTTGCTTAATTCGTGTAAGGACTCATAAAATTTAATTTAATTTATTTTATTTTATTTTATTTTATTTCTTTTTATTCTATATTATTATTATTTTTTACTCATTCAAGTTTAACTGCGTTGAATCACCATTTAATTATGTCATTTAAGTTTGAAATTTTATTTCACTAATCGTTTCACTATTTTTATGATAATTGAGTTGGGAAGTTATGTTGGGATGATTAATTAGCGTGAGCATGAAGTGGCATTAGCGAGTTAAGAGTGGGTATTAGTGGTATAAGAAGAGCTTCTTGGAGAAGCTAAGTTTGGAGGGAAAATTTGATTGATAGGGTTGTCTTGTCAAGTTGACATTTGAGTTCAAGACCACCAATCACTCTTCCTTTTCTTTCCATTATTTCTCCTCATTCTTCTCAATTTTTCATTTCACTTCTCTCTCCTCTTTTTCTTCTTGTTTGGCCGACCACTCTCTCCCTCTTTAGGGGTTGGAGAACTTCCATTTTCTTAGCCAAAAAGTTTGTATTTTCACCATCCAAACTCTATTCTACCTTGATCATTGCTAGAAGCTTGGAGGAAGGGTTGATTCTTCGAGCAATTTGGAAGGATCTTGTACTATCTCCTTTAGGGTTTGGCTTGAGAAGAGGTAAATTCCGAAATTCTTGTTCAATCTTACAAATCTTGGTAGATCTTGATAGATTATGGAAGATTGGTTGATGGGTTAAGTAAAACCCAGACTAGGTAGATGTCTTGGGTTGGATTTATTAGGTAGATGACTTGAGGAGCTTTTATATGATTTGTGGTTGGAAATTTTGGCATAACATGACTTGTTAGATATTGGATTATGTGTATTATGGATTCCTCATAGATCTTATGCTTTTTGGTTGGATTAAATTGGTGAAAAAGTGAGAAAGAAAAATTCTGCAAACTAGTGAGCTGGCCAAAAGAATATCAAGTTAACCTACGAATTTGTCCATACTAAAGGCCAAACCAATTCTTTCTCAAAACATCAACATTGTAGGGGATTGAGTTAAATTTCTACCCATAAAATGTCAGAACAATCGGAGCACTGTATCTTGTAAAATGACCAAAATACCCCTAACTGCTGCATTACCCTATTACAAATACAGTCTTCATTTTCAGCCAATTTCCCAAACTTTTTAGCACTTATAGGAGATGAACTAAAACTTGAATTTTATATCATCGAAAGATTTATGAGTCTAGTTTTGAATGCCGCTGACGTCCCTCAAATTCGATTCTCCTACATTGAGTTATAGTCTTTCTTCCGAAGCTATCCAGAGATACTGTTTTTGACCCGACAGTTTCATTTTACCTCGGTAACTATGATTTTTGACCATGAAAATGCATGAACTGAATTTCAAAGTCTTCATAAAATTGGAGATCTATGTCTTAGATTCGAAACGGCATAAAATTCATCCCAATCCGATAAGTCTAGCTCCAGTTTTGATCAAAACACCGAGGGGTGACAAAGCTGTCATCTATGCCTCTTTTCCTTAGCATTTCCTTTTTTCACTTTTATTGATTCCATTTCCTTTTCCTTAGCTCAAATTAACCTTTGTACTCCATATTACACTCAAACCCTTACTTAACATGCACTTGATGTTTCCATTGATTTAAATGAGAAACGTTGTGTTTTGAATTGAGAAAAATTGTGCACTTGAAATCCAAATTTGTGTTATGGTTTCCAAGTTGTGACATTTGTCTTTGAAAATATGTCAAGTTGAGCCAAAACCTTGAACTTTAAAGCAATGAAAGTGATAAGTTTTCTCACCTTGCTTTTTCCAGAAAAAGTTTTAATTACTAGATGTTTTAGTTGGGTTGAGAGTGGTATCTTTTCCTTGAGTTATTGACTAGAACATCCTAGTGAGTTTCTTACTTTTGGATTTAACCTTGTCCTATATTAAAGCTTTAATTAAGGTCTTTGGAACTCTTGATCTCAAGTGATCAGGATACCTACGAGGGTGATCCAGTTTTGGAAGAGTAAAAGATTACTCGTTTGATTATCTCTTGGTAAGTGTCAAGTGTATGACTTATTGAATTATTAATCACAGCATGAAGTGACATGTTAAGTGCTTGAATATGAAGGAAATTGTCAAGACGAGTACATACTTTATTGCACTCGATCTCTCCTACTTGACTTGATGATTCTTGAATATACTAGATCCAATTGTTTAAATATTCATGCTTGTGTTTGAAAAGTCAAATGGAGCATTGACTCCTCGACCTATTTCTGCTTGTGATTGAATTGTCGAGTGGAGCGTTGACTCCTTGACTCACTTGTACTCTTGGGATCCCAAAACCCTTTTGGTGAACCATTCGACTCGACCCGGCAAGGGCTTGGCCGAAGAGATTAGGGATCCATTGGGACTCATGCGTGAAAATCAATTGGTGTTTGTCTCATCAATTATTTGTTCCGTATACTCGAGTATTACCATCCTTATTTGATGTTCGGGCCTGGTAGGGGCAAAACGGTGGACTTGATATTTGCTTGGTTGACAGAGTGTCAACAGTTGAATCTTGACTTCCATGTTCATGTGAAAAGCTAGAATGTGATTCAGCCCCTGAGGGCTCCTGTATCCTATTGAATGTGCTTTCTTGCACTCTTAGAAGAGATTGAACCTTCTTGTTATTATTCTCGTTGTAACTTGCTCTTAATTGCTTGCATGAATTTCTTGGCCTCACTGAGTTTTGCTCACCCCATTACATTTGTTATTCCTTAACAAGGACTTGAAGTAAAGATTATTGGTGGATTTAGTCTTGAAAATTTTTGTGTATCCCATAGCATATCTATTTAAGATAATTGACTTTTGTAAGTAAGCACTTGAGATGTACTTGGAAGTGACTTTTATCTTTGTGATAGAATCCTGAACTTTGTACTTTGAGAATTGTAAGGTGAAAGCGTGATTGCAATTCAAGTGCTATAACTTATAATTTTAAGAGTTGGGTTATAAGTTGAAATAGTTATACTTAAGTGTCATTGGTTTGAAATTGTTCTTTTACTTAAAGGATTGTTAGTTAATTTTAGTGAGTAAGTCCTGGTGAGAGTTGGGCAGGCGATCCGCTAAACCCTTTGGTTCGCCTTAGAGGGAGATGGGATCGTCACAATTGGTACCAGAGCCTAGATTTGAAATGGCATGGGCAGACTAGGAGTTTTGATTTTGTGAAAATTTTTGTGTGGTAGTATGAAGTGTTAAGATTGGGTTATTACGAAAGTTTGAGTTTGACTAAGTTTCTAATTTTGATTTGTAGTTTATGGAGGGAAAAAGAGATAGAGATGAGAAGGAGCAGCCTCAGAGACCTCGTCCGATTGTTCGCTATTGAGAGAGGCCAGGGGACCCTATCATTTGTTGGAGTCCGGCCTGCAAGATTAGGCAATACGACTATTGGAAGATTTACTCCTACCCTGACCAAGTTGTTTTGGCCGTGTTAGACGAGAGGAGGAGATTAACTGGGGACTACGAGAGAGCCCAAGCTAAGATAGAGAGACTGAGGGCTATTGTAGAGATGCAAAGGGATCAAATTCAGGAACTTCAAGAGAATGCTCACGGGTTACAAGAATGGACTAATGTTATTCGTAAGCAATTTCGGGAGTCTAATGAGCGTCTAGCTAGAGGGTACAAAGATTAAGGGATAGAGCTGAAGAAATCCTGAATGAATATGGAGACTAACTTGGAGATAGGTTGGGACTGAATCGAGTCGAGAGGTGGAATCCATGAGGGATTAAGATAGCACTCTCTTAAGTTGTGGGCTTTGTTTTGAACTTTTGTAAAACATAGACAAGTTGGAGGTTAGGGATGAAGATGAGGAGGAACCTATCGAGATGACGAAGTCTTCTAGTTCCATCAATAACTAGCTAGTGGCCTTTCTATTTTTGTGGTCTTTTGTGGCTTTTTGTACCTCTCTTTTGTTGATGGTTAGCTTGGGGTGATGTTTGCTCTATGGCCTATATATTTTGTTAACTATACTACTTATTTTTGAGGCACTTAAGTGCCACGGATGATATATTTGACTCTATTAGCTTGTTGACTTTCTTTGCAAGCTTTAATTGTATGTGTGTGTGTATGTGTGTGTGTGTGTGTGTGTGTATATATATATATATATATATATATATGACAAAGTTGCATTGCCATGCATCATTTCTACTTCATTTTTCACTTATGTTTAATTTTTCTCATGCATATTTTAAATATTATTCATGCATATAGATTTATATAAACATTATGGATGGTCGGAGACGTGGAAGGGGTCGAGGGCATGGGATGAGATGGCCCCAGGCACACGAGGGTGATCAAGGTTCGACTATTGGACCAAATAATGAACCTAGGGCAGAAGAGGGAAATAAAATGGCTATTGCCCTCAATCGAATGACGGATATTTTGGAGCATCGAGCCGAACGACAAGATCAAGAGCCCGTTGTCCCACCTAGGGGACAAGAAAGGGATGAAGATAGGGCTTTGGAGCGTTTTCTAAGATTTACCCTGCCTAAGTTCTCTGGAGGACCCAATCCTGAGGTGACAGATAATTGGCTTGAAAGGATGCCTGAATAATACTGAGGAGCGATAGGTGAATTTCATAGTCTTCCAATTTGAGGGAGCAACACATGCTTGGTGGAACATAGTTAGGGGTAAATGGGAAAGAGAGCAAACCCCTTGGATTTGAGCAGGATTTGTGGGAGAATTTAACGAGAAGTCCCTTCCACCTATGAATCAGGAAAAAAGAGAGGACGACTTTATTAAGTTACGTTAGGGGGCTTCTAGTGTTGCCGACTACGAGGAAAGATTTTACTAAATGGTTTGTGTTTGCCCCCGAGTTGGTGGCTACAGATCAGAAAAGAATAAGATGATTTATACAAGGATTAAAAGTGGAGATACAGGAATCGTTGGCGGTAGCCCAGATCACTACCTTTACTGATGCCTCAGAGAAGGATTGAGAGTGCTAAACTACAAGTTAGGGCCTTTCAAGTTAAGAAAAGAGGTGCCCTGAGCGGTGCTGCTAGTTAAGTTGAGAAAAGTGCACCACCTTCTGAACTTGAACGAGGGTCAGGAGGTGTAAGAGTTCCAAGGCTACCAAGAGGAGCTTTATCTAGAGGAGTGGACGAGAACAACTAGGGAGTGCCTCATAAGGATGTCAAATGTCGACTCCTCACATAACTTGTGGGTACTGTGGCAAGCCAAACCACACAGAGAATGAATGTTGGAGGAAGGTAGGAAAATGTTTGAAATGAGGTAGTGCAAAACATCAGATATCTAGCTGCCCTGAGTTACAGCAGGGTAGAAGTGATGGCTAGTGAAGGGATAAGCCATCAACTAGGCAATCCAGTGCAGGAGGAAACTGTCTGAGAGTACTGGCAAGGGTTTACGCATTAGATCAACAGCAAGTCCTTGAGCCGACTGAAGTGATTGAAGGTACGATTCCCATTTTCCATCGCCTTGCTAAGATTTTAATTAATCCCAGTGCGACCTATTCTTTTGTGAACCCTAGTTTCATGAGTGGAATAGATGTTAAGTGTGAAGGCTTACCATATGATTTGGAAGTTAGAACTCCTACCGGTAACCAGAGTTTAGTAACTCGTATGATCTATAGGAATTGTGAGATTTGAATGGAAGAACGTAAGTTGCTGGCATACCTAATAGGCCTTGTGATTAAGGAATATGATGTCATTCTAGAGATGGATTGGTTGGCTCGATATCATGCACAATTGGATTGTAAGTGGCGGAGTTACGTATCCCCAGTAAGGCAACTTTGAGACTAGATATGAAGGGTAGGTTAGCCTCTTCGACTCTTATTTCGGGGATTCAAGTTAGGAAGCTATTAAGTAAAGGAACGCAAGGATATCTAACTTTTCTTATAAATGCACCTGGAAATAAGATAAAGTTGGAGGATGTGCTTGGGATAAGAGAGTACCTTAATGTTTTTCCCAAGAAACTAGAGTCCTTGCCACCTAAGAGAGAGGTAGCGTTTAAGATTGACATGATTCCGGGGGCAGTGCCTATCTCTAAGACACCTTATAAAATGGCTCCACCTGAGTTGAAGGAGTTGAAGTTGCAGTTGCAAAACTTACTAGAACGAGGGTTTATTAGAGAAAGTAATTCTCTGTGGGGAGCTCCAATATTATTTGCTAAAAAGAAGGACAGAAGTTTAAGAATTTTTATTGATTATCGGGACTTGAATGAAATTATGGTTAAGAACAAGTACATGGTACCACATATTGATGAGCTTTTTGATCAGTTGCAAGGGGTTGAGGTGTTCTCTAAACTGGACCTTAGGTAGGGTTACTATCAATTGAGGATTAAAGAAGAGAATTTACCTGAAACTGCCTTTAATTCAAGATATGGGCATTTCAAGTTCACCGTAATGTCTTTTGGATTGACTAATGCCCCTGCAGCATTTATGGATTTAATGCACCGAGTTTTTAAGCTGTACTTAGACCGGTTTGTGGTGGTATTTATTGATGACATATTGGTGTATTCTAAGAATCGGGAGGATCACGAGCAGCATTTAAGGACAGTTTTACAGACTTTAAGAGAGCACCAGTTGTTTGCTAAGTTCAACAAATGTGAAATTTTGGTTAGAGGAGATGACCTTTCTAGGCCATATAATTTCTAAGGAAGGAATTACTATAGATCCAACCAAAATGGAAGCAGTATCTAAGTGGAAACAGCCAAAGAACCCTACTGAAGTGAGAAGTTTCTTGGGGTTAGCAGGATATTACCGTCGGTTTATTCAGGATTTTTCTAAAATTGCGGGACCCCTGATAGAGTTGACTAAGAAGCATAGAAAGTTTATATGGGATACTAAATGTGAAAAGGGTTTCTAAGAGTTGAAGAAACGGTTGACCGAAGCACCCGTTTTAACTTTGCCAAATGGAAAAGATGGTTTTCCAGTTTTCACAGATGCTTCTAAAGAAGAGTTTGGATGTGTATTGATGCAGAATGAGAGAGTAATAGCCTATACTTCCCGAAAGTTGAAACCTCATGAGTAGAATTATCTGACTCCTGATTTGGAATTAGCAGTGGTAGTGTTTGCCTTAAGGAAGTGGAGGCATTATCTATATGGGGTGATATTCGAGGTTTTTACTGACCACAAGAGCCTTAAGTACTTGTTTTCCCAAAAGAAATTGAACTTAAGACAATGTCGGTGGGTTGAGTTTTTGGGGGACTATGACTGTACAATTAACTATCACCCTAGAAAAGCCAATGTTGTAGTCGATGCTTTGAGTCGTAAGATTCAAGTGGCTGGGTTAATGATAAAGGAATGGCATTTATTGGAAGAGGTTAGCATTTGGAATCCCTATCTCGAGAGATAAAAGGTAATCCTTGGCAAAATTACTGTGAAATCTGCTCTAATGAATCATATTAAGGAGGCACAGAAGGAAGACCTTGTGGTGCTAAAAGGGTTGGAAAAGGTCCAAAAGGGGTAAATATCAAATTTTAACCTGAGATCAGATGGAGTGTTAAGGTTTTGATATTGCATAGTAGTGCCAAAGGTTGAAGGACTAAAAAGAGAAATTTTGGAAGAAACTCACTGTTCCAAGTATACGGTGCATCCTGGAAGTAATAAGATGTATCAGGACTTAAAGTGTCTTTTCTGGTGGGAAAGCATGAAGAGAGAAATTGTCCGATTCGTTCAGACCTGCCTTATTTGTTAACAGGTTAAAGCGGAGCATCAGAAACCTTTGGAGTTACTACAACCATTAAAGATACCTGAATGGAAATGAGAAAATATCACTATAGATTTCATTTCAGGGTTACCAACAATGCAGAGAGGGCATGATGCAATTTGGGTAATAGTGGATTGACTGACTAAGTCTGCCCATTTTCTGTCGATTAACATGAAGTACTCATTGGAGAAATTATCTAAGTTATATTTAGATGAAATTATAAGATTACATGGAATACTGGTTAGTATAGTATCAGATCGAGACCCCCAATTTGTGTCCCACTTTTGGAAGAAGATAAAAGAAACCTTGGGAACCAAGTTGAACTTTAATACTACTTACCACCCTCAGACAGATGGGCAGTCGAAAAGTACAATCCAAACACTGGAGGATATGTTGAGATCGTATGTTTTAGATTTTAGAGGGAGTTGGAGTTAGTACTTGGCATTAGTGGAGTTTGCCTATAATAATAGCTTTTACTCATCAATTCAGATAGCTCCGTATGAAACTCTTTATGGTCGAAAGTGTTGATCTCCAATTTATTGGAATGAAGTAGGGGAAAGAAAAGCATTAGATGCAATGGCAGTGCCATGGATGGAGGAGGCATATGAAAAGGTAAAAGTGATACGATAGAGAATTCAAAAAACTTAAAGTCGCCAGAAGAGCTACACCGATAACGAAAGGAAAGATTTGGATTTTGAGATCGGAGACCAAGTATTCCTTAAGATCACCCCTTGAAAGTGAGTTTAATAACAGGAAAAGGGAACAAGTTGCAACCTAGGTTTGTGGGACCGTATAAGATTCTGCAGCGCATTGGGAACGTGGCCTATAAGTTGGAGTTACCATCAAGTTTATCCCGAATCTACAATGTTTTGCATACTTTAAGAAGTACCATTCCGATCCATCTCACATACTTCAGCCAGAGGATATTGAGATTGATGAGATATTGACCTATGAAGAGAGACCTGTAAAGATTTTGGATTGAAAGGTGAAGGAATTAAGACATAAGCATATTCCTTTGGTGAAAGTGTTATGGAGAAATCACGGAGTTGAGGAAGCAACTTAGGAAGTAGAAGAGGAAATCCGGAAGGAGTATCCAGAATTATTTTCTAGTCAAGGTATGAATTTCGAGGACGAAATTCTCTAAAGGGGGAGGGGATGTGAGGATTCATAAAATTTAATTTAATTTATTTTATTTGATTTCATTTTATTCTATATTATTATTATTTTTCACTCATTCAAGTTTAACTGCATCGAATCATCATTTAATTATGTCATTTAAGTTTGAAATTTTATGTCACTAATCGATTCACTATTTTTATAATAATTGAGTTGGGAAGTTATATTGGGGTGATTAATTAGTGTGAGCATAAAGTGGCATTAGTGAGTTAAGAGTGGGTATTAGTGGTACAAGAAGATCTTTTTGGAAAAGCTAAGTTTGGAGAGAATTTGATTGATAGGGTTGTCTTGTCAAGCTGACTTTTGAGCTCAAAGACCACAAATCACTCTTCCTTTTCTTTCCATTATTTCTCCTCATTCTTCTCACTTTTTCATTTCACTTCTCTCTCCTCTTTTTCTTCTTGTTTGGCCGACCACTCTCTCCCTCTTTAGGGGTTGGAGAACTTCCATTTTCTTAGCCAAAAAGTTTGTATTTTCACCATCCAAACTCTATTCTACCTTGATCATTGCTAGAAGCTTGGAGGAAGGGTTGATTCTTCGAGTAATTTGGAAGGATCTTGTACTATCTCCTTTAGGGTTTGGCTTGAGAAGAGGTAAATTCCGAAATTCTTGTTCAATCTTACAAATCTTGGTAGATCTTGATAGATTATGGAAGATTGGTTGATGGGTTAAGTAAAACCCAGACTAGGTAGATGTCTTGAGGTGGATTTATTAGGTAGATGACTTGAGGAGCTTTTATATGATTTTGTGGTTGGAAATTTTGGCATAACATGACTTGTTAGATATTGGATTATGTGTATTATGGATTCCTCATAGATCTTATGCTTTTTGGTTGGATTAAATTGGTGAAAAAGTGAGAAAGAAAAATTCTGCAAACTAGTGAGCTGGCCAAAAGAATATCAAGTTAACCTGCGAATTTGTCCATACTAAAGGCCAAACCAATTCTTTCTCAAAACATCAACATTGTAGGGGATTGAGTTAAATTTCTACCCATAGAATGTCAGAGCAATCGGAGCACTGTATCTTGTAAAATGACCAAAATACCCTTGACTGTTGCATTATCATGTTTTAGCTGATAGTCTTAATTTTAAGCCAAATTCCCAAACTATCTGGCACTTATAGGAGACAAACTAAAACTTGAATTTTATATCATTGAAATTTTTATAAGTCTATTTTTAAACGCCACTAACGACACTCAAATTCGAGTCTCCTACATTGAGTTATAGTCTTTCTTCTGAAGATGTCCAAAGATGCTGTTTTCAACCCGATAGTTTCATTTTACCTCTGTACTTATGATTTTTGACCATGAAAATGCATGAACTGAATTTCAAAGTCTTCATAAAATTGTAGGTCTATGTCTTAGTTTCGAAACGGCATAAATTTCATCCCAATCCGATAAGTATAGCTCCAGTTTTGATCAAAATACCGAGGGGTGACAAAGCTGTCATCTATACCTCTTTTCCTTAGCATTTCCTTTCTTCACTTTTCTTGATTCCATTCCCTTTTCCTTAGTTCAAATTAAACTTTGTACTCCATATTACACTAACCCTTACTTAGCATGCACTTGATGTTTCCTTTGATTTAAATGAGAAACGTTGTGTTTTGAATTGAGAAACATTGTGCACTTGAAATCCGAATTTGTGTTATGGTTTCCAAGTTGTGACATTTGTCTTTGAAAATATGTCAAGTTAAGCCAAAACCTTGAACTTTAAAGCAATGAAAGTGATAAGTTTTCTCACCTTGCTTTTGCCGAAAAAAGTTTTAACTACTAGCTGTTTTAGTTGGGTTAAGAGTGGTATCTTTTCCTAGAGTTATTGACTAGAACATCCTAGTGAACTTCTTACTTTTGGATTTAACCTTGTCCAATATTAGAGTTTTAATTAAGGTCTCTGGAACTCTTGACCTCAGGTTATCAGGATACCTACGAGGGTGATCCGGCTTCGGAAGAGTAAAAGATTACTCGTTTGATTATCTCTTGATGAGTGTCAAGTGCATGACTTGTTGAATTATTGATTGCAGCATGATGTGACATGTTACGTGCTTGAATATGAAGGAAATTGGCAAGACGAGTGTATACTTTATTGCATTCGATCTCTCCTACTTGACTTGATAATTCTTGAATATACTTGATCCAATTGTTTAAATATTCATACTTGTGTTTGAAAAGTCGGGTGGAGCGTTGACTCCTCGACCTATTTCTGTTTGTGAGTGAATTGTCGAGTGGAGCGTTGACTCTTGGGATCCCAAAACCCTTTTGGTGAACCATTCAACTCGGGCCAGCAAGGGCTTGGCAGAAGAGATTGGGGATCCATTGGGACTCGTGCATGAAAATTGATTGGATCATGTCTCATCGATTACTTGATCGGTATACTCGAGTATTACCATCCTTATTTGACATTCGGGTCCAGTAGGGGGCAAAACGGTGGACGAAGATTGAACGTTTAGTGGAGATTCTACGGACTTGATATTTGCTTGGTTGACGGAGTGTCAACAGTTGAATCTTGACTTCCATGATCATGTCAAAACGTGGAATGTGATTTAGCCCCTGAGGGCTCTCGTATCCTATTGAATGTGTTTTCTTGCACTATTAGAAGAGATTGAACCTTCTTGTTGTAACTTGCTCTTAATTGCTTGCATAATTTTCTTGGCCTCGCTGACCTTTGCTCACCCCATTACATTTGTTGTTCCTTAGCAGGGACTTGAAGTAAAGATTCTTATTGGATCTAGTCTCAAAAATTTTTTGTGTATCCCATAGCGTATCTATTTAAGATAATTGACTTTTGTGATTAAGCACTTGAAATGTACTTGGAAGTGACTTTTGTCTTTGTGATAGAATCCTGAACTTTGTACTTTGAGAATTGTAAAGTGAAAGCTTGATTGCAATTCAAGTGCTATAACTTGTAATTTTAGGAGTTGGGTTGTAAGTTGAAATAGTTATACTTAAGTGTCGTTGGCTAGGAATTTTTCTTTTACTTATAGGATTGTTAGTTAATTTTAGTGAGTGAATCCTGGCGAGAACTAGGGGCAGGCGGTTCGCTAAATCCTTTGATTCACCCTAGGGGGAGGCGGGGTCATCACAATTTGATTGTCACTTGAATGTCTAGATCTGTTCTACCATTAAACTGGTGAAGTACTTGTATAAGTATGTCTTTATGGGCATGATCTGTTCTACTTTAAAATTATGATAGATGATAGTTTTACTGATATTGATGAAATTAAAGATTTCGAAACGATAGATATATGTCCCTCTAGAAGCATTTTGGCGCATTTATGAATTCCATCTGAATGAGATAAACCCATCTGTATATGCTCTCCAAGTTCACCTTCCAAACCAGTGACATGTTTCCTTTGACAAGAACTCAAATTTGCTGCAGTTATTACTAGTAGCTCATTTTTAAAAAACCATGTTAACTAAGTTTTGAAGGATGAACGCAACAAATGCAAAGTCAAAAATCTTAAATGTTTTTAAAGAGAATTCCGTCATCATGTCATTCAGCCTATTAAGTTAGGTAGTAGATGGAGAGAAAGCATCGAAAGGTAATAAATAGACTCATCAGTGTTAGTCCAAGAGAGGGAGAGAGATACTATCTAAGACTTCTCTTAAATCATATTTTTGAATCGACATCATTTGATGATTTCCTAACCGTTAATGAAAAAAGATGGCCTCATTTAAAGAAGCTGCACTGGCACTTGGATAGTTACAATTTAATACATATATAGAAGAAACGCTTGAGGAAGAAGTGCCATTTCATATGTCTTCTTCACTCGGATTGTTATTTTCTACTCTTCTGGTCTAGTGTTCTCTGACAAATCCCAGAATGTTATGGGGAAAATTTGAGTTGGATTTCTCTAGGGACTATGAACGACATTCACAATATTATCAGTACTCATCTGCTAAAATTAGACGGCTAGTTCTAAGTGATATTACCATATCACTCGAGCATATGGGTAAAAGTCTTGTTGACTATCAGTTAATGTCATATGATCTCATGAGTACATATTCAACGCACTTGACAAAAGAAGTGGAGGCTAAGAGAAACATTGGCATACCACCAGAAGATTTGTTGATAGCTTTCAAATTAAATTTTTATGAAATGTATGCTTATGACATGATCTTGCAAGCACAATTTTCTTCATAAGGCCATTTTTTTTTCTATTGATGGTCCTGGGGATATTGACAAAATATTCTTATACTGGTCGTTACTTGCAACTTCAAAATCGCAGGGTCATATAGCCATTGCAGTTGCGACCTCTAGAATTGTGGCATCTATTTTTCCTGGAGGAAGAACTACATACTCAAGGTCTAAGATATCTCTTGATTTTTTAAAAAACATGACCCGACAACTTGGCAAGTAGAGTAGGTTGCAAAGCTACTTTTAGAGTCTAAATTGATCTTGTTTGATGAAGCTTTGATGGCCAAGCGAGAAACTATTGAGGCATTTGATGATCTACTTAAGGACATAATGGAATCTGATTTGCCTTTTAGACCAAGGTTTTCATGGTCGGAGGAGATTTTGGATAGATACTCCCTGTTATTGAGCAGGCAATGAAGAAAGTTCTTTTGCAATCCTGCTTTCTTAATTCTCCCCTGTGGCCTAAGCTTCACAAACTAAAGCTGACAGAAAATATGTGAGCAGTATTAGATCCTCAATTTTCAAAATTCTTGTTATGAGTAGGTGAAGGGAGAGAGCCTGTGGACTCAAATGGTGAAATAACTTTCGGCAGAGATATGATCATTTCTTATTACGGTAGAGAAAAGTCTTTAGACAGGTTAGATAGTTGAATCTTTCCCTATCTTATCTATTTAGCCTATTCTTTTATGCTTAAAATATGTGGTTTCTAACTTAACTCCTTTATTCACATGTTAATACATTGTGTTTTTCTAGATTTAACTCTGTATTCCCAGGATCCTTATAGGATGATCAATACATGTATTCTTACTCCTAAAAATAGTTCAGTTGATGAGTTGAATGATATAATGATTAGAAGGTTTTTTTGGAAGACTTTGTACTTACACTAGCTCAGACAAAATTGTTGACCTGCGACACTGGGGTGATTATGAGGATTTTCTTAATTCTCAAAATCCAAAAGGCCTTCCCCCTGAGAACTTAATGTTGAAATAAAATTGTCCCATTATACTAATGAGAAATCTGAATCCTGTTGAGGGCCTCTACAATGGCACTCAGCTCATATGTAGAAAGCTTGCACGGCACACTGCTTCTACTGCAATTGTGTTTGGCCAACATCGAGGAAAGAGGGTGCTTATTCCAAGAATACCTCTACAGATAGCTAATAACGAGAAGAATGGCATTGCATTCATAAGAACTTCATTCCTTGTTCGTCTCTGCTTCATATTTACTATCAATAAGTCTCAAGGACAGACTCTTAACTATGTTAACTTATGTGAGTCTGTCTTTTCGCATGGATAGCTATATGTAACATTGCCCGTCTCTGTTTTGCATTACTATTAATAAGTCTCAAGGATAGACTCTTGACTATGTTAACTTATCTGAACCTGTCTTTTCGCATGAACAGCTATACTTAACTTTGTCCAGAGCTAGAACATCAAGTGATCTCAAAATTCTCATTGTTCTTGGAACTTTTGATGGTATAAAAATTGACTGCAAAACTAGAAATGTTGTGTTTAATGAAGTATTTGAATTGAGTCAGTAGAATATCCTTATATTCAGGTATACTTACATGAACTTACCATTTAGTTTGCTACTTACTGTAAAATTATCTATAAATAAACTTTGTTTTATCTTTTTTTTTTAGGATGGCTAACTTGCTGACAATCAAGGATTTCATTCCTGATATGAAAAATTGGTCTTGTTTGATCGCTGTTCAAGAGAAACAACATGTCACTGATTCGATGGGAACACTAACCAAGAAACAAATGTTTATCTTCTATGACTCGGAGGTTGCATTTTCAATACATTAATACCTTTTATTGTTACTAATTCTTCAGTCTTATATTTGTTCATCGATTGTGTATAAATCATTGCAAACTTTCTTCCTTATAGGGGTCCAAGGTTGAGGGTATAATCTTCAATGCTGACATCCTTAAAATGAAACTGATCTTGCAAGTTTATAGGAAATATAGACTCTCAAATGTTGATGTCAATCCTATTCTGCAAAAATTTGAAATGCCTGAATTGACTAGACAATTTGTGATCACCACTAAGACTGTCGTTGAAGAGGTCAATGAAGATGAAGATATCATGCCTGTCAAATTTGGTTTCACTAAGTTTGCAGATTTAGCTCAATACATGGATGAAAGAAGCAAGTCCGTAGATGAGTATTTAAGCACTTTGTTCTTCTTATTTTTCACCTAATCATTGCTTCCTCAAACTACTTCTTTCCCTTTCATAGATATGCTCAGAGTAGTGATCGGTTCATTGGCCAAGAAAACGGTCACTAGAAACTCCAAACAGTCAGATGTTCAAAAATTTGTCCTTCTTAATGAAGAGTGGGCATTTTCTTTTTATAATCCAGCCACAAAATTTTCTCATCTTTGTATTCTTGTTTTTAGCTATGGCCTGGAAACTGTTTAACACTAAGTTTTATATCAATATTAGGTCCCAAATAGTCCTGCTATATTTATGGGTGATTTTCTGAGCAATGAGGGCCAAGTTTTGTTGAATAATATGCAGACCTATTCCATTACTATCTTGCTAAAGGCTAAAAGTTAACAACTACAATGGTTTGTTAAGATACTATCCTTGCCTATTTTAATTTCTATTTATATATCAACCTTGTCCATCATAACTCAGGTAATCCACAATTGTTTATCCTGTAGGAGTTGCTCTCTTTACTTGGTTTGATTCTGCACTTCTTGTTGACCCACCAATACAAGAAGCAAGAGAACTCAAGATTTGGTGGGATAACTTTAAGTCAGTTATTTTAATACAACATAACAGCAGTTTCTTCCATTTTATTTTCCTATATCTTTATTTGATCATTATTTTTGAAGGGCAATAAGAAATATTAAATTAATTGCTAACATCATTGATGCAAAGGCTTACACTAAGTACAACTCTGAACTTTCTTTGAGAGCTGACCAAAAGACTATTTTAATTTGCAATATTACACCATCATAAAGGTGATAAAATAGTGCATTATTATCCAATTTTTTAAGATGTTCATATGTAGTCAGCTTTTGGTCTTATATTTGTTTACTTTTAGACTACATGGGTCAAGGGAAAGATCTCCTTTGAAAACATCTTTTAGAAATATTAGTATATGAGCTGCGAAAACTATTTCCGAGCTGTTGCAGCAGACTATGTGATGGAGCTCTTGATACTTTACTTAATTTGACCATGCTATTAATGTGATGGAGCCTATTATACAAAGCATTGTATGCTTATTTCGTAGGTGTCATTTTGACATTGATTTAAGTGACAACATTGGATTTATACTAGCTTCCATCATTGGAGACCTAGTAGAAAAGCTTCTCACATTCACTGCCCTTGAAGGAATGGACCATTTTAATCAGGTTCTTTTAATTGACGACTTCTAATGAAAACACTCATTGATTGTCCATGCTCATTCTTATATTTGCTGCCTATAGAATCTTGAACTTCCACTTAAATTTGTTCACAATTGACTGAAAACAAAGACATTTTTGGTGCACATCAAGCCAATCTAGACACAGTTGGCTGATGCCAGGTAGCGTTATACAGTTTTATATTGTTCTAAACTAGAACCAAAAACTAGTTCTGCACCGTTAACAAGTGAACAAAAAACTACCTCCCTTTCAACTGGTCATGTCATTGAACATCAGCAGCTGCTGACCCAAGGTTGATGAATATGACTAAAGTTATAATATATAATTGTACGTTCTTATAATAAACTATGTGCTTAACTAAGATTAGTGCTTATAGGAAAAGGTAACTCTGTTTCAAAGGTTTGCATTTGCCTCGCTGAGAAGTTTGATGAAACAAAATTTTTTACAGTACTAGCTCTAAGAAGGCAGATAGCAGCTCCAACAAGAAAGCAAGATTGGGCTAAATTATCTTCATCAACTTTTGTTTTATGACTCTGTGATCTGTACTTCTATATTTAAGCAGATTACTTAAGACTTTTGGAATAACTACTGCTGTGCTTAGGAACCCTTGACTTTTGTGTGTTGTTACCTCTTAACCATCTTTTGTAATGTACATTGAACTTTGATAATGACCCCTGTATCAGGGTTATTGCTAGGTCTTGTGAGGGTCTCAAAAAATACCGATTTTATTTTAAAATGTCAAATATTGTTTATAATGTGTTTATTCATTTAAAAATGAGTGAATATATGTTTAAAGTGATTGTTTTCCAATTTAGATAAAATGAGTGAATATATGTTTAAAGTGATTATTTTCCAATTTAGAGAATTTTATACGAATTGTTTGCCGGTGTGTGGTTTTGGCCTAAATTAGCGTTAAAAATTGTCCCGATGTGTGAATAGTGACTTGGACTTGAAATCGAGCATATGTAGTGATATTATGGAAATATTATGAAGGTTAGACAGTGTTGGAATGGAGTAAAAATAGTGTAAGTTAGATTGCAGCGTGTGACACGACATAAAGTGCCAAAAAGCACTTTTTCCCTTAAATCATGGAAAAGCACTTTTTGGCAACATAAAGCTTGACTTTCTTGCAACCTTTAAGCTTCATTTTCAGCTGGCCAGCTTGGAGTGAAGAGAGAGAGAGAGCCGAGAGCTCTAAGGGAGAGAGAGAGAGAAATAGTTGCTAGTTTTCTTCCTTTCTTCTTCCTTGTTCCTTTCAAGTTTCAAACCACCAATAAAGCCCATCCTCCCCACCACTTCTTGCAGCCGAAGGAGAGAGTGGAGAGTGAAGGGCTGGACCGGTTTTGGAGGAAGAAAGAAAGGTGAGTTTTGTGGTTGAAATCTTCCATTTCTTCTTCAACTAGTTACTTGAGTTTCTGAAGGTTTCTGGCTTGAATTCTTCCCTCTATGGCAGCCGAACCAAGGAGAGAGATTGGGGAGTGAGGTCCCAAATTTTGGAAGAAAAAGAAAGGAAAAGAAAAGCTTGGAATGGTTGTCTTGAGCTTGGGTTTGAGCTTGGTGACGGAAATTCTCAACAAATCTTGTAGATCGGAGACTGAGATCGAAGCTTGTGAAGCTTGCTAGGCTTGGAAGCACTCTTGGAAAGCGGAAACTCACGAGATCATCTTTGATCTTGTCGGATCGTGTTAGATCCGGAGGTATACGCCTTGAAACTCGTAGATATAGCTTTATTAGTGTTAAATAGTTTAGATCTGTGGTTGATATTGGTAAAATGATCTCATCTGAAAAGATGAAGTTGGGCTCTTGAATTCCCAACCTAGGTAGCGGACTTGAGGTAGCCTCTAGGTAGCGGACTTGAGGACTTGATTGTGGCTTTGTATGATATTTGTGAAATGTATCATGTTGTGGTTAGAGAGTAGGGTTTTGTTGTTGGAAATTGTGATAGAAAAATGTATGAGATGGCCAAACCCATATTTGGTTGATTTCGATATCATGTGATTGTTCTTGGTGAATGTTTGCCTAAGAAACTACATGTCACATTCAATCGTGAGTGTATGACTTTTAAAAGATAAAAAGTGAAGTTTCTTGTGAGTTTTTGAATGAAAAATGACATTTAAATGAATTTGAGAGATTTACCGTATTGTGACCAAATCTTATGATTTAAAAATAAAGATATGATTTGACATGTTTTAATGTTATATTAAAGTACTATCAAAGAGTGAAAGTTGAGTTTGTATTAAAAGTGATTTTGCGGTGATAAACCTCACTTAAGTGTTTTAGAAAAGAAAATGTGAAAATAGTGCTTGGAGAGTACATTGGTGATGTGTCATATTTGAAATGAGATAGTGATTTTCCAAAGATCCATTTGAAACATTGTATTCGGAATGATTAGTTCATTTTCGAAGAGGTATTTAAAATACGATGTCATATGAACTGAAAATCTTTCCTCGAGGGGATTTTGGGAAAAATGTTGATTGATACTATAAAAGTGAAAATGAATTGTTTTAGTGAATGAGAGATGAAGTGAATCTCAACCATTGTTTTAAATTGTTTTAGGAAGTGCACAAGGAAGTCATTTTGTCCCCTACGTGGAAGCCGAACCTTATTACTTCGATGAGTTTCCATGCTTGTTATGTGTTTAAGTGATATGATTGAAATTGTGATTAATGTAGTGATTGTACAGTGAAACACGGTTTTGAACCCTCAGATGAGGTAGTGTGTACTCTATCGCACTTACCTTCATCAGAGTGGAAACAATTATGAAAAGTGTTTTGTAGTGAACGAAAGTGAAAGTGTAGTGAAGTGATTGATTGTTACAGTGTTATATAGTGAATGCATGTGTTTGAAAAGGTCAGGAAATTCCTGAGACCTATCGGTGAACCCTTCGACTCGAGCCGGGAGCTAGACCTAGGTTGAGGAGAAAGGGAAGAGCCATAGGGTTATTTAAAAGTCACAAAGCCCAGTGACTCAGACTAGTGCTATATGCTCGAGACTTAGCTTATGGACCAGTCTCCAAAAAGAGCATCAAACCAGTGTTATTGACCAGTGATATATGCTCGAGATTTGGTTCTTGAACCTGTCTCCAAAAGAGCATCAAACCGGTGATATATATACAAGTGAAGTGAGGTGAAATGATGTGTACTCGAGACTTGGCAGCGGACTTGTCTCGAAATGAATACAATGTACACAATCAAAGTGAAGTGAAAAGTGCTTGTAGTGCGGGCTCGGTGGGGGTTACGGAGGAGTAAGGGGTAAGAGAAGGTCTACATGGTTAATTGTGACAGTTGACGGAGTGTCAACTACTTGGTTCGTGGACAAGCTTTGTGGAACTTGGCCTCTGAGGGCCCCCGTATCCTACATTGTATTGTTAATCGCTTTTCTATTTGTTTAAATTCCAAGTGTACTTGTGAAGTGAATTTATTTATGTGCTAAGTGATTTGCATGTTTTTTGGAACTTACGGGCTTTTTAGCTCACCCTTTTCCCATTTGTTTTCCTTAGCAGGAAATGAGTGACCAAATGGAGGAGCCAACCCATAGTGTTAGGGTTGCTTATATTGAATGTTTTGAAAGCTTTTGTAAAGGAGTTTAAGATCTGGAACTTGCAAGTATTGAGAGATTTTGTATTATGATACTCAACCATGGAGGAATGGTTTTTGTACTTTGGGTTTGTAATTTGAAGTTATGATTTTGTAAGGTATTGTACTTTTATATTGTATTCGAAGTTGTAGTTGGATAAGTATGTGATTGTTTAAGTGAGTGAGTCCTGGTGAGAGTTGGGCAGGTGGTTCGCCGACCCCTTTGGTCTGCCTTAGGTGAAGGTGGGATTGTCACAGGTGGTATCAGAACCTAGGTTTGAATAGTCTGGGCATAGAGAGAAATAGTGAGTTACTTGAAAGTTTTATAGGTTAAGAAAAGATGTTAAGTTAGAGTTATTGTTTATGTTTAAGTGTTAATGATCTTTAAGTTAGAATGAGTACTAATAGAGTTCTTTCTTGTAGGTCATGGAGTCTGGAGGTAGTGATGGACCTCGATATCGATAGCCTACCTTGTCTTACAGACTAAGTTCTAGGGGTGCCCATGCGGCCTACAACCCTGGGATTCGCACTAGCCGTGGCTCTTGTGGGTGTTGGAAGACCCATGCTTACCCCGATCATGTGGTCCTAGCAGTCTACCGAGAGAGGAAGAGGCTGACTAGGATCAGTCGAGAGCGTCAGAGGGAGATTGAGAGACTCACTATTGTGGCTCAGGCTCGACTTGCTAGGATTGGAGAGCTTGACGCTGAGGTTCGCATGGCTAATGAGCGAGCCGCTGGGATTGTGAGGGTGGCCGGACAGAGGGCCGAGGATATTGTGGCTAGATGTGAGGCCTTGATTGGAGGAGTGATCGAGGCTAACCGAGTTGAGGAGGATTCGGTTAATCAGCCTCTTACTGATGTTGATTTGGGAGGAGAGCCTCCGACTGAGTCTGTTGGAGACGCTGCCATGGCTGAGAGAGATCCTGAGTACCTGATGTCTGATCCGTCTGAGGATGGTTCTACGGAGACTTCTTCCTACGAGACTTGATGGATTGGCCTAATTTAGGACTAGGACTTTGTATAGACTTTTGTGGGAGTAAACCAATAGAGTGGGTTCCCAACTTTTGTAAAGTGCATGCTTGCTAACTTATCAAGTACCATATTTTTGTTTAAGTGTACTTGTGAACTTGATGTACCTATGTGTACTTTTTGACAAAAGCATGCACATCTGATGTACTCCTGGTACTTTGTTGCAATGGAATGTGATTATGAAGTGTTTTGCCTATCTTCCAAAGTAATTGTTCTAATAGTGCTTTTACTTTCTCTTGTGTATATGATAATTGATGGCCCTCTAGAGAGCTATGGAGGGTAGGAGAGGCCGAGGTCGGGGGCGAGAGACTAGACTACTCCACAATATTGGAGGTGATCGAGAGTCAGCCGCCGATCAAAATCAAGGGGCTGGAGTTAACTTTGTGGAGCAAATGGCTACGGCCATGAACTGTATGACTGAGATTCTAGACCGTATGGCTGGCCAACATGGCCCTGGCCCTGAACAACATATTAATCTTGGAGTTGGTGAGGATAGGGCTCTTAAGCGGTTCCAAAGGTTCAACCCACCTAAGTTTTATGGTGAACCCAACCCTGAAGTTGCTGAGAGCTGGTTGGAGAGGATTTCTGATATTTTTACTGCTTTGGACAATACTGAGGAAAGGCAAATAACCTTTGCCACATTCCAATTTGAGGGAGCCGCCCGTTCTTGGTGGATCATGATAAGGGGTAAGTGGGAAAGAGAGCATACCCCTAGGACTTGGGTAAACTTTACTCGAGAGTTTAACGCTAAGTTTCTTCCTCCAATGGTACAAGAGAAAAGGGAGGAAGACTTTATTAGGTGCAGGCAAGGACTGTCGAGCGTGGCGGAATATGAGACACAGTTTACTAAACTGTCAAGATTTGCTCCTAAGTTGGTGGCCACTGAGCAGAGGAGAGTAAGGAGATTTGTTCAAGGATTGAATGTAGAATTGCAAGAAATTTTAGCAGCGGCTCAAGTCAATAGCTTTAGTGAAGCTGTAAAAAGGGCCCAGAGGATTGAAGGGGTCAAGGCACAAGTGAGGAGTTTTAACGCAAGAAAAAGGAATGCACATAGTAGTAGTCGTGGCCCTTTGGACATGGGTGCCCCAACCCCTAAGTTTGGAAGGGGAATGGGTAGGACAACCCTCTCTGGATCATCAAGGGGATCAAATTCAAAGGGACCATATACTAGAGGAGGGGTGTTAAGAGGAATCGTACGTGGAAGAGGGCTATCAAGGGGAGGGTCCCAAAGAAGTCAAGTCTCTGCTCCTAGCATGTCTTGTGCCTTCTGTGGGAAGCCAAACCACACAGAGAATGATTGTTGGAGGAAGAGCGGAGCATGTCTTAAGTGTGGAAGTATGAAGCATCAGTTATCTGCATGTCCAGTGGCCCAAGAAGAAGGTGTAACCCAGCCAGCAAGCAAACCCAATTCCAGTCAAGCTGGTGCAACAGGAAACCGGCCAAGGGTGCCAGCTAGGGTTTATGCTCTAGATCAACAGCAAGTTCCTGACCCTACTGAAGTGATTAAAGGTACCATCCCCGTTTTTCATCGCTTAGCTAAGATTCTAATTGATCCTGGTGCATCCTATTCTTTTGTGAATCCTTCCTTTTTGAATGGAGTAGATATAAAGCCTGTTAAATTACCTTATGATTTGGAGGTTAGGACGCCCACGGGGGAACAAAGTTTAATTACTAGTTGGGTATACAAGAATTGTGATGTTTGGGTAGGAGAAAGGAAGCTAGTGGTGGACTTGATTAGTTTGGACATAAGGGGGTATGATGTTATCCTAGGGATGGATTGCTTAGCCCGTTATCATGTTAAATTGGACTGTAGGGCTAAAACTGTGGAATTTTCTATTCCTGGAGAGGCTACCTTGAGGTTGGACGTAAAAGGGAGGTTAGCGTCATCTGCCCTTATTTCGGGGATTAAAGCGAGAAAATTGTTAAGTAAAGGGGCTCAAGGGTATTTGGCCTTTTTGATAAACCCTCCTAGTGATAAGATGAAGTTGGAGGAGGTACCCATTGTGAAGGATTTCCCTGATGTTTTTTCTGAGGAATTAAAGAATCTTCCCCCTGAGCGGATGATAGAATTTAAGATTGACCTGCTACCAAGAACTGCCCCAATTTCTAAAACCTCATACCGTATAGCTCCAACTGAGCTTAAGGAATTGAAAGTTCAATTACAAGATTTATTGGAGCGGGGTTTCATTAAGGAAAGTGACTCACCATGGGGAGCACCTGTATTATTTGTCAAGAAGAAAGATGGGAGTTTCAGGTTGTGCATAGATTATCGAGGGCTTAATGATGTGACGATAAAGAATAAGTATCCTTTGCCGCTTATTAATGAGTTGTTTGACCAGTTACAAGGATCGGTGGTCTTTTCTAAGTTAGACCTTAGGCAAGGGTACTACCAATTGAGGATTAGAAGGGAAGATGTACCGAGAACAGCTTTTAACTCGAGGTATGGGCACTTTGAATTTGTGGTAATGTCCTTTGGGTTGACCAATGCTCCTGCGGCATTTATGGATTTGATGCAACGGGACTTTAAACCCTATTTGGATCAATTTGTGGTGGTATTCATAGATGACATTTTGGTATACTCAAAGACTCGAGAGGACCATGCTCAACACTTGAGGATAGTGCTTCAAACTCTAAAAGAACATCAGTTGTATGCCAAATTCAATAAGTGTGAGTTTTGGTTCAAGGAAGTGTCCTTTCTAGGGCATAAAATCTCTAAGGATGGAATTGCTGTGGATCCCTCAAAAGTAGAGACAGTGACTCAATGGAGACAACCGAGAAACCCTACTGTGGTTAGAAGTTTCTTAGGATTGGCAGGGTACTACCGTCAATTCATTCAAGATTTCTCGAAGGTTGTGGGGCCACTAACTGACTTGACCAAGAAGCATGTTAAGTTTACTTGGAATCCAGAGTGTGAGGCTAGTTTTCAAGAGTTAAAGAAGCGCCTGACGACGGCCCCTGTGTTAACCTTGCCAAATGGAAAAGATGGATTTGTAGTTTATTCGGATGCCTCGAAAGAAGGTTTAGGGTGCGTTCTGATGCAAAATGGGAGAGTTATTGCCTATGCCTCTAGGAAATTAAAACCTCATGAGCAAAACTATCCAACACATGATTTGGAATTGGCCGCAGTCATCTTTGCGCTGAAAAAGTGGAGACATTATTTGTATGGGGTGACATTTGAGGTTTTCACTGATCACAAGAGCCTTAAGTATTTGTTCTCTCAAAAGGAACTAAATTTGAGATAGAGGCGTTGGGTGGAATTTCTTGAGGATTATGATTGTACCATAAGTTATCACCCTGGGAAGGCTAATAGAGTAGCAGATGCACTGAGTCGAAAGGCTCAAGTAGCGAGCTTGATGGTTAAGGAGTGGAAAATGTTAGAAGAGGTTGGCGAATGGAATCCTCATTTGGAAAAATAGAAGGTCATATTTGGGAATATAGTGTTGAAATCTTCCCTATTGGAACGTGTCAAAGAGGCACAAAAAGGAGATCCTACGGTGCAGAAATGGGTTGAAAAAGTGAACAAGGGAGAAATTTTGGACTTTAAACTAAGGCCTGAGGGATTTTTGAGATTTCATGATCGTTTAGTTGTTCCAGACAATGAAGGATTAAGAAGAGAAATTTTGGAAGAGGAACTAAGTACACCATTCACCCTAGGAGCAATAAGATGTATCAAGATTTGAAAGGGATGTATTGGTGGAACGGTTTGAAAAGAGATGTAGCGATATTCGTTCAAACTTGTCTCATGTGTCAACAAGTTAAGGCTGAGCACCAGAAACCTTCGGGACTTTTACAACTCTTAGAGATACCGGAATGGAAATGGGATCAAATCACTATAGATTTCGTGACTGGGTTGCCTAGAAATAAAAAAGGAGATGATGCAGTTTGGGTGATAGTGGATCGACTTACTAAGACTGCTCATTTTCTACCGGTAAGTATGAAATGCCCTTTAGAGAAGTTGGCTCGGCTGTACTTGGACGAAATTGTTAGATTACATGGTGTACCCGTGAGCATTGTCTCCGATAGAGATCCGAGATTTACCTCTCGGTTCTGGTAAAAGTTACAAGAAAATTTGGGGACTAAGGTTAATTTGAGTACTGCTTATCATCCCCAAACGGATGGACAGTCTGAGAGGACAATTCAGACTTTGGAAGATATGTTGAGGTCATGTGTATTGGATTTTGGAGGAAGTTGGAGTCAACACTTGCCTTTAGTTGAGTTTGCCTACAACGACAGTTATCATACTTCAATTCAGATGGCTCCATATGAAGCACTATATAGGAGAAGATGTAGGTCACCCATTCACTGGGACGAAGTAGGAGAAAAGAAAATTCTGGATTCAACCACTATACCTTGGGTTGAAGAGGTTTTTGAGAAGGTCAAGTTAGTTCGAGAGAGACTTCAAACAGCTCAAAGTCGACAAAAGAGTTATGCTGATAACCGAAGGAAAGATTTGGAATTTGAAGTAGGGGATAAGGTCTTCCTGAGAGTTAAGCCCATGAAAGGAGGAGTGGTGTCCAAGAAAGGGAAGAAATTGAAATCAAGATATGTGGGACCATTTGAAATTCTCAAGAGAATTGGCAAAGTGGCTTACCAGTTGGATTTACCCCCTAGCATGTCTAAGATTCACAACGTCTTTCATGTGTCCATGCTCAAAAAGTACCATCTAGACCCAAGTCACGTGCTACAAATAGGGGAGATTGAGATGGACGAGGCATTAACGTATGAAGAGCAGCCTATGAGAATCCTTGATAAGGAAGTGAAGGATTTGAGGAACAAGAAGATTTCCTGGGTCAAAATTCTTTGGAGGAATCATGATGTTGAGGAAGCAACTTAGGAATTAGAAGAAGAGAATAAGAGGAAATATCTAGAGCTTTTTACCCAGCAATGTAAGGAATTTTGAGGACAAAATTCTCTTAAGGGGGGAAGGATGTAAGGGCCTAAAAAAATACCGATTTTGTTTAAAGATGTCAAATATTGTTTATAATGTGTTTATTCATTTAAAAATGAGTGAATATATGTTTAAAGTGGTTATTTTCCAATTTAGAGAATTTTATACGAATTGTTTGCTGGTGTGTGGTTTTGGCCAAAATTAGCGTTAAAAATTGTTCCGACGCGTGAATAGTGACTTGGACTTGAAATCGAGCATATGTAGTGATATTATGGAAATATTATGAAGGTTAGACAGTGTTGGAATGGAGTAAAAAAAGTGTAAGTTAGATTGCAGCGTGTGACACGACATAAAGTGCCAAAAAGCATTTTTTCCCTTAAATCATGGAAAAGCACTTTTTGGCACCATAAAGCTTGACTTTCTTGCAACCTTTAAGCTTCATTTTCAGCTGGCCATCTTGGAGTGAAGAGAGAGAGAGAGCCGAGAGCTCTAAGGGAGAGAGAGAGAGAGAAATAGTTGCTAGTTTTCTTCCTTTCTTCTTCCTTGTTCCTTTCAAGTTTCAAACCACCAATAAAGCCCATCCTCCCCACCACTTCTTGCAGCCGAAGGAGAGAGAGGAGAGTGAAGGGCTGGACCGGTTTTGGAGGAAGAAAGAAAGGTGAGTTTTGTGGTTGAAATCTTCCATTTCTTCTTCAACTGGTTACTTGAGTTTCTGAAGGTTTCTGGCTTGAATTCTTCCCTCTATGGCAGCCGAACCAAGGAGAGAGATTGGGGAGTGAGGTCCCAAATTTTGGAAGAAAAAGAAAGGAAAAGAAAAGCTTGGAATGGTTGTCTTGAGCTTGGGTTTGAGCTTGGTGACGGAAATTCTCAACAAATCTTGTAGATCGGAGACTGAGATCGAAGCTTGTGAAGCTTGCTAGGCTTGGAAGCACTCTTGGAAAGCGGAAACTCACGAGATCATCTTTGATCTTGTCGGATCGTGTTAGATCCGGAGGTATACGCCTTGAAACTCGTAGATATAGCTTTATTAGTGTTAAATAGTTTAGATCTGTGGTTGATATTGGTAAAATGATCTCATCTGAAAAGATGAAGTTGGGCTCTTGAATTCCCAACCTAGGTAGCGGACTTGAGGTAGCCTCTAGGTAGCAGACTTGAGGACCTGATTGTGGCTTTGTATGATATTTGTGAAATGTATCATGTTGTGGTTAGAGAGTAGGGTTTTGTTGTTGGAAATTGTGATAGAAAAATGTATGAGATGGCCAAACCCATATTTGGTTGATTTCGATATCATGTGATTGTTCTTGGTGAATGTTTGCCTAAGAAACTACATGTCACATTCAATCGTGAGTGTATGACTTTTAAAAGATAAAAGTGAAGTTTCTTGTGAGTTTTTGAATGAAAAATGACATTTAAATGAATTTGAGAGATTTACCGTATTGTGACCAAATCTTATGATTTAAAAATAAAGATATGATTTGACATGTTTTAAGGTTATATTAAAGTACTATCAAAGAGTGAAAGTTGAGTTTGTATTAAAAGTGATTTTGCGGTGATAAACCTCACTTAAGTGTTTTAGAAAAGAAAATGTGAAAATAGTGCTTGGAGAGTACATCGGTGATATGTCATATTTGAAATGAGATAGTGATTTTCCAAAGATCCATTTGAAACATTGTATTCGGAATGATTAAGTGATTTTTGAAGAGGTATTTAAAATATGATGTCATATGAAGTGAAAATCTTTCCTCGAGGGGATTTTGGGAAAAATGTTGATTGATACTATAAAAGTGAAAACGAATTGTTTTAGTGAATGAGAGATGAAGTGAATCTCAACCATTGTTTTAAATTGTTTTAGGAAGTGCACAAGGAAGTCATTTTGTCCCCTACGTGGAAGCCGAACCTTATTACTTCGATGAGTTTCCATGCTTGTTTTGTGTTTAAGTGATATGATTGCAATTGTGATTAATGTAGTGATTGTACAGTGAAACACGGTTTTGAACCCTCAGATGAGGTAGTGTGTTGTTTATCACACTTACCTTCATCAGAGTGGAAACAATTATGAAAAGTGTTTTGTAGCGAACGAAAGTGAAAGTGTAGTGAAGTGATTGATTGTTACAGTGTTATATAGTGAATGCATGTGTTTGAAAAGGTCAGGAAATTTCTGAGACCTATCGGTGAACCCTTCGACTCGAGCCGGGGGCTAGGCCTAGGTTGAGGAGAAAGGGAAGAGCCATAGGGTTATTTAAAAGTCACAAAGCCCAGCGACTCACACTAATGCTATATGCTCGAGACTTAGCTTATGGACTAGTATCCAAAAAGAGCGTCAAACCAGTGTTATTGACCAGTGATATATGCTCGAGATTTGGTTCTTGAACCTGTCTCCAAAAGAGCATCAAACCAGTGATATATATACAAGTGAAGTGAAGTGAAATGATGTGTACTCGAGACTTGGCAGTGGACTTGTCTCGGAAATGAATACAATGTACACAATCAAAGTGAAGTGAAAAGTGCTTGTAGTGCGGGCTCGGTGGGGGTTACTGTGACGACCCCACTTTCCCCTAAGGCGGACCAAAGGGGTCAGCGGACCGCCTGCCTAGCTCTCGCCAGGACTCGCTCACTCACTTGTTCAATAATACTTAACAACTAAAATCCTGAGTATAATAAAGAAGAGTACAATATCTTAGAGATACATAACGTCCCAAATACCATTCGCTGAATACATGATTCCATTATACAAAAGTCCACAAAAGGGCAATATCCATAATTCTCCAAAAATACATAACAAAACATATGAAAGCCCTAATCTCAAGAGTTGGCACCACCACTTGGTTGCTCATTTCCTGCTAAGGAAAACAAATGGAAAGGGTGAGCTAAAAAGCCCGTGAGTTCCCAAAACATGCAAGCCACTTAACACATAACAATATCACTTTGCAAGAATACTTGAAATATAAACAGATAGAAAAGCAATTAACACTACAATGTAGGATACGGGGCCCTCAGGGGCCAAATTCCACGAAACTTGTCCACTATCCACGAACCGGTAGTTGACACTCCGTCAACTGTCACTATTACCATGTAGAACTTCACTTTCTCCTTACTCCTCCAAACCCCCACCGGGCCCGCACGCCAAACACTTTTCACTTCACTTTAAAACATTTCACTTTAAAACACTTCACTTTAAAACACTTCGCTTTATTGAGTACTCTCCATTAGGGACAAGTCCATACGCCAAGTCCAGAGTACTTTTCATTTCACTTCACTGGGTTGTTGCTCTTATGGGACTGGATCAAAACCAAGTTCAGAGCATAAATCACTGGTGCGAGTCACGTGCTTTGTGACATTTTAAATAACCCTATGGCTCGACCCTTTCTTCTCGGCTTAGGCCTAGCCTTTCAGTCGAAGGGTTCACCTATAGGTCTCAGGGATTTCCTGACCTTCCAAACACATGCATTCACTATAATACACTTTATAATCAAGCACTTCAAATCACTTTCACAATCACTTTTACTCAAATGGAATAGGTGCGATAAAGTACACACCATCCCCATTAGAGGGTTCAAAAGTCAATTTTCACATAACAATCACTTCAATACATTCATTTACAAACATTTGCACGTAAACACGTAACAAGCATGGAAACTCACCGAAGTAGGGTTCGGCTTCCACGTAAGGTTCAAAGTCACTGTCTGGCACACTCCCTAAAATAATTTAAAACAAACAATAAGATTCACTTCAATCTTTTCCATCCACTAATACAGTTCAATCTCATTTTTAGTTTCAAACGATAATATTTTCCAAAACTTACTCGAGGAAAAGTATTCATTTCACATAGCTAACTTTCCAAATAAATTCCTCTGGAAAATCACTTTACCCTTTTAAAAGAAAACATCTCGTCGATATACTCATTGGCACTACAAGCACGTTCACCTTTTATCAAAACTTCCATTTTAACCCAAAACATTTTATACCAAGTCATTGTATTCAAGAATCTCTAGATTTTAGTCAAAATATAATAAAACCTTCAAATTCAGTCAAATAGCACTTTTCACTCAGGTTTCATGAAAACTACACTTTTTACCCTTTTAAAAATCCAAACACTCACTTACCCACATATACACTCACAATTTGAACAATATATACATTTTTCTCAAAAAGCAAAACCTTTCGAGAACATTCACAACATTCCAAAATCAAACATTGAATCCACCAAGTATGGGTTTTGGCCATAGCATATATTTTTCCTCAATTTCTCAATCAACTGAAAACCCTAATTTCTAACCATATCAAAACAAATTCACAAATAACAATCAATTCCCAATCAGGTCCTCAAGTCCGCTACCTAGAATCCACCTCAAGTCCGCTACCTAGGTTGGGAATCCAAGAGCCCAACTTCATCTTTTCAGATGATTTCATTTTTATCAATATTAACTACAGATCTACACTAATCAATACTAATAAAGCTAGATCTACAAGATTCGGGGTTTATACCTCCGGATCTGTCAAGATCCAACGATATCCGGCAAAGCCCAACAAGATCTCTCAAGCTTTTCTCCAAGAAAGTCACTCCCCAAGCTTGATAACTTCCAAGATCCTCGAGCCCACTCAAGATCTTCAAGATTTGTCGAAGATATCAACCACCAAGTGCAAGATCGAGCCCAAGATGTTCACCCAAGCTTTTCTTCCTTCCTTTTTCCTTTCCAAAAATTCGGATCTCCCTCTCTCTCTCCTTCCTTGGTTCGGCTGAAGTGAGGGGGTGATGATCAAGCCACAAAATCATCATCAACTCATCACAACTCAAATTATTTGTAGGAGGAAAAGAAAAAGGAAGATCAACCCACTTACCTCTTGTTTTCTCCAAGAACTTCAGCCCACACCTCCTTCTCTCTCTCCTCTTCCTCGGCTGCTAGGATGGTGAAGATGGTGGTGGGTGTTGGTGTTTGAAGTTTCAAGAAGAAAGGATGAAGAATGGAAGGATTTTTGGAGACAATTTTCTCTCTTTCTCCCAAGCTCTCTCTCGGCTCTCCTCTCTCTCTCTACTCCAGATTTTGCAGCTGAAAAATAAAGCTTGGTGTTGCAAGAAGTCAAGGCTTTAAAGCCTCAAAAAGTGCTTTTCCCTAATTTAAGGGAAAAAGTGCTTTTTGGTTACTTTTTGTCGCGTCACACGCGACAGTCCAACTGATACTGGTTTCTTTCATCCCGACACTGTCTCACCTTAATAATATTTCCAAAATATCTCTACATATGCTCGATTTCAAGTCCAAGTCACTATTCACGCGTCGGAACAATTTTTAACGCTAAAAATTGGCCAAAACCACACACCGGCAAACAATTCGTATAAAATTCTCTAAATTGAGAAATAATCACTTTAAACATATTTTCACTAATATTTCAATAAATAAACTCAATATAAATATTATTAGGCATTTTTAGAAATAAATTTGAATTTTTGAGGCCCTCACAGTTACGGAGGAGTAAGGGGTAAGAGAAGGTCTACATGGTTAATTGTGACAGTTGACAGAGTGTCAACTACTTAGTTCGTGGACAAGCTTCGTGGAACTTGGCCCCTGAGGGCCCTCGTATCCTACATTGTATTGTTAATCGCTTTTCTATTTGTTTAAATTCCAAGTGTACTTGTGAAGTGAATTTATTTATGTGCTAAGTGATTTGCATGTTTTTGGGAACTCACGGGCTTTTTAGCTCACCCTTTTCCCATTTGTTTTCCTTAGCAGGAAATGAGTGACCAAATGGAGGAGCCAACCCATAGTGTTAGGGTTGCTTATATTGAATGTTTTGAAAACTTTTGTAAAGGTGTTTAAGATTTGGAACTTGCAAGTATTGAGAGCTTTTGTATTATGATACTCAACTATGGAGGAATGGTTTTTGTACTTTGGGTTTGTAATTTGAAATTATGATTTTGTAAGGTATTGTACTTTTATATTGTATTCGAAGTTGTAGTTGGATAAGTACGTGATTGTTTAAGTGAATGAGTCCTGGCGAGAGTTGGGCAGGCGGTCTGAAGACCCCTTTGGTCCGCCTTAGGGGAATGTGGGGTGGTCACAGGTCTCCAAAGATGAAGTGACATCTTCTATCTTAAACAGCATGGAGGTTTTGGCAGAAGTCTTTGCAGGCCTAGCAATGAACTCCCTTTCTGCAAAACTAGCAGCTTTATATTTCATATAGTTTCTGGTGACTTCTTTTTTAATTTTATGTCTTTTTTAATAGAATTGTTATCATCTGCTCTCAAACTGGCAGCCCTATATAAATACTTTTGAACTCACTACAACTACCCCCATCTTTCACACATAAGGAGTATATATTCAGCTCATGTAAATTGACTGCCAAATAATTTGTTATCAATATATATAGTAATTGTGACAGATGCACAATGAATAATTAATTCGTGCTCAGTTAATTGAAGCATTGCAATACATAATGAATTATAGCTTCATATGCAGTCAATTGACAACTAGCACTTAATGCTTGGCATTGGATTGTCTTCTCTATTAAATATTCCCAACCAACCTTGGGGGAGGGATGGGTTAGGCGATTTGGGGGAGGGAGTGTAAGTGAGAGGTCCCAAATTTGAGGCCTCCCACTCACACTAAAAAAAATAAAAAATAAAAAAAAAACCAACCTCTGCTGCGACTAATCAATTCCTACAGTTATGGTTAGAAAGGATGCACTTAGCATTAAATGTAATAGAGAAAAGGCATGAATTTTCACATCCAATCAATTCCTCAGACCTTCCCTCCAGTCAACAATTGCCTGGATGGTGAAGTTCTGTAGGTCCCCCTTAGGTTGAGTGAAACTCCATTTGGTGTTCCTTGAGTGTTCTAACTACTTTCTAACTGTCTGACTTTTGACAAAAAAAATCAATCTCTATATATACACACTATATTATTTACAGGGGCATCTGCTAAAACTAGTCAACATACATTTACACAGAGAGCATATTTGCATAAAAGACTGATAGTGAGTAAACTGCAATTTTTGTATTTCTGATTCTTTGTAAAATAAGATAGTGAGGTATGTTCTTATTCCATTGACTAGGTTTTTTTTTTTTCTTTCCCACTTTTTTTTTCTTCATCATTCATTCTATCAATTAAATGGCAGAAGGAAGCTCTACATCTCCACTAAATCTTCCACTAACAAACGACACTTTTGCATATTGTTGCTTTCTCCTCAACTGCATTCATAGAGGCCAGGTTCAATTTCCGTCCATGTGTATCTAGATAATCCCCTTACATCAATTGAATGAATGCTGTTTTACTTACTTTATAATTTCTGGATATTACCCTCCCAATTTGAATCATTACTTGATGAACACCGGTGCAATACAATTGTTTACAGATATGGATTTCAACAATGGCTCTACCACATTCACTGATAATTCATTTGGAGAAGGATAGGACAATTTTTGCCAACACAATCTTGTTAAAAGACATGCTATTGCTTCATCATAGTGAAAATTTAATATTTGATGTTATTCATTTTTGTGAGCTACAAAGATAGGTTTATGTGCATTAGATAGTTGCTCTACCGAACCTTTTGTAGCAAGTGTTATTGATTCACAGGGCAAAAATGTCATTAAGACCATATATCCTAATCTATCTGATATGTTATTCCTGAGCATGTGCACGGTTGATGAGTACAGGTAATAACCATCTAGTCATTAAGCAGCAGCATCTGGCTTCCTCATTGAGCTCAGATTTCTATCAAAGTCCAACTGAATCTATTTGCTCTTACCAACTCTTTAATTTAGCAACTCCAAATAGTTTGGTGAGTTATTCCATCTTTCTTTGTATTCTTTTATTTTCTCGAGTTCCTTGTCAACAACTTCCTTCTATTTCTATATACATTCTGATTTGCATCTATTAATGATAGAGAATTCCGTGCTTTGTTAATTACTTTATTAATGGTGATAAGACTCCCACGTTGCTCATCAAGACTTAACATAAAATTACTCAAGTTGGCATGAAATGAAAGCACCTTCATCAGACTTGGAGGAATTTCATTCTTGAACATCAGCTGTAGCAAGATGAAATCCTCATTTTTATTCCAGAATCAGAAGCTATATTCACAGTTCTAATCTTTGATGATACTGGAGTTGAAAAGATTCTTACATGTATCACCCATTCAGTATTTATTCAAAAAACTAAACAATCCAGCCTAGCTATGCAATTTAGCTTACTCATCAGTTAAATAAAAGACATTCAAGTAGCTTCCACGGACCGTGTTACTCTTTTTTTATATCAAAGCATGACATAAATTACTCCATACATCTTAATGGTGTGTTTCAACCTTGTTGGATGGAATTTTCCACCTACAAAGACAATCTTGCTATTAAAGCTCAACACCAATTAAATGGCCTTTAAACTCTAAACCATAACATAGCTATTCATCACTAGAATTAAAAACAACTTAAATGATTACCTCTCTACTAATATTCCAACTAGCATTTGTTTTTTTCATCTAAACGACCACATGACGAATATGAATAAATCATCACAGGCATGCTCACTTTATAGACGTCTTCTATTTCTTTGTCAGCTACATCTTTTTTATTAAAAGCAGGCATCATGTGACCCTTTCAGCTTTTCATTTACTTTCCCAACAATCATAGTCCTTACTTCACATATATCCAGTTATTTTCTAAATCCAATAAAGAATCAATCTAACCTATATGTCAAGTGCTTGTCATTGAATGTTTATCTCCATAGTTAACTTAAAAAAGAAAAGGGTACACATGAACGACATAACCAATACATTTAATTATATCAGCGACCCATTTGATAGTATGACAAAATGCACAATCTTTTTGCTATAATTCTTTGATTAAAATTTATCTTACATGTTTTGCCCCCTATGAAAAGGTAAGTGAAATAAACAATAGTGATAAGGAAAAACAAAAAGGTGTTGTGCGTCCATTGCAATTTAAATCATCCAATAGACAAACTAATTACTTATTAAATACACGGCATTCATTCTCCAGAGATGATCCTCAACAAGTGAAAGATTGAGATCATAACCTTTCACAAAATATTTAGAGTTATTAGTTTGCATCAAATAGATTATTTTCTTCCTTTAAATATACTGCATAAGTCTGCTCTATATGATGTTTCATGTACATTCCAATGGCATACCTAATCTATATGTATTCTTTCTTTCTTTTTTTTTTTTACTCTATGTAATTGTTTTACGAAATATACTGCATTAGTTTATTTATATCCATTATCAAATTGAGAAAAAAAATGTCACTTTATATAATACTAAAGAAATTACAACATTTTGTCAAAAATCCACCAACTATCAAGCTGTTTTTTTTTTTTTTAATACAATCTGCGATAGCTCTCACCTCTGCGAGTATTCAATTTTTATAATTTCAATTTAATCACATGCTTCCTCAGACCATGACACTAAATGCATTTCTTCCTGTTTCATTTCATTAATGTCACGAAAAATTAAAAATAAACCAGACATTTCTGGGCATAATTAAGTTTTTCCACCACGCAGTGATCATCTCCTAGTCTTCTTTCTAATGATCTATCTTTTTTCTTCTTTCTATCTTCAATATTCTCGTAGAATATACCAGATCTTCAACCTAAAGTCCTAAGATCTTGACAAATGCTTTGACCATTATTCACCCTACATATCAGTGGGTACTTAGCTATTATATATCCATTAAAAGATGGTCAGATCAATGGGTATCTGCCCTACCTATCTCATTATTTATTTTTAAAAAAAATTATACTAATTTCTTTTTAAAATTTTGATATTCATCCAAAACACAACATAGATTTTTTTTCTCAAAAAAATAAAAGTCTCCTATAGAGAAATAAACATTGTTGCAGAAAAAATGCACAATGGAAGTAATTCCTAATACATAAGAGAAATATATGGAAGAGGAGAAGAATAAACATAGAAACAAATATTTAACAATTTGTTAACTTGAAACACAATAATAACAATATGAAGTTGTAGCCTTTCGCTCACGATTGCTCACAAATCTCAACTTATATAGATTGGAGAACTTTCTAAACAAACATAATAGTAAACCAAAACATACTTGGAATTGACTTAAAATTTCCTAATCTAATAAGGAAACTAAACAAAAAAAAAACCAAATCAAGAAACTAAAAGAATTACAAAACTAACTACTAAGGTAGCTTGGTTTAATTTTTTTTCATTGCTTCTCTTAAACCAAACTCTTCATTGTGGACTTGTGATCACCTCTAATACCATCTCGAGTTTGAACCTCCATAAACAACTTTGTGGCTGTACAAATGACGTAAAACGCTAACTTGTAACTGATTCTCAATTTTATCTTCGCTCATAGTAGTGGATGAAACATGTACTTCTCGAACAATTTGTTGCCTTGGTCAATTCTATCAAAAAATTCAAATGTTCATCAAAACTTGATTGCACTTTCCATAATTTAATTCATGCACATTATCAAGAAAATCTCTTAAAATTATAAAATCATAATTGCTATCACCAATTTTTGCAACACCGCCCGATTTGTCAACATGAACAATGTCATCACTTAAAGTAATATCACAATCTTCAATTAATTTGTCCATTCCACAGTTGATCTCAACCAACTCTATTACTTAATTTTTCTCTTTAAAAAATTCATCAACCTCGACAAAATCAACAATTTTTACATTGCCACAATCTTCAGGCACATCTTTAATTTCATCAATGGTTTCGCTTTCTTTCTCAACCACATATGAGATTTCTTCTTGATCCACAATTTTCATCTGCAAGACGCACAACTTCAACAATTTCCTCTTTCTTTGACTCGTCAAACAATTCCTTTTCTTCTTCTTCTTCACAAATTTTGTCTTCACTATGACCATAAGAGTTCATCAAAAATTTCCAAACCCCCTTTGCCGTCTTTGCATGTACGAATTTATTAGATACATGTAACTAGATTTGAATACCAAAATATAAGAATGCTGTGCAATTCAACTGTCTATTCTTATCTAATTTTTCAACTGTATCGCTTGATAATTCTATACCTAGTAGTACCAGGTTCTATGAACCCCTTTTGGACAATAGCCCAAACTCCAATAACTAAAAAAAAAAAAAAACCTTTTCATCATCAAACTCCAAACATCAAGAATTGTTTTTACCATCAAAGATAAAAACATCAAAATGTGGTAAATACACTACAAGAAATACAGCTTTAGTGATAACATTATCTATGATAACAAAAAAGTTGTCACAGTTGGTACTGTTTAGTGATAACTTTAGCTGTCGTCACTAATTATTATGGGTACAGTACTTTTTAGTGACAAGATGATTTTTTGTCATTTAGCAACGTCACAGAATAACTGGCGCGCATCTGGTGAATATGGCGGGAAATACATATGTGATGACATAAAAAATGTTGTCACTAAATTGCATGCTATATTGACAACATTATAGGTTGTCACTGATTGAATTACAGTGACAACATTTATTGTCAGTATACAATTAGTAAAGTCTTTGTAATTCTATTATGCCACCCTAAATTTTATAACTCTACCCCTCTAATTTATGAATTTGCAAAATGAATGAGATATGTTGTCATATTGTTAGTTGTTTGTTTAGTGTTTAAATTAATGAACTATGTATAGAAATTAATGTAATTTGACCCCTCTATTTTATAAATTTACAAAACACATTAGACATGTCAATGAGATATGAGTAGATATTTTACATCTCAAAAATTATAAATTGTTTGTTTAGTCCTTGAATGAATAAATCGTTTGTCTAGTCCTTGAATGAATTATGGAGAGAAATTACTATAGTTTGAGCAAAGAGCTAAGCATAAGTTGAAGAATTTTATAAAAAATAAAGACTAATGAACACAAGTTCACAAATAAATGACTATCATATGTGTAAGCTCACATGTTTAATTGTTGGGGTTTGGAGTTTCGTACATGATAATGGATATAACCAAAAACAAGTGTATAGAGACATTGAAACATGTTTTTATGTTTTTTAGTTTGGAGAGATAAATATTGTAAGGTTATTAATAATTGTAATATATGTAATTCACATGAATCAAAAATAAAAAAATTCAGGGAAAATAACCAAATCCAATATGGAAACTAACATAGTATGTATGTATACCAAGAGAAGAATTAGCCTAGTGGTTGTTAGGGGTGTGCAACGAATTTGAAATTAGTAATTCCAAACTATGAATAAATTTTTAAAATTTGAACACTGAAAATTTTGACCGATTTTGATTTCAAATTCACTAATTTTGATTTCGATTTTATACCGAATTGAATTTGGAATTCAGTAAACTACTAGAATTCACCGAATTCAGGATATGTTAAACTTTATTAGAATATAACTAATTTAATTAGCATACAACAATTAATATTCCCAGGCTTTATTATTATATAATAGAAATTTTGATATTACATACAATATTATATATATTGTATATAATATTTGTATATTTTTATAAAATGTATGAATTCAAAATTGAAATCAGAACTAAATATTTCGATTTCGAATTGTGAATTCAAACTTTAAGTGCCAATTCGAAAAATTTAAATAACCGATTCAAGAATTTTTGAAATCGAAAACCCGAATTGTGGTCTCAATTTTGGAATTTTTCTAATTTAAAATTTCATAATTGAAATTAAATTCAGTCAGTAAATCAAAAAATTCCATATTTGCACATCCCAAGTGGTTGGATTGTAATATCTCGGACCTTTTACTCCTAAAATCCTACCGTTTTCTTTTTTTCTAGCAAAAAATGAGGGAAAAATTGAAGTTCAAACAAAATTAAGGTGTAAGAGAGATAGAGAGATAATAGGAAAGAGAAAGCGTGAACAGGAATTGTTGTCCAAAAACAGCGCCAACTTGAAAAATCAAAGAAGCGTGCGCGGGACTAAAAGATGACCAAAACGACGTCGTTTAGTGTGTTGGCTTACATACAAACACTTGGACTGTCGGCTTCAGACAGACACTCATCCTCAAGCTCCTTCCACTTTCCCAACAGTTCCCCTTTTGCAATTGCTGGGTCTATCGAATCAATGGCGAAATGCAATACTTCTCCAAGCAAATTTTCCATCTAATCATCTTTCCTAAGTGCCTAATCTTGCTTCCTCATATACTTGCATTCGATCTTCACTGAATATAGAAAAAATGCAGTTTGGTTCCAACAAACCCCGCTTACCTCCAACCTAAAAGACAATCCTTCGTTGGTGAATAGAGCATCACAGCAAGGAATAGCTTGTTGAGCTTGAAGCAAGGAATAACCGTTGAGTGAGCTTGAAGCTTGAAACAAACCAGGTAATATTAAGTTTTTTCACTTGGGTGTCAATGTTATTTAGTTAATTTTTTTACCTACGGATACTACAAGAATAATGCTTAATCGACCACATGAAGCTTGATTTTAACTATTTTGCAAATGATGATGAGTAATAGTATTATTCTTGCAAACTGATTTCCCCATTAGGTGTAGTGTGTATGTGGTTTCTAAGTTGGTAGATTCGATAAAACTATCTAAGTTGATTTTGTCAACAGATGTACTGTTGATCTCATTGTCTCCCTTCTGAAATTTTGCTCGCTGAGATGGAGATACTCATTCTAGACGCTCTTAAGTGAAATAATGTGTGTGTGTGTGTGTATATCCCTTTTTCTTTGCAATTTGAATTCTTTTGATGAACCTTTAACTGAACTGCTAGTGATTCAATCATTGGTTGAAGATTCAATACTGCAGTGATGCATTCATCCTTTTTTTTTTTGGTATTTGACCATATGTTTCTTGTGTATTGCCTCTGACGCCTCTGTTTTGTGAGTAGTAAATATAGTGATTTAAGTAAGTTATTAGAATGTTGTAGTATTTGTTTTCAGCTGTACAACATAAAAAATTGCTTGTTGGATCATTTTATTTCTTTGTGCGGTATGGAAGCAGCTTAGATGACTCCATTATGTTACGTTCCTTTATGTGACAATTTCTGTCCTGTGGATTGAGCAGTTGAGCACTCAAGAGAATGGTTGCTCAATACTTGGAAGTACTGGTTTTTGCATAATGCTTTTCTTTCAAATATTTGATTTGTGCAATGAGGCCAAAACCTTCTCACGTACTACAAGAAATCTATCCATGCAGAGTAAAATTTAGAGGCACCAGCATCTTAATGACTTCCCACGTAATAGTGTACAATTCTAACTTAGCCTTCTTGTAATGAAAACAGTTCTGGTTTTATCTTATTTGTTTGAAACATCTGGTGCTTGATGAAAGAAAATCTCAATTGATTAATGGACTTTGCTATGCCAACAAATATTCAACAGCTTGTAGCTTCTAATATTTGGTTGTATATGGTTTAATTTCAGCAAGGTGATAGTCAGTCATAGAAGAGCAAGGACAGACCATGGTTTCTACTCAAATTCACAATTTTGACAGCGCCTACTTCAAAATTTCCAAGGTCAGCATTCAGCAATGTACAAGAATTACATACTCTTATAGTAATTTGTGCTAGCTCCTACAATATGTGTTTTCCTTTATATAATATAAAATACTCTAAGCCATTGTTCCATTTTTGGGCTTTACATGTTTTGCTGAGTTAAACATCACTTGAATGTGATTTGTTGTGGCTTGATTATATCTCAGCTTTAGATAATAAAAGATTTAGTACATACTTGACCAGTCCAATTCATGTTACACTTTGTTTATGATCATCTTGGTTCAATTTTAGGCCATGGATAAAAGCTGGATGAGTTTGACAGATAGGAGAGATGAGAGATATGAACAAGGGGTAGTCAATTTTTTGAAGTTTGCATATTCTCAGAAAGAAGAACATCTTAAAATTCCATGCCCTTGTACAAAATGTAACAATTTTCGGGACCAAACAAAGGAAAATGTAGAGGGCCATTTGATGAGAAATGGAATCAGTAGGTGTTATACTAGATGGATATACCATGGGGAACGTTTTGAAGATGACTCAGATGACGGCAATGTTATAATTGATCAAAATGGAGAAGATAGTGATGAAGATGATATAAATGACTTGTTGAATGATATTGGAACAACTAATGGGGGGTATAACTGGGGTGAGCCTTCAACAGGAGAACAAGGCAGGGCAAATTCCTTTATTAGATTGTTAGAAAAAGCAAATGAAGATTTGTACCCCGGCTGCACACATTATTCCAAATTGTCTTTTGTTGTAACTCTTCTTCATTTGAAGACAATGAATGGTTGGAGTGTCAAGTCATTTGACATTTTACTTGGCGTGTTTAAAAATGCCTTACCTAGTGAGGCTGAAATTCCCATTTCCTTTTATGAGGCTAAGAAGATAATCCGAGACTTGGGGTTTACATCCGATAAGATTCATGCATGTATAAATGACTGTGTGCTGTTTCGTAAAGAGTATGCACATTTGGACATTTGTCCAAATGAAAACTGCAAGGAACCTCGGTACAAGTCGTTAGGTTCTACAGTACCTCGCAAAGTGTTACGGCATTTCCCTTTGAAACCTCGGCTGCAAAGGCTGTATACAAATAGAGATATATCTCGTGATATGAGATGGCATAAGGAGAAGCGAGTCCATGATAGTAATATTATGAGACATCCAGCTGATAGTGAGGCTTGGAAGCATTTCGATGATATTCATCCTGATTTTGCTGAAGAACCGAGGAATGTACGTCTAGGATTAGCGACAGATGGATTCAATCCATTCGGAAACATGAGTACTTCCTATAGTATTTGGCCCGTATTTGTAGTTCCCTATAATTTGCCTCCATGGAGGTGTATGAAAGACCCATTTGTCCTAATGTCTTTATTAATTCCTGGACCAAAGTCTCTAGGAAATGATATAGATGTTTACCTTTAACCGTTGATTGAAGAGTTGAATGAATTGTGGGCTGGTATTGAAGTACATGATGCATATACTAATCAGAAGTTTAATTTGCGGGGTGTGCTGTTGTGGACCATTAATGATTTCCCCGCTTATGGAATGGTGTCCGGGTGAAGCACTAAAGGGTATACTGCATGCCCTATTTGCATGTCTGAGACATCTTGTATCCATCTACCTAATGCACATAAATTAGCCTACATGGGCCATCGTCGTTTTTTGCCTGATAACCATCGTTGGAGAAGAGAGAAAAAGTCATTTAATGGAGAAGTTGAGCTAAGAAGTTTGGTCAGCTTTGTATCAGGGAAGGAAATTCTGATTCAACTACAGAATATGGAGCAAATCCAGTTTGGAAAAGCTAATGGGTCAATCCAGAAGCGAAAGAGAAAACGTGCTAAAAATAATGATCTGAATTGGAAGAAGAAGAGTATATTTTTTGAGTTGCCGTATTGGGCAGATTTGAAGATAAGACACAATCTAGACATAATGCATGTGGTAAAAAATATAGCTGAGAGTTTGTTTGGTACAATAATGGACATACAACATAAAACTAGAGACAATTGGAAGGTTAGAGTAGATTTAGAGGAGATGGGGTTGAAGCAGGACTTGCATTTGACTGACAATGGTAGGACTTGTATCATGCTAGCAGCTTGCTATAATCTAAGCAAGCAGGAAAAAAAGAAGATATGTGACTTTTTATCCCATGTCAAGTTTCTAGATGACTTTGCTTCGAACATATCCCGTTGCATAAAGAACGGTGAGTTTATTGCTTCGGGAATGAAAAGCCATGACTACCATATATTCATACAGCGGATTCTCCCACTTGCAATACGTGGATGCTTGACAAAAGAAGTTTGCCAAGTTATATTTGAATTGAGTAGTTTCATTAGGAAATTATGCTCAAGAACACAATACTTGGACATTTTGGAGAAGCAGGAGAGAAACATTGCACTTCTCTTATGTAAGCTGGAGAGGATTTTTCCGCCTTCATTTTTTGACATAATGGTGCATCTATTGGTTCACTTGCCTAGTGAAACCAAAATTGCTGGACCACCTCAATACCGGTGGATGTTTCCATTTGAAAGGTAAGGAAAAATTACTTTTCTGTGATTAAATTAATTCTAAATTGTAACATGTATTTGATTAAATTAATTCTAAATTCTAACAATAAAATTGCTTTTACTAAATAATAGGAAAATGAGCACACTAAAAGGCTATGTTACTAACAAGGCTCGACCGGAAGGATGTATTGCCGAGCAGTATATAGACAATGAATGCTTAACATTCTGCTCCATATACTTGCGCAATATTGAGACAATATTCAACAGAGTTGAGCGTAATAATGATAATCCACACCAGCTGGGGAACCTATGTATTTTTTCTAGTCAAGGCCGTCCATTTGGGGGAAGCAAAGCAGACCTGTTAACTCAATCTGAATGGGCAAAGATTCGCGTATTTGTCCTCAACAATTGCGAAGAGCTTGAGAGCTATATCAAGTAAGTGTAATCAGATTTCACTTGCATTGTAAAAATTTCACTAGGATATCAAATAGCCTCTAAAAAATTTTCACTAGTAAGTCTCTGATTTAATTTCATTGTTTCACTCCAGCGAGCACAAACTCAAGTTGGAAGCAGAGAGTAGTGACAATATTGATCAGCGGCATGATCGAGAATTTTCTCAATGGTTTGAAGATCGAGTAAGACAATATAGTTTCATTAGCATTTTTGTTTAGATATTTTTAGTCCTACAAAAATGCTTAATAGTGGCAAACTTACCAAATAATGTTAGTCGCCAATGTAATAGGTTCTCTATGGTTGGGAGCAGCAGACTGATGAGATGCGATCATTGGCTTTGGGTCCCGACACTCGAGTAATGCCATATACTGGTTGTATGGTGAATGGATATCGATTTCATACCCAAGATCGAGAAAAAAATAGGAAAACACAAAATAGCGGTGTTATAGTAAAAGGAGAACATGGAAATAATAATATAGACTTCTATGGGGTCCTAAAAGATATTATTGAGCTTAAATATTTTCAGGGGGGGAAAAATGTTCTAATATTTAAATGTGAGTGGTGGAATGTTGGAGATAATTTGGGAATCCAGATAGACAAAGATTAGGGAATCACTAGTGTAAATGCATCACGAAAATGGTACGAAGACCAGCCATATGTGCTTGCTGACCAAGTGCATCAGGTTTTTTATGTACCTGATATGAAGTTAGGTAAGAATTGGTATGTGGTTGAAAGTTTCACCCCTCGTAGTTCATATGATGTCCCGGAGAAATTGGCGAATGATCAAGAAGAAGATATATACCAAGAAGAACAGGCTGGGGAATTTGAAATTGTCATAGATCTTGGTGAAATGCAACCACTAGTAAGAGAGAATACACCACCATTACAGATACTTGAATCTTCAATGGTACATGCTCAAGCTTCTAAAAGTAAGACACATTCAATAGATGATGAATTCATCAATGATGAAGAGGACATGGATGCTACTTCAAGCAATACTTGTAGTGAAGAAATGGACATATCAACTGAGGACGAAAGTACCGACTAGCTGCATTACTTCACTCCATTTGTTTATTTCGAATTCTTCACTCTTACAACAAAGTATGTGTTAATATTTACTTGTATGTGTATTTTTACAAACTTTGTAGATTACTTAATTCTCTTGTACTGCTATTCTACTGCAAAAATCGAAATCTGACTTTGGTTGCTTTGTCTATGTTCACTTAGTACATGGCTGGACCTGGAAGAAGAGGAAAAGGGACAAAAACAGCCACCACTGCCTGGAACGTGTCCAAGGAGCCCATTGCATCTAAGGCGAGTAACCAAACTGCATCTGCCAGTAGGGAGTCAGGATCATGTGATCAGTTTGTGACTCCGAATTCATCAGAAAATCAAGGCCTTGTGGACAAAGTTCATGGCGGAGAACCACAATCATCTGAATCTGGAGTGGCTGCGAGGGAAAATGAACAACAAGGCGGGCTGAAATGGAAGCACAGGTGAAGCTACCAATAATGACTCTCCCCCACTTCAACTGGAGAATGAATCTGGTACAATCACCATTATTCCATTTTAGCAAGTGAATTTGTTTCCTTTGACAGCCGAATGAGATAATATATACTCCAAAACCAGATGTAGATAGACATAATTGACCATTTCAGTCTTTACTTTTAACTCTTTTCAAAAATCTACTACATTCTAATATATAATCAAGCCAAACAATAATTTACAAAACATGATTCGGGAGAAAAAGAATTCGAATTACCAAAAACCACATACATTAAGTAGGTTCATATGCTAAAAGGATAAATATTCCAATTGGCAAAAAGTTAAAGTAGTTAAATTAGTAACCCTCTAAAATCAAAATTGAACAATATATATATATATATATATATATATATATATTTGTTGTGCATGTATGTGTGTGTGTGTGGGTGTGCACGCGTATTGGAATTGGATAAGTAGGTGAATATTGTTCTATTACATGTGTGTATGAATGTATTACAAACTTTGTTTTTAGTGTAGACATTCTTAATTGCTTTCAAACTTCTGATTCATTTTCTTGATTTTTTTAAAATTACTAAGCTGCTCGAAATAAAAGACAATCTCGAACCATTTCAACTTCAGTTTGATATTCAATTTAAGACAAGGTCATGGCCTTGATTGAACTTGTTGAATCACCTTGCACTTGGTCATGATTCGGGCCATGATTGAACTTGTTGAAACAACGTGCACTTATTTAAAAGTTTTCTTGATTTAAATTTTAAAACTTTCCCATATGTATTCTAGAGGAGGTTTTTAGTGTAGACTTTTTCAATAGTTTCTAAACTTTTCGTTATTTTTCTTTATTATTCATTAATTTTAATATATAAAATGCAATGAAAAACTTGTAAATTCTACGTTATAACTAAACCTATAACTAGTCAAATTTAATGATTACAATTTAAAATTTGTAACTATCTCCCAAATGAATCAATATATGTGTTGGACAGGGAACTCAAGCATAACAAGACGAGGATCTACTAGGAATATTGGACTAAACAGGAAGAGAGATGCACAGAAAAAGCTGAAAATTGACGTGGAGCAGGATGTTGGTCGCATAGTGGGGGATGATTCTCAATATTTCATCACTGAGTCAGGCTGTGTTATTCGAAAGGTAGCGAGGCATAATGCTAGCAAATGGTCAAGACTTGAAGAGAAGCATCGAGATGACCTTTTCAAGTCAGTCATTGTAGGTGTTTCTCTTAGTTCTCATTTTTTCCAATACTACACAAGAACTAGCCAAAATCAAATCCAAGTATGATGCTGAAACTTTTTTTGTAATACCATTACTAACATTTCACTTATGCATTCTCATTTTCAAAGGTTGGGTTTGAAGCTAATGGACAGCCACACACAAAGTTGGCTATTTTAAAACAGCTGAACACACAATACAGGACTCGTCGCTACAAGCTTCACCTCTGGTTTCTGAAATTCAACACTAAAGAGGAAGCAAAGAAGCACGTGCCTGAAAATGTGAGGCCTGAAGATTGGATATGGCTGTGCGAGTACTTCTCATCTGAAGAATTTAAGGTCTATCTCACACTCACACGCAAACAGCCTACCATGTTTGCTAAATTGTTTATAGCTCATGTTTATGTCTAATCTTAGTGGTTCCTTCACTGAATGTTGAAAAATCCTTGCTGATTTTAGTTCTAAAGAGTCTAGATTATTTGTTCAACTTTAAAAAACATATTTATTTCTAATCTTGACTTTGTCTTGAGCTTAGGTTGTCAGTGAGCGTAACAAAAAAAATCGTCAGCACCATGACATTCCAACAACTGTTGGTACCAAGTCATTGGCACGAGTTGTGGAAGAAAAGGTGCATCTTACAATTTTTTGGTGTCTCATTTTTCCAACCTTTCTCTAGTTATGCAATTTTTATATTCATAATTTGCAACTCATGCAGAAAAGGAAAGATGGCATAGAGCTGTCTGAAATTGATCTTTACAAGTTCAGTCGGTACTCTAGAGAGAAAGGTGCCATGGTCAATGACAAGGAAAAAATCATATTGGTAAGTAAGAGCCAAATTTTGCCTTTGTATATTTCTATTTTAACATCTAATGGTGGGATCTATGGATATGTGGTACACGTTTAGGACAAAATGGATGAACTAAAGACTACAACCTCAATGACTCCAAAAGAAATCTGCATGCAAGAAGTTGGGCATGTACCTGGACAGACTCGTGATCGGGGTGCTAGCAAGAGTCATGCAGCTATATTTCAGCAATTCCGGACTGAAAATGAAATGAACCTGAAAAGAGCCGAACAAGCTGAGCAACAAGTTGCTGCAATGGCCAATGAAATCAAGGAGCTTAAGGAGCAACAACAACAGAACAATCAACTCTATCGTGAGCTATTAGAACGGTTGAATGCACTAGGCAAGTGAGAAAATCTGCTAGGTGAGTATAAAGCTCAACTGTCTATGGCTTTTCGTTCATTTATAAACGATGAACTGTTGTGGTGAACTTGAAGTTGTTATTTATAAATGATGAACTGTTGTCGTGAACTTGAAATTGTATTGAAGTTGACACTTAGAACTATTGTGGGGAATTAGTAGTATGTAGACTAGTAGTGGTAGTCGTAGTGCTGGTGGTACGCTTCTGCCTAGTTTTAGTTTACTATAGATTAGGATTGGGCTGCATTAATCTCCAGCTGTGCAGACAAGAAGTCTACTTAAAGAAAGGGAAGAAACTCATTTTTGCCTTGGATGAGTGTAGCTTGTTTAGTAGCATACTTATTGTTATTCACAATGAATTACACTTTACAGATTTCATACTCTTAAATACAATCAAGTAGAATTTTGTTTTCCTTTTATAGATCTTGTTTTGTGGTCTTAGAGATTGTGCCGTCTTCGCTTTATGTAGATGGATGGCAGATTCTTTTGTACCTTTCAAGTTCTCCAACATATCCCATGGTTAGTTATTTTATCTATTCCATATTGGATTATTATTATTTCTTTTTGCACGTGCCTGTATTCTATTTAGCAAATAGTTGATGTCCTGTATTCTGTTTCATCAGAATAGTTGATGCCATCTTTTCCTTTCTGCTGTTCCCTTCTAATTGCAGTTTATGAAGGCATGGACTACACCGAAATGGATGGGATCTGCTTTTGTTTCACTTTTGCACAGAAACTTGCTGCAATGAATTGTCCATATATGTACATGGTAGGATAATCAGATGCATGGATGGGGTGTAGATGTTGTGGTTATGTAATCATTTTGTGGATAGGCATGGACTACACCTACATGGATGGGATTTGTTTTTGTTTCACCATCTATTGGGATGCTTTTGCTTAGCAGTTCATGGTATTTTTGTTTTACTTTTGTGAAGAAACTTGGTGTAATGAATTGTCCATCTATGTAGATGGTAGAATAATTAGATGTATGGATGCTATGTAAATTAGATGTTGTGTTTATGAATTCGTTTTATGGATTTTAATTAGTTCTTTAGTATAATGGTTTCTGGATTTGCTTTGTTCAGGCTTTATCATGTTGCTCCCAACAATTTTCAGCTTAAATTGTAAGTTTTGATAGCACAGACGGACATTAAGTGGAATGCTACTGCCCAGTTTACAAATTACATGTTCTGTGACAATCTTAAGTTGTCACTCATATTTCTAGTGACAACTTAACTCAAGATCACTGCGGTTAGGTTAATGATGAAACAAAGTTGTCACTAACGATCTTGTACACGTAGTGACGACTTCTCGTCACTGTTAATTCCCAACAATGACAACTACCAGGACACTTGTGATGAAAAAGTTGCACATTTAATGACAACAATTGTTGTCACTAAAGACTTGATAAAATAGTGACAACAAAATGTTGTCACTATTTTGGTCTTATCAGTGACAACAATTTTTGTCTTGTCGCTATGAGTCTTCAGTGACAGTGATTTAGTGTCGAACGAGTCACAACCGAAATGTTGTCACTGATGGTGTTTAGTGACAACCTTTTATTAAATAGTGACAAGTTTTGTTGACACTAATTGCCTATTTTCTTGTAGTGATACTACGGGTTCATACTTGAACTTTTTACAAATAAGGCCTACGATCAAACTCTAGAGTTTTGATATCATTTGTTGGCACAAAAAATACAAAAACATAGTGGAAGCAATTTTTAAATCATACAAAAATATGTGTGAAGATGTGGAGAATAAACACACAAACAAATTTTTAACGATTTATTAATTCAAAACTCAATAATAATATCGTAACCTTTCGCTCACAACAACTCACAAATCTCAACTTAGAGGATTTTCCTCAATGTCACAATTCAAGACTCAACTCAACTTTTCAAGTAATAATGTACTAAACCACTGATATTTATATATTGGAGAACTTCCTAAACGAACATACTAGTAAAACAAAACTTACATGGAAATTGACTTAAATTTATCTAATCTAATATGGAAACTAAACAAACAGAACATCAAAACAAGAAATTAAAGAATTAGGAACTAACTATAAGGTAGCTTGGTTAAATTTCCTTCAAACATGCAAAAAGAATACAAGAAAAATGGAAAAAATTAAAGAGATCAAGATCAATCAAAATTTGAAATAATTAGTGCTCTTTTCTAATATATACTATACGAATTAAACTCTTTCCTAAAAATATAAGATAATGACCTCTATAAATAAATCTTGTAAATGAACTATAGTCTTTTATATTTGTAGTGAATTTGTTTGATGAAATTATTTATTTAACTCTAAAAATATTATTTTATAGTATGTATATAAAAATAAAAATAGAATATATATATATATATATATATATATGTATGTATGTATCCACAGGTTTTCAATCCTGTAACCCTAAATTACCCCATATATAAATAGGTATTCGACCCTCTTTTGATCCAGTCAAATAATACAAATCGGATACCTTATTTTTCAAATCAGATCGAATTGGATGTCATGGAATTTGCCCACTCCCTGTCCAACCTCCAAATCCTTTATTGATCGATCAGCCAACACACATACCACTCATATTGAATAACCAAAACAAAAACAAACCAAGTCAGATCTAATTACTGGATTACTAAATATTTCTGCTGAGTGCACCAAATCTTTACCCTACATGCCACTACCCACTTCCCCTAACCTCGAAGATCCCGATCTATCCATTAGATTCATATGCACTTTAGCCAAGAATTTTTCTTTTTAATCAGATCTTAGTTTTTCTCTCAAAGTAGTTCAAATATCTTTTAGAATTAATCACATCTTTTGTTCATTCTAATCCTTTTTGTTGCAAAATATAACTTGATATTCAAAAGCACTCCTCGTTCATTGTTGGAAGAGACCAAATACGGTGGTGCCACCGTAAAAGACCTACATTAGATTGGAAAACATAATTCTACGACTAAATTGGTAAAAAAAAATCATTAATAATGAATTGATTTCAATGAAAAAGTTTGGGGACTAAATTGATAAATTTTCCTTTTAATACATCATCGCAACAAACCGCTTATCGTGTAAAATGTATGATGACTAACGTTGGAGATTGCAAAGTAAAAGTGATCTATTCTTTTATCTTTAGCTTTCACATTTAACACTAAAAAAATGAGAAAAAAGTTTAGCATTAATTATCAAAGTCTCCCCTCCAAAAATAGCTCTTCTTTACTTTGCCCCATGAATGTTACGGTATTCTATTCTTCGTATTGAAGGATAACATATACAATAAGGCAAAATTTTCTGTTAAATCAAAGGTTATTCTTTAGGGGTGCATATGCAACTTCCAAAAAAACTATTGGAGTGTTTGTATATGTAATTATTTGAAATAATATTTATACCTGCATCACAAACACATTCTTCAATAACAATTTTATCTTCTCAACCGTCTTTTTATCTAATATACATCACATCATAAAAAGTGCTACAACAATTATTTCAAAAAAATACTCAATATCATAACAAACTAAGTGAAACTTGATTTTATTCTCAAAATACCTCTAATTCTAACAAATTCATCTATATTCGTGTGTTGTATGTATAACAAAAAATAAATAAATAAAGCTAAAAATATAATGATTCTTTCAACTCTTCACCTATAGATAGAATCTCAAATTCTTTCAGAATCCTTAATTTCTTAAATAGTTCAAAACCATGCAAAAAAAATTATGCATTTTTCTATAAATAGAAGGCAATTTATCTTTCTCTTCAAGGGTTTTTTAGGTTTGCAGTTAAATTTTGTTGTGCAACAATTAAATATTATGGATGTCTATCACTTCTATCTTATCCCCTATATAATGATAGAGTTTTTACATTTTACGAGGTGATAAAGTTATCTCAACTTTTGAAAAGCACAACTTTTGAGGAGTACGACTTACGAGAAGATGTTATTTCTATCCTTATATGAGCTACAGTTAACAGATGTACTTTGAACTCCCCTGTATTCCCCTATGAATAGGGGTTCCCCTCTCGTTCTATATGATGATGGAAGTTCATTTGAATGAATGAAAGTTTAGTTCTCTCTACCTTTCCTTTTCTCGAGTTCTTAGTTTTCTTAATTTTACTACCTTAGCGCCCACTACATAATCAAACACGAACTAATCACCATATTAGCATTAGTTTTATAGCATGTTATTAGTACAAGTCTCTACCATTGAGTATATATGATTGCAAATCTCTATCATTGAGTTAAGGTGAAATACAAGCCATTACTATTATGCAACTATAATGTACAAAACTCTGTCAAAACTCTACCGGTATTGGATCAACTGTTGGGCACTTTCTTAGGCAATATTTGGCAAACTTTTGAGGTAATATTTCACACTTTTAATTCATTTCACTTTTCTTATTACTAACCTTTGAGTATAAGTGTTTGCCATAGAGCAATCATTCAACACGAGCATATACCTTTAGGGCAATTTTGAGTTAATATTTACTCTATTCAATTCTATTTATTTATCTTTATTATCAAAGAATTATTTATTATGAATATTAGATGGTGAACTACATCTTGATGCAAATGGATTTTGAAGGCACCATTAATGAAAATAATGATGCATAAGATTCCGCTTATCCTTTAAAGAAAAAAATCTTACTGCCTGAAGATGGTCATCCTTATAAAAACCCAATATTAAAAAGTTATCGAAGGCTGCAAGTTTTTGAATTAATTAGTGAATATATTCTGCAATATTTAGAGTTATTTTTGTGAGGGCCTCAAAATTTGTTATTTTAAATACTGTTATTATTATCATTAATCCTTTTGATTATTTTTAATGTCGTATTCAAATATTTTTTTTTCAGAAAATTTAAATGAAAATTTGTTTTATTTTTAGGTAACCCAATTTTATTTCACACCTATTTCCTCGTTGATTTTCAACATCTCATTTACCTTTTTAAAACTCACCCTTTTAGCATCAATTAGAGAGAAAATGAGAAAACACATTTTTTCGAGGTAAAAATTCGGGCCGTGAGTGAAGTAGCAATGGAGAGTAAGGATTATCACTCATAGGTTAAGAATACAATCACGTGCCTAGCAGTGAATCATTATAGATAACCATGATTAGGGTTTTTGAAGCCTTAGTCAAAGTTGGATAATTTTCCTTAAAATTAGGTATTTAGTCTAGTCATTGTTTCTTACACTTCATTCACTCCAATTCACTTCAATTTTTCCCTTCTTTTCTCCCTCTTAGCCGAGATTACCCTTCAATTTTCAGCCAAGACAGATAATTATATTTCCCTCCAAATTGCTAGCAAATTCACTATTCCAAGTTGGACTTTTGTTCCTTAAATTGGGGCTTTAAGTCTTGTCTTGTTTTCTTTCATTTAATTCACTAAATTACTCTCACAACATCACAACCTCACCACTCTCTCCCCCTTTCCTTTTGGCTGAGACTCCTCCCCCCCCTCTCCTCCCTTAGAAGCTTCATCTTCTTCTTCTTCCATTTCTCTCCAAAATCCTCCACAACTTTGCTATCATCTTGGCTCAAGCTTAAAGCTTTAGTGAAGAACCTTGTGGAAGGAAGATCTTGGAGGTTAAGGCTAGGACTCTTGTTATTTTGCTAGCTACTTGGTGAAGGTAATTCCTTAAAGTTTTCATCTTTGTTCCATCTTTTAAACTTCCAAGCATGAAACTAGGTTTGGGTTGTTGATGGGTTGCTAGAACCTTGACATTAGGTAGTAGACTTGAGGATTTTTCTAGTGCTTTCTTGTTTTCTTGACATGATATTAGGTAGAGGCCTTGAGGGATTTATGAGCTTTGTATATATATGTGATAGACCATGCTTTAATATAGATGCTTAGCTTGTTGATGAGTGCAATATATCTCTTAACTTGGATGATGATGAACTTATGTGTTAAGGTAGAAAGAATGGCAAAAGAAATTTTGTTTTGAAGCCTTGATGTTGGCCGAATAACCTTCCTGTTTTCTCTGTTTTTGTGGTTGCAGTTTTGCAAGATTAAAGACTGATCGTGATGCTGAAATTTTGAGGTTTAAGATGTTAAATTTTCCCACAAAAATCCCTTCAAAAGTTGTAGCAAGAATAGTTGCTAAGTTGGAACAAAAATCTGGAATTTTAAAGAGGATTGCTGTCCAAAATTTTGGACTGTTTTAGTGCTAGAAATTGATAAAACTTCCACTATTTTTGACCATCATTAGGCCTAGGAGGTTAATACTATCTTGGTTCCAAAAATTGGGGAAATTGGTGGTGATTTAGGTGTGTTAGAGGTGTTTAGATGAAGAAAACCAAAACCCCACAAGTTTGGATCGAATTGCTGAGTACACTTTGGGTGCTAAGAACACTGTCTTTCCATGATATTTTTTGGCTAAATTTTGATATGAACTTAATCTATATATAGTAGAGTTAGTGTACCAAATTTGGTGATTTTTGAGTGAGAATTCGTCACTCAAATGAGGCCTAAAACCTGCCCTGCAAAACTGGAAATTCAGAAAAATCAGAGTGTTGAACCTGCCCGGTTTGAACAACTATATTTTCTTCCTCAATAGTCAGAATCAAGTATTGTTAGTGGCGTTTGAAACTAAATTCATAGGGCTTCTAACTGTGTAAATTTCAGGGGCTAATTCATTTCCTACGATTTTTGGCGAATTTCCAAAGTATGCCGAAAAACCAGCCTGTGCTGCCCTGTTTTTCACTGTAACAGTCTTTTAAACAAAAAAACTGGGCAGTTTTTGTCCAGAATTTCATCAAGGTGTCTTCTACGAAGTTTTAGAATTTTAAATGAAGTTTCCAACGGTACCAACCTTTGCGAAATTTGGACCTATACAACTCAAGTTACAATTTTTACAAGAATTCTGCTCAAATAGAAAGTTTAATGAACCTTCTATTTCTTGAATTAGATTTGACAAATGAACCCGAGATCTTAATTCCGTTATTCTTTTAATTTGTTTAGGGAGTGGAGCTGATTTGGACTTTGATCAAAATTTAGACACCGAGCCTTCTTTTGTCGGTGAGTTTCCAATGCATGTTATTTACTTTAATTAAATGCTTTGTGTGAACGTGTTATGTACTTGTTTACTTGGAATTGAAATTGTTGAACCACTCACTTAGGGAGGGTATACTTTATTGCTCTCTTTTAAGTAGAGTTGGTGACATAATTATTTTTGCATGTGTTAATACTTATGGGGAAAGTGTTTATAAAACTACTCTTGGTCGCGTCCCTTGAGTAGTTAAGTGTTAAGTGTTTCGGATTGCGGGCCCGATAGGGGGAAGTTTGGTGAAAGGAGATGGTTGTAAAGAGTCGTCTACTTGGATTGGAAAGTCGACGGAGAGTTGGCTACCTGAAACGATCGTGCATTTTGAACCTGAGCTCCTGAGAGCTCCTGTATCTTACTTGTATGTTATGTGTTTCCTTTATTTGATTTAAATGCCATTTATCCTACTTTATGCTTGTGCATGTTCTTTTGGAAATTCACGAGCTTCTAACTCACCCCGTCCCTATTTTGTCTTTCCTTAACAGGTGACGAGAATCTAGAGACCTACCTAAATCTAGTATCTATTTTTGGCTTTTGCCCCGAGTTTAGAAGTATGAATTGTATTTTCTCATGGTTTTGTAAAAGTTCGACTCGTGGGAATGTAATAGGTTAAGGTTTGGAGCTTTAGGTGCTTTTGAGTTATCATTTGTACTCTAAACTTAAAAGTTATTTTACTGCTTTCATTCTCTCTTCTTATGTGGATTTTAGATTTATCCTTTAGTGTTAGTATTTTCGAATGCTTGAGTCCTGACGAGAGTTAGGCAGGCAACCCGCCAACCCTTTGGTTAGCCTTAGGGAGAAGTGGTTGTGACAGCCCCACCTTTCCCTAGGGCGTACCCTAAGGATTAGTGAACTACCTGCCCAACTCTCGTCAGGACACAAATACCCAAAATATCATCAAAACATTTATCTCAATATTTACTCAAAATAAATTAAACTCCGAGTTACATGAACATAAAGTTTACAACGTTTCAAACTTAAAGTTAACAACCAATTTCAAGCTTACAAAACGGAACAAGTTCACTAATACATCGGTACCTAAACAAAAGTCAAACACTTGACTTTAGTCACAATCAAACTCTCCGACCTCTTACACGTTCCTGCTAAGGAAAACAAAAGGGAAAAGGGGTAAGCGAAAACTTAATGAGGTCCCCAAACAAAACATGCAACCACATTAACAAATAGGCAAATCAGACAGTCAAATTTCACATTTAAAGCAATTTAAAGCAATGCACTCAAGTAAAGGATACAGGTGGCTTCCAAAAGCCAAATCCACAAAGCTTGATCGAACACGAGCCGTTGACTCTCCGTCAACATTTGAAATTAAGAACCAAGTCCGTAGACACCACTTACACCATAACCGTCCACCAATCACCCCCTTACCGGGCCTGAACACCTCAACTAATCAAATTTGGGTAATACTCGAGTATACCATGTTCCAAAGAACCAAATCAAATAACTTATGGTTCACCGATCTTCTCGACCAAGCCCATGCCGGCTCGATACGAACGGCTCACCAATAGGGTTTTGGGGTTTCCGGAGCCCCAAGCGAATCAAATTAGTCGATGGGATATCACCCAAACGACTTTTCACATCAAAGTACACAAAGTCAAATCATAGTTCGAGAAAGTCAAATTCCAATGAAAAGTCAAACGAAAGAGTTCGAGTGCGATAAAGTACGCCCTCGACTCACCCTCAGTAGTCCAACCATATATGATATGTAATCCAGTTCCATAGTTACATTTCAAGCAAATCACGTAGTCACGTAGTTCAAACAAACACGTAGATCATGTAGTTTGAGAAAGCACATAGGTTCACGAAACAAGCAAGGAAACACTCATCCAAACAAGCCAAGCAACTCAAATGCTCACGCCCTGATCACCCTCGTTACCTCCTTCGAGTCCTATGTACAACCAACGTATACAATCATCAACTCAACCAAAGCAAATAAATGTAACCTAACAAGTGCAAAAATGAATGCTACTAGTTAATGCATCTCACTAGGAAATTCTAGGGTGATTCAAGTCACAAAATGATGAAATATTGAAGGTTTAGTGGATCCACAAGTTAAGTAGATATTTGGAATGAAATAAACGCGCAAAGATTCAAGAAACATCAAGGTTCTACCAAGAACAATTTTACAACAATACTAAGGTTCAGGTATAACAGTGACCCTTGTGCAGTCGTGGGAAAATGGTCATAACTTGGTGTAGAAAAATCAAAATTGAGTGCCGTCAGTGGCGTTAAAAATTAGGCTCATAGGCCTTTCCAACGGTATATGGCTCGGCTCCTAGTTCATTTCGTATCAATACTAGAAAACCTGGGAAGTTGACTGATTTTTCATTTCTGACGGGGTGCAGAACAGAAACCTTTTTGTTCACAAGTTTGTGCAACTCAAGAGGTTTTCACCCTTCAAAATAGATTGATTTCACTCCAACTTGATACACAAATGTCCTAACAAGGTTTCTCAACAAGAATTAGTGAAGATTGAACAAGAAGAAATCGCAAAACAAGAGGAAAAGAACCACAACTTCTTCCATTTTTTTTTAAAGTTCAAAACAACTCCTATAACTTTTCTTGCATGCATATGAAAGATAATCAAGCACCTTTCTCAAAGGAATAATCATCATAGCCTAGTGATTAGTGCTAGTCCAAATATCAAACACATAGTAGGCATAAAATCAAACCAATTCTCATGTTGCAACTACAAGAATCCAAGCCCAAAAACTAGGTTTCCAAGCATCATCCTCCCATAAACATCACCAACAACCTTCATTAGACTAACTTCTAGGATCATAGAACTAGGGTTTGGATAGGAAAATACCTTATCAAGCCAAGGAAGGAACTCTTCAAGCAACCAAAATCTTTCCCTACCAAGGTTGAGGATTGATGGTTTAGGGTGCTACCAACTTCCTCTCTTGATTTCCTATTAAGCCAAGCAAGATATTGGTTGGTTTTTGGATGAATTCTCCTCTCTTTTTTCCTCCCTTAGGTTCGACCACCACCACCCCAAAAGTGAAGAGAATGTGTTGTTTTAAAGAGATAAGTTTGGAGGGAAATAAATCATCAAGTCAAGGTTTGAATCCTAGGGTGACAAGTGGTGGTTTCTTGGCCATTACCTACAAAAATCTCACTTAATTGCTTCCTAACTCCCCTAATTTAATTTAGTCTCCATCTAACACCAACACATCCTATTTTCTTGGCAATTAAGCCATGCAAGAAGCTCTCACTAACTCTAAAATTGAATCTAAGAAAAGTGCATTTAATCAACAATGAATAATGTATTTAGTGGAAACATGCCACTAATGCACTAAAAGAGTTTATATGTACTTGAATGAGTTAAATGGTAATGTATGCACGAAAATTTTATTATTACTATTATTATTATTATTATTATTATTATTACTATTATTATTATTATTATTTAGGGCTCTCACAGTGGGGCTGTCACAATTTTTCAATCAAAATTGTGTGGAGAAAATATCATTGATATAGATATGTTAAAAATATATTTTCCATATCTTACTCCTCGAATATGCTCTTGAAATAGGAATATCGAGAGAAGAAATGGTTATGTTATTTTATTATTTCTTCCTGAAGAAGAAATGACTGTGTTACTTTATTTTTTTTTTTGAAGAAGAATAGTATCTTATTATTTCTTCTTGAAGAAGAAAGGTCTCTTTATTATTTCTTCCTGATGAAGAAATGGATGTCAAATATTTGGGATTAAAATTATGGTGATAATAATTTGTGTCTCATTGATAGTGCTAATATGCACACTGTATTCCTATTTAAAAATATGAGAGATAAATACAATCAGTAATTGTGGTAAAATAATCAAATACTCTAGAAGAGCCACTACTACATTTCTTCTTGAAGAAGTAAAGTTTGTTATAAATTACGTACTACCCTCCCTCTCCCAAATTATTGAATAAATTTATTGAATTTTAAAAATATCCGCTGAAATGGATATCATATCGAGACATAAAATGAGACAATAATAGATATTATCAAATGAGATAAATGTTGATTAAATCACAAAACCATTTAAAAGAGAAATGGTTACTGTTAGTTATCTTCATTCTCATTGATTAGATAAAAAAATTCATTGCCTACAGTGAATCAGAAGTTTACTGATCCCAATATATTTATGATTTGTCAAAAGTAAGAGCTGACAAATATTCATATATACCCCCTTGTGTTATCTGTGACTCCAACAGAAATTTATGACGGAAATGAATCATCCTTTACAATTGGAAATCATGAAATATTGATGGGTGATTTATTTATAGAATGATATTATACACTTCCCGACATTAGGGAGGGGAAATGATCAATCGAAAGGAAATCATTTGAAAAATATTATTGGATTTTCTTGACTTTCATATCAAATAATGTGAACTGCAAGTTTAATAAATTATCTATTTGCAACAAATTGTAAGGCGATTGTCAGATATATTTATCGACTTCAGAACAGTTATTAAATTAAATATTTCTACAAGAAATATTATAATTAAAATTAATGTACCTGAAGGACACGTACAAGTGTTACAAATGAATTTAAAGTTGACTTACCAAAATAAGATATCTTGAGTCAAATATCTCCGGAGATGAAATAAATGTCTTGATAAAATTGAATCTCCTGAAGAAATAGCTCTTAAAGAGTAAACTTTTGAAGAATTTACTCCTAAAGAGAAAGAAATTATAGAAAATTTGGAATTGGAACCTACACAAAAAGAAGTTACATATTATATAGCACTTGACATTATGAACAAAAAAGAGAATCATGAAAATATATCGGTTAATAAATGTCGATGAAGAAATGATTGGCCAAAATGGAAAAATACGATCCAATTTGAATTGGATTCACTAGTTAAAAGAAAAGTATTTGGACCTGTTATCCGATAACTAAAATGTACTAAGTCAGTTAGTTATAAATGGGTATTTGTGAGAAAAAGAAGTGAGAAGAATGAAATAATGATATATAAAATAAGTTTAGTAGCCCAAGGTTTTTTACAAAAGTCTAGAGTTGATTATGATTAGATATATTATCCAATAATTGATGGAATAGAAATAGTATTCTTGGAGAAAATAAGGACACTCTAGCATATGCACCAAAAGAAATCATACAAATGAAGTAGAGAGAGAGCTGATTTGCTCTTCTTCTTTTTGGCCGATTTTACCTTTTCCTTTATTTTTCAAGAACACTCTACAAAAGGTTTTAATTGGATTTTAGCTGCACTTGTTTGATTATTCCTACTTCACAATTAGGACAACTTAAACTTTCATAAAGATTTGGATTCTTACCAACGGATGTGTGAGGGACTCGAAATTCAAAATTATTTTAAAAATACATAATATTATTTATATTGTGTTTATTTATTTATTTATGAGTAAAATTGTGTTTAAATTGAATATTTTCCAATTTATAATGTTTTATACGATTTATTTGCCGGTGTGCGATTTTGGCCGAATTAGGTGTCTAATTTTCTACCGGAGTGATTAGTGATTTTAAGTTGAAATTAAGCATAAGTGGCGATATTTTGGGAATATTAATAAATTTGGATAGTGTCGGAATGGACTAGAATAGTGTAAGTTAGACTGTCGCATGTGACGCGACATAAAGTGCCAAAAACACCTTTTTCCCTTAAAACATGGAAATGCACTTTTTGCACCATAAAAGCCTTGACTTTCTTGCAACCTTTAAGCTCCATTTTCAGCTGAAACTTGGAGAGATAGAGAGAGAAAGAGCTCTAGGAGAGAGAGAGAGAGAAATAGTGCTAGTTTTCTTCCATTTCTTCCTTCTTCCTTTCTTCAACTTTCAAGCACCATTGAAACCATCATCATCTTCACATTTCCAGCCAAGAAAGAGAGCAGGGAGAGAGAGGGCTGGTCTAATTTTGGAGGAAGAAAGAAAGGTAAGTTTTGTGGTTGAAATTTTCCAACTCTTTTCCAATGGGTACCTTGAAATTTTGAGGATTTATAACTTGAACTCCACCCTCCATGGCAGCCGATTGAAGTGAGAGAAAGAGAGAGTGAGGTCCGAGATTTTTGAAGGAAAAAGAGAGGAAAGAAAAGATTGGGTGGTTGTCTTGGGCGCGAGGTTGAACTTGGTGACGGATATCCTCGACGAATCTTGTAGATAGGGAGCTAGGATCGAAGTTTTTGGAAGCCATCAAGCTTGGAAGCAACTTTTTTGAAGAAAAGCTCGAGGGATCTCGTTAGATCTTGTCGGATCTTGTTGGATCTTGATAGATCCGGAGGTATAAGCCTTAAAACTTGTAGATATAGCTTTATTAGTGTTAAATAACTTAGATCTATGGTTGATTTTGGTGAAATGATCTCATCTGAAAAGATGACGTTGGGCTCTTGAAATCCCAACTTAGGTAGCGGACTTGAGGTGGCCTCTAGGTAGCGGACTTAAGGACCTGATTGTGGCTTCGAATGATATTTATGATTTTGGCATGATCTGGTTAGAAATTAGGGTTTTAGTTATTGAAAAGTTTGAAGGAAAAATGATTAAAATGGCCGAATCCACACTTGAAAACTTCCATGTTTGATTTCAAAATTTTGTATTCAATTGTGATGAATTTCTGTTTAAGAAAATATATGATACGTACATTTACCAGTGTATGACTTTTGAAAAGATAAGGAATGGAGTTTCTCACGAAAATTGGGTGAAAAATGTCGTTTGAGGGTTTTGTAATGTTATGGTTTCATTTAATGAATTTTGTAAGAAAAGATATGGTTTAAAGTGTTTTGAAGATATATTAAAGTATTATCAAGGAGTGAGTGTTGAGTTTATGTTAAAAGTGATTTTGAGGTGATAAGTTTCACCTAAGTGTTTTACTAAAGAAATGTGAAAACAGTGTTTAGTGAGAACGTCGATGACATGTTCTATTTGAAATGAGATTTTGATCCTTCAAAGATTTACTTGGAACATTGTATTTGGGAGGAATGAGTGATTTTCAAGGAGATATTTGAAATATGACATCGTTTGAAATGAAAGTGTTCCCTTGAGGGGATTTTTGGAAAACATTGATTGAAAACTAAAAAGTGGAAGTGAGTTGTTTTGATTAATGAATGAAAGGATAGAATTCTCAACTACTGTTTTTACTTGTTTAGGGTTTGAGGAGGAAAGTGAATTCGACCCATACGTAGAGGCTGAGCCTTATTACTTTGGTGAGTTTCCATGCTTGTTATGTGTTTATGTGAAATGACTGCAATGGTGTTTACTGTTGTGATTGTACTGTGAAACCTAGTTTTGAACTCTCAAATAGGGTAGTGTGTACTTTATCGCACTTACTCTTATCTGAGTGAAACGACGATGAAAATGCTTTAAAGTGAATGAAAGTGATTGTAAACTGAAATGATTGACTGTTACTGTACTACTTAGTGACTGCATGTGTTTGAAAAGGTCAGGGAATGCCTGAGACCTATTGGTGAACCCTTCGACTCGAGCCGGAGGCTAGGCCTAGATCGACAAGAAAGGGAAGAGCCATAGGGTTATTTCAATGTCACGAAGCCCCGTGACTTAAACCACTGTATTGTGTTTGAGACTGAGTTCTGGAACTGAACCTGTCTCCTAGAAGAGCAACCAACCATTGTTATTGACTGAACTGAAATGAAAAGTACTCTGGACTTGGCGTATGGACTTGTCCTTCATGGAGAGTACTCAAACAAATTGAACTGTTATAGACTGTTTCAAAATACACTGAACTGTTTGGAGCACGGGCCCTGTGGAGGTTTGGTGGAGTAAAGGGAAGTGGAGTTCTACATGGTAATAGTGACAGTTGACCGAGTGTCAACTACTGGTTCGTGGACAAGCGACGTGGACTTTGGCTCCTGAGAGCCCTGTATCCATACTTGTATTGTTAAATGCTTTCTTATCTGATTTAATTTCAAGTGAAATCTTATTAAGTGAAAGTTCTTATGTGTTATGTGAATTGCATGTTTTTGGGAACTCACGAGCTTTTTAGCTCACCCTTTTCATTTGTTTTCCTTAGTAGGATATGAGATCCCCGATGAAGCTGCCAACTCTTAAGCTTAGGGTTACTCTTGTGTTAACGTTTTGGAGAACTTGGAATGATGTTTTTTTTTTTGAGAACTCATGTATGATGAAACTAGATTGTAAGGATGGATTGTTTATGTATTATGGGTTGTAATTTGAACGTTATGTATTGTAAAGTATTGTACTCTTTTATTTTGTGCTAAGAGTGTTGTTATGTCAAGTGGAATTTGATAAGTGATGTGATAATAGAGTGAATGAGTCCTGGCGAGAGCTAGGCAGGTGGCTGCTGATACCCTAGGGTATGCCCTAGGGAGAGGTGGGTCGTCACAGGATGTTGGTGGAAGTAGAAGGGACTTACATCCTTTAACCATGAGGTCTCGGGTTCGAAACTCATAGGAATGGAAAAAACAACGTTGGGAGAGCTCCCTCCCATATGGGGCCTAATGCAGCTCGAACAGAATTAGTCGCACCAAAAAACGGATATGAACATCTGTGATTTATACCCAAAAAAAAAAAGATTTGAATTCTTTAACATTCCATATCTCATATAGTAAGATTTGAACAAATATATATGGAATAAGATTTTGTGTATGAAGGCAAATTTATCTAAAATAAACCACAAAACAATTTTTGGTAAACTTACATGGTATATCTTATCTCACAAGATATAGCTCCTTATCTAAATTATTCAATAATAATTGAGATATCTAAGAAGAATTATTTTACTTGAAAATCTCATTTTCCTTTAGATAATTTTGAAATCCTTGGAACAAGTATCTTCATTTTGATCAAATCTTGGTGTTCCAATACTTTTTCAAATGATTTCTCTACTTTTATACTTAAAACTTTTAACTTCTCAAAACCTTGTATATGTACTTTATCTACTTTGAGTTGTTATTAGTAAAAGTAGTAAAGTATAAGAAATAATCATCCCTGGCATGAATTGTTAGTCTTTCGTATACCTTCCAATATATGAGTTTTATCAATTCTTTAAACCTTTCCAAATAAAAGGCTGATTTAGTCTTTTATCAATGAATAAGATTCATATAAAACCTATTTAGTTGATCTGTTTTCTCTCCAATCGTACCTTTCACCTATTAGAGCAATATAAGAGCAAAATTAAGTAGTTTTGATTCAAAATAAAGCTCAAATAACATAGACAACTAGCTACTTATGCATATAAATGTATACAAATTAGACCCTATCAGATTCATAATCAATTGAATCATCATATGATTTCAAAATATGTTTCTCATTCATAAAACTAAATTCATAAATGCGAAAGATGGTTTCAAGTAATCTAACATTATACTGAGAAATAGATTTTCTTTTATTTTAGAAAATAATAGCGCTTATTAAGTTCTAAAATAAGTCCACCACATTTTAATGAAGTAACTTTTGCTTCATAAAAGCAGATAATTACTATCTCCTTTTTCTATTTACTTCCTTTAATTCTAGTATGTCAAATATTCAGTATCTTATATCCAAGGAAATTAACTTAAAAGTAAATATATTAGTTAATTTGAATTATATACTTAACTTAAAGTGAAACTTTCACAAAATTCCATTTTATTCAAGTTAAGACCATGTAATGAAAGTTTTTGCTACAAGGCTTGTTGTTAAAATCTTTTTAATTATCAATTCTTGATAATTGATTCACCTTGTCAATTCTTAATAAGTGATATCCTTTTAGTTAATACTTGACTTATAGTCCATGGCAAAATTTGATTGAACTATTTTTTAAATATAGCCAATCATTCTCCAATAAACTAATATTTATTTAGAAAAATTTTTGTCATCTAGTAATGGAATCATTGTTCAAAGATTTCACATATTTTAAACCTTGATTATCTATCAATCAACGCTTGACATGTCTAATCATGGTGAAAGAAAATGAAACCTTTGTAACATAAGAGAATTAGGAAGCATTTATGATACACTATCATCATCTCCTTTATGCATACTGTAAGCATTTACTAGTAATTCCATTACATCTTCCATGATTGGAAATATTAAAGTTTTAAAAGATATAGCCTACTTTGCTTGAGAACTTTGCAGGAATCTCGAAGATAGATCGTGGTTTGTTTTCTGAGACATACATCGCATATGCAGAATCATAGACTATGATGGATCCATTCTCCTCTTTGAACTGTACCAATTTAATTAATTCTTCCCTTGATGCAGTAGAACCTGTGGGATTGTTTGGTGAGCAAAAGAATATGATGTCTGCTCAAGAAACCCTAGACAAATCAGGAAAGAAACCAGTTTGTGGATTGCATTTCATGTACTCGATTATTCCATACTTCTCAACATCCTACTGAAATTGCCAGTTTGGCCCACAATAATGCTTGAATCGACATAAGCCTGGTGCAACTAACAAAGATATTTAAGAAAGTTCCAAATACTAGGAAGAACTTGCTTGAGTTTAAAGTAGATTTGAGCTTTCTCCAAGCCATAAAGGGATAACCACTTCCAAACGCTATTACAGTCAAGGTTTTTAATTTATGCTTTATAATAAGCCATAACAAAAAAGAAGAATGATTGAACAGTCATTTCACTTATTACATGTAGAGAAAATAAACCAAGCGCTAGTTTTGTTCTGTAGCCACGTGTCTTTATTGCATTAGTTTAGTTTATTAGTGGTAGTACAAATACTATCAGGAGTAGGAGTCTAAAGTTAGTTGCAAGGCTTTAGTATATATAAGCTTGTCTCCGTCATTTTGTTTACGTCTCTGTGAGAGTCATCGTGCGCTTCGTTTCATTTGCATGTATATGTGAAAGCCATTACAACCCTTGTTTGATTAATAGAAGAATTTTACTTTGCCTCCATATATCAGTTTTCCTTTATTTTCCTGTGGTTTTATACTTGATATTATTTTGGGTCCTTCAGAATGGTACCAGAACTATGGTAGATTGAGTTATGGCAAACCCTAACTCAAATATTATTTGTGATGTGAGTATGGATGCCAACGTGTGCTTACAAATTTATACTAAGTTCAAATGCCTCGAGTTGATTCATTCCAAGTTGATATCTTCAAGAATTCATTCTAAGGTGGTCCTTGGGAAACATTGGTCAAGTGCCAGGAGGAAGAAGAGAAGCTGACACATCTTAGGGATCCAAGCAAGCCTAGTTATGCTAGCTACTCGTTTGCTTAGATTCTTAAGCAAGGGCATTACTGTCCATTTTCCCTGTTTTCCTTAGTCGTGTGTTAGGTCAAATAAAGCATCGGTTAGGTAGTTTCCAAAATTTGAGTTACCTTAACCGAATACCTATTTAAGTTGTTTCCTAATTGTTTAGTAGTTAGGTTATTAGTAGTTGCCTAAAAGACTGATTTCCTTATTGGTTGTTTTAGGTTTCCTAAAGCTTTTAGAGCTGGCCAAACTTATGTTTCCTTTTTAGTCTTGGTTTTTGAGTCTTGTAGGCTATAAATAGCCAACACTTTTTTCATTATTCGATATGAAGACAATTTTGATGAAATACAATTGAAAATTTTCTCTTTTCTTGTTCCTTAGGAACGACCCTTGATACAAAGTGAATGAGTTCCTTTGTTCAAGGCTTATCAATTCAAGATCACGTTGAGTTGTGGCGCCATTCTACCAAATTCCTTGGTTTGCTAATTCGCTAGATTGTGGGTTGAGATTCAATTCATAGGTTCGCAATCTCGAGGGTTATAGGGGTCGTAGGATTTCCATCCTTTTGTATCCATAACCTGTTCAAGATAGATCATTCCACTGCATCGCCAATTCGAGTCTCCAAGAGTGGGAGTTTGGAGATCCGGGTTCGCATCAATTTGTTCTATTCAAAAATTGAAAATAAGGGCAGAATTCAATTATTGGCGGAAACAGATGAAAACACATCTCCAGGCATGTAGATTGCATAGATATATTGAAACTCCACTTGCCAGGATGCTAGTGAAGAGGAAAAGGCGAGAGATAGTTTGGCGTTGTCACAAATTCATCAGGCAATTAATATGTCATTTTTTGGAAAAATTTCTATGGTTAACACGGCAAAGGAGGCTTGGGATATTTTGGAGAAAACGTATGAAGGTATTGACATGGTTCAACAAAATAATTTGATGATGCTGAAAAGGAAGTTTGAACTTATGATGATGGAGAAGTCAGAATCTATCGAATCTTATTTTTCTTGTTTTCGATATTAAAAACGAGATGGTACTTAATCGGTATCATCTTCCTATCAAAGCATTAGTTGAGAAAGTCCTTTATACTCTACCTATGAAATTTGATCATGTGGTACCTATGATCCAGGAGACGAAAGATTTAGATAATTTGAGTATTGAAAATTTGTATGGATCATTAATTCTTCATGAACAGAGAATTAGTGAGAAATTGAATGATACTCCGGAGAAAGATACAGTTGAAAAGGCATTGCAAATGCAGTTAAATTTGAGAGGCAACAATGAAGTTAGAGAGCATGGAGAATCCAGTCAGAGGAACAGAGGTGTCTACAACAACAAAGGTGGTCGTAATTACAACAATAGAGGTAGAGGAGGTGCATCAAATCTTGGACGCAGTAGAAGTAACAATTTTAATTTTAGAGATGGTTCTGGTAGAGGCAGAGGTGATAATTTTAGAAGAGAAAATAATTTTTAAAATAATTTTGGTCAGAAAATTATTTGCTATAATTGTGAAAAATCTGGTCATAAACAGTTTGAATGTAGATCTGGAGAAAATGCAAATAGAAATTTTCAAACTAATGTTGCTGACAATCAGGTTCAAGATAATAGTAAAAAATCCGAGACTTTGTTATTGGCCTGTAATGCGGTTGATATGGTTGATAAAAATAAATGGTACATGGATACATAGTGTAGTAATCACATGTTTGGCAGGAAAGAATTATTTGTGGAACTTGATGAATTTATCCATGTGAAATTAAGTTTGAAAATAACACTGTTTTGCTAGTGCATGGCAAGGAAAAAATCCCTATTAGCCTGAAAAATGGGTTTACTGATTTTATTTCTGATATTTTCTATGTCCCTGGATTGCATCATAATTTGTTGAGTATGGGCTAGTTGTCTGAGAAAAAAATATGACATTCGTATCAGGAATGGTACGTGCACTATTTTTGATAAAAACATTGGAATGATTGCAAAGGTGTCAATGACTTCAAATCGCTTATTTTTGTTGAATTTGGATGTTGGAAATTTTTCTTGTCTGAATCTAGTAATAGATCACAGTAATTGGCTATGGCATATGTGATTTGGTCATTTAAATTTTGATAGTTTAAATTTTTTGGCTAGTAAAATAATGGTTGGTGGGTTGTCTGGTATTAGGAAACCTGACAGAGAATGTGACATGTGTGTCTTGAGAAAATAACACAGGGATGCTTTTTAGACAGGTAAATCTTGGAGGGTCAAAAGATCTTTGGAAATTATTCATTCTGATTTATGCACTGTGGAGGTTCCTTCTAATGGTGGTTGCAAGTTTTTTATTACCTTTATTGATGATTTTAGTAGAAAAGTCTAGATTTATTTTTTGAAGCAAAAATCTAATGCATGTGACACTTTTAAGATTTTTAAGAATTTTGTTGAAACACAAAGTGGCTGTCACATTAAAATTTTGAGAACAGACAGGGGCCAGGAACATTTGGTGTGCGATGATTTTCTTGAAAAAATAGTATTCTGCATCAACTGACTACCAGATATACTCCACAGCAAAATGGAGTGGCAGAGAGGAAGAATATGATAGTAATGGATATGATGAGATGTATGTTGAAGTTAAAAAATATGCTAAAATCCTTTTGGGCAGGGACAGTTTCCTGTGTAATTTATTTGTTGAATAGGTCTCCTATTAGAAGTCTTCCTGGTAAAACCCCGAAGAAGTTTGGAGTGGTCGAAAACTTTTTGTTGGCCATCTCAAAGTATTTGGGTACATTGATTATTCTCATGTTCCTGATCAGTTGAGAAAGAAACTTGATGATAAATGAGAGAACTATGTTTTTATTGGTTACAGTGAAATTTCTCGGGCATACAGATTGTATAATCCTGTGACGCAGAAGGTGATAGTAAGTAGAGATGTGACGTTTGATGAAAGAGGGGTTTGGGATTGGTCTACTGAAAATCCCAAAACAGATGAAGTGATTTTAAATTATCAAGAAGATGAGGCGAATGATCATGTTCAGCCATCACCAATTGTTCAGAGTCCATAAGCTGACTTAACTGGACGTGCACAGCGTCAGCGGCAAATGCCAGCCCATTTGCAGGATTTTGTAATTACTCCTGATGATGTTCTTTCTAACGAAAATATTGTTAATTTTGCTTTATTTGCAGATTGTGATCTAGTGGTGTATAAGGAGGCAACATGTGATGATCTTTGGGTGAAAACAATGGATGAAAAAATGCATGCTATTGAGAAAAATGACACGTGGGAGATTATTTTTCTTCCAATTGATAAAAAACCCATTGGAGTGAAGTGGGTCTATAAGATCATAAGTCAAATGGGGAGGTAGATAGATACAAGGCGAGATTAGTGGTGAAGAGATACAAGCAGAAGCCCGTGATTGACTATTTTGAGGTATTTGTGCCTGTTGCTAGACTTGATACAGTCCGGATGATAATTTCTCTAACTACCCAAATTAATTAGAGAATTTATCAAATGGATGTCAAGTGAGCTTTTCTGAATAGCATTCTCAATGAAGAAATTTACGTGAATCAACCTGCAGGATATGTCAGAAAAGGTCAGATAAACAAGGTGTACAAATTGAAGAGAGCCTTGTATGGATTGAAGTAAGCACCGAGGGCATGGTATACAAGAATTGATTCTTATTTTTTGGCTAGTGATTTTCAGAGGTGTCCGTATGAGCACATATTATATATTAAATTTTCTACCCATGGTGACATTCTTATCGTGTGCTTATACATAGATGATTTAATTTTTACAGAAAATAATTTAGATATAGTTACAGAGTTCAGGGAGATTATGATTCAGCAGTTTAAGATTACAGATTTGGGTCTCATGTCATATTTCCTGGAAATTGAAGTTTTTCAGTCTGACCATGAGATTTTTATATTTCAAAAGAAGTATGCAAGAGATATTTTGAAGAAATTGAAGATGGATGCAGCAAAGTCAATTATGATACCAGTTGAAGAAAAATTGAGATGAGATTGACCAAGGAAGGTGCTGGTGGTTATGTGAATTCCACTTATTTCAAGAGTTTGGTAGGAAGTTTGAGATATTTGACATCTACAAGGCCAGATATCAATTTTGCTGTTGGGTTGATTAGCAGATTTATGAAAAATCCACGTTAGTCACATTTGCAAGCGGCTAAGAGGATTTTGAGGTACATTGGAGGCACTCAAAGTGATGATATTTTTTATTTAGAAAATGATCCAGTTGAACATTTTGGCTACACAGACAGTGATTGGACTGGTGATATAGTTGAGAGAAAGAATACTTCAGATTATGCCTTTTTCATTGGTTCAGGGGTGTTTTCTTGGAGTTCAAAAAAGCAGCGAGTGATAGCTTTGTCTACGACGGAAGTGGAGTATATTGCAGCAACTAATAGTGCAACTCAAGCTTTATGATTGCGTCGCATACTTGGTGTCCTACAACACAAGCAAGTTGATCCTACAAAAATTTATTGTGACAGTAAGTCGGCAATTGAATTGTCTAAGAATCCTATATTGCATGGGCGTAGCACGCACATTGATGTCAAATATCACTTCATACGTGAGTTAGTTCATGAGAAGGTGATTGAGATAGATTTTTGCAGGACTGAAAAGCAAGTAGCATACATTTTCACTAAGTCTTTGAAGATGGAGACATTTTCAAGTTGAAGAAGATGCTGGGCATGTCCAAAATTGAGGAGGTTGGTTTAAGGGAGGCATTGTAGAGAAAATAAACCAAGTGCTAGTTTTGTTTTGTAGCCACGTGTCTTTATTGCGTTAGTTTAGTTCATTAGTGGTAGTACAAATACCATTAGGAGTAGGAGTCTAAAGTTAGTCGCAAGCCTTTAGTATATAAGCCTCTCTCCGTCGTTTTGTTTGCATCTCTGTGAGAGTCATTTGCATGAATATGTGAAAGCCATTGCTCCATATATCAGTTTTCCTTTGTCTAAAGTTAGTCACAAGGCTTTAGTATATAAGCCTGTCTCTGTCATTTTGTTTGCATCTCTGTGAGAGTCATCGTGTGCCTCCGTTTCGTTTGCATGTATATGTGAAAGCCATTGCAGCCCTTTTTTGATTAATAGAAGAATTTTCCTTTGCCTCCATATATCAGTTTTCCTTTATTTTCCTGTAAGTTTATACTTGATATTATTTTGGATCCTTCGTTACATTTCTTCTTATCCTGTTGAATTGTTTCTGCCTGAGTTTAATACTGCATAAATCTATTGAAGCAACCTCATGAATATTTAAGCCCGAAAAACAAGGGATAGTGTTGATAAGGTACTCAACTAAGAGACAATTAAAAACTCTACTAAATGAAACAGTCAAAATGAACTCGACATCCATTTCTTAAGACCAAATTTTTATATGCTTTCAAAGGTCATCGAAGACCACGGTCAACTACGGAGAAAATAATTTCAACAGAAAAAGCAAATAACCCCAGTCTCAGTTTAGATCATCTCCAGAGTAAAGGCATCAAAGAATGATCTATCATAGGAAAATAAAAGGGCTTAATGTTGCTATGATTTTCTTTTTATTATTTTGTATTTTTTATAATGTACACTATTTGAAACATGACCGGGTATGATTGATCCTGAACAGCAATGGTGACTTTAGACCCAAAAAGGACCTGCAGACAGCAAACATATATGGCTACTTACTATTGTAGCATCATCTCATCAACAAACAGGCAGTAGCTAAACACTTTTATTCAAATCAATAAATAAATAAAATAATAATTTTCCCAAACTTATGGAATTCAAGGAAATGGATTAAACCAAAAACTTGAAGACGAGGTATATCACTTTTTGCACCATTAGACACAAATATGTCATCTTCCTCAATGCTGAGGTCAACATAAGAAGTTAAACAATTGCAGCTCTCAATTGCTGCAGAGGTCAACAACATTATCATTTTTATTTTTCCTTTTGGAAAAATATTATGTCACCCTGAGAATCACTATCGCGACTTTCAATAGAAAAAAGATGTAAGCAATTTTAATACTGGTGAAGAAAATCTTTCATCACATGCAGAATTTTCTTTCATTGGTCGGCTTTTGTAATAGACTCTATGCTGGCATGAAAGAATACATGACATTTCATTTTGATAGCTTCATGATCAAGGAAATGGAATGAAAAGAAGTTAGTAACATAAAGTTCCTAGCTGCTCAAAACCCATAGCATATGGAAACTATATGGAGTAGACAAAAAGTTTCTTACATACTTTTTCAACTTGTCCAGGTCCATAATTGATATAACCTTTTACTGTTGGTAGTCCCGGTGCTCTCTGTGATGATTAGAAAACACAATAGTCAAGATTGGTTTTGAAAAAGAAATTAAGGCACTAAACTTGACGTTGACGACAGAGATTTTTTTATATAAAGTATTACCTTGGATGTGCCTAATAGAAAACAGCTTTCATTAAGTAAATCAACTTGAGCAATATCATGACCATTTGCCTCTTGTACGCATAACATAAACAATAGGAAGAAAGGGAGGCTAAAAGGGCCAGAATTTTTGCCTTTCTTTCAATTACTTATTAAATCTTAATGAATTACTGACATGCTTCATACATAAAATCCCGATCGAAGGCAATTTGTTTACCAATTCAATCTCATGCTATAAACTTATGTTATACATTAACTGTAACGATCCCACATCGGTTGGGAGGAGGGATTTTGGTCCCTTTATAACCTATTGTGGGTAATTCCCCACCTGACTGAGACCTTTTGGAGGGGTGTTGGATTTCTTGACTTGCGGGTTTGGGCTCTACACTTGTTGTGGGCTATAACCCCACCTTCAAGAACAAAACCCACGACCTTCAGGGTGGCTAACTGTGGGACAATATTGGTCAGGGGTGTTAGAGTTGGTATCAGAGTCGACTCCGACTCTGGTGTGCCAGCGAGGATGCTGGGTCTCCTAGGGGGGTGAATTGTAACGATCCCATATCGATAGGGTGTTAGAGTTGGTATCAGAGTCCAACTCTGGTGTGCCAGCAAGGATGCTGGGTCTGCAAGGATGTTGGGTCCGATCCCATATCGGTAGGGTGTTAGAATTGGTATTAGAGCCCGACTCTAGTGTGCTAGCAAGGATGCTGGGTCTCCTAGGGGGTGGATTGTAACGATCCTATATTGGTGGGGTGTTAGAGTTGGTATCAGAGTTGACTCCTGACTCTGGTGTGCCAGCGAGAGTTGACTCCTGACTCTGGTGTGCCAGTGAGTATGTTGGGTTCCCTGAGGGGTGGATTGTAACGATTCCATATCGGTTGGGAGGAGAGGCCTTTTGGAGGTGTGTTGGGCTTCTTAACCTGCGGGTTTGGGCTCTGCACTTGTTGTGGGTTATAACCCCACCTCCAAGAACAAAATCCATGACCTTCAGGGTGGCTAACTGTGGGACAAATCGGTTGGGAGGAGAGATCCTGGTCACTTTATAACGTGTTGTGGGTAACTCCCCACTTGACCGAGACCTTTTGGAGGGGTGTTGGGTTTCTTGACCTACGGGTTTGGGCTCTACACTTGTTGTGGGTTATAACCCTATTTCTAGGAACAAAACTCACAACCTTCAGGGTGGCTAATTGTGGGAAAATATTGGTTAGGGGTGTTGTAACGATCCCACATCAGTTGGGAGGAGGGATTCTGGTCGTTTTATAACCTGTTGTAGGTAACTCCCCACCTGACCGAGGCCTTTTGGAAGGGTGCTGGGTTTCTTGATCTGCGGGTTTGGACTCTGCACTTGTTGTGGGTTATAACCCTATCTCTAGAAACAAAACCCACGACCTTCAGGGTGGCTAACTGCGGGACAATATTGGTCAGGGGTGTTGTAACGATCCCACATCGGTTGGGAGGAGGGATCCTGGTCGCTTTATAACCTGTTGTGGGTAACATCCCACCTGACCGAGGCCTTTTGGAGGGGTGCTGGGCTTCTTGACCTGCGGGTTTGGGTTCTGCACTTGTTTGTGGGCTATAACCCCACCTTCAGGAACAAGACCTACGACCTTCAGGGTGGCTAACTATAGGACAATGTTGGTCAGAGGTGTTAGAGTAAGAACTCCACAGATTCAAAGGGTTCTAAAAATCAGAGGGAGGGTCCCTTCCCCGGGGGGTGGGTTAGAGAGAGAGAGACACACACACATTAACCTTTTTATTGAACCAACTCAAAATATCATGTTTGACTGGGCACAGAACTCCCAACAAATTAACAAATTTAGAAATTTTGCACTCCTAAAATGATGAGAATTACTCTGGTTTTTAAAGCTGTACCTTTGCCATAGCAGTTGTTATCCCTTCCGGAATGGGCTCCTTGGGTCACCAATTCGAAGGCTGATCTTAATAAATATGCAGCCTCCTTTTAGCAATCTGATTTACCGAAATTTTTTTTTCTGGTTTTACAATCCACATTCTAACTAAAGGAAATGGGGCAACAAGTAAACTTTACTACAAAACTAAGCAAAACAGAGGGTTCTCTAACAACAAAGTGCAAAATAAGAAGAAAAGATCTGAAACATCCACTTAGGCATTAAAAGGCAAAATCCAGATGAAATAAGTTCTCTTTTCCAAAATTTGTCCTCATAAATAGATACACACATATCCACATTCGTATCCAAAAACCGGAAAGAAAGAAAGTATAGATATAGACATCTAGAAACAAATAACCAGCTTGAAGTTTAGCAAAGTTTTCATTGCGAGAGACCTTCGTCTTAAAAGCTTCACGCAACAACAGGAAATCTATTAGCTTTTTGAACACCATTTTAAAAAGACACATACATGTACTGACAGGTGTCGAGCCTGTACAATAATAATTAATAGACCTAATGTGAATAAAAATAACCAAAAGCTAATCCCCGGTACTGGAGCAGGGACTCCGGATGTGCAATGGGTTACTAGTTTCACCCTGATTCCAAGGAGTATACTTGATCTGATATACCAGAATTAGTTAATCTGTATATAGTGGCAAATAAGGTCGTCTCCACAGGAACTGGGGAAAATTAACTCCTTTTTCAAGTTACAGGAAATGGGGGGATTTTGAGAATTGAATGATAACAAAATATTAACTAATTAACCAACTATGAAAAATAATTAAAAGGGAGAATTAATGGGAAAAACTCTAGCCAAGGATACACTTCAGAAATGGTTCAAATAACTGATCATTGATGCAAATATAATTCCAACATTCATTGACAAACAGGTTTTTCACTGCCGATACGATCTGACAGCAGTCTCTCCTTACTGTTTCGATAGCCAAGGTACGACCATTGACTATTTCCCTAATCCAGGAATAACCCTAGGTACGACTATAGGATTTAATTCCTAATTGAATTAAAAATTAGAGAAACCCTGTTCTAATTAACAAAAACGCTACGAGGGTTCATTTAAATTAGATTGTATACTTCCCCGATACAAAACCAATTATGCCAGTTGCTACCGGGATTAGAGTAATCAAACAATTATGGATTCAACTATTCTAATTAGCAAATAGATCACGTGAATAATTAAATATTGTACACCTATTTAATCACACACGATCACTATAATCAATAAAGGCAGAAAACATACAAATACCAATGAATAGAAGAAATAAATAATATCGAGTAGATCTCACAGTAATAGTTGAACCAAATCCTCAGCTGTCCCTTGACTAGAAATAAGAAATTAGCTCTCCATTAATGGAGAACAATCCATGCAAAAATCTGTAGGAAGCTTTCTAATTATCCTTTTCCAATTGACGACAGGACAAAGAAAAGAAGACAATTGATTGATTGTCTCTTGTCGTCTCTTGTGCTTCTTTGTGTTCCACGGGACGCACCAGGAAACGAAGTAAAGTAATAGCGAAAGGGAGAAGACGTCCACTAGTACAAAAAGGAAGAAAACCTAAAGAATACTAACTACCCCCTTGTCCGTTGTTTCCCCTTTTTCTTTTATACTATTAATAATAAATCCAATCACAAACCCCCTTCCTATTAGCTTCTTAAAATAAAACCTAGAATTCTTTCTAAAAAGTACAACTCTCCTAATTGAAGATGAAGCTCTTGGACTTTGATTTGAATTAGGAAACTTCCTAGTATCCATCCTGAATCTTCCGGTCTTGACCTCGAGCACAAACTTGTCCACGTACAATCTACTTTAAAGTCATCAATTAAGCACGTTTTGCTCCAATTCCTAGAATTAACACAAAATACCAAATATAAGTAGAATCAAGCAATTAAAACAATATTTGGTATAAATAGAAAGCGAAATAGAAACAAATATACCGATAAAGCACACTTTATCAACTCCCCTACACCTAATTCATGCTTGTCCTCAAGCATAGCCAAGCTTAGAAATACAATCAAGAATTCAAGTCTTTCGCAGCAACCCAAATTAGCATAAATAACTTATACTCCCAGCAACTTAAGTGGAGCCAAAATATGCTAAATTCAATAGTCCTCACAAGTTATAAACGCTCATCACTCACAAGTGTATAAGGGAAATTTTAACTCTCAGAACTACACCATGGAGCGACATTACCATATGCTTGCTCCTATATCATATCTCCACCACTAAAAGTGAATTCGACACAAAAATCAAAGGGATTTTAAAAGGGTTGTAATGGGGCTTAGGGTAAGGATAGGACAAAAGTAAGTGAGAATGTGAAAATATGTCAAGAAAATGTCAAAATTCACTATGTGAAAGAAACTCCAAAATCACAATAACAAGGCACACTCTCTTCCATTCACTTAGCAAGTGCAAAACATGTTTTTTTTTTCCTTTTCTCTTTTTTTGGTTTTTTATTTCTTTGTTTTTTGCACTTTTCTTCTCTCATTTTTTTTCACTTCATTTCATTTGTTTTTTCACTTTTTCTGCATATACAAACATTGTAAAACAACTCACACTCCACCACTTGCTATGATACTTTCTTGCCTTCAACTTAAAACTTGGGAGTTTCACATAGTTAAACTAAGACATTGCCTTGACATAAGGCTTCAAAAGAAAGTCAAAAGAGAGGTAATGGGGTAATAAATGCAATTTTTTTTTAAGAAGGAAAAGGTTAAGGCTCAAAAGGGGTCTTCTAGGGGTAAACTAAAAAAAGTGAGTTTTTCAAAGAAAGTAAAAAATGACTAAATCCTAGGTGCCCTTATCATTTCAATGCATCAAATTCAACAAAAATGTGGCCTCGACATGCATAATAGAGCAAGTTCTAGAATGACAAACCATGAGCGTTAACCACACAACAAACGAAGGTAGAGCAGAATATGAATGAAAATATGATTAAAATGCTCATCACAAAGCTCAAAAGCTCAGTAGGTGGTTTAAATTTGTCAACTCAACACATTTTTCACCCAAATTTATTGTCAAGAAAAATAAGAAATTTAGCTAGCCTGGATTTGCTACTCAAACTCACATCTTGATTGTACATTTCATCACAGCCAATGAAAACCAACAATGAAAAAGGAGCATTATGCACACATGCTAGCCAATCAAATCCCTCCCCCACACCTAAACATTACATTGTCCTCAATGTAACAAGTAAATAACAAAGAGAAAAAAAAAAAAGAGGACAAGAACACTTCCCTGAACAAGGAGGAAGGAACTGGCAGGCTAAGGTGCGGGAGGAAAAGGCGGAGGAAATCCTACATAGTGAAGGTATGGCGCCAAATTCTACGCCATATGAGACATTTGAAGCTCCAGGCAGGAGAGGCGATCATCCAAGTTGCCCATCTGGTGATGAAGGTGCTGCAGGTGGGCCTCCCAAGAAGGAGGTAGTGGTGCTGAAGTAGAAGTCTCGGGTATATCACCAAGGGATCCAGTAGGCCTAGAAGGACCACCAGGAGCCCTAGACCATGCGGCCGAAAGTGGAGGGGGGACCAGTTTTTCGAATGGTGGGTTGGGGGGAAGAAGGGTTGGCGTTGGATTTCTTCTTGTCTTGCTTTTTTGCCATTAGGTGACAAGGATAGTAAAACAAGCAAAAATCAGGGGCACACGCCCAATTCAGAATTCAAACTCGACCACGCAACTACCAGCAAGGCCAAATAACCAATTCAACCACCGAATGCAAAAATAGACTCTCTAAAACCAAAATTACCCCAAATTATGAAACCCAATCAAAACATACAGTCAAGGCCAAACCAGCAACTTCCCAACTAGCAGTCAATTCCAATTGCAACACACCAATTATCACAAAGAGATGCAAGTCATAGAGCAAAGAACCCAAGGAATCACCAAACATCTGTCACCAGCTACGGGAATTAAAAGCTAGCCTCAGCTAAGCAATTGAAAATTCTGGCATCAGCTACTGGGGGAGGAGGAAAATTTAGAACCTGAAAGTCACCAAGTGGTGACTGTGGATGAGGCTCCGGTTGGCGTGGAGTGGCGGCAGCGGCAGCGGTGGATGAGCAGCAGCAATCAGCACAGCAGCGGTGAGTTGTGGCAATAGTGGTTGCGACTAGCAGCAACGATGGGTGCGACTACCAGCGACGGTGGCGGTCGACCTGGGGCAGTGACTGCCGGCTGCTGCCTAGCTTCAGCAACAACCGGAGGCAGCGCGCGATTGTCAGATGGGCTTCAGGCACGACGGCAACGGAGCTCCGGACAGCAGCAGCAACAACAAGTGATGGCGGCCTTATTTCCAGCAGCGGCTGCTCGGGACGAAGCTTCAAAGCAGCGGCGATGAAAGCTGAGGCGGCGGTGGCTGATGATCGGGAAGAGGGAAGAAAAAGGAAAGAGAAGAAAGAAAGAAGAAAAAGACAGAAGAGAAAGAAGAAAGAAAAATTAGGGATTTGGTGTTTTTTTTTGGGATTTTTTGTAAAAGGACTTGCTGGAAGCATACAAAGAAAAGAAAACAAATAAAAGAGAAAAACAATAAATAAAAATTAAAAAAAATTGGAGGTTTTTTTTTTATTCATTTTTTTAAACCATTGATCCTTCTGGACGTGGGCAAGTCCAAATTGGTTGAGGTCTTCTGGTCGGGGCATGGAGGACTTCTAAATGGCTGTGGGACTCTTGACGTGGGCACGTCCTGACCAAAGGAAGTCTTCTGGTCGACCCAATTTATTATTCGAAAAACGTATCAGGTGTCATAACATGGGCACATCCTGACACTAAAGAGTCTTCTGGTGGGTACCTTGAAAAATTCTGAATGGCAATATGACTCGTGACGTGGGCACGTCCTGACAAGGCGAAGTCTTCTGCCCACCAGATTTCATTGAAGTGAAGGCCAAGAGTGACCACAACCTTTTTAGTTGCCATCAAGTGTTTCCTAACAAAAGAAATTTACTTAAATGATACTTAACAACTTAAACTAAAAACTCAAATAACTAACAACATAAAAAAAAGAATCCTTGGGTTGCCTCCCAAGCAGCGCCTTTCTTCAATGTCTTTGGCTAGACATAACTGTCTTCACTCAAGGAGGATAAAAATTTTCAATTCTTTTCATGACTTGCTCCATATGCTCCTGATAGCCCTCATAGATAGAGTAGTCTTTGAACTCATGAACTGTGGTGCTCCTTTGACTCGGGGATGATTTGAAGTCGGCAGACAATGGCTTGGATACTACACTTAATTGCTCATGATGTTCGGCCACCATAACTTCTGGATTCTCCCTGTCATTCAACTCAAATGCCTTTTGCACAACAGGGTTAGTTATATTGTTAGCACACATGGAAGGAGACTCAGTAGGATGTTTCTTTACATCAAAAACATTGAAGTAAATAATTTCTCCATCAAATTCCATCGTGAGTGTACCCTTATTAACATCAATCGTAGTCTGGGCAGTACTCATAAATGGTCTCCCTAACAAAATAGGTGATGGATTTGAAGAATTCCTGTCACTCATATCAAGCACATAGAAATCAGCAGGAAAAACTAGTCCTTCAATTTGAACCAAACCATCCTCAATTAAACTCTCAGGATAAACATTAGTACAATCAGCCAATTGAATTATCACTTCCGTTTCCTTTAATGGGCCTAGATTTAGGGAATCAAATGTAGATTTAGGCATCACATTAATAGAAACCCCTAAATCTAACATGGCACCTTTAGTTCTAGAATTTCCAATTTTACAAGGAATGATGAACATACCCGAATCACCACATTTAGGTGGGAGCTTTCTTTGCAGCACGACTGATACGTTCTCACCTACCACAACTCGTTCATCTCCTCTCAGTTTTCTTTTGTTAATGCACAAGTCCTTCAAAAACTTGGCATACTTTGGCACCTGCTTGATTGCATCCAGTAGAGGGATGTTTACTTGCACTTTGCGAAACACCTCTAGGATCTCTTGTTCTTTCGCTTGTTTCCTTGGTTTCTCCAATCTACTAGGAAAAGGTGGTGGAGTAGCCTTAGTTGTGATAGCCTGGTCAGGGATCACCTCAGGGGTCTTCTTGCCCAATCCTTCTTCTTCTAATTCTCTCTCAATTTGATCCTCATTTTTGTCCTTGGGAATCTTTGGTTTGGGACCTTCAACCTCTTTCCCACTTCTGACGGTCATAGCACTCACATTCTTGGGATTCACTTCAGGCTGTGAGGGTAATCTCCCATCTACCTTGGCTTCTAAATGATTGACAGCAGTGGCTAACTGACTCATTTGCATTTGTAAATTCTGTATGCTGGAGTCTGTTTTCTGCTAGAACTGTAAGCTGCTAGAAGCCAGGCTCTTGACTATATCTTCAAGAGACGTATTGCATGAATTAGAGGGGGGAGGTTGAGGCCTGGGCTGGTATGGTTGCTGAAACCCTAGGGGGCGATTTGGAAATGAACTCAGCTGCCTGTTCCCATAGCTGAAATTGGAATAATCTCTCCATCCCGAATTATATGTATTTGAATATGGGTCATACTGTCTTCGGGATGCGGGCACGCCATCAACTATATTCACCTGTTCAGCTCCCTCTTCTTGTAACATTGGGCATGAGTCAGTGGAATGCCTCACATTTGTGCAAATCCCACACACCTTGGTCTGTTGGGCATTCCCTACAACTAGTTGCCGAACAAAGGATGTTAGTTCGGACAACTATTGTTGCATAGAAGACACCTCCACTTCATTTACTCTACTGATGGATGAATTCTCACGGGTGCCAAATTGTTGTGAATTCTCTGCCATTTCTTCTATTAGCACCCATGCTTGGCTAGGGGTCTTATTTGCTAATGCCCCTCCATTTGCAGCATCAATGATGTTGCGGTCAGATAGTAGAAATCCCTCATAGAAGTACTGGATCAATAATTGTTCACTAATTTGATGTTGTGGACATCTAGTGTACAATTTATTGAATCTCTCCCAGTACTCATATAGTGACTCCCCGGGGTGCTGTTTTATACAGCATATCTCCTTTCGTAGGCTAGAAGCTCTGGAAGCAAGGAAATATTTTTCCAGAAATTTCTTCTTCAGTTACATCCATGTTGTGATACTACCTGCTAGTAGGTAGTATAGTCAATCTTTAGCTGCATCCTTCAGTGAAAATGGGAATGCTCAAAATTTTATTTGTTCTTCAGTAACTCCAGGTGGTTTCATACTCAAGCAAACCACATAAAATTCTTTGAGGTGCTTGTGGGATTCTTCACTTAAGAGTCCATGAAAAGATGGTAAGAGGTGAATTAAACCAGATTTTAACTCAAACGAGGTATTCTCAGCTAAATTTGGGAAAGTGATGCAAAGGAGTTGTTGAGTCAAATCTGGGGCAGCCAACTCCTTGAGTGTCCTAGTATTATTGGCCATATTGTACTCTTCTTGTTCCGAATCACTAGAGGAATCAATTGAAGACTCGGCCAATCCAGTTGCAAAATTAAGCTCAGGAGATGTCGTAGATGATTGCCTTTCTTTGTGTTTCCTGGTCTCTTTTCTTAACCTACGCGCTATCTTCTCAACCTTTGGTTCGTATATCAATTCACCTGTGCGGCAAGAACGAGGCATAAACTAGCAAAAATACTAGAAATAAAAACAAGAACAAAATAGAAATAAAATAAAATAAAATAAAATAAAGTAAAAAAGGAGCAAATAATTCAGGCACCAGTTCCCGGCAACGGTGCAAAAAATTGACAGGTGTCGAGCCTGTACAATAATAATTAATAGACCTAATGCCAATAAAAATAACCAAAAGCTAATCCCAGGTATTGGAGCAGGGATTCTGGATGTGCAATGGGTTACTAGTTTCACCCCTGATTCCAAGGAGTATACTTGATCCGATATACCAGAATTAGTTAATTTGTATATAGCGGCAAATAGGGTCGTCTCCACAGGGACGGGGGAAAATTAACTCCTTTTTCAAGTTACAGGAAATGAGGGGATTTTGGGAATTGAATGATAACAAAATATTAACTAATTAACCAACTATAAAAAATAATTAAAAGGGAGAATTAATGGGAAAAACTCTAGCCAAGGATACACTTCAGAAATGGTTCAAATAATTGATCATTGATGCAAATATAATTCCAACATTCATTGACAAACAGGTTTTTCACTGCCGATACGATCTGACAGCAGTCTCTCCTTACTGTTTCGATAGCCAAGGTACGACCATTGACTATTTCCCTAATCCAGGAATAACCCTAGGTACGATCATAGGATTTAATTCATAATTGCATTAAAAATTAGAGAAACCCTGTTCTAATTAACAAATACACTACGAGGGTTCATTTAAATTAGATTGTGTGAGGCCCCGAATTTTCTCAATATTTGAAAAATATTAAATAATGTTAATTATAGTTATTTTTGTTTGACAAGGTGTTTATATGGTTTGTTTTACTTTTAAAAATGTTTGTTTTAATTATTTTGTTTTACAAGTTTGAAAACCCTAATTTGCATTTAAACCCTAATTTGCTTCGAAAACCCTAAATTTGGATAAAACCCTAATTTGTATATAAGAAAACCCTAGTTTGGATTTGTAAAACCCTAGTTTTGAAAATGAGTCTAAGTTTTATGTTTAATTACGAGTTTGTTAACTCTTTAATTTTATGTGTGATAATGCATGATTAAGAGGGGGAAATACAATTCCTAGGTGATTAGTAGCCTAAGTAGGGGTAATTAAGCTTTGATGGGCTAGGTTAAATTAAGTACTTATGGACTAATTTGATAGGAAAAGAAGTTATGTGGGAAAGAGTGGAAAAAGACCTAAGTTGCTAGGGTTTTTTTGGCATGATATTTTTGACCAAAAATTTGACCAAGTAAAATATCCTTTTGAGGTTATCTCTTGGCTTATTTAAGCCTTATAGCTGCCGGCCAAACCAAGGGAAAAGAGGAAAGGAAAAACCGTGAGGGAAGAAAGAAAAAGAGGGAAAAAAAAAGAGAGGAAAAAAAGGAAGAAAACTTGGGGAATTTTGCAACTTTCAACCGTACGATTTCGATTCGGAGTTGGGAGGAGAAGCTTGGACTTGAGCACTTGAAGTTTCCCCAAGAACAACCTCAAGAAAGGTTTCTCCTAGTTTCCTATAAGCTTGAATTGGGTTGAAGATTTTAAATTGAAGGATTTTGTGGTTTCATGGCTTGATTCATGTTTATTCTTAGCTTATGGAATGATGTTATGGATTGGAATGGTTGAATTTGATGTATGTATGCTTTGCCATGATTATGAGCTAGGGTTAGGGTTTTGCTTTAATGCTAATGGTAGAAGTTAAGGTTGGATTGTGTGTTTAGTTGTTGGTGGGCTCTTGAATTCCCAGCGTAAATTGAACGGTTGGTGGGTTCTCTTGAAATCCCACCTGTGGTGTGTTGTGTGTAGTGTGTGTATGTACGCTGAATTGGAGTGGTGTGAGGTGTGTGTGGAGCTGTTTTGCATGTTTGTAATCGCAGGAGTCGATGGAATTTGCATGAATGTGTTTTGGTTCGCGTAAAATTCGTTTGGGCATTGAGCGGAAAAACAGGATTTTGACTGCAGCGACTTTGGCGTCGTTTTTGGTGTTGTTCCTTTGTGATTTAGCTTTTGGCCGAAACACGAAAGTTATAGCCCTTTGTTCTAGCTTTCCAACGCATCTGGAATTTCTGAATTTCGATTTGTGAACGCTGAGTTATGCCTGTTTGAAGTTGGCCTGTCGGACATTCTGACGGTGAAAATCCTGAAACTGTTTCTGCGTTTTTGACCTAGATAGAGTAAATCTGGGTTGAAGTTGTCTTCACAAAAGTTGTAGGTTGTTCTCTTAGCTTCGAAACGGCACCTCGTGCACTCTAATCCGATACTTGTAGCTTGAGTTATGAGTAAAGGCGCACAGGGTGTCAAAACTGCTTTTTACACCTTTTAGTGTGTGTTTTCCGTTTTCGTCCCGCCCTTGTCCGTTTTTGGTCGAACACCCATGTATGTACCTTATTTGCTGTTTTAAGTGTTTCTAAGTGGTTTTGGCCTTGGCCTTAGATTGTTTGAGTAATTTTCTGCCTCACTTTTCACGAAGTGACGGGGTCGAGGAGACCGGGGAACTTTTCTAACCTCTTTGCTTTTGTACTACTGTCGGTGAGTAATTAGGACTTTATCTGTGAATATAATGTGAAATGTGTTAAGTGGATGTTTGGACGAGGGTGTACTTTATCGCACTCGACCAAAGATCCATATATGATTCTTGAATATGCGTGTTGTGTGATATACTTAATGCATATGATGTGTGATATCTGATGCATATGATGGGTAATATATGAGTTGTACATATGATATTTTGGTGATGAGTGACCATGGATGGTCTGATCCCAAGGGGTGCCTTTGGGTCTCAATGTCGATATTATTTCTGACCACTTGGGTGGTTTGATCTCAAGGGGTTGCCTTGGGGTCTCATTGGTAAATGTTATTTTTGACCACTTGGATGGTTTGATCTCAAGGGGTGCCTTGGGGTCTCAATGTTATTTCTGACCACTTGGATGGTTTGATCTCAAGGGGGTTGCCTTGGGATCTCATTGGTAAATGTTATTTCTGACCACTTGGGTGGTTTGATCTCAAGGGTTGCCTTGGGGTCTCAATGGTAAATGTTGTTTTCCGACCAAATAGATGGTCCTGATCTCAATGCTTTGGGATCTCAATGACATTATTACTCAATGGAAATGGCTTTGAAGCCACCCGTATCCTTATTTGTGATGTTACTTTTGCTATTGATTTGAAAATTTGTGGCAATGTGATTTACATGCACCCTCCGATTATTCACTAAGCATATAGCTTACACCTTTTCAATTTGTTTTCCTTAAATGGGGCTGAAGGGAATTGACGCCATGGGAGGTATAGTGTAGCCTTTTAGCTTTAGTACTTGCTTTGGGTTAGGGTTTTGGCAAAGTATATTGTATTTTGGATAGCGGTGTGAGAAACCTTGTTGGGAGTTGTACCCTAACACTTGTGGTCTTGTAGTGGATATTATGTATATATATAATGTACCTATCATCCCAGGGAGAATTTGACGCTTTATCGCTTTTGTTATCGAAGTCCGGCGAGAGCTAGGCAAGCGATCCATTAAGCCCTTTGGTACACTCTCAATTGTCCTGGTCTTCCCGATACAAAACCAATTATGCAGGTGCTACCGGATTAGAGTAATCAAACAATTTTCAACTACTCTAATTAGCAAATAGATCACGTGAATAATTAAATATTGTACACCTATTTAATCACACACGGTCACTATAATCAATAAAGGCAAAAAACATACAAATACCAATGAATAGAAGAAATAAATAATATCGAGTAGATCTCACAGTAATAGTTGAACCAAATCCTCAACTATCCCTTGACTAGAAATAAAAAATTAGCTCTCCATTAATGGAGAACAATCCATGCAAAAATCCGTAGGAAGCTTTCTAATTATCCTTTTCCAATTGACGACAGGACAAAGAAAAGAAGACAATTGATTGATTGTCTCTTGTCGTCTCTTGTGCTTCTTTGTGTTCCACGGGATGCACCAGGAAACGAAATAAAGTAATAGCGAAAGGGAGAAGACGTCCACTAGTACGAAAAGGAAGAAAACCTAAAGAATACTAACTGCCCCCTTGTCCGTTGTTTCCCCTTTTTCTTTTATACTATTAATAATAAATCCAATCACAAACCCCCTTCCTATTAGCTTCTTAAAATAAAACCTAGAATCCTTTCTAAAATGTACAACTCTCCTAATTGAAGATGAAGCTCTTAGACTTTGATTTGAATTAGGAAACTTCCTAGTATCCATCCCGAATCTTCCGGTCTTGACCTCGAGTACAAACTTGTCCACGTACAATCTACTTTAAAGTCATCAATTAAGCACGTTTTGCTCCAATTCCTATAATTAACAAAAAATACCAAATATAAGTAAAATCAAGCAATTAAAACAATATTTGGTATAAATAGAAAGCAAAATAGGAACAAATATACCGATAAAATACACCTTATCACGTACGTCCAAAAACAGCACATCAGCTTCATTTATACTCCTATCACCCTGTCATACAAATTTCATGGTCGACACACGTGTTTGACAACAACCAGTTATGAACAGAAAGTCAAATGTCATTTCTAATTTGTGGTTGTCTAAACAAAATAACATCCCACAAAGCGTGCATTTACAAATATATGTCCATCAGACGTCAATCATTAATATCAGATTACCGAAATCGACCTCACGAATTCCAATTCAATTCACATCCTAGTTTCTAATTACATCTACATATCTCAAACCAACCATAATCCAAATAAAGAAAATGATAATTGCTACTACATATGTTCTCACTGTTAAAGTACCAGAATTCGGCAACTTTGTATCCTATTTGATGGACAGCCTTGACTCCTAATTAGGTCCCCAAAGAACTACAAGCCTTATAAATAAAGCCTGGAAAGCACATCCAAAAGCACATCAATTCCAGAAATTACAAATATGTTGTTAGGTTTAATCCAAGAAACATCTAAAACTATGAGCTGCAAAAATTACTCAACCAAACAAAAAAGAAAGAAATAAAGAAAAAAGAAAGATAGGGAGACAAATGGCAATGCCAGTTTTCTCAGTTGAAGAAGTCATATTAACACTACAGTTTCTCCATTGAACTTAAATACTCGGATTACTTCAGATTACTTCACAAACCCATATCTTTTAAGTCCACATTAGCAAAAGTAAAATAAGAAAGATTTATTTTTCCCAACTTTTCTTTCACAACTGATATCAGTTGATTTACTCTTGCCAAGTAGAGATAAAGCAGAGGAAGAAAGAAAGGTGGAAAAATTGTGACGAACTGAATGCATCTTATGTCTTTATTCTTCAAATACTTTTCTTTGCTGCTTTTGCTAAGACAAAGTTCGCAGTATGAGAAGGTACTAAATAAATGACCAAGGACTAGACCAAAGGGGGTGGGTGGGTGGGGGTGTATGTGGGTGTATTACTGGTTTTAGGGGCGTCATGCAAGTCATTAAAGTGTGCTAATTAAGTAAGATTTTCAAAGATATTGTTAACATAGACATTAAAGATAAGGTTGCAAAATCACCATCAAGTAAAGAAGCATAATTTAGCAAGATAACACGAAACAAGGTAAAACAAACATAAAAGAAGTGAACATCATACTTCATTTGTGTAGTTTTCTTCTACCTTTTTCTTTTAATTTTCGTAAAATTTTAGGAGGGGTGGGGGCTGGATTTTAAAAAGCAGGGAAGGTAAGGAGGATTTAAATTCAAAACTTCTAATTCATGGGGTCTCAATCTTAACCACAAGATTAAGACCTCCTTGGCTTCATTTACATAATCCATAAATAAAGCTTAGAACTTAATTTACACAGTCTAGCAGAGGAGATCAATGGTGGACAAGAGGTCGAGAATGAGGAGTTTGAGGTGGCGTGTTGGTTGATCAGGTCCATTCGAAGAAGACGTTTTCTTCTTAGGAGTCATTTGATAAACATTTCTCAATCACAATCACTATAAATATCATTAATCTCACTATGAGTATGGATTTTGATGATTCACTCCAAGATGTTTGGTTTGATATTGGAATGAGTATCATTATAAAATTAATTGTTTGGTTTTCTTATGTTCAGGAAATGGGTTTCAAACATTTTTTTAAAATTAATTTTTTGTAATGAACATGTATCTTACATGCTTGATACCACATTGTTTTCATACCTCTTTTTTAGAACTTTTTTACTTCAAAAAAGAATCAAAGTTGGCTTTTGAGCATTACAAAGTTTTCTCCACTCTTTAAAAAAAGGACAAGTCAATTTTTTTCTTTTTTAAAGAATCCATTTGGAATTATAAGGAGTTGAAAACAACAAAATGGCATTAAAAATTTATCAATTATAATTGTAAACCATTGAAAAAATAGTCCCTACCCATCTGCCTGAAAAAGCATAAAACTTAGAACTCATATTTGTTGCCCACAAGCAAAATTGACCCAGTGGAATGCAAACTACCAATTTGATTCAGCCATGTTTTATTTGACTATGCAGCATGTACATATCTAGTCAAAATTAGCGCTATTGAGACATAACAAGAACTAGATATTTGGTCACTATATATCAAAATAACCCATAAGATTTTATCCATTCATGATCAATAACTAAAACAACACATTAAACCAAAATCAGAGTAACAGAGTATCACTAAGAACAAGCACTAAAATGTCAGGGAAGATTAAAGTTCTAGGGTTCAAAATCATGATAAAAGAGCTGAAACACAATAGCTAATCTAGTGACCAAATTTTTATTTCAAATTGAAGCTAAATAGTGGTGTGCTACAAGAACTATTAGTGACCATTATGGTCGTATAGCATGAACCCTGTTAAGAGGCATAAAGTCTTGTGAAAGAATTGATCAAGTTTCAGATGGGGGTCGAGGTCTATTTCTTGCAAAGCATTTCCCTGCAATCTTCAAATCTGGCAAACAAATACATCATCAAGAACCTAAAAGATATATAGAAAGGAAAAAGGATCACTGTCTTATTATTTTTTGTCCTTTGACAATAAGATTGTCACTCAATAAGACCATTTAAGAGGCGTGAAGGAAGATGAATGAGATTGTAGATTCGATGAGCTAAATTTTTTAAGTTTGAGAAAAAGAATTTAGTTAACAATGAGCACGAAAAATAACTATTACCCCAAGATCATGATAGAATCCACCATATCAGACTCGATTTTCTTTCCTTCCCTCCAAAAGTTTCACTATAATCTTAAGAGTAGAAGTGAGAACATTCTTAAAGAATAAGAAGTGACTTGCAGCCTTGTATTTCGATTGGCTTGCTCCTGAAATAATAATTGATATGTGTGGTTTTAAGATGTAACTCCAAATTCAAATAGATAGACGTGCCCACGTTTCACAAGGCAAGCCTTCGCACGCCCGGCCGCACGTCCAACTGCACGCCCAGTTGCACACCTGAGTGCGAATCTGCGCACCCGCGTGCCGGACCGCACGCCCAATACAATGACCCCCCGTCACCAACAAGGTGAGCACAATCCGAGGAGTCCAAGAGTATCTTCATTGGCTATTAGGCCACCCCATTACCCTTAGTCCTTTAGTTTTGATGTATATATGTAAATAGGAGTAGAGTGCATTTTAACTATCAGTTCTAGTTTTCTAGTTAGGATTAACTTGTGGGTGAAAGTACTAACCCACATCCGATTGTTGCTTTACTTTTGAGAATGCTGTATTACTTTTCTATTCTCAATACAAGTACTACTTTGCTCAAGTTATTGTCCCTTTAAAGCATTTTCCGCATTCCTTTGCTTACTGCTTTAAGTGGGACCATGAGCACACGAGTTGTTGGCGAAGCGGCTCTCCGGGAGTCGTTGGCCTTGCGGTTTGCCTAGTCACGGCCTGAACTAAGGTGGCCCGTAACAGTTGGTATCAGAGTCTCGGTTCTACCGGGGCCTGAACAAGTGAGACACATAATGTCGCAGAGAGAACGGCTGGATGCCTTGGAGGCGGAAGTGACCCACCTCAGTACGGCGTGCTTTGGTGAGACGCACGGATCACCGCCCATTGATCAAAGAGTTGGCCAAGTCGAAACAGACTTGGCCCAATTGAGTACTGACCTGGATAGGCAGGGAGGACTCAACCAACAACTGTCAGAGGTAACCCAAAACCTTTAAGTGGGGATGGCGGGGAACCAGGAAGCAATTGGTGAATTGCAAATTACAGTTAACAATGCAGTTACAGAGTTGCGGGCTGCTATTGGTGACATCCACACAGAAGTGCGCATTCTTCAGTTGGCTGTGGCCAACAACAACAACGTTCAACCCAATGGAGGGGGTATGAACGGTGCAGGAGGCACTAGAGTGAAAATCCTTGAACCGAAAGCTTTCGGTGGGGAGCGGGATGCGAAGGAAGTAGACAACTTCCTTTATGACATGAACGACTACTTGGACGCTCTGCACATAGTGGATGAAGCGGAGCAGGTAAGGACTGCTAGTCGATACTTGGCTGGTGATGCCAAACTATGGTGGCGGACGCAGAGGGAAGCCATCAACAATGGTGCACGTCCCATTAGCATCTGGGAGGAGATGAAGTAGCGAATGAAAGAACATTTCTTTCCTCACCATACTCAGACTAAAGCTCATGATGAACTCAATGAGTTGCGGCATACAAGCACAATTAGAGCATATGTCAACAAATTCCAAGAGCTGATGTTCCAAATTGTTGACATGTCGGAAGCGGATTGAATTTACCACTTTCAAAATAAACTCAAGCTGTGGGCCAAATCGGAACTGTGGAAGCACCAGTTTGAGACCCTGACTGAAGCTGTCAAAATAGTAGAAGGTTTTGATGTGTTGTACCAACCAAATCAAGTTAGGACGGCTACCGTCACAACCACATCAAACTGCAACTTTTGTCCTGACAACAGAAGAGGTGGGGGAGAGAGGACCCCAAATACTGCCTTCCCTGCTCAACAAGGAAGGGGAGGGGGAGTTAGAGCCTTCACGCCCCCGAACAAGAATCCTCCTGGTCAGCCGAAGGCCCCGGTACCTGCAAATCGAACCAATGGTAATGGGCCACTCCGGGGATGTTTCTACTGCCAAGGACCTCACTTTGCGAGAGAGTGTCCGAGATATCATAAGGCAACTAGTGCTTTCATGTGCCAACTAGCGAGTCTTAGCCAGGAGGGGAAGACCACACCGAAGAAGATGGGGGCGAGATCAGTATAGGCCCAAGTGACCGAGAGGCATCGGAGAATGGGGATGCTGAGGCCATGGGCACCTATACTTATTGGTGCAACGCTGTTGCTCATGCCAATGAGCAAAGGCGAAAGCACCCTCCCACGGCCAAGGTTCCCACCAAGGAAGATCAGCAGGATGACTCGAGTCGAGGTCGCACCAGCCCTGCCAAGGGGTATCAACGAGCCCCATCTGATCCCGCGAACCCGGCACCACCTGAAAGTTTAAAGGCAGATGAGATTGAAATAATCAGACCTGCTCGGAATAAGAATAATGGGCTTATGGTCATTGACTTGAAGGTCAATGGGAAGCCCCTCGCGGCTATGATCGACACCGGCGCAACACACAACTATTTGGCTGAGTCCGAAGTCGCACGCTTTGGACTAATCTTGGAGGAGTCAAATAGTAAGGTGAAGGCCATCAACTCTGCTACCCAACCTGTGGTGGGAGTGGCCAAGGCAACTGTCATAAACTGTGGTCCTCTTCGGGTGCAAACGAATATCACAGCAGCTAGGATGGATGACTTCCAGTTCATCATCGGGTTGGAGTTCCTTCGGGACTCAGGACTACTAGTGTGGGCAAGGGAGAACTGCCTACTTCGATTGGATGGGAACCCCCTGCGTGATTCCGACTCGTTGCATGAACACTAAGGTGCAAAGCGTTTCGGCCATGCAACTGGAAAAGGGTCTCAAAGGAGGAGAGACTACTTGGCTGGCGTACGTCTGATTAGAGGAACTGGAAGAGACTTCGGGGCCAATACCCATGCCAGTCAAGCACCTCTTGAAGGAAATTGAGGACGTGATGCCAGACGAACTTCCTAAGCGGTTGCCCCGGATAAGGGAAGTAGATCATGAGATCGAACTGGTCCCCGGTGCCAAACCCCCTGCACAAGCACCATACTTGATGTCGCAACAGGAACTAATGTAACTTAAAAAATAGTTGAAGGAAATGTTGGAGGTCGGCATAATAGTGCCTGCCAAATCCCCCTATGGAGCACCAGTCTTGTTCCAAAGAAAGCAGGATGGGACGTTACGATTCTGTGTGGACTTTCGTGCGCTGAATAAGATCACAGTCAAGAATAGGTACCCCATTCCATTGATAGCAGATTGTTTCGACCAGTTAAGCGGAGCAAAATACTACACAAAACTCGATTTGTGAAATGGCTATTAGCAGGTGAGAATCAAAGAAGATGACGAGCACAAGACCACCTGCGTCACGAGGTATGGGGCATATGAGTTTTTGGTGATGCCATTTGGGTTAACCAATGCCCCCGCTACCTTTTGTACCTTGATGAACCAAGTCATCCGTGGCTTCCTAGACCAGTTCGTGGTAGTGTACCTGGATGACATTGTGATCTACAACAACACATTGGAGGAACATGTAGAGCACTTGAGATTAGTGCTGACCAAGTTGAGGGAGCACGAGCTGTACCTCAAACCCTCCAAGTGTTTATTTGCCCAACAGCATATTGATTTCTTGGGGCATATCATTGAGACGGCAGAGATCAAAATGGACCCCAAGAAAGTCCAAACCTTGGAAGATTGGAAGTCACCGAGTAGTGTCACCGAACTTCGGTCCTTCTTAGGTCTAGCCAATTACTATCGACGGTTTGTACGGGATTATTCTAAGATGGCTCTACCGTTAACCGACTTGCTCAAGAAGGGAAAGGCATGGGACTGGGGCAAGTCTTGCCAAGAAGCCTTCGAACGCCTGAAGAAAGCATTGTCTACCAATCCAGTATTGGTACTGCCGGACCTAAAGAAGCCCTTTGAGGTACACACGGATGCCTCTGACTTTGCTTTGGGTGGAGTCTTGATGCAAGAAGGACATCCCATGGCCTATGAGAGTCGGAAGCTGAATCATACCGAACGGAAGTGCTCGGCTCACGTAAAGGAACTGCTGGCAGTGGTACATTGTCTACGGCTGTGGAGACACTATTTGCTGGGCTCTCCATTCCTTGTTAAGACGGATAATACTGCAGTAAGTCACTTTATAACCCAACCTAAACTCAACACCGGTAAGCTTGGTGGCAGGAGCTGTTGGCAGAATTTGATTTCACTATCGAATACCGCACCGGAAGGTCAAATCAGGTGGCAAATGCCCTGAGCCGTAAGGCGGACCTAACCCGCATCTGTCGGCTGGCTGCTCTGCAAGGAAGTTAGGTGACCATGAGCATCTGAGAGCAGCTATGGAAACTCCTTCGAACGGACCCTAGCTCAAAGACTCTCATGGAGTTAGTGGAACAAAGGAAGGCTCGACAGTTCTGGCTCGAAGATGGTCTTGTATTGAATAAGAAGGGGCGACTGTATGTTCCAAAAGGAGAGGAGTTGCGAAGAGATCTCATAATGGAGTGTCATGACACCCTTTGGGCTGGACACGCTGGAATGAAACGAACATTGGCGTTGGTTCAGCAAGGCTACTACTGGCCCCAAATGCAGGACGACGTCGATCACTATGTGTGGACCTGCCTTATCTGTCAGCAAGATAAGGTAGTTCGTCAGAAGAAAGCAGGGTTGCTACAACCTCTTCCGGTTCCTAAGTGACCTTGAGAGAGTGTTTCCCTTGATTTCATCACCAATCTGTCTAAGGTGGGTGACCTTGCTACAATATTAGTGGTGGTCGACCGTTTCTCGAAATATGCAACGTTCATTGCTGCCCTGAAATATGTTTTCGCTAAAGAGACGGCGCATCTCTTCTTCAAGCACATTGTTAAATATTGGGGAATCCCCCGAGAGATTATTAGTAACCGAGACTCCAGATTCACCGGTACCTTTTGGAGTGAACTCTTCAAGATTATCGATTCCAAACTGTGCATGAGTTCAACAGCCCACCCTGAGTCCGACAGGCAGATAGAACGCTTTAACAGCATGTTGGAGGAGTATCTTCGACATTTTGCCACTGCCAAGCAGACTAACTGGACACAACTGCTTGACATTACCCAATTGTGCTTTAACTCCCAGAAGAGCTCCTCCACGAACAAGAGTCCCTTCGAGGTGGTGACGGGACAGCAACCCCTCCTACCCCACACTGTTGATGTTCTTGATGACATCTCCTAACCAACTAAGGCTGAGAGTTTCTCTTTGGAGTGGAAGCAAAACGTCGAAATAGCACGCAGCTACTTGGAGAAGGCTGTGAAGTGCATGAAGAAGAATTCGGATCGCAACAGACGTCCACTAGAGTTCCAGGTGGGAGACAAGGTTTTGGTGAAGTTGCCAGATCAACGGCACAGTCGGCACTTACGGAGAAGGGACCCCAGACTCCTGCAAAAATACATGGGGCTCGTGTCCATCCTGAAAAGGATCGGAAAGGTGACATATAAGGTTGATATCCCAGGGTGGTGGAAAGTGCACCCTGTTTTCCATGTTAGTCTCCTCAAACCGTACCACAAAGACATGGAGGATCCAAACAGGGGACGAGACCACCGCACTATATTAAGCCAAAAGATGACAGGAAAGCGAGTTGCGGAAGTGATCCTAGATGACAGAATCAGCAGGCATTCAAGGAAAGATCACCAGGAATATCTTGTGAAATGGCAAGGACGCGGGGAGGATGAGAACACCTGGGAAAATGCCACGGATCTCCAAGCCTTCCAACCACTACTCGATGAATACCTCAATAGGAAGGCAACGGAGGTGTTGCCAAAACAGGTGGGGGATAATTTCACAAGGCGAGCCTCCGCACGCCCAGCCGCACATCCAACCACACGCACAGCTGCACACACGCGTGTGAATCCATGCATCCTCGTGCCGGACCGCACGCCCAATGCAACTACCCCGCATCACCAACAAGGCGAGCACAATCTGGGGTGTCCAAGAGTATCTTCATTGGCTATTAGGCCACCCCATTACCCTTAGTCCTTTAGTTTTGATGTATTTATGTAAATAGGAGTAGAGTGCATTTTAACTACCAGTTCTAGTTTTCTAGTTAGGATTAACTTGTGGGTGAAAGTACTAACCCACATCCGATTGTTGCTTTACTTTTGAGAACGTTGTATTACTTTTCTATTCTCAATACAAGTACTACTTTGCTTAAGTTATTGTCCCTTTAAAGCATTTCCCGCATTCCTTTGCTTACTGTTTTAAGTGGGATCGTAAGCACACGAGTTGTTGGCGGAGTGACTCTCGGGGAGTCGTTGGCCTTGCGCTCCGCCTAGCCATTGCCTGAACTAAGGCAGCCCGTAACACCAGTTCCAGAACTACCATTACGATTTAAAAACCAACGATTTCGATTTTTATGAAAGGTGGAATCTAAACTAACTCCTATAGGAATGGTTATAATCACGGTTGTGGTTCCTGAACCTTTGTTTTTCGATTTCTTTCTATTCTGATTTTGGTTTTGGATCTTCTAGTTATATTAAAATACTTGTTATTACAAAATTGATTTTAAATAAATATTACAACATAGGCAGGAAAAAAATATGAATCTTATTGTATTATCATTTGGTAAAGAAAAAGAAAAAAATTACATGTTTTCATGGTTAAGAAAAATTGCTATTTTTTGATTTAGTAATGGCTATTTTCTTGATCCATTAAAAAAATGACATATTGTAAATTTGTCGTAATGGTTAGTCAAACTCAAAGTATCATCAATTGCTATTTTAATACTTTGATTAATTTGATTTTAATACTTTGACTAGATTAGATTTGGATCTAAATTAGTTATTACTATATTTACTAATGAATTGGGATAATAGGTTGGTGAACTAACACTAAAGCTATTGATGCTGAATGCTAACTATTAAAATTGAACTTTAAATTGAACCAAAAAGGTCCAACCACTTAAGATATAAATGTATTTTTAAACGGTTTGAACGGATCTTGAATTGTCAGTTTAGATTCCGGTTCAATTTTTTGTTAATTTAAACCTGAAACTTTAGTTACGGTTATGGTTTGGTTTTGGTTTCTCAAATGCGATTCCAATTTTGGTTCAATGAACTGCCAGTCCAGTTCCAATTCAAACATATACCCTGAACACCCCTATAAATAGATATCAACATTTACACATCTTTTACGAGTCTAAATCTGAAATAAACAACTTCCATGAGTTGACGCAATTTTAGTATGGTCACCAAATACTGAAGTACTATATAGGCAGACAACAAAATTACACTCATTGGAGATCCCTTTACCAATCAAGAGGAATATCTGTGACTCTTGAACTTTTTAGATTTGAAAAGCCATGTTTGAAAATCTGAGTTACTCCTCTCAAATGTTAGTTGCTCTCTTTTATTTTGATTAGTCATGGATGTTGCCATACTAGCAAAGAGAGAGGCAATCCCATTGCCTGAAGTAACATATTTATGTTGGTCCTCCTGTCAGATGCACAACTTGCATCTGCAACTTTTGGAGGCAAAAAAATGCAGCATTTCAGTTTTACTATGGTTCTAGATAGGTGATTAGCAAGTTCTAACTTAAGCATAAATCCAAAACTGTAAAGGTGCTTTAAAAAATTAGTGGGAAATACATGATTAACTTTTCTAAGGTGGTCTTCCAAAAGTAATCAATAATGAATAAACCTACAAGCACTCAAAAAAATAAACTTCTTTCAAATTACAAGCACCTTAGCATTCCCAAGTTACAAAGGACATAAGCCCAACAGCTTTTAATCTCTCTTCAATCCTTACCAAGGGCAATGCACTTGTCAGTAACAAAGGGAACAATCCATAAAAGGCACGTACGTGCTTTGCCTTTGAGAGAGAATTGCATCATATTGACAGGACAAGGAATTCCTTCATCCAAGATCCTAGACACAATCATGTTTCTAGTTTCTAATACAAACTACTAGGAATAACAAACCTTTCAAATGATAAAAGCATGGGAGTTCAAACCTAAGTAGCTCTTTGGGTGTTGCGAAAAAGGGCATCAACAAGAATCATGATAAGTTGGTTTTGTAAACAAAGGAATGCAAATGAAGCACTATGCCCAGATTTCAAGTTGACCATTGCCATGAACTAATCACTGTCAATAAATTCTGATTTAACATTGCTAAACATTATATCTACCATTTATCAGTATATGACCAGAAATAGTATAATTAGACAATAAAAAACCACCAACAATACCAAGATAAACAAATCATAATATATCATGGCCTTTACCATCTTCTGCCTGAAGAACAATTAAAAGGGATTCCATAACAAAATTTTTCCAATAGCTAATCTGTGAGACAATTACTAAGGGAGCACCTCTCAAATTACTTAGGTTGAAACATTCAAAATACATGATCAGTTCATTAAACCACAAAGCACACCAAACTTCAAGTACTATTAAAAATTTAAACCCTTCTGAAGATGCTAGTTCTTAAATATCAAAAAGCAAATGTGTATAAGCTTGCGTATTTAGTACTTGAACATTACATCATTGGTTGTAATGAATTTTAATCTGCACAAAAGTGAATGAACGGCTAGATTGGCATTTCCCTCTAAACATCAACATTTTAATACACAAATGCAGAGTCATCTATTTATTTTTTTATTTTTTTTTATTTTTGCCATAAAAGAAGTAAATGAAAGCTTCCAATAGGCGGCTAAAGATGCTGTCACATGATTGGAACAATCTGGAATACGAGTAGGCTAGTATAAATAAACATCATCATCACTTTAAAAATTCCATCATGTGAAAATATGCATACCAGTTCTAGACTTGCCATATTTGATACTCTTAATCAAATATAGATAATTTGTAAATCTAGATGAATCCTTACTTCAGAACAAATCTTTTTCCTTCTGTACTATTAGAGCTCAACTTAAACTTTGTTTTTCTATTAACTGGTCCATTTAAAACCTACTAATCAAAATTTTTGATTAAGTGCCCAGCTTTCTTGTAATCGGGAGAAAAACAAGAAAAACAAAAAAGACCAAAAGGGTCAAATAACAATGTCAAATAATGAGATTAAAAAAATGTCAAATAATGCAGTGACAGAGCCAAAGTTTCAATGTTGCGAATTTTAAAAATGAATTTCAAAAAGAAAATAGTAAAGAAAGAACAAGTCTTTAGGGTAACGGAGATGCCAAAATGTTTCCAGTTATGCAAACTTACATGATAGAAATCATCAATCTGCTTGATCTTCAGATCCCGAAACTTCGAAAAAAAAGAAAAAGAATTTAAGATTCCATAGGCTCCGTTTGGATTGCCTTGTTTTTGCCTTATTTTTAAAAAATTATATTTCACACCCTAAATGTTATAGATAGTGTGGCAAACCATTACCATCTATAATTGATAGTCGCTTAATTAATTGCAGTCGTGCATCAAGAGCAAGCGACTGTGGATTGGATAGATGTGCCAAAAAAGAAAATTCATAGTGCTACCCATGGAGTTGGTGGATGATGTGAACATTGATAATGATGGAAAGAACCAAAGAGTGGCAATTGTTCCTCTATAGAAGAAAGAAGAAAATTCACTTGGATAAGAGAGAGAGGAAAGAAAAAGAGAACGAAGGTCTACTCATTAAAAGGCCCGTTGTAAAAAGGATTAATCAAATCCATGGGCTAGCATTCAGGAGTTAACCATAAAGATAATCGCACCACTTTGGTACAATTGAAGGATTCCAATAGAGCTTAAACAAATAGCAGGAATGAGGTGTCATTAAGTTTGAAACCCATTCATGCCTTCCACATCCATAAACCAAACGACTCCTTATTTTTTTGACTTTTAGATGAAAGGTTAATTGCGCTTGGACTCCTTGAAGTTTGTCCAAACTATATTTGGACCTATGAAGGTTCGAAAACTGTGTTAAACCACTGCACATTTATAACTGAATTATTGGAAATAGATTCCATGAAACTTTGGTTTAAAACAGAATAATGATAAGCAAAGAAAAAGCTCGACATACTTAAAACTACAGCATCGAAGATAGTTGGAGGAGTTTATCAAAAAAGAAAAAAAAAAGTTGGAAGAAGATAATATAAACATGCCGACAATAGACTCTTCATATGAAGAAAAGGAAAATACTCAAGTAACGATAGTTATAGTAACGAAACAAAGTTTACCTGATATTACAGGTAAAAACACTTTTAGTGACCATTTGATTACCTGTTAGACCGGTCATTTAGATAAGATAATGCCTAAAAATTAGCCTAAAAATTTGGAAGTAAGTTTTGTATCAAAAAGAGTAAGTTAATTTAATAAATTAGTAACTTTTATGTCTTAAAAGGTAAATTGGAAATAATATGAAACTTACCTTTTCTTGAAAATAAATTACTATTTTATATCTCAAATTTACTTTTAAAGATAAGTAAGTTTTGCATCTAAAACAGTAAGTTAAATCAATAAATTAGTTACTTTTATGTCTCAAAAGGTAAATCATAAAAATTATATGAAACTTACATTTTTTGAAAATAAATTACTATTTTACATCTTAAACTTACTTTTTAAGGGTAGTAAGTTTTGCACGTAAAAGAGTAAGTTAACTTAATAAATTAGTAACTTTTATATCTCAAAAGGTAAATCAGAAATAATATGAAAATGATCTTTTTTTGAAAATAAATTACTATTTTACATCTCAAACTTACTTTTAAAGAGTAAGTTTAGTTGAAGTAATAGTAAATTTTTATACAATATTAGAAATTTTAGGATAACATAATAAATTTGATTAATGATCAAAATTTACTTTTTTGTGGTATTAATTTACTATTTTACTTTAAAAACTTATAAGAGTAAGTTTAGTTTAAATAATAGTAAACTGTATAATAACATAGTAAATTTGATTACTGATCAAAACTTACTAGTTTGTGGTAAAAATTTACGATTTTACTTTAAAAACTTATATGGAACTACTATTAGGAAGTTTACTTGAAATAGTGCTAAAATTTTTTTATTAATGATTGAAATTTAACTTAATAAATTAATAACTTTTATGTCTAAAATATTAAATTAGTGTAAACACCAAATTTTTGACTTTTTCAATTATTACCTCATGTTTTTTTATCTATTAGTATTTATTTATTTATTATAACATATTTTCTTATTTTTGTAGGTTTAAAAAAACAAAGGGCTTAGAACTGAAACGCGGACCTGTTACGCTGAGTAATCCGCGTAACAGTCCGCGTAACCTGATCAGAGGTTAAAAAGAAAAAATACGCACACAATTTTTCCAGCCATTTTTCTCCTCATTTCCAGCTGTATTTTCTGTGCCTTGAGTATCAAGAAACCTATTTAGTTAATCCCTAACTCACCCTTAATCCAGAACACCCCATCTAATGATCAAAAATCAACCAACAAACCCTAAATGCATCCAAGCCTTTGGTTCTAGGGTAAATGGGTTATAAATAGCTCTTTAGGTTTTCTGAGAAGAAGAGGAGAGAAAAAAAAGGCTGAGGAAAGCGAATTGGAGTGAGGAAAGTGAAGAAAGAGAGAGAGAAACAGCTGAACCAAAAGAAGAGTAAAAGGGAAAGGAGAGAAAAGAAAATTAGGGCTTTTCTTTTTTTGAAAGTGAGTGAAGATCATTTTGTTTGGAGTTTTGGTCCGTTTTTTGTAAAGCTTCTGACTCAGGTAGTTTCCCTCTACCTTATCTACTTTATTTTGATCAAAAAATCGCTGAGAAGTTGGGCCTTTTGGTGGAACCAAGGCCATGGTTGTGTTCTTTGAGTTTTTTATGATAATGATGATGATTATGTGTTATAGTATAAGTATGGTTGTGTTTATATAGTCTTGGTAAAACTCATAGACTTGTTCTTACGTTTAAAAAATCAGATGTCAGATGTTTCTGTGTTGATTTTGTTGTGTTTTCTGTAAAATTTCTGGAAAAATGTTCTTCACGCTTTGAAGATGTGAAGAAACGCGGGGTTCTTACGCGAACTGATCCGCGTAACTCTCCGCGTTTCTCTTTGAATGTTTGAAGATGTGAAGAAACGCGGAGTACTTACGCGGATCTCTCTGCGTAACGCCCCGCGTTTCTATTTTGATAGTTTCTTTTCTCCCCTTTTCTTCCTACTTGATGATGTTAATGCTTAAGATTCGACCTTTTTGGGTTTAGCTCGTCTTTATGTGATCTGAATGATAATATTTATGCCTTGAAATTGATCTTGCTGTCTCTGGTGTTGTATTGGTGTTTTGGTTGGAAAAACTGGAAGCAATCTTCCTGGAATTTTGAAGATGGGAAGAAACGCGGGAGGTTACGCGTCTCGATCCGCGTTTCCAGTCCGCATTTCCCTTCTGAATCTCTTTTTTGCATGAAATGCGACCTTGGTTGTGCGTACGGGTTTGCGTAACCCTCTGCATAACCTTTCTACTTTTTTGTTTTGTTGCTATTTTCCGCCCTTTTGATTCAGAAACTTACTTTAGTATTCATGTTTTCCAGTCTTGTCCATGTTGCTTGCATAGTTTGTTTTAATATCTCATCTTTGAATTCTTGATTGATTTTTCCTTTAAATTGGTGCCTTGATCCCCTTTTGTTGACATTGAGTCTTAGATAGTCATTCCCCTCTTTTGGGCATTCAGTTGAGACATCACATCAAGGGATGGTAACTTCTCTCCCCTTATTATGTGCCCTTATGTGCTCCTATGGGTTTTTGCATGATTTTGCATATTTAAATTAAGTTTTCCTTTGTTTTTATTCATTTTTAGTCTTTATTTATTTTATTTAAATTTTGGGTAAATTATTTGGAGGCCTAGAATGCCAAGTTGTAATAGATAGGTTATTATTTTGATTTTCCCCTCTAGAATTGTATATAGGTTTCCCCAATGTAATAATTAGGTTTTATATGCTTTATTTGTGTGTTTGCATGCTTATGTGTTTACCGCTTCCCTAGGTTTTGCATTTAGATATTATGCTTATGTGTTATGTGTTATGTGTTTATGTGTTTTTATGTGTTTACTTGCTTTATTATCATGTCTACATGTTCATTGTGTAAATGTATTGACGTCACCACACTAGTCCAACGCTAGTTGTAACTTTTACTTTCGATTTCTCACTAATCCAATGTTAGTGAGAACTTTTAGACGAAGGTTAGTCCAATGCTAGACCCTTAAGGCCGTTCATGCATTAGATACAAATTTCACACACTTTTCACTTTTAGAGTTTCTTTTCCATTTTGCATGTTATTTTTCTCCCATCCCGTATGCGAAACATCTCATTTAGTTTTCTTTTTCGTCAAAAAATAGATTAGCGCATTTTAGAGCATTACCCTTTGAATTAGGGAAAAGAGCGAGTATGGCTTCCTAACCTTAGTGTCGCGCCCCATTTTTTGATGGAAAAAAGGGAGGATTTGATTTTTTGAAAAAAGAATGGGAAGGGGGTCATGGGACTAAAGAAAATGCGACGGTTTGGACCCAAAATAAAAGTCTAGAAAAGGGTTTTAGAAAAGTTTGGAGTCGCCACTTGGTATGGAGTTTCGGTGTACCAAGTCACCCAAAAAGTTTTAATTAACGAAAATAAACAAAGAAAACCCTTTTTTAGACGACTTCAGGTCTTTGAAAAACTAGAGAAAAAGGTTCGGGGGTCACGGTTGAAAGAAAGGAAGGCGAAGATTCGATGTTACTCGTCTCTAAGGCACCCTTCTAATCTAGCCAAAGCTAGTTGCAAGATTTAGTTGAAAATTTCCTAATTTCTAATTTTAAAATTTATCACATTTGGATGTTATCTATATGGATGCAAAACCTAGACCTAATGTTGGATCGAGAGGGGCCAAATGTCTCCTTGAGGTTTGATTGGAATTGATCACATTAGTTGTATCATCCAAATTTGATCCCTCGAGGAGGTCACGAAAAAATGCAAATGATGAGACTCGAAAAAGACGGGAGAATTAGGGTTTTCAAAAAGAAATGCAATTTTATAAAATCTCAAGGGAAAAGAAGTTGGATTTTCGAAAAGATCAATTTTTAAGTGCAAAGAGGAACTTGAATTTTCAAAGGGTGCAATTTTTAAGAAAAACAGTTCTTTGACTTTTGAATTGCTAAAACATGAAGAAAGAAACTTGATTTTTAAAAGAATGATTTTGATAGCCTTTAAAATAATGCACGTGTATGTCCTAAAGAGGGATAATGCAACATAACGGGTGCGGGGGACTAAGTTCGTGACTTTGAATCTTCCTTTTCATAGAAGGTAATAAAAGCGTGCTAAGGCTAGGAAGCCATACTCGCTCTTTTCCCTAATTCAAAGGGTAATGCCTTAAATACACTAATCTAAGAAAACTAAATGAGATGTTTCGCATACGGGATGGGAGAATAGTAACATGCAAAATGGGAAAGAAACTCTAAAAGTGAAAAGTGTGTGAAATTTGTATCTAATGCATGAACGGCGTTTTAAGGGTCTAGCATTGGACTAGCCCTCGTCAAAAGGTTCTCACTAACATTGGATTAGTGAGAAATCGAAAGGGAAGGCCACAACTAGTGTGGTGACGTCAATATATTTACACAATAAACATGTAGACATGATAATAAAGCAAGTAAACACATAAAACACATAACACATAGACATAATATCTAGATGCAAGACCCTAGGAAAGCAAATAAACACATAATCATGCAAGCATGCAAAATAAGCATATAAAACCTAATTATTACATTGAGGGAAACCTAAATACATTCTAAGGGGGAAAAGTTCGGAATAATAATCTAACTATTACATTTTCTAGAATAAATACACTTTTGCCAAAATTAAACCTATCTATTACAACTTGGCATCCAAGGCCTCCAAATGATTTACTCAAAAATTAAATAACATAAATAAAGACTAGACATGAATAAAAGCAAAGGAAAACTTAATTTAAAACATGCAAAATCATGCAAAAACACATAATAAGCACATAATAGGGGAAAGAAGTTACCATCCCTTGATATGAGGCCTTAATTGAATCCTTAAATGATGGGAATGATTATCTAAGACTCAATGTCAACAAAAGGGATCAAGGTACCAATTTAAAGGAAAAACCAATCAAAAATTCAAAGAGAGGGTATCTAAACAGATTCTGCAAGCAACACAGATAAGACTAGGAAATAGAGTAAGATTCTGGAACAAAAGAGCAGGAAATATCAACAGAATACAGAAACAGAGAGGTTACGCGGAGTAGAAACGCGGGCAGAGCCGCGCAACTACGTCCGCGTTACAAGCAAAAATCAAAGTCCAGAGGGGAAACGCGGACTCAGCCGCGTAACTGTCCGCGTCTCTTCCCATCTTCAAAACATCAGGAAGATTGCTTCCAGTTTTTCAGACAATAACACAAACAAAATATTCAGAGGCAAGGGGATCCATTCAAAGCATCAAACATCATCATTCAGATCATGTCAAAACAAGCTAAAACCGAAGAAGGTCAAAATCTTAAGCATCAGCATCATCAAATGGACAACAAGGGGGAAGGGAAGAACTGTCAGGTTGGAAACGCAGGTAGTTACGCGGATCGGCTCGCGCAACTACTCCGCGTTTCTTCACATCTTCAAACCTTCAAGAAGAAACGCGGGACGTTACGCGGATCAGTCCGCGCAAGAAGTCCGCGTTTCTTCACATCTTCAAAACGTGAAGAACATTTTTTCAGAAATTTCTCAGAAATCATAACAAAATCAACACAGAAGCATCAAACGTCTGATTTTAAACATCAGAACAAGACTATGAGCCTTACCAAGGCTTTATAAACACAACATGCTCATATAACAACTAATAATCATCATCAAATATCATAAACTAAAAGAAAAAAACTATTCAAGACCTTGGTTCCACCAAAAGGTCCAAATTTCCAGTAATTTTACGATCAAAAAACGGTAAATGAAGTAGAAGGATGTTACCTGAATCGGAAGCTTGAATATAAACAAGAGAGGAGGGCAGAAATTCCAAGAATAATCTTCTCAAGTATGAAACCCTAGCTTTTCCTTTTCTTCTTTCTTTTCTTTTTCCTCTCCAATTCCCAGCCGTTTTCCTCTCTTTTTTGCTCTCTCTCAGCCTCCCTTTTGTCACTTTCTCTCTCAGCTTTCCAACCTTCTCCAGAAAACCCTAACATGGGTGATTTATAGGCATTAAAACCTACAACCAAGGGCTTGGATACTTTGAGGGTTTTCTTGGGTTAATTTTGATCATTGGATGCGTTTTATTTGTGTTTTAAGGATCAAGGGTGATTTGGGCATTAACTAAAACGATTACTTGATGCCAAAGACACAAAAATACAGCTGGAAATGAGGAAGGGAAGGCTGGAAGGAACGCTACAGCATCATTTTTTTTTCGCTTCTGATCAGGTTACGCGGAGTGGTTACGCGGACTTATCCACGTAACTGGTCCGCGTTTTTGACTTTTCTCTTTTTTTTTATTAAGAAAAACCTACAAAAATGAGAAAAATGTGTTAGAAAAATCAAAAATAAATAACTAAACATTAATAGATAAAAACATAAGAAAACAAAAGAAATAGTCAAAATTTGGTGTCTACACTTAGTACGCTTTTATTTCTTTCTATAAAAAGGAAGATTTGAAGTCACGAATTTAGTCCCCCGCACCCATTATGTTGCATTATCCCTCTTTAGGACATACATGTGCATTATTTTAAATTCTATCAAAATCATTCTTTAAAAATCATGTTTCTTCTTCATGTTTAGCAATTCAAAGTCAAAATCCATTTTTCTTAAAATTGCATCTTTTGAAAATTCAAGTTTCTCTTTGCACTTAAAATTGATCTTTTCAAAAATCCAATTTCTTTTCCCTTGAGATTTTATAAAAATTGCATTTCTTTTGAAAACCCTAGTTTTCCCCTTTTTTTCGAGTCTCATCATTTGCATTTTTCGTGACCTCCTCGAGAGATCAAATTTAGATGACACAACTAATGTGATCGATTCCAATCAAACCTCAAGGAGACATTTTGCCCCTCCCAATCCAATATTAGGATTAGGTTTTGCATTCATATAGATAACATCCAAAAGTGATAAATTTTAAAGTTAGAATTAGGAAATTTTTAACTAAATCATGCAACTCGCTTTGACTAGGTTAGAAGGGTGCCTTAGAGACGAGTAACATCGAATCTTTGCCTTCCCTTCTTTCAACCGTGACCCCCGAACCTTTTTCTCTAATTTTTCAAAGACCTGGAGTCGTCTAAAAAAGGGTTTTCTTAGTTTATTTTCATTAATTAAAATTTTTGGGTGACTTAGTACACCTAAACTCCATACCAAGTGGCGACTCCAAACTTTTCTAAAAACCCTTTTTTAGACTTTTGTTTTTGGGTCCAAATTGTCGCATTTTTGTAGTCCCATGACCCATTTCTTTTTCTTTTTCAAAAAAATCAATTTTTAACTAAAAAGACTTTTCAACTAAAAAACGCGAAACGACGAGGGTTTTCTTTCCTTTTCAAAAAATGGGGCGCAACAATTAGAATATATATGAAAGTTATTTTTTTTCTTGGAATAAATGAATTAGAACTTTATATCCCAAAGTTAGTTTTTAGAGTGTAAGTTTAATTCAACTACTAATAAATTTCTATAGAATCATAGTAAATTTTATGATACCATGGTAAATTTGACTTGTGATCCAAATTTACTACTTTGTGGCATAAATTTACTAATTTACTTTAAAAACTTATATGAAACTAGCATTAGAAAATTTAATTGAAATAATGCCAAGAATACTATAAAAAAATTACTATTCACATGACCTTATAAAATGTGTAATAAAATTTGTCTGATTATAAATTTTGAATTATTTTTAAATTTTTGAAAAGATTGAAAGTTTGGTTTACAATAATAATAAATCATCCCGAACCGAGTTATATATATAATGGTAGTTGTCTATTCATCACAATTTCTATAAGTTAATCCATATGAATACAATAAAATGATAAAATTCTAATAAATTTATTATCAAGATCATATGTATAAAAGTTGAAATTATATTAATGTAGCATAATCTTTGAAAATTATAGTAAATTCATCCATATATTAAGTTGCGTAACTTTCAGAAATCTCCAGTGAAAATTATGCTTACGGCACAAGTTTCATGCAATGTTTACAGAACGCATGCACTGTATCGATTTCCAAACCATAATCATCAAATTAATGTAAATAGTTAACAAATTTCAGATTGTACGCATACCCCAATCTTCATCTCCAAATTCCAAAAGCAATTGATAATAGTACACTTTTTTTTAAAATATCTTTGAGGGAATTCTCTTAATCGCAACCCATTAGGAGATCATGAATCAATTCCACTTTAGAGTGGTCAATCAATCATACAAATAGGTTGAAGGGGCAATTGTATTTTAGTATGAAAATAATAATTTGTAATTTGCCATTCGAGATGGATTTATTGACGTTGGGATCGGTACTTACAGTAAGAGTCCCAAATGATCAAGAATTTAAGAAATAGACAAAATTTACCTTTTTACATAGTATATTAACTAGTAAGTTGAATTCAAAAAATGGTAAATTTTATTAAAAAATAAGTAAATTTGTTTGTTGAAAATGTAAATTTTCATTAATGGTTGTAGCTTACTGCTTTATGAGATATACTTACTAAATTTCTTAGTAAACTTATTAGTAAGTTGAATTCAAAAAAAGGTAAATTTTATTAAAGAATAAGTAAATTTGTATATTTTCATTAATGGTTGCAATTTACTGCTTTATGAGATATACTTACTAAATTTCTTAATAAACTTACTGGTAAGTTGAATTCAAAAAAAGGTAAATTTTACTAAAAAGTAAGTAAATTTATTTGTTGAAAAAGTAAATTTTCATTGATCACTAAACTTACTGTTTTAAGAGATATACTTATTAAATTTCTTAGTAAACTTACTAGTAAGTTGAATTCAAAAAAAGGTAAATTTTATTAAAAAGTAAGTAAATTTATTTGTTGAAAAAGTAAATTTTCATTGATGACTATAACTTACTGTTTTAAGAGATATACTTATTAAATTTCTTAATAAACTTACTAGTAAGTTGAATTCAAAAAAGGTAAATTTTATTAAAAAATAAGTAAGTTTGTTTATTGAAAACGTAAATTTTCATTGATGACTATAACTTACTATTTTAAGAGATATACTTACTAAATTTCTTTGTAAACTTATCATTGCAATATTAGAAAAGTCACTAAAAATTGAATTTGTCACTAAAGACGGTAAAAACGTGCTATTGCAGGTTATCTCCCTAGCGTTACCATAACTAGCGTTACTATAGCATAGTCCTGAAGAAAAACCTTCTTTTGTTTTTTTCTTCTGAAAATATTTTGCAAGAAAACATAGCTCAGGGAAAACTCATTTAAATTGCTTCTTACTTAAAGTTGTTTCTTGCGCACTTTTTACAACATTGTTTATCCAAAAAAAGCCCCAAAAACTAACCATTGACCATAGTCGAAAAAAAAAAAAGGACACAAACAAATGAAACTCCCAAATTAAAGCATTCCAATGGAAAGATGTATTAAAATAGTGTTCATTGTCTAGTAAGCACGATACGTACAACATCCAATCTAAATTGTTATGCCATTAATAAATCACAAGAAGCTTTATTTACCAAATACGTAGTTGTGCTTTTTGCACTAGATTTTGTACTACTTGCTATACTGAAAAATCTTCACCATTTTCTGTGGAATGAATGTTCAAGAAAGTTTCTTGATGACTCAAACGATCATTTCATAAATATAAAATTCTATAGATTTTAGGATAAATTTTACTTTGGATCATTAAACTATAGATGTGCTCCAAATTAAGTTCTTAAATTCTAATTTTAGACACTTTACCTCTTAAAGTATCAAATTTGTTCCACTTCAAGACAATCATCTACGGAATCATTAAAACTAACAAAATAGTAGATAAGTGATACTAAAAAATGAATAGAATATTTTGTTAGTTTTAATGATTCCGTCAATAATTGTACTAAAGCGCAATGGGTTTTAAGAGTGTCAAAAATTAGAATTTAAGGACTAAAGTTGGAATGCATCTATGTTTTAAAGGTCCAAATTGAAATTTATCCTAAATGTTATGTAGAATTTTCTTAAAGATTAAAATATAATGGTGAATTTAGTCTTGAATGGGAACGATGCGAAGGACACTAAACTTTGTGCGCATTTTCTCTATTATTACAACATTCTCGATGTCCCTTTTCACAAAGGTCTAGAGATTTCTAACTCCCTTGTTTCAAAAGAATATTTTCTATCTTGGCAAATTTGTGTGTTTATCTAAAACGCTCATTTAAACTAACCATCATAAAAACATTCAAAACTGCCTAAAACTACCTAAAAACACACTCACAAACGCACATGCACATACACACACTCAAATACCTAATATGCCCACACATTGATGACCTTTGTCTCATCAACCACCACTCATATCTCCCTCCTCCTCCCCATCCTACGTCCTTATACCTTCCTTTCCTTCCTCGCATACTCCCCTTTCCCTTTGCCAACTTTGCTTTTCTGGCCTCATTTTCCTGGCTACCTCCTTTTTCTCCTCCCCTTTCCTATCTAGCCTCTACTTCCCCCCCTCCTGTTTTCCTGCACCTTCTGTACCCTAGTCCCTTAGATTTAGTCACAATTTGGTTGTGTGACCAATTAAACCTAGGGGATCGAGCATAGGGGTTGGAGGAATGGCAAAAAGAGGAAGGGGATAGGAGACGGGGGAAAGGAAGGAGAAGGGAAAAGAGAGGTAGCATGGGAAACGGGAAAGAGGAAGTGAAGGGTGATACAAGGGTAAATATGTAATTTCACTACCATATTGAATATGTCCAAAAATACATTAAAAATACCCTTTAAACACCATATAAAAGGTTTGATTGTTACACGTGCTTATACTTCAAATTCTATAACAACACCTTGAAAACAAACATTGTCAAGGGTAAAACATCCAAATTCATCTAGGTAAACTATCGTTAGAAATTTAAGGAAATGTAGAAGATGTTTTTTTTGTTATTTTTTTGTAGAGTGGGAGATTTTGAATCCAAAACCTCTTACTTATAACCTCTTCCACTTTATCATGCAATTTAACCTTCTCACTGGAGATGTAGAAAACGTAAGAAGATTAATGTCGCAAAAGGATAGAAAGTACTAACACCTTTGATCAGCCTCCACATTCAATCATAGTGGATGTAAAAGAGCACCATGAATCAGCCTCCACATTCTCATACTAGAAGTTTGTGAAACGGTCACGTTCTGTAATTGCCTAACTAGCAGGGAGCTAAAGAGGGTGCAATGTTAAATTAGCTGTTGTAAATGACATATAGACCAACTTTTGAAAAAAATTTCATTTTCTGTGCATGTCTCCGGCAATCTATGCTATAAATACATTTGTCTGACGAATAAAATGGACTAAATCAGCTGTTTGTATTTTTTTTCGTCTTATTGCACATTCATAAATTTCATATCACCATAAACAGTATTGAGAAAAAGGAATGAAACAAGAAAGAACATTTGAATATGCTAAGCAACAACCAAGTTTATGTCTGGTACTCGTCCTATCATACCATTTGCAGTTCACTAGAAGTCTTTGACACCATTGAAAACTTTGACGTAGCAGAAGGATACTCATCAGCATCATACATAGAATTAATCTTAGGATTTTCAAACCTATCCCCATCACCCCATAATGCATATGCTTCCTCACCATGCACAGCCTCATCTCCCATTTCCAACTCCTCTTCATTCAATCTAAGAGGGACAATCAAATTGATGAGCATACAAATAACAGTGGTTGTAAAAATGTTGAGACATATAATGAAAGCCATTCCAAGAAGTTGAATCCCCATTTGTCTTAGTCCAGCCCAAGTTCGACCTGTCTGGAGGCCATAACCTAGGCCTATGTACTTTTCCCAGTCCGGTATGTTGTAGAAAATCCGGCATAATTTAGGCACAGCGAAAAACCCGGCAAGGATGCCACCTAGGCTTCCGGCTAGGGCATGGGTGTGGAAGACTGCAAATGTGTCGTCTACGCTCCTTAAGAACTTGATCCTATAATGCAGCACCATCATTGTGAACCAAGGAATACATCCTGAGATCACTCCCATGAGGACAGCTACCCAGCATTGAACTATACCTGATAACATAATGTAGAAATTTAATGTTGTTGGAGCGGATTTATTTGCATGATGAAGTCCATTAATTTCTTTCGGAATTTTTAGGAAGCAAATTAACTAAACTATTGAAAAGTTCATCGGCATCTTAATGATTCCACAGATGTCATGGACTTGTTTGTTAATGTGATTTATTTTCAGGGATAAACCCAAAAAAAAAAAAATGCTAGGGATGAGAACTTATCTTTCGCATTATACAGTAAGCTATCCAGGACAAATTATTGTGTGATTGTTTATTCGTTTGTAATTTGAGGCATAAATTTTTTATTTATTTATGGACTTGATACTCACAGTTTGTGTGGTAAAGTGGTATTCGGTGGCTGTTGACAAAACATGAATGAAAACAAAATATGTAAACCCACAATATTGATGCAAATATAGAACTTTTTTTTTGTCCGAATTGAATATTTTAGCTTGAATTAGCATGAGCCTTGAAAAAGAAGAGTGAAATTAACAATTTGATTAGTAGCGAGAGATATGTGTATCTCTATTATTACTAGTACTTTTTTGAACTAATCTTTCTTATATATATATTTGAAGGTCTAAATTCATGATAGTTAATCTTAAGTTGGATTTGAACTTTATATTTACACATATATCATGCATCCACTCCTATAGTCTTACTATTATAAATGTCATAGTGTATGAAAAACTAATTCATAACTTTTAATGTATAGAATACTTCCAAGAAAAAGAGTGTTTTTCTCTTCAAAAGGTCTATCAAAGATAACAGTTAATATATTTTAAGAAAATAATATTAAAGAGTACGAATTTGAAGCAGGAAAAGCATTTTCTTTCCTTTTTTTTATATAATAATAAAGGGTATCAAAGTTGAATTTTAGGAATACTTTTTTTATATACCATTAATTATCATGTGAGAAAATAAAAACAAAATTTTCATCAAAGAAGCTAAGCTATTTTCTAGATTTTTAGAAGAAAAATATATTGTAGTGATTTTGTGTATATAAAATAAAAAATATTTAAAAAAATACGGTTATAAAATATGTAAAAAATTTTCTGTGAAGAACTTCAATACAAACAAGCTTTAATTTTTAGATACCTGCTGCAGGAGTAATGCAGACCAGGCCAGTGATCATCCCCTGCATGGCACCAATAATTGAAGGTTTCCCAAAGAAACAAAAATCAAGAGCCAGCCAAGTTAGCAGGCTCGTAGCTGTGCAAACATGAGTGTTCAACACCGCCAACGATGCAAGGCCGCTGGCAGCATAAGGTGCTCCCCCGTTGAACCCAGTCCACCCCATCCATAGCAGGCCGCCGCCGGCCAACATCATAATTACGTTGTTTGGAGGAAATCTTTCCTTGTCATTAGTAGCTCTTGGCCCCACCTACATGAATTTTGTAATAGGCATGAAAGTTGTTGGGATCCAGGTGCGAAATACACAATTATTGAGAAATCAAGTACACAGCAATTTAATAATCAACAAGTCACAAGTATGAAAGATAAACGATGTACAAGATTTAACGTAGTTTGACTCCACCATTGAGTCTATGTCTACTGAGAGAAAACTCCTTTTTTATCATGAGAGAAAAACCCATATAAAAATACAATTGGAATCCAAACCCAATCTCTTGTATAATTTCTCTCACATCCTAAGGACTCTCTCTCACCCCACATATAAGGTTACATGTCATCCATTGTGTGCTATCTTGTAGTATACCAAATCCCCCTATTTATAGACCATATTACTTGGCTAACACTAAATTAATAATAGGAAATAACTGTTAGTTCCTAATTCTATATAGAATAGAAAATAACTTCAAATTCCTAAACTCATATATATAAGAAATTCCTTGATTACTATTCTAAGTAACTAATTCAATTAGAAAACTAGTTACTTCACACACAAAACAAGAAATCCACCTACAAGAAATTAAGCCAATTTCCTAACAAATTTTCACCTTGGCGAATATTTTTTTTAAGGAACCATTTGCCTTCAACTACCATATAATATGGTTCTGAACTACAAACTCGAATCAATATAGTCCCGATATCAATTCATTCAATCGACAAATGAACATGTCTAGTTGTTCTAAGTCTAACATCCAGTTGACTCGTGAGAAGGTGACTTAATTCACTATTTCTCTTTGCAGGGTTTTTTCTTATCACTACTTGCAACTTGGGATCCCTTGCCTATTTGTAATCATTGAGACAATCAAGTATTAAAATCACCATACTTCTTTCCATCCTAAGTACTGCCTCGCCACGTGTGATTTTCAAAACTCCACCTATAACCAAAATTTCGTAGCCATCAAAGTCTCCTGACACATGAAAATTAGATTCCTTTGTTTCGTTAGGACCTATGCCACACCACCTAAAGAACATAATTCGAATCTAAAACCATAGGAATGAAGTATCAACTACTAGGGTTGCGAGAAAATCTCCACCGGTTCACGTCCAAAATGGACATTGGATTCCACCTATTCCTTAACCCCTGAATCACCTGCCTAGATTCACTATCAAGAATCTCCATACTTTTCAGCTTTCCATCCTTCACCTTCAATGCGTCTTTACAAGCCATTGACACAAGGATATCATTCATTAAATTGTTGAATTGGTACTGGCTACCAATCCACTTGATCTCAATTATCAACTAGGACTGAACTACAAACCCTGATATAAGTTTGTTGAGATCCGGATACAGAATACACGACTATTAAGAAATCAAGTACATAACAATTTAATAATGAACAAGTCACAAGTGTGAAAGATAAACGAAGCATAAGATTTATCGTGGTTTGGTTTCACTATTGAGTCTATTTCTATGGAGAGAAAATCTACTTTTTATTATGAGAGAAAAACTCCATATAAGAATACAACTAGAACCCAAACCCGATCTCTTGTATAATTTCTCTCACTTCTTAAGAACCCTCTCCCAACCCATGTATAAGCCTACATATTATCCATTGTGTGCCACCTTATATTATGTTAAATCCCACCTATTTATAGACCATATTACTTGGCCAACAGTCAAGTAATAATAGAAAATAACTGCTAGTTCCTAATTCTATACAAAATAGAAAATAACTTTAAATTCCTAAACTGATACAAATAGGAAATTTCTTGACTACTACTCCAAGTAACCAATCCAATTAGGAACTAGTTACTTCACACACAAAACAAGAAACATGTCTAAAAGAAATTAAACCAATTTCCTAACTACAATTAGCTAGTAATAGAAGTCCTCCATCTATCCATTTGTTTTTAGTATTCATCATTCTGCTTTGTCATTTGTGATATGGAGTGCTTCATTAGCTTACCCTTTGTCTCTTCACATATTTTGCGTCAATTAAGTTTTAGAATTTCTGATTTAAAATTTGGAATTCAAATGAAGTTTGTGGTCATATTTTTTTGATTTAAAATTTGAATTTTTCTAGTGAGTGTCCTTGGCACTCATTAGTACATACAATCGTTCATCTACACATATAAGCTCGGATTTATTATCCTTTTTTGAGTTTTGGTCGCTTTTGACATATAACTTAAGTTTTCCATAATGTTAACATGTGTGTTTCAAGTCTAAACAAAAAGAGGAAAAAAAAAGGAAAGAAAATTGGGGGCTAAATTAATTAATGCCGTGGAGGATCTGTCTAACTTTTTAACTGGTGATTGTTTTAACATAAGACCCGTGATATATTGTTTCTCTGTAAAGAAAAGAGAAAGTTTGAAAATCAAACTCAAGATCTCATAATCACCGATTTATGTTCTAGCCAACCTTACAATCTATTATCTCAATTTGCATCAATTAATGGTGGGATGTTAATGATTTTGTGACTATTAAAAAGTTGATTACGATGTGCACTTCCCGAAAGACAAAGGCAGTTCAAGAATAATGATTAAAAAAATAAGAATTTACAACGAATGCAAATTGATCTTCGCCCACTCTTCTAGTACTAGTAGCCCAGGTTATTATTAGTGCAAGGTTGAATACTATGTAATTAATCTAACACTTGTTGATGATAATAACAATCTGATAAAGGTCATGAAAAGTAACAAGAAACATGTTTAATCCTAAGGATTAATCACACTTACCCAATAAGCAGCAGTAAATCCAGCAACACCAGATGATAGATGAATGACAAATCCTCCAGCAAAATCAATGATTCCAAGCTTGAACAGCCAACCATTAGGGTTCCAAATGCTATATGCCCCAATAGTGTAGGAAAATGTATGCCAAAGAGGCACAAAGAGCATCCATGCACCAAAATGCATTCTTCCCAGAAGTGCCCCACCAATTAGAATAGGAGTAATTGCAGCAAATACAAACTGGAAAAACACCATTGTTGCTGTAGGAAAATACCCTAAAAATGCCTGATCAAGAAGATATTTTTCGTCTAAAGCTACTGACGGTTTTCCCCAGAATGCGACGAGCTCATCGCCAAACGACATGCGGTAACTCCAGCCAACCCAACAGACTAAAACAGCTGCAAATGCATAAAGAGCCATTAGGGCTGAATTGATTGCCCATTTCTTCTTAGCCATGCCACCATAGAAGATGATCAGGCCTGGAACACTTTGTAGGCCAACAAGTGTGGCTGCTACAAGTTGCCATGTGTTGTCTCCCTTGTTCAAAAAATCTGGGCTACCCTCATCTGGTAGCAGGTTTTTGGGCAATTCCATGTGTTATTTGATTGACAAGATCCGGGTGATTTTGGTTGAGATAAATTGTTATCTGAAAGTTTACAATTTGTGGGGTAAAGGAAATAACTAGTGATCATATATTCCTATGCTTGTGAACTTTTAGATTTTGTGCAAAGTTATTGGTGAATCGGTGAATCTGACTGAAATGGACTGATGGGTTAGAGTTTGGTGGCAAATCATAATGAGCTTCTGGAGATCCTTGTGTCTCAGACTATTTCAACAGTTTTAAGTGAAAATTGCAATTTGTCCTTCAACTTTATCGGTAGTGTCACTTGCGACCCAATTTTAGATTACGAACTTCTAGTCCAAAGTCTAATCAAGCTGTAGACATAGATTACTATAAATCCATTGTTAAGTGTCTTTTTAAGATGTTGAATGGAAGGAAAATTAGTCTCTCTACCAAAGTAGGAGGAAAACCATCTTATGCACGTATATTGGCTATAATTATTAAAATGCTATGTATACAGCTTCATTCTCATGTCTAAATAAGATACTTATGTCCTATTGTGGCACTCTACAGTAGTTTATCCTTTAAATAAAGCCGAAACTCTTGAATTTCATATGGATTTTTACTTTGGCAAAGTGACCACTTTAATTTCATATTTTTAGGCTCTTGACCAATTTGGTCTCTTATGTGTTATCATATATGTCCTTTATTTTTATGAAAGAAAGCCAATGTAGGATCCCGTATACAAAATTAGAAAATCTTAATGCAATTGATCACATACATCACATTTGAATAGTGAAAATTGACTATTCTGATCCTTTATCTTTGTAATTGTGTCCAATTTGGTCTGTTGTATATCACCACATATTGGTTTAAATTTTCATTTCCATAAAATAAAATGAAGACTTTTATTCGACTCAACCGCAAAAATAAGGGATCAAAATAGTCATTTTTAATATGTACATGCTCTATATGTGATCAATTCTGTTACAATCTTCCAACTTTTTGTTAGAAGTCTTACATTAATTAGCCTTATTTTCTAAAGAAAAGGGCCCAAAATGACCATTACTTCTTGTAACAGTTCAACTTAAATTATATCTGTATCTCCAAAATGAATTTTTAGGATATATAATATCTGGAACTTCTGAAATATCAAGGACTAAAATAAAAATATTTTAAGATCTGCCATAACTTTGAGACTACCATTGTCCATATCTAAATCAAACAAGGCCCATGTTATCTACGAGGCATTGATGGATGCACGATGCCATTTGTGGCTAGATACGAAAGGGACGAATGTAAATTGGTAGTAGTTTTTCTAGAGCGGTCTTGCCATTTTCTGAGAGCACGTATATGAATGAGATCAGTGGCCGGCTGCGTCGCAACACTTTGCCCTGTATTAGTTGGGATATTCTCCTTAAGAGTATACAAAGTCGATTTACATAATGGTCAAGAAAGTTCAGTGAAAACATCAATTTAACTCCTATTTAAAGTTGTACTCTTGCTTCGGATAGTACTCTATCCCAGTTTTTGCGACAATTTCTTTCCTAGTCTCTAATTTTTTGCTAGGTGTAAGTTTATTGCAAACCATTGTGGTGCATTATTAATGTAAAGCATGTAATGCATTCAACGTAGAAAAAAATAAGGAATGAAATAGAAATTGGTGCAAGAAGTGAGATAGGTGATTCCATAAGAGATTGTAATTTAAACGTGAAAATACAATGAAAACCTCACTTTTATGGTAATCAAATCGTTATCAGAAAAGGAACATGAGAAAGGACAAACAAGAAAAGCAAAAAGGAATATTGTAAAACACTCAAGGCATCTAACAGGGGAGCATATCTAGGATTAGGTCAACTATTGGTTCGGCAAAACACTGTGGCCCTGGACATATAAATTCGCTATAAAAGGTGTACAATATATTGCAGATCAGAATTTGTAAACATTGTGATTTTACTTACTTCAATAGTATAATAGATCCTGTAGAGAATTCCAAATACAACGCACAGAATTTTGTTCCTCTACAGATGGACAGTTTGTAAATGTATATCCATAAATTATTTAACTATAATTAGTTGATCGTAATCAGAGTTTAATATTCCTCGTATGATTTTCAGTTCTAGGTATCGTGGATTCATCCATCAAAACAAATAAGAGAGAACAAATGGTTTGTTCTAGGTCACTATTTTTGGATTCTTGGAAAATTTTCCCAGAAAGTAGACTCCTGTTCAATAATTGAACAGGTCTTGTATCGTATTGAAGTAGCTATCTGACAACAATTTTTTAAAATGACAACCATTTCCAAAATTATTTTTCTTGGATATGAGCAGAACGGTTTTGGTTATGCTAACTATTTTGAAAATTGACAATCATGTCCAAAGATAATGTTCTTGGATATGAGCAGTTGTCATGTTTCATTGTCACAGTGATTGGTAGAAGTATTGCCAACCCATTCTCTCTGCTTTCTCCTTACTCTCAATCTTCTCTCTATCATTCATTCTCCATACGAGGGAGATTTTGATTTCAAATCAAGGTCTTCTTTCCCTTTTCTCTCTTTTTATTTTCTATTTAATAAAGTTTTTCCTAAGGTGTGACGATCAATACAATTTCTAACATTCATCACTAAAATCATAATAGAAGATAATAAGTATTTACAACCTTTTCCAAACAAAAGTAATTCCCCAAGTGCCACATCCAATACAATACATTAGCTTCAAGTCTCACAATTTTAATATACATTACATTCAGTACCCAGAATTATTCAGAAGTATTAAACTTATACAAAAGTATGGTCCCATACAAAAATGTAGTCTCTTAACCACCAATCTCCGTCTCAAAACCTGTTAAGGAATTCAAAACTTAAAGGATGAGCAAACCCTAGTGAGGTCAAGAAGACATGCACGCCAGCAAGTCAAAGCGAAACTTAAACAAATATAACAATCTAGAAAGAAGAATCAATAGCATTTCATATTTAGCAAGAAATTAACACCATATCCAATGATACAGGTGGACACAGGATGCAGAGGTGACAACCATTCTCAAGAACGTAGCATGTACTCCCGCTCCAAATTTCCACAATTGCCACGGTCATATCTGGTCCGCATCTCGAGCTCCGGTACTTCCAATCAATTATGTTGACACTCTGTCAATCACACATTCACAACCCCTAGACTCCACTTGAAACCCTCACCTGTCTACTTACTCCCTCATTTTCGGGCCCGCCCTTCAATTTTTCACTTTTAGTAATATTCAAGCATACCTTTCAATTCGATTCAATCACTTTCCAAGGTTCACCAGTTTCCTCGGCCGAGCCCCTATTGCCGAGTCGAGTTGACTGACTAGCCATGGGCTTTGGGCGTCCTGACAATTTAAATAGCAATAACAATCATTCAAGTTCAATGAAGCAACAATTTCATTTCAAATAGGGCCAGTGCGATAAAGTACACGCTCACCAAATCAAGCCATAACATGCATAACATATCGATGGCATCATGTCAATTATAAATAAACAAGCACTTGAACACTCACCAAAATGCAAGCAAGCGAGCAAGTTCTTAAACTTCCGATGTTGGATCACCCTTTAAGTCGCCTTGATCACCTGGGCAAAAATAACTATAAAAAACCACCCATTTTAGCTTGTATCTAAACTTATCTCTCACATTACTCATTTTCTAAGTTGAGCTTGTATGCCACAGTTTCTGTCGCAATCCATATCTAAAACTATACATGTCAAAAATTGACATGATTTATGGCGTTGGAAAATAGATTCAAAACACTAAAAATCATCAGAAGACATTGTTTGCAAATTCATTTCACAAATAGAGTCAAATCAAGTCACAAACTGTAGCAGTTGCAGCAACATAGTCAAAACAGGATGGAAAAATAGTCAACTTTACAGGTCTATTATGACTCACAGAAAATGAACTAGTATGTGTATTTTATGCTGTTAGAAAGCCCTTGGAGTCTAGTTTCAAATAGCACTTGATTTTGACCTTGTACAGTAATTTATGGTCTGTTCTATATGGACTGGTTGGCTACCCTGCTTTCAAAATTTCCAGCACACATGCACACGAATTTTCTCTCTTTTTTGAAGTTCAAACCAGTAGAAATCTACAACCATTTTTTCTCACATTTGAAACCAAAATATCTAACAAAGTTTCTTGAATAATTCTTGACCAAAATTCACCAAAATTTTTGACAAAAGTTGAGCCAAACAAGCAAAACTCATTCGGCCAGCTCACAACAGAAAATTTCCATATTTGCTTTCCTTCCTTTAACTCATCTTTTGCTCAACCAAATGAAGTGATTTTTTAGAGGTATTTTACACACTCATAATCCAACATATAACAAGCATTTTTACATCAAACTAGCCACAAAATTTTGTGTTTAAAACTGAGAAAAATTACACCAAAAATTCAGACAGCATGCTCCTCATCCTCTCCAAATTTTTCCAAAACTCCCTCACCAAATACAAGCTAAAATCTACCACAACAACAACCATCAAACACTAGAAAATATCCTCAAGATCACTACCTAAACATCCACCTCAAGACATTCTACCTAAGTTGAGAATTCAAGAGCCCAACTTCAAAGCAAGCCAAGATATCAAAGTTCTAACAATGAAAGCCATAGATCTACCCATAAACATCATCTAAACAAGAAGAAAAGTGATTAAGCAAGATACCTCTTGGTCCAAGAAGTTGCTAGTGAGGAAGTGCTCTTTAAGCTTCTAGAAAAACTCCACCAAGAGCTTTCAGATCCTTGGAGATGAAGGTTGTGACGATCCCTTGAGGTTTCTTGGATGCAAGGAGCAAGATTCTTCAAAGAAAATGAGAGCTTTTCTTGAGAGAAAATGGGAGCTTTTCTTGAGAGAAAATGGGAAAAGGATGGCCGGCCAAACAAGCTTGAGGAGAGAGAGAGAAAGTTTGAAATTTTGTGTCTTGATCCCTTTGATTGAAAGACAAGAAGAATGACATAAAGTGAAAACAATTTTATGTCGCGTCGGAAGGTCAACTAAGAATAGTGTCGCAATGCGACACCTACGACTCCAATTCCTCTCAGTTGTATATCTCGAACACATTATTTAACGCTCATAACCTATGTCTAATGGTCAAAACTAAACCCAAATGTGAAATTCAAGCACTCATGCTGTGACGACCCACCGTACCCAGAGGCGTACTAGAGGGTTTAGCGGATCGCCTGCCCAGCTCTCGCCAGGACTCGATAGCAAAACGATAAACGCGTCAAATTCTCACCAAAGGACGATAGGCACATTATATATATATATATAATATCCACTAGAAAACCACAAGAGTTAGAGTACAACTCCCAACAAGGTTTCTCACACCCGCTATCCAAAATACAATATACACCGCCAAAACTCCAACCCAAAGCAAGTACTAAAGCTAAAAGGCTACACTATGCCTCCCATGCGTCAATTCTCGCTTCAGTCCCCCTGCTAAGGAAAACAAATTGAAAAGGGGTAAGCTATATTCTTAGTGAATAATCAGGAGGGGGGTACATGTAAATCACATTGCCACAGATTTTCAAATCAATAGCAAAAGTAACACCACAAATAAGGATACGGGTGGCTTCAAAGCCATTTCAATTTCCACGCTTGATCTTCCGTTGACACTCCGTCAACCGATAATCCGTAGACCCCACTTATACTCCTACCGTCCACCTTATCAACCCACTCTGGCCAGTCTACAGTACATAGCAGCTTGAGCAATAATATCATTGAGATCCCAAAAGCATTGAGATCAGACCATCTATTTGGTCGGAAAAACAACATTTACCATTGAGACCCCAAGGCAACCCCTTGAGATCAGACCATTTATTTGGTCAGAAAATAACATTTACCAATGAGACCCCAAGGCAATCCCTTGAGATCAAACCATCCAAGTGGTCAGAAATAACATTTACCAATGAGACCCCAAGGTAACCCCTTGAGATCACACCACCCAAGTGGTCAGAAATAACATCGACATTGAGACCCCAAAGGCACCCCTTGGGATCAGACCATCCACATGGTCACTCATCACCAATAATATCACATGTACAGTTCATATATCACTCATCACACGCATTCAAATATCACACAACACGTACATTCAAGAACCATATATGGAGCTTTGGTCGAGTGTGATAAAGTACACCCTCGTCCAAACGTCCACTTAACACATTTCACATTATATTCACAGATAAAGTCCTAATTACTCACCAACAGTAGTACAAAAGCAAAGAGGTTAGAAAAGTTCCCCGGTCTCCTCGACCCCGTCACTTCCTGTGAAAAGTTGAGCCAGAAGATTACTCAAACAATCACTAAGACGCCAAAACCACTTAGAAACACTTAAAACAGTAAATAAGGTACATGCATGGGCGTTCGACCAAAAACGGATAAGAACGGGACAAAAACGGAAAACACACACTAAAAGGTGTAAAAGACAGTTTTGACACCCTGTACGCCAATACTCATAACTCAGGTTACAAGTATCGGATTAGAATGTACGAGGTGCCGTTTCGAAGCTAAGAGAACAAGCTATAACTTTCATGAAGACCATTTCTGCCCAGATTCTCTCTAACTAGTTCAAAAATGCGGAAACAATTTCAGAAATTTTCCCGTCAGAAATTCCGACAGGCTAGATTCAAACGGTCATAACTCAGCGCTCATAAGTCCAAATCATGAAATTCCAGTGGCGTTGGAAAGCTAGAACAAAGGGCTATAAATCTCGTGTTTTGGCCAAAAGCCAAATCACAAAGGATCAACACGAAAAATGAGGCCAAATTTGCTGATCAGTCAACCCTGTTTTCCAGCTCTACGCCCAAATGTATCTCATGCAACCAAAACGCACACATGCAATTCCAACGACTCAAATGCGATAACAAACATGCAATTGCAGATCTTACACATCCCATATTGCCCTCGACACACACAAACATGCAACCTTAAAGTTCCTAAACTTGAGCCAACATTTCACCTTCCAACAATTCCACCACATCCAAACTACTCCAATGCATTAATACAAGTGCAATATCATCAATTCCCAATCATTCCATAACTCAACCAATCAAACCCTAACCTCAAACTTCTTGGCCGAAAATTGAAGGCATGAAATCATCCAAATTTACACCATAATTTCACAAATTAAGCTAAGACCAAGCATTAATTTCATCCTACCAACAACCACAAACATCAACCATCATGAAATCTTCAACTAATGAAACCCTAACCCTAACTCATAATCATGGCTAGGCATTAACACCTAAAAATTAATCAATCCAATCCATAGAATCATCTCATAAGCTAAGAATAAGCATGAATCAAGCCAAAAGAACCACAAAATCCAACCATTACATAACATCCATCAAAATTCCAACTTGTAACATAGAAGGAAAGTAGAAGAAAACCTTTCTTGTTAATGTTCTTGGTGCAACCCTAAACTCCCAAGGGCAAGCTTCACCTCCTAGCTCCAAATCAAGATTGAGTGATTGAACTTGCAAAATTTTCCCAAGCTTTTCTCTCTTTTTTTCCTCTCTTTTTCTCTCTTTTTTTCCTTCTCTTTTCTTCCCTCCTTTCTCCTTGCTTGGCCGACTTCCTTGTCTTGCTTTTGCTAAGAGATTAAGTCTCTTAGATATTTGTTTAGGTAGTCAAAATTTGGTCCAAGTCCAAGTCAAAGTTGTCATGCCAAATCAACCTAGAAACTTAAGCTATTTTCCACTCACATACCTTTACCGTACCATTCAAAAGAAATTCACAACATTTCACCAATAACAAAATACGTAAATAGTTACACCCACAATTCAAAAGTCTCGATCTGGACTTGGAATTTCTTCTCACCCAATCTAACACTCTGGAGAACCTGGGAGGGGAAAAAAATATATTGGGGTGAGCTTTTGAAAGCCCAATGAGAGTCCCAAACACATAATCAGTTAAGCACATTGACATAGCATGCTTTCATATATCACCTTCACATGTGGAAAGTTCCAAAACAGTAATTTCTATTTCGGGAAATTCATGAAACAGTGATTTCACCAATGAATTGGTCAAATAAACAGTAGCAATCACAGTGGAAGGATACAGTGCTTCCAAGCCGGTCAGTATAGAGTCTTCACTGCTTCCCATTCACCAACCCCTTACTCCCAACTTCGGGCCCGAAAACCAACGGTCGGTAGGTGGTGTACACTCGAGGTAACCTTAAACGGTCCCCAGGGTCCGTCGACGTACCCGACCAAGCCCTAATGCCGGCTCGGAATAGGCCGACTCGCCTCTGGAGTTTGGGATCCTGGCCTTTGCCGCAATGGCATCATAGTCATGCACAGTACACACACACAGGCACAAGTACAATGGTTTTTTAAAATAGTCTTTGTAAAACGGTGGGGTCAGTGCGATGAAGTACACACTCAACCCCCTTTCTTTATAAAAAATATTGTTTTGAAATAGAGCTCAACAATTAGGCAATATAATGGCTCACTTAATAAATAAGCACATTCAATTACTAGTAACACATAATGAACAAGTATTCTATTAGCATGTAGCACTTAATAAGCATGTATTTCAATAGTGAATAATATTTTAGCAACAATTAATCTCAACGACAAGCAGGGCTTATTAATTAAGCATGGTAATTATCAGTAACAAATGAATCATTTAGCAACAAATTGGAACCCTCACCTTAGTTAGGTCAAAGTCGAGTCGACAGCTTCGGTATCAACGTCTTCGCTTGGTTCACCCACGGATCCTGAGGTACATAATTTAACTTTTAATTAGTAAAATCAATTTTGACCAATTCACTTCTGTTATGAAAACAAGGGTATAATTAGGTTTTACTAAACGAGTTGATGGGATGAAAATTTGGTGGTATGAATTCCGAAATCGAGGTTTTGGTTAATTAGGTCAAGATAAAAGAGTTTGAAAGTTTTGGCAAAATTAGGGTTTGAGTAAATTTAAATAGTGATATTTTAAAAGAAATTGAAAATGTAAGGTAATTATGGTTGGAATTTAAAAGAGGGTTGTCTTGGTTAGAAAATTTACTAATGGTTGTGAAATTTCATTTGTAATAGTACTAAAAATAAGCTTTCGTGATTTTAGTTCAAAAACAATGTGACTTTATTTTACCCGTTTGGTCTTTTTGAAGTACTACCCTCATGGCTAAAACAATTTTGTAAATCGGAATTTAGGTTTGAAAATCGAGGTTTTGTCAAATGACCAAATGTAACAAATAAGGTTCATAAGACGTGTTTAGGTGAAAACTAGTTTGCCACGGTTTCTTCCGTAATTTAAATTGGAAGTTCTACTCGTGTGAATTGCATGGTTTTGGTGCCATTTGAAATTATATTCATTGTTCTTTATTTCTCCAGAAAACATCGAAACCCAATTTAATTTAGAACTCACTCAAATTTGGGCAATAAATTTCGAAACCATTTTGGTTAACAAAAACGCAGTCTTGATTTTTAGTTATGTTCGTCGGATCGCCACGGTGTGTAGAAATTGAGTTACGGGGCGTATGAGGTACCGAATCGAAGCTCTTTGAGTCTAGTTTTGAATGCTGTTGATGGCACACGATTTGGACTTATGAACTGTGAGATACGAGCATTCTGTTCTGGACTGTTTTGTCAACTAATTTTTCTGGAAAAAAATTATTGCTAGTTTTGCACCATTTGCAAAATTCCAGTTTTAAAGCAACGTGGTTAAGGTTCAGTTTAATTTCCAGCATACCAATAAAGTTTATTAACACTTAATACATCCATTTAAGAACTCAAGAGCTCAGGCACATGATTTAAAATTTGAATAAAACTTCAACTAACAATGTCTCAAGTTTGGAAGCCATCATGGCCGGTTCTCTTCTCCTTATTTCTTTCCTATTGTAAAAATCAGTTTCCACTCAAAAATCAAGTTTGACGTCTTACATATTCAGTTTAAAACTGGCCGTGAATGATTCATGCAAAGAAAATAAAGACAAATAAGTTTTAAGGAGAATGCAAGGTTCAAGCTTGATCTAGTTAAAGTATTTAGTCCATGAAAGCTTCAACCAAGTCTAACCGGTCAAAATCAACACATGCATGAACTAATTTCCACTAACTCTAACAAGAACAGATTCGGATAGAAATAGGGAAGAGCTCTTCAGCCCTCAAACGTTTATCACAGCAAGGATTTAAGGGATTTTTAAACAATAACAAGCACAAGAAAATTCCAACCTCATTAACTTATCATGCATGAAGTAAATGAAATGAAACCATCATCATGAAGCTTCGGGAAGCTTAAAGGAAAACAAGAGCAGTGATCTACATTAGTTAACCAGATTTCCAGAAAATATATAAAGATATAAATGTGTGAAGGCAAGACTTCAAGTCAACCGGTGCATGCATGGTCATTTTATTTTCCAAGATGGCATTTTCTTAAGAGAAGAAACGGTTGCTAGAAGTTTAAGAGCATATAAAAGGATCCATACCCACAACCAGCTTCAAAAAGGCGGAAGAGCAAGTGATGTCGGCTGAGCAGCTTTGGTTTTCAGCTACAAGAAGTGAAACAAGCTAAGGATGGAAAAATGCTAAGCTGCCAAGGAAACTTTTCAAGAAGTAAATGGTGTTTTACCTTTTCTTGCTCAAGAAACAGATGATATGAAGGTAGCCTTGCTCCTCCCCAGATTTCCAGCCTTGTTCTAGCAACTTGCAACCAAGGTTTACTCTTGGTGCAAGGTTGAATCGGTCAAGAAAATGGGCAAGAAATGGAGGATGGAATGGGGAGCTCTCGGTTGAGAGCTTTGAGGGAAAATGGCTGAAGTGAAATGTGAGAGTGAGGAGTGAATTGGAATGGATTGAGGGTGTTTAAAGCTGATGGGATTCGGATGGCATTGAAAGGAGAAAATTTCAGACTTGCCTTGCTGAAATAAAATGCCATATGCCAACAAGACTTTCTTTTATTGGACTTGAGGGGAGGTGATCATCATTAGCCTTGGCTAAGGTGATCTGAATTTTCTTGCTCCAATTCAAGGAGCTGCCGGTTTGAGATTAAGGCTCAATGGCTAGTTAAGCTGCCCAAATTTTTGCCAAGAATCGACAATTGGCAGTCATGAAGAGGTGGAAGTGGGCGGTTGGTTTTCTTGCTGAAATGGTGAAACTATGTCCGAATTTGTGAAGCTATGTCCGAATTTGTTTGGAGGGAAATATTGATTCGAAATTTGCTAAGAAAGAATAGTTTCAGCTACTACAATTTAAGGAGCAGCAATGGAAAGAATCAAATGAAGCTGTCGGAAATGATGAAACTCGTTCAAGTTATCAAGTTATCCCTAGCAAGAAATCGACAAATGGTGATCATGTAGGGGTGAAGAGGAGTGGCAAGATTTTCCTAGCTAAAATTGTGATGCAATTTCCGAATTCATTTGAATGATTTTCAGCTAAATCCAAATTTGTTTTAAGAAGATTTAAATGAAACTAATTGATGAGGGAAAAATGGTTAAACTTTGTATAAATGATGGTAGTGATTTCAAAGAAATTTATTTAGGGTTTTTTTTTTCGTGATTAGGCACATGCTTAAGCAAAAATTTATAAGAATTACTCATGAAAATTTCTAAACGAGCTTTAGGTTAAACTCACGGCCCTCACAACCTCCCCTACTTAAGAAAATTTCGTCCTCGAAATTATTACCTTTGGGCATTTGAAGTTCTGGGTATTTCTGATTCATCTCTTCTTCTAGTTCCCATGTTGCTTCTTCTATACCGTGATGTCTCCAAAGAACTTTTACCAAGGGAATCTGCTTTCTCCTTAACACCTTAACCTTTCTATCGAGAATCTTCAAGGGTTTTTCTTGGTAAGTCAATGATTCATCTAGGTCGATCTCCAGGGTTGGTAGGACATGAGATGGGTCCTTATGGTACTTCCTCAACCAAGATACATAAAAAACATTGTGGACTCGAGCTAAGCTTGTAGGTAATTCCAGCAGATACGCTACCTTTCCAATCCTTTGTGAGATTCTAAAGGGACCTATATATCTGGGCCTAAGTTTCTGCCCTTTTCCAGATTTGAGACTTCCTCTTAACGGCGTGACTCTCAAGAAAACTTCGTCCCCAACTTGAAATTCTAAATCCTTTCTTCTGTTGTCGGTGTAGCTTTTCTGGTGACTCTGAGCTACTTGTATCCGTTGACGGATTAACTTGACTTTCTCATATGCCGCTTCAACCCATGGTATCCTTTCAGCACCCAGAAGCTTCCGTTCTCCTACTTCATCCCAGTATACTGGTGATCTACACTTTCTTCCATACAATGCCTCATACGGAGCCATCTGAATCGAGGAATGGTAGCTGTTGTTATAAGCAAATTCCACTAAAGTTAGATGCTGGTCCCAACTACCTCCAAAGTCCATGATACATGCCCTCAACATGTCTTCCAAGGTTTGTATTGTCCTTTCCGATTGTCCATCAGTTTGAGGGTGATAGGCAGTACTAAGATTTAACTTGGTCCCTAAAGCACTTTGTATCTGCTGCCATAATCTGGAAATGAAACGTGGATCTCTATCTGATACTATACTTACTGGCACTCCGTGTAATCTAACAATTTCATCCAGGTAGATCTGAGCCAGTTTTTCCATTTTATATTTCATGTTGACCGGTAGAAAATGGGCCGACTTGGTTAACCGGTCTACTACAACCCAAATTGCATCGTGACCTCGACGTGTATGGGGTAATCCAGTAACAAAATCCATAGTAATTTGGTCCCATTTCCATTCAGGCACCTCCAATGACTGTAGTAATCCTGAGGGTCTCTGGTGTTCAGATTTGACTTGCTGGCACGTCAGACATGACTGTACAAACTGAGCTATGTCCTTTTTCATATTATCCCACCAGTATAGTTTCTTCACGTCTTGATACATCTTGTTCCTTCCAGGGTGAATAGTATATTTAGACTTATGTGCTTCTGCCATAATTTCTTTCTTCAATTCATCCTCATCAGGTATCACCAACCGGTTTTGATATCTTAAAATTCCGTCATCTCCCAAATTGAAATTAGGTAATTTCCCTTCTTTCGCCTTACTTACCCACTTTTGCACTAGAGAATCCTTATTTTGAAATTCCTTAACGCGTTCAACTATGGAGGAATTTATGGTGATACTTCCCAGAATCACTTTTTGTCGCACTAACTGTGGACTCCAAGTACTAACTTCTTCTAACATCTCCCACTCTTTAACCATTAGTCCAGAAATCTGAACTTTCCTACTCAAAGCATCTGTTACTTTATTGGCCTTTCCTGGTTGGTACTTGATAGTACACTCATAATCTTCCAAAAACTCCATCCATCGCCGTTGTCTCAAGTTTAATTCCTTTTGAGAAAATAGGTACTTAAGACTTTGGTGATCCGTGTAAACCTCAAAAACAACACCATACAAATAGTGCCTCCATTTCTTCAAGGCAAACACTATTGCGGCCAATTCAAGATCATGAGTTGGATAATTTTGCTCGTGAGGTTTTAATTTCCTCGAGGCATAGGCCACTACTCTACCATCTTGCATTAAAACACACCCCAATCCTTCCTTATAGGCATCGGTGTACACTGTAAAACTATCCTTTTCATTTGGTAATATCAATACAGGGGCTTTGGTCAGCCGACTCTTAAGCTCTTGAAAACTATTTTCACATTTTGAATCCCAAATGAAACGGCTATTCTTTCGAGTCAAGTTGGTTAAAGGACCTGCAAGTTTAGAGAAGTCTCGAATAAATCTCTGGTAATATCCAGCCAATCCTAAGAAACTTCGAACTTCCGTTGGGTTCTCCGGTTGTTTCCAATCCACCACCGCTCTTACTTTAGCTGGATCAACGGCAATTCCCTTCTCAGAAATCACATGGCCTAGAAAGGATACTTCTTTGAGCCAAAATCTACACTTGCTGAACTTAGCGTATAGCTTGTGTTCTTTCAGAGTTTGCAAGACTAACCTCAAATGTCGATCATGGTGCTCTTTGGACTTTGAGTAGATCAAGATATCATCTATGAAAATCACCACGAATTGATCCAAGTAAGGCTTAAAAACCCTATGCATCAAGTCCATGAATGCTGCTGGGGCATTAGTCAGTCCAAAAGGCATAACCAGAAACTCATAATGCCCGTATCTGGAGTTAAAGGCAGTTTTCGGAATGTCTTCTTCTTTAATCCTCAATTGGTAATAGCCTTGTCTGAGATCAATCTTAGAAAACACTACAGCCCCTTGCAATTGGTCAAATAGTTCATCAATGTGGGGTAATGGATACTTATTCTTAACAGTGACCTCGTTTAATCCTCGATAATCTATACAGAGCCTTAAACCTCCATCTTTCTTTTTCACAAATAATACCGGGGCTCCCCAAGGAGACTCACTCAATCTTATGAAACCCTTTTCCAACAAATCTTGCAATTGCAACTTTAATTCCTTAAGCTCAGCTGGTGCCATCCGATATGGGGTCTTAGAAATAGGTGTCGCTTCAGGGGTAAGCTTAATCTTAAATTCAATATCTCTGTCAGGGGGTAAAGACACTAGTTCTTCAGGAAACACCTCGGGATACTCATTCACTATAGGCACATCTTCTAATCTCAACTTATCCTCTTGAGGGTTTATTAAAAATGCTAAGTATCCCCGAGCTCCTTTACTCAACATTTTTCTAGCTCGAATCCCTGAAATGAGTGCAGAAGAGGCTAAACCCTGCCTTGTATCAAATCTTAAGGTCGGTTCTCCTGGAATATGAAATTCAACCACCTTCATCCTACAATCTAATTGTGCATGGAGTCGAGCTAAACTATCCATCCCCAGTATGACATCATAGCCCTTAATCGGCAAAGCAATTAAATCTGCTAAGATTTTTCTCTCTCCTACCCATAGTTCACAGTTCCTATAAACCTCATTAGTCACTAAACAAGGATCCCTCATGGGAGTTTGTACTACTAGGTCAAAGGGTAAGAGATAGGACATAACATTGATACCACTCATAAAATTTGGGTTTACAAATGAATGACTAGCACCTGGATCAATCAAAATCTTAGCCAATCGATGAAAAAGGGAAATGGTACCTTCCACTACTTCAGCTGAGTCTGGCACCTCCTGATGATCAATGGAGTAAATTCTCCCTGGCACCCTAGGCCGATTTCCTCTATCTGTTGAAGGTTTAGGGTTAGAACGACCTGGTGCTTGTGTCCCCGTTTCTTGAGTTCGGCGGGCAGGACAATTACCAACCACATGCTCTGTGCTTCCACATACTAAACATTTCCCGGCCTTCCTCCAACAGTCATTCTCATGGTGGTTTGCCTTACCACAATATCCACAAAGTTGGCGGGTCGGTGGGTTTTGCCTTGATTGAGACGAGACACTCTTTTGGCCTCTTCCTTGTCCTGCTACAACTCGCCCTCCTCCAGACCCTCGTCCAGCTTTTTAGGGCAGTTGATTCCCTCCTGGTCTCCCGAAACTACCACTGGTCGGAGTTGCTCTTTTCCTATTTTGAAAGGCCTTTACTTGAGCCTTAGTGTTCTCCACCCTTAGAGCCTTTTCTAGGGCATCAGTGAAAGTAGGCATATGAGCAGTTGCTAAAGCCTCTTGAATCTCAAAATTTAGACCCTGGACAAAAAGACGCACTTTTCGAGGTTCTGTAGCAATTAGCTCTGGGGCAAACTTAGATAGACGAGTGAATTGGGCCTCATATTCAGCCACACTTAGGGTTCCTTGGCGCAATCGTATAAATTCATCTTCCCGTCTTTCTTGAACTAGAGGTGGTAGGTATTTTTCGTTAAACTCCCTGATGAAATTGACCCATGTCCATGGGGTCTGATTTCTAGCCCATTTTTCCCTAATTACATTCCACCAGGCTCTTGCAGCACCTTCAAATTGAAAGACAGCAAAAGTCACTTGCCGTACTTCCGTGTAACCTAAAGTCCCAAAAATGTTAACCATGCTTTCTAGCCACTGCTCGGCTATGTTTGGGTTAGGTCCTCCAGCAAACTTGGGAGGGGAGAACTTTTGAAACCTTTCCAGGGCTCTGTCTTCACCTACTTCTGGTCCCCTCGGGTCTATTCTAGGCCCTTGATCTTGTCGATCAGTCACGCGCTCTAAGAGAGTGGTCATTCGGTTCAAGGCTTCTGCTATAGGGTCCCTCGCTTCCTCACCGTGCTCGCGATTGAGGTGGGCAGTAGACGCCTCTCCCTCTCCTTGGTTTTGTTCTTGCCTACGAGGTCTTCCTCTTCCTCTTCTTCCTTCTTCCATTCCTCTTTTACATACATACAAGGATTTCATTTTATAAATGTAAATTAGAACAGGAGAAAGGAAAACGGTTGCAAGTAACATTAATAAACATAAAACAACTTACATTAATAACAAAACACCATACATCAAGTTCTTAAAACAACACAACACGATAATCATAACATCCACGAAATTTCAAAAACATAACATCAATCTAGTACAGTCATCCAACAAAAGCAAGTGGGACCCCATTAGGTATTCAGTCTCAACCCTAACTCAAGGGGAGGTAGGGAAATCGGGGTCCTCAGAAGGGTCATTGAGAGGGCTATAAGTAGGGGAAGCCTCTCGATTTCCCTGGTAACCATCCCCCTCAGCATGTCCTGGGGATACCTATCCAACACTAGAACTCTCACCACCCTGGCCTTCTGAATGAATTTCCACTATCTCCTCAATCATCGTCTCACATTCAACCATGATGCCTGCAGTGCCATCACGCACAGTATTAGACAGTCGAATGAAACGGGTGGCTATCTTTTCAAGCTCCTGAACCCTAGCACGTAACATTTGATTCTTAGCCCTCAAATCTTCTATTTCTGCATTTTCCCTTCGAACAGTACGGGCTAAGATCTTCCTTTCTTTCACAACTGCAAATACCACCTGATTGGGGTAGGCATAATCCCTCAAACAGCTACAGGGATTGGTCTTGGAAGCGGGACTCCAATGAAGTGCAGGGCCTCCAATCTCTGGCTGATATCGTACTAGAGGCAAGGGCATCCTAGGTGGAACAGGGTTACCGTTAGCTCCATTTCCAGCCATAACCTACAACCACAGCAAATTTTAAGTAAGCCTCCCATATAACTTATACCTCAATTATTAACTTCTACCTATCTAGAGTCAGGCCCTCATAACCTTACAGGCCAATTTCTAACCTAAGCTCTAATACCACCAAATGTGGCGGCCCCACGTTTCCCAAGGCGAACCCTAGGACCCGTGGCCGCCGGCCTAACTCTCGCCAGGACTCAGTCAATCCAACAGTTCAACTTAGGGTTTTCAATAGAAAATACATCCACAGAACTTGATTAATTTAATTCACATCCATTCATCCACTAGGGTTCCACATACCTTTACCGTACCATTCAAAAGAAATTCACAACATTTCACCAACAACAAAATACGTAAATAGTTACACCCACAATTCAAAAGTCTCGATCTGGACTTGGAATTTCTTCTCACCCAATCTAACACTCTGGAGAACCTGGGAGGGAAAAAAATATATTGGGGTGAGCTTTTGAAAGCCCAATGAGAGTCCCAAACACATAATCAGTTAAGCACATTGACATAGCATGCTTTCATATATCACCTTCACATGTGGAAAGTTCCAAAACAGTAATTTCTATTTCGGGAAATTCATGAAACAGTGATTTCACCAATGAATTGGTCAAATAAACAGTAGCAATCACAGTGGAAGGATACAGTGCTTCCAAGCCGGTCAGTATAGAGTCTTCACTGCTTCCCATTCACCAACCCCTTACTCCCAACTTCGGGCCCGAAAACCAACAGTCGGTAGGTGGTGTACACTCGAGGTAACCTTAAACGGACCCCAGGGTCCGTCGACGTACCCGACCAAGCCCTAATGCCGGCTCGGAATAGGCCGACTCGCCTCTGGAGTTTGGGATCCCGGCCTTTGCCGCAATGGCATCACAGTCATGCACAGTACACACACACAGGCACAAGTACAGTGGTTTTTTAAAATAGTCTTTGTAAAACGGTGGGGTTAGTGCGATGAAGTACGCACTCAACCCCCTTTCTTTATAAAAAATATTGTTTTGAAATAGAGCTCAACAATTAGGCAATATAATGGCTCACTTAATAAATAAGCACATTCAATTACTAGTAACACATAATGAACAAGTATTCTATTAGCATGTAGCACTTAATAAGCATGTATTTCAGTAGTGAATAATATTTTAGCAACAATTAATCTCAACGACAAGCAGGGCTTATTAATTAAGCATGGTAATTATCAGTAACAAATGAATCATTTAGCAACAAATTGGAACCCTCACCTTAGTTAGGTCAAAGTCGAGTCGACAGCTTCGGTATCAATGTCTTCGCTTGGTTCACCCACGGATCCTGAGGTACATAATTTAACTTTTAATTATTAAAATCAATTTTGACCAATTCACTTCTGTTATGAAAACAAGGGTATAATTAGGTTTTACTAAACGAGTTGATGTGACGAAAAATTGGTGGTATGAATTCCGAAATCGAGGTTTTGGTTAATTAGGTCAAGATAAAAGAGTTTGAAAGTTTTGGCAAAATTAGGGTTTGAGTAAATTTAAATAGTGATATTTTAAAAGAAATTGAAAACGTAAGGTAATTACGGTTGGAATTTAAAAGAGGGTTGTCTTGGTTAGAAAATTTACTAATGGTTGTGAAATTTCATTTGTAATAGTACTAAAAATAAGCTTTCGTGATTTTAGTTCAAAAACAATGTGACTTTATTTTACCCGTTTGGTCTTTTTGAAGTACTACCCTCACGGCTAAAACAATTTTGTAAATCGGAATTTAGGTTTGAAAATCGAGGTTTTGTCAAATGACCAAATGTAACAAATAAGGTTCATAAGACGTGTTTAGGTGAAAACTAGTTTGCCACGGTTTCTTCCATAATTTAAATTGGAAGTTCTACTCGCGTGAATTGCATGGTTTTGGTGCCATTTGAAATTACATTCATTGTTCTTTATTTCTCCAGAAAACATCGAAACCCAATTTAATTTAGAACTCACTCAAATTTGGGCAATAAATTTCGAAACCATTTTGGTTAACAAAAACGCAGTCTTGATTTTTAGTTATGTTCGTCGGATCGCCACGGTGTGTAGAAATTGAGTTACGGGGCGTGTGAGGTACCGAATCGAAGCTCTTTGAGTCTAGTTTTGAATGCTGTTGACGGCACACGATTTGGACTTATGAACTGTGAGATACGAGCATTCTGTTCTGGACTGTTTTGTCAACTAATTTTTCTGGAAAAAAATTATTGCTAGTTTTGCACCATTTGCAAAATTCCAATTTTAAAGCAACGTGGTTAAGGTTCAGTTTAATTTCCAGCATACCAATCAAGTTTATTAACACTTAATACATCCATTTAAGAACTCAAGAGCTCAGGCACATGATTTAAAATTTGAACAAAACTTCAACTAACAATGTCTCAAGTTTGGAAGTCATCATGACCGGTTCTCTTCTCCTTATTTCTTTCCTATTGTAAAAATCAGTTTCCACTCAAAAATCAAGTTTGACGTCATTACATATTCAGTTTAAAACTAGCCGTGAATGATTAATGCAAAGAAAATAAAGACAAATAAGTTTTAAGGAGAATGCAAGGTTCAAGCTTGATCTAGTTAAAGTATTTAGTCCATGAAAGCTTCAACCAAGTCTAACCGGTCAAAATAAACACATGCATGAACTAATTTCCACTAACTCTAACAAGAACAGATTCGGATAGAAATAGGGAAGAGCTCTTCCGCCCTCAAACGTTTATCACAGCAAGGATTTAAGGGATTTTTAAACAATAACAAGCACAAGAAAATTCCAACCTCATTAACTTATCATGCATGAAGTAAATGAAATGAAACCATCATCATGAAGCTTCGGGAAGCTTAAAGGAAAACAAGAGCAGTGATCTACATTAGTTAACCAGATTTCCAGAAAATATATAAAGATATAAATGTGTGAAGGCAAGACTTCAAGTCAACCGGTGCATGCATGGTCATTTTATTTTCCAAGATGGCATTTTCTTAAGAGAAGAAACGGTTGCTAGAAGTTTAAGAGCATATAAAAGGATCCATACCCACAACCAGCTTCAAAAAGGCGGAAGAGCAAGTGATGTCAGCTGAGCAGCTTTGGTTTTCAGCTACAAGAAGTGAAACAAGCTAAGGATGGAAAAATGCTAAGCTGCCAAGGAAACTTTTCCAGAAGTAAATGGTGTTTTACCTTTTCTTGCTCAAGAAACGGATGATATGAAGGTAGTCTTGCTCCTCCCTAGATTTCCAGCCTTGTTCTAGCAACTTGCAACCAAGGTTTACTCTTGGTGCAAGGTTGAATCGGTCAAGAAAATGGGCAAGAAATGGAGGATGGAATGGGGAGCTCTCGGTTGAGAGCTTTGAGGGAAAATGGCTGAAGTGAAATGTGAGAGTGAGGAGTGAATTGGAATGGATTGAGGGTGTTTAAAGCTGATGGGATTCGGATGGCATTGAAAGGAGAAAATTTCAGACTTGCCTTGCTCAAGTGAGCATAGGGTGGCTGAAATAAAATGCCATATGGCAACAAGACTTTCTTTTATTGGACTTGAGGGGAGGTGATCATCATTAGCCTTGGCTAACGTGATCTGAATTTTCTTGCTCCAATTCAAGGAGCTGCCGGTTTGAGATTAAGGCTCAATGGCTGGTTAAGCTGCCCAAATTTTTGCCAAGAATCGACAATTGGCAGTCATGAAGAGGTGGAAGTGGGCGGTTGGTTTTCTTGCTGAAATGGTGAAACTATGTCCGAATTTGTGAAGCTATGTCCGAATTTGTTTGGAGGGAAATATTGATTCGAAATTTGCTAAGAAAGAATAGTTTCAGCTACTACAATTTAAGGAGCAGCAATGCAAAGAATCAAATGAAACTGTCGGAAATGATGAAACTCGTTCAAGTTATCAAGTTATCCCTAGCAAGAAATCGACAAATGGTGATCATGTAGGGGTGAAGAGGAGTGGCAAGATTTTCCTAGCTGAAATTGTGATGCAATTTCTGAATTCATTTGAATGATTTTCAGCTAAATCCAAATTTGTTTTAAGAAGATTTAAATGAAACTGATTGATGAGGGAAAAATGGTTAAACTTTGTATAAATGATGGTAGTGATTTCAAAGAAATTTATTTAGGGTTTTTTTTTTCGTCATTAGGCACATGCTTAAGCAAAAATTTATAAGAATTACTCTTGAAAATTTCTAAACGAGCTTTAGGTTAAACTCACGGCCCTCACAATAAGGACTGCATTAAGCAAAGCAAAGGAAGAAAATTGGAGAAGAGTAATCATCCAATCTGACTGTAAGAATGTGATTGACAAGTTCAATGGGAACAATATAAATGATGTGCTGATAGGTGCAATTCTTGAGGGTATTTAGAGGATGAGATTTGGTTTTAGTAAATATTGCTTTTCTTTGATCAAGAGAGAGGGTAACTTTGTGAGTCATAATTTGGCAAAGTATGCCATGAACTTATGTGATGATATTATGTAGAAGGAATCATTCCCTCTTTGGTTCCAAAACATAGCCAAAGAAGATATGAGAGCAATTGTTCAAATTTTGTAATTAGTTTTCTACTATTTCAATGAAATATATATATGTTGCCATTGGGGAAAAAGAAAAGGTGTTGAATTCTAACAAGGGGTTTTCGTATTTGTGAAATGCAAACTATGTGAGTTTGCATCACAAATGCGATGTCCAATTAAATTTTTGACCCATAACAAAACGAAAAAAAAAAAGAATTACCACATACCTCGCATTTTCCAAATGCGAGTTCTATATGTGACATTTTATTATTGAGGAAAAAACTTGGGCAGTTATTAAACTATTACACAAGTCAACTTTTGGCCATCAAATAATTTTTCATCATTAATTAGCCACTAAACTAACTAATCAACACACACATGGCTATTTTGTTGATTATTGATCTTAATCTAAGACGTGGCAAATTATAGGGGCATATTTGTCCACCACTATTTTTTCCCCAAATAATCATATTTTTTCCCCCAAATAGTCAGAACATGTGGCAAATTGCTGTAGAGCTCCAAATTGAGTCCCTATTTTGTCCCACAAATAATCACATTTTAGTATATGTTTGATGTCAGAAATAACGAGGGCTATAAGGTCTAGTTAGTGATTGACAAAAATATCCCTACAATTTGCTACGTGTTCTGATTATTTTTTTAGATTAATAGCAATAATCGATAAAATAGCCAGGGGTGTGCTAATTAGTTAATTTAGTGGCCAATTAGTGACAAAAATTGTTTAATAGCCAAAAGTTGACCCGGACAATGGTTTAATGGTCGCCTAGATTTTTTGCTGTTATTATTGATAAGTCAATATTTTGCATGTTTTCAGTAAAATTAATTATGTAGTTTTTGTGTGTTTTTGTTAGTTTAATGGCTAATGAACTAGGGTTTCTATTGAAATTCTACATTTTGTGGTTTAAATAGAAAAATGCATTTTTGTGGATTAATGTGGTGAAAATTTCATGTTTTTGTAGGATTGCTTGTTCAATTATCAAATGAGATGAAAATGTGGATATTTGCCAAGAAGCTTGGAAGAAAAATTGGAAAATGCAAATTGCAATTCAATCAATGAGGAATCAAAGGGATAAAAGTCGGAGCAATTAACGCAACAATTTCTCTATGAAAAGCTCGGAATTTGCAAGTTTCAAGTGGAGTCGCGAGTCAATACGCGAACCAACAAGTGAAAATTTCAAAGCTCGCGGATCCCTCTCACAAAAGATAGGGGAAGCAGATCCGCGATGTGATCCGCGAGCCTCTGCCTCGCGGATCTGCATCGCCGATCGTCAGAAAGTGACGGCTGCAAGTTGCAACCGAATTCCAGTTTTTCAGCTCACTTCCAGCTCAATTTTTGGATGAATTTCAATGAAAGCTACGTGAAGAATATTGGAAGATTGAAGAAACAACTCATTGCTAATTCAAAACACAATTTGCTTCAACATTACAACTCATTTGAGATTGAAATTCAAAGGATTCAATGCATGAAGCCAAGAGATTCATGAAGCCAAATTCTTTGACTTTTCAAGACCAAACTTTTCTTGTATTCACATGATAAAGTCTTGGAAGTTTATGGATGAATTCATCTATAAATAGGACCTCTTGTAGACATTTGAAAAAAAGTAATTAGAGAGAGGATGTAGAGATGTAGAGAAGAGGCATGTAGTCTTCACTAGTTCATTAGTTTAGTAGTATAGTTAGTAGTAGTATGTTTAGTTAAGCCTCTCAAATCCTAGAGTGAGGATGAACTTGTTTTAGTTGTGATTATGAAGTAGTTGAGTTATTTATGCCCTCATTGATTTTGCTAGTTTAAGACTTGTGCTTATGCTTTATGGTTGATTAGCTACCAACTATAAATGATTTGATGTTGATGAGCAATGAAAAACTTGCCTTCAATAAGATCTAAGATCTTAAACACTAACTTATATTCTCACGAAAGTAGTGAATATAGTTGGTTGGTTTTGGTTTTAAACTATAACTTCATTGAGCTTATTTATCTTGTTTCTCTCTTTTCTCTGTGAAAATAGGTCAAGGAGGATTCCAAGGAGTTAAGGAATTGGCGAAAGCGATTCCGAGTGACTAGTTTATCTTAAATGAGATCTTGCACTACACATGACCATTGACAAAAGTGATGGCATGAAAAAGGAAGTTATACCTTAGCAAATCTTTGGAGAAGGGACATAATTAACTTGACTAACTTCTAATCTAACTTAACAAGGGATTCTAAAGCTCTAGGATCTTAACTCTTTACTTGCTTTCTTGTTTTTTCCTTTCTACCGCCAATTGGATGTCTTCGACACCTAGCGGTCGGTTTTAATTGCTTATTCCTTTTCCTTAGGACAGTTTACTGCCTTTTCCCTTTATATCTTTGTTGTGACGGTCTAAATAATAGAGGAGTTTGAAAATCACCGGTACTTGACACTCTTCCTCGTGGGATCGACACCTTATTTCTCTATACTCAATAAACGATACATATACTTGCGGTAATATAGGGTTATAAAGGTTATTTAAAATTTGTGGAGTAAAGAAAATCCCTATCAATTATCTAAACTACTTTTGTTATTTGATTCAAGCTCATGCATTTCTTTTCTTTTTTTTTTCCCTTCTCTTTCTATTATAAAATTAAGTAGGTCATTTTTTTTTCTTTTAAAATGTGGATTTTATTTTTTGTTTTGTAAAATCATGGAGGATGAATTTATAGGTTATTAAATGATTGCTAATAAAATCCATTGATCTTGGATTTCACATTAAAACTATATTGAATAATTATTGATGTAATCGAGAGTAAATCATTAATTTAGCATTGATGTAATGTTCTATTAATGAGCACTAATATTACCTGATTGGACAAGTGCTTCCACTAAACCCTTTTCTTTTTCCATGGTTAAACAAAAAATGACATGCTTTTTTTTTTTTAATGGCAAACCCGTTCAAGGAAAGGATGCCAACCCTTCATTTTATTAAATCGTAAAATAAATGAACATCACAAGAGTTTGGTCACACGTACCTGAATACAATCAAGACTACTACGCCGCAAATGTCTAGCTAAAAATAATTTATGTGAACACAAATATACCATCTAATAGCACGCTTTCTGAAAGAAGGCATCTGTGCTTTATCGAAAGAAAATGATCCCTGAGCTGGAATTGGAAGAGAGTCCAAGGAAGTGTATAAGCTATGAGAAGACTGGTTCGTCCCCATCTTAGATAAATGATCTGCGACTTAATTAGCTCCAGGTAACAATTCGAAATTGATATGAATGCCTAGGAAAGTTGACGGAGCTCCTCTATCTCCAACAATATGGACCACGGGCTTCTTAAGCAGAATGTTAACCAAAACAAGTGAGTCAAGCTGGATATGGAACCTGTAATAACCTCTGTATAAGCATTGATGTACACCAAATAACAAAGCCTTGATCAGTTTCCTAGTATAGTAGTGGAAATACCTCAATTTTTTATTCAAGGATATGAAATCTTTGTCACTACCAAACCAATTAGATCACCATAAGCTTAAAAGCCATAAAAGTCTTGCATACGGCGTGAGAGTCTTGTAGATGAGTAGCAACGCAGAATTTTTGGCCTTCCCTTCACGTCATCACAAATCCTCCGGCGATGAAAGAGTCTTGTGCATGGTTCGAGAGTCTCACAGATGAGCCAATATGCAAATGCTAGAATTTGTCTTTAGGTCATGGGAAGTATTGTTTGCATCAATCGATTGTGCCTCATATTTGTCTTTTAAACTATGTCTAACAAAGGAGGGTTGTCTCATAAACGGGTGGGATCTTTGGCTCTCATTAAAAAATCTTGATGCTATAAACATTGGAGTGCCAAAATCGAGAACTCATCCTACAGTCGAAAAAGTCTATTAGGGGTTGATATGAATAAAAATCCCTGGCTAGATAGAATCCTTAAATTCTTCATAGACCTGGTTAGGTTTTCATTACCTATTAAATTTCAAAAATGGGGTCTTTTACCCCTGACAAACCTACTATATGTAAGTCGATATTTTTAAAGAATAACCTAAAATTGGAAGTACTCAATTGTGTTTGAAGAGCGTAAAATGAAAAATGAACTATGCACAGTAGCTATAAACTATGAAATATGAACTATGAAAAGTGAACTATGCATAGTGGATTCTCAGTAGCTATTCTTAGGAGAGTTAATGGACCTTTTATTAAGTGAGCTTAGTTGCTTCGCGGGCCTCGTTTTGATCTGGTGGATTGAGTGTATGTACTCTGTAAGTGCCGCCGGAGATGTGGTCGCATTGCTTTGTACCATCAAATGCCACATACTCTTTTGAGTTTTACAAGCTTTAAGTAAGAGGACTTTTGCAATGACTACCTCATCAATTGGTTAAAATTTTTATCCTCTACTTGTGAAGAGAGTGGCTGATGTAACATTCTGAATTCTAACTTTTTACTCCATCAAGAAATAGTTAATGCTTACGGTGAAATCAAGGATTAAGGAGCCCAATCTTGAGGTAAGCAACTACAAGAAGTTGTAGTCGAGGTAGATTTCTAAATTGGAACCTGTCACTTCACTTGAATACCGCGTTTCGAAATTCGAACCACATCAATTGGTTTGATCAGTAGAATTGAGAAATGGCAAGACACTTTTCCAGTTGTGCATTGACGTAGGAAAAAATAAAAAAACTGATCAAAGATCGGTTGAATCAATCAAAACCGGTAAAACCTAGACAGTTGAACCAATTAAAACCGGTAAAACCTAGACTGTTGAACCAATCAGCCACTAAATTTTCTTTTTACTTTTTATTCTTTATTCGTTAGCAGTATGTAGATATTTTTAGTATAAAAAAATAAACAAAAGTTGAATATTTTACATAGTCAGTCAAAGCGATTGGAATGCCGGAACCGAAAGCAAATCTGATTTTCCCACTGGTGATGGTTTAAAACTAATTCTTGAACACGTGTTGGCACTTGGAAGTAGAATTAATCTGATGGTTGGGCATAAGTGGTAAACGGCTTGTGAATGCTACACGAGATTAAAAGTTCAACTTTCGTTGTGAGCTCCAAATTTAAACAGTCAAGAGTCAAACTTTACCCCCAAATAAGGGTCGGACTCTGCAGACGTAACCCGAACCGAACCGAACCAGTGATGATTAAAGGTGAAGTAGACTAACAAACTCTACTTGAAAAAAGATTTTGAAAGCAGTTGAAGTATCAGTCTAAAACGCAAAGTTGTTTTTTTTTTTTTCGGTGAACCAAGAATCTCATTGTTGTCATGCATCAAGCCTGGTTGGAATCACCTGATAGAAATTACACCATGCAACATGCCCAGTTGAAATCACCACCCGAAATAAAACCAAAGTGAAAGTTATTTTTTTTTATTTAATCAAGCACGTGTGCTGCTGTGACGACCCACCTCTCCCTAGGGCGTACCCTAGGATATCAGTGACCGCCTGCCCAACTCTCGCCGGGACTCACTACAGTCCTCCACCATCAAACAACTTACCAAACTAAAACTCTGAGTACACTACAAATGGAATGATAGTTTACAATCCACAACATCAAATTACAACTTTGGATCCATAAATCTTCCACCTTACATCCAAAATTCGAATTACAAAAACTTGCAACAATCACACTCCAAAGTTCTCAACCTGTTCAACATAATAAACCCTACTTCTAAGGGTTGGCTTCTCCACTCGGGTACGCATTACCTGTTAAGGAAAACAAATTTAAAGGGTGAGCTAAAAAGCCCGTGAGTTCCCAAAAACATAGAAAGCACATAACACATATGATTTTTCACTTCAAAATTCATACTCGAATATAAACAAAGAAGGAAAGCCAGTAATCACACAAGAGTAGGATTAAGTTCATCACGTATCCCAAGGTTGTCATACCAAGGGGATTGAGTTCATCACGTGGCCCAAGGTTGTCATACCAAGGGGATTGAGTTTATCACGTGGCCCAAGGTTGTCATACCAAGGGGATTGAGTTTATGGTTGTCATACCAAGGGGATTGAGTTTATCACGTGGCCCAAGGTTGTCATACCAAGGGGATTGAGTTTATCACGTGGCCCAAGGTTATCACACCAAGGGGATTCAGTATATCACGTAGCCCAAGGTTATCACACCAAGGGGATTCAGTAAATCACGTAGCCCAAGGTTATCGTACCAAGGGGATTCAGTATATCACGTAGCCCAAGGTTATCGTACCAAGGGGATTAAGTTCATCACGTAGCCCAAGGTTATCGTACCAAGGGGATTAAATTCTCAAGAACAGGGAATACAGGACACGTCACATCACTTCATGCAATTCAATACAGGAGTCATGGCACAAGACAAAAGACTCAAGTATACTCAAAATATCAGGAAAACACTTTTGCAAGTAGTACCATTCAAATGGGAGTAATTGCGATAAAGTACACTCTACTCCATTTGATGGATCAAAACCTATCTTTCACATTAATTCACATTTCAAGTTAAAAACACATTTCAAGTCAAGTAAGTCACGCACTTGAGAGTGTCTTTACTTAGAAATCATTTCAATAGTAAATTATTTCACTTATAAACACTAATAAACCATTTAGCAAGCACGAGTAAATTATTCCCTTTGAAATCGCTAGTAAAGTCGTTCATTTGTAAATAGTTTGAAACATAGTCTGAAATACTCACAAAAGTAGGAAAACATTTCATTGGTAAAGAATAGTAGTAAAACATTTCCTTTGAAAACAAGTTAGAACTAGGTTGAACACAGGTTAAAACACTCACACATGTGAGTCATTGCAAAAACCCTTTCACAATTTCTTTTATTTACGATAAGGGTAAGTGTGATAAAATACACTCCCCATCAGAGAGTTCGAGAACTAGCTTTCACTTCAAAATCACTTCACTAAACACCATTGCGATCATTTTCACATAATCATGTAACAAGTATGGAAACTCACCAAAGTAAGGTTCAGCTTCCTCGTAGGGGTCAAAGTCACTGCCTTGCACACTTCCTAAAATAATTTAAAACAATCCATGAGATTCACTTCATTTTTCAGTCACTAACACAATTACTTTCACTTGTTAATCTCAAACGACATTTTTTCCAAAATTTCTTTGAGGAAAAACTCTCATTTCACATGGCACAATATTTCGAATAAATCCTCTTTGAAAAATCACTTTTCCATTTCAAAAGAGCATCCCACCGATATACTCATTGGCACTACAAGTACGTTCTCTTTCACAAAACATTTAAGTGAGGTCTCACACCTCAAAATCACTTTTTACACAATACGTTCGACAATTCATTTTTGGCTAAAACTTCCATATTGATATAAAACGTTTCATATCAAGCCATTGTATTCGAAAATCCCCAGAATTTAGCCAAAACACTGCAAAACCTTCAAATTCAGTCAAATAGCACTTTTCACTCAAATTTCATGAAAACTACACTTTTTACCCTTTTTAAAATCCAAACACTCACTCACACACACATACACTCACAATTAGAACAATATACACATTTTTCTCAAAAGATAAAATCCTTCGAGAACATTCACGACATTCCAAAATCAAACATTGAAATCACCAGGCATGGGTTTGGCCATAACATACATTTTCCTTCAACTTTTCAACAACTGAAAACCCTAATTTCTAACCATATCAATGCAAGTTCACAATTAACAATCAAATTCCCAATCAGGTCCTCAAGTCCGCTACCTAGAGGCCACCTCAAGTCCGCTACCTAGGTTGGGATTTCAAGAGCCCAACTTCATCTTTTTCAGATGAGATCATTTTACCCAAAATCAACCATAGATCTAAGCTATTTAACACTAATAAAGCTATCTCTACAAGGTTCAAGCTTTATACCTTCAGATCTGACCAGATCTGACAAGATCCGACAAGATCCACCGAGACTTTGTGATATCTTCTCAAAATTGACCCTTCCAAGCTCAACAACCATGAAAGCTTGATCTTTATCTAAGATCTTGAACTTTGAGGGTGATCTACAACTCAAGCTCACGATCAAGCAACCCACCACTCAAACAAACTTTATTTCTTCACTTTTCTCTTTCTTTTTCCTTCAAGATTTTCGGACCACACTCTCTCTCCTCTCTCCTTGGTTCGGCTGCCATGGAAGGAAAGAAATGAAGCCCACAACTCATCAATCAAGTTTCATAGGTTCAAGTTGCTTGGAGTAGAAAGAAAATGGAAAATCAAGCTTCAAACTCACCTCTTTTCTCCTCCAAGAAATCGGACCAGCCCTCACTTCCTTCTCTCTCCTTCGGCTGCAATAAGGGATGAAGATGATGAGCTTCAATGGTGTCTTGAAGAAGCAAACAAGGAAGAAGAAGAAATGGAAGAAACAAGGTTCCAAACTTTCCCTCCTTTCTCTCTCAAGTCTCTCGGCCTCTCTCTCCATCTTTCACTCTCTCATGGCAGCCAAGAAATGAAGAGGAAACCAAGATTAAAGCCCTCCAATGGTGTCATGAAGCTTCAAGAAATGGAAAAAGAAGATGAGCTTATTTTCTCTCTCATTTCTTGCTCTCAATTTCGTCCTCCCTCTCTCTCTCTAAGCTCAAAATAGCAGCTGGAAAATGAAGTATAAGGGTGCAAGAAGTCAAGGCTTTTATGGGTCAAAAAGTGCATTTCCTTATTTTAAGGGAAAAAGTGCTTTTTGGCACTTTATGTCGCGTCACACGCGACAGTCTAACTTACACTGGTTTCTTTCACCCTGACACTATTTCACCTTAATAATATTTTCAAAATATCACTACATATGCTCGGTTTCAAGTCCAAGTCACTATTCACGTGTCGGTACAATTTTTAACGCTAAAATTTGGCCAAAACCACACACCGGCAAACAATTCGTATAAAATTCTCTAAATTGAGAAATAATCACTTTAAACATATTTTCACTAATATTTCAATAAATAAACTCAATATAAATATTATTATGCATTTTCGAAATAAATTCAAATTTTTGAGGCCCTCACATCCTTCCCCCCTTAAAAGAATTTTGTTCTCAAAATTCAAGTCTCGATTTATGAGCCACTCTGGATAATCCTTTCAGATCTTTTCTTCAACTTTCTGGGTTACTTCCTTAATCCTTCAATTTCTCCATAACCTCAACTTGGGAAAATTTGCTTACTTCTCAAGTTCGTCACCTTCTTATCATGAGTCTGCACATAAAGTCTTTCATAAGATAGCATTTCCTCTATTTCGATATCTTCCAAATTCCAAGATAGTGCTTATTGCATCGACAATGGCATGCATTCAAACCTTAAGATCATAAAGTACTCTGACAAGGTCTATATTTACTCCATACAAGGAAGCAGGGTTAACAATTAAATGGAAAGTATCAAAAGCCACTAAAACTTTACTAAACAAGACAGGGGTAGTACCTTGAACATTTTCAGTTGGACAGGGCACTTGTTGTTGGTTAATGTGTAGACCCTGGCTGGAACTCTTGATCGACTTCCTTGTGCACTAGCCTGACTGGAGTTAGGTCTACTCACTTGTTGGGTCACAACTTCTCCCCGAAGCCTCGGGCATGCAGATAATTGGTGTTCAGTACTACCACATCGGAAACACTTTCCTGCCTTCTTCCAACATTCATCCTCAGTATGGTTCAACTTCCCACAGAAATTACATGTTATACCGGGATTAGATACCTGACTGCCTTGCATGACATTCCTTGATTGTCTTCTTCCATCCAAAGTTCCTTCGGACCCCACTCCACTAGAAAATGTTCCCTTTAGCATAGATCCTCTCGATGCTCCAGAAGGGTTTTCTTTTCCCATGTCTCTTCCAATCTTAGGGGTCGAAGCAGTCACATCCACTGGTCCTTGACTCTGCTAGGGGCATTTCTTTTCTTGCATTGAAAGTTCTAACTTGAGCCTTTGCCCTTCAATCCTTTGGGCTTTCTCAATGACTTCACTAAAACTATTGATTTGGGCAGCCGCCAAAATTTCTTGTATCTCCACGTTCAACCCTTGCACAAATCTTCTAATTCTCCTTTGTTCAGTTGCCACTAACTCGGGAGCAAACCTCGACAATCTAGTAAAGAGTGCCTCGTACTCTGTGACACTTAACGTTCCTTGCTTACATCTAATAAAATCATCTTCCCTTTTCTCCTGGACTAGTGGGGGAAGAAACTTAGCATTAAATTCTCTAGTAAAGTTCACCCAAGTTCTAGGGATTTGCTCTCTTTCCCATTTCACCCTTATCACATTCCACCAGGCTCTAGCGGCTCCCTCAAACTGAAATACGGCAAATGACACTTGCCTCTCCTCCGTGTAATCTAAGGCAGCAAAAATATCAGAAATTCTCTCCAACCATCCTTCAGCAACTTCAGGGTTGGGTTCCCCAAGGAATTTAGGTGGGTTAAACCTTTGAAATCGCTCAAGGGCTCTATCCTCACCAACCCCAAAATTGATATGCTGTTCAGGTCCAGGGCCTTGTTGGCCAGCCATACGGTCTAGTATCTCAGTCATACGATTCATGGCTGTCGCCATTTGCTCTACAAAGTTAACTCCAGCCCCTTGATTTTGATCGGCGGTTGACTCTCGATCACCTCCAATGTTGTGGAGTAGCCTAGTCCCTCGCCCCCGACCTCGGCCTCTCCTACCCTCCATAGTTCTTTAGAGGGCCATCAAATTTTCACAAACATAAGAAAGTAAATACACTATTAGAACATTCACTTTGAAAGGTAAACAAAACACTTCATATTCGCATTTCATAAGAATAAAGTGCCAGGAGTATATCAGATGTGCATGCTTTTGTCAAATGGCACACATAGGTACATCAAGTTCACAAGTATACTTAACAAAAATACGATACTTGAAAAGTTAGCAAGCACGCAATTTACAAAAGTTGGGAACCCACTCTATTGGCTTTTCTCACGGAAGGTTACACAAAACCCCAATTTCACGCTAGGCTAATCTATCAAGTCTCAGAAGAAGAAGACTTCGTGGAGGCACTCTCTGTCAGGTCAGGCTCTAGGTATTGGGGATCTCCCTTAGCCTCAATGGTATCCTCTCCCATATCTTCATCACTATCCACTGCATTCTTCTCAATCCACTTGGAACCTATTCGAGCTTTAGATCTCGCTAACACGTAAACATGAATGATGGCTATCTCTTACATTTCTTTTCACCCTACTAAACTTTCAAACACTCAATAACTCTGATTCTCATTAGATCTCAAAATCACACATCACTTAATGGCGAATAGAGCTTAAGAGGAGCGTTTCTTATTCATCCATCAATTAGTTCACCAAAAATTTAATATCTCCCCAGTCTAGGATTCCTTAAATACTTAGCCACATTGGAGAGTTCTCGATTAAACACCAACCACAATTAAGAAGAAATTATAGCTATTCACACTCTTAAGAAGATCTCTTACTAGCACACATCCAGAATTAGAGTCTTAATCCCACCATGTCAATTCCTATCAGCTTTTCCATCTCTCTCATTCAGTCATCAAGTACCAAACCCACCTTTTTCAATCAGGAAACACTCCAGCACCACAGGCCGGTATCCTAAACTTTAAGCCTAGAATACACTATAGAGATCTGAAACCTAAGCTCTGATACCACCTGTGACGACCCACCTCTCCCTAGGGCGTACCCTAGGGTATCGTGACCGCCCGCTGGGACTCACTACATCCTCCACCATCAAACAACTTACCAAACTAAAACTCTGAGTACACTACAAATGGAATGATAGTTTACAATCCACAACATCAAATTACAACTTTGGATCCATAAATCTTCCACCTTACATCCAAAATTGAATTACAAAACTTGCAACAATCACACTCCAAAGTTCTCAACTTTGTTCAACATAATAAACCCTACTTCTAAGGGTTGGCTTCTCCACTTTCAGTGCGCATTACATTAAGGAAAACAAATTTAAAGGGTGAGCTAAAAAACCCGTTGAGTTCCCAAAACATAGAAAGCACATAACACATATGATTTTCACTTCAAAATTCATACTGAATATAAACAAAGAAGGAAAGCCGTAATCACACAAGAGTAGGATTAAGTTCATCACGTAGCCCAAGGTTGTCATACCAAGGGGATTAAGTTCATCACGTAGCCCAAGGTTGTCATACCAAGGGGATTGAGTTTATCACGTGGCCCAAGGTTATCACACCAAGGGGATTTAGTATATCACGTGGCCCAAGGTTATCACACCAAGGGGATTCAGTAAATCACGTAGCCCAAGGTTATCGTACCAAGGGGATTCGGTATATCCGTAGCCAAGGTTATCGTACCAAGGGATTAAGTTCATCACGTAGCCAAGGTTATCGTACCAAGGGATTAAATTCTCAAGAACAGGGAATACAGGGACACGTCCACATCACTTCATGCAATTCAATACGAGTCATGGCACAAGACAAAGACTCAAGTATACTCAAAATATCAGGAAAACACTTTTGCAAGTAGTACCATTCAAATGGGAGTAATTGCGATAAAGTACACTCTACTCCATTTGATGGATCAAAACCTATCTTTCACATTAATTCACATTTCAAGTTAAAAACACATTTCAAGTCAAGTAAGTCACGCACTTGAGAGTGTCTTTACTTAGAAATCATTTCAATAGTAAATTATTTCACTTATAAACACTAATAAACCATTTAGCAAGCACGAGTAAATTATTCCCTTTGAAATCGCTAGTAAAGTCGTTCATTTGTAAATAGTTTGAAACATAGTCTGAAATACTCACAAAAGTAGGAAAACATTTCATTGGTAAAGAATAGTAGTAAAACATTTCCTTTGAAAACAAGTTAGAACTAGGTTGAAAACTGGTTAAAACACTCACACATGTGAGTCATTGCAAAAACCCTTTCACAATTTCTTTTATTTACGATAAGGGTAAGTGTGATAAAATACACTCCCCATCAGAGAGTTCGAGAACTAGCTTTCACTTCAAAATCACTTCACTAAACACCATTGCGATCATTTTCACATAATCATGTAACAAGTATGGAAACTCACCAAAGTAAGGTTCAGCTTCCTCGTAGGGGTCAAAGTCACTGCCTTGCACACTTCCTAAAATAATTTAAAACAATCCATGAGATTCACTTCATTTTTCAGTCACTAACACAATTACTTTCACTTGTTAATCTCAAACGACATTTTTTCCAAAATTTCTTTGAGGAAAAACTCTCATTTCACATGGCACAATATTTGAATAAATCCTCTTTGAAAATCACTTTTCCATTTCAAAAGAGCATCCCACCGATATACTCATTGGCACTACAAGTACGTTCTCTTTCACAAAACATTTAAGTGAGGTCTCACACCTCAAAATCACTTTTCACAAAATACGTTCGACAATTCATTTTTGGCTAAAACTTCCATATTGATATAAAACGTTTCATATCAAGCCATTGTATTCGAAAATCCCCAGAATTTAGCCAAAACACTGTAAAACCTTCAAATTCAGTCAAATAGCACTTTTCACTCAAATTTCATGAAAACTACACTTTTTACCCTTTTTAAAATCCAAACACTCACTCACACACACATACACTCACAATTAGAACAATATACACATTTTTCTCAAAAGATAAAATCCTTCGAGAACATTCACGACATTCCAAAATCAAACATTGAAATCACCAGGCATGGGTTTGGCCATAACATACATTTTCCTTCAACTTTTCAACAACTGAAAACCCTAATTTCTAACCATATCAATGCAAGTTCACAATTAACAATCAAATTCCCAATCAGGTCCTCAAGTCCGCTACCTAGAGGCCACCTCAAGTCCGCTACCTAGGTTGGGATTTCAAGAGCCCAACTTCATCTTTTTCAGATGAGATCATTTTACCCAAAATCAACCATAGATCTAAGCTATTTAACACTAATAAAGCTATCTCTACAAGGTTCAAGCTTTATACCTTCAGATCTGACCAGATCTGACAAGATCCGACAAGATCCACCGAGACTTTGTGATATCTTCTCAAAATTGACCCCTTCCAAGCTCAACAACCATGAAAGCTTCGATCTTTATCTAAGATCTTCGAACTTTGAGGGTGATCTACAACTCCAAGCTCACGATCAAGCAACCCACCACTCAAACAAACTTTATTTCTTCACTTTTCTCTTTCTTTTTCCTTCAAGATTTTCGGACCACACTCTCTCTCCTCTCTCCTTGGTTCGGCTGCCATGGAAGGAAAGAAATGAAGCCCACAACTCATCAATCAAGTTTCATAGGTTCAAGTTGCTTGGAGTAGAAAGAAAATGGAAAATCAAGCTTCAAACTCACCTCTTTTCTCCTCCAAGAAATCGGACCAGCCCTCACTTCCTTCTCTCTCCTTCGGCTGCAATAAGGGATGAAGATGATGAGCTTCAATGGTGTCTTGAAGAAGCAAACAAGGAAGAAGAAGAAATGGAAGAAACAAGGTTCCAAACTTTCCCTCCTTTCTCTCTCAAGTCTCTCGGCCTCTCTCTCCCTCTTTCACTCTCTCATGGCAGCCAAGAAATGAAGAGGAAACCAAGATTAAAGCCCTCCAATGGTGTCATGAAGCTTCAAGAAATGGAAGAAGAAGATGAGCTTATTTTCTCTCTCATTTCTTGCTCTCAATTTCGTCCTCCCTCTCTCTCTCTAAGCTCAAAATAGCAGCTGGAAAATGAAGTATAAGGGTGCAAGAAGTCAAGGCTTTTATGGGTCAAAAAGTGCATTTCCTTATTTTAAGGGAAAAAGTGCTTTTTGGCACTTTATGTCGCGTCACACGCGACAGTCTAACTTACACTGGTTTCTTTCACCCCGACACTGTTTCACCTTAATAATATTTTCAAAATATCACTACATATGCTCGGTTTCAAGTCCAAGTCACTATTCACGTGTCGGTACAATTTTTAACGCTAAAATTTGGCCAAAACCACACACCGGCAAACAATTCGTATAAAATTCTCTAAATTGAGAAATAATCACTTTAAACATATTTTCACTAATATTTCAATAAATAAACTCAATATAAATATTATTATGCATTTTTGAAATAAATTCAAATTTTTGAGGCCCTCACAGCTGCTGCTTTGTAGCATGCGTAGTTGATATCATCAGGTTGAAAAATAACCTGGTTAAATTTTAGTTTAGTCTAATATTTTGAGAAGCTATGCCTATTTTTCTTACAAGAGTAGAAATTGAAATAGAATGTGTCCTTCATGGATTGAACCAATAAATGCTACTAGGTGGATTGAGATAGCGTCTTTTCTTCTAGGGATTCGTCCTCCGTTTAAAGAAGAAGTACTAGTGGATTTCGAAATTGAAGGGTGATACAACTTGAAGTGCTTGGAAAGGAACTTGGGTTTCCTCAACCCGTCAAACTTCTTGCACGCTTTTGATGTATTTCTTTCAACTTTAAACTACAAATTTGCTTGTTTTTCCAACCCTCTTTCTGCCTCATTTGATTTTTTCATTCGTTTTCGTCCTTCTTCTTGAGCTCTCATTTTCTTGTTCGTCCATGGCGGTTTCTTTTTCACGAAATTGTAGTACTTTCTTTGGTTCTTTGGTGCCTTTTTGGCGCATGGTAGTAGTTGTATGTTTTTTTTGTTAAACTATATATGTACATTTAACATGTACTACGCAGCGGAAAACTAAATGACTTACCTCTAACCATTGTTGTCAAGCACCACATGCATCCTGTGTGTCTTCTTTTTACCACCATTGCTGTCAAGTAGAGATTAGTACCATGTCTCCTTTGTCTTCTTCCTCTTATTATCTAAAGCGTCAAAATATATAGGAGAAGAAAATACGTAGAAGAGAGATTTAGAGTAAGGGAGCTTCTAACCTATGCCTAACCAAAAGGCCATAGTTTGATGGAATACCACAGGCTATTTATAGGCTAGGTTAGGGACCCTTACTGGCAAATATCAACATCCCTAGGGTTTCCTTCCATCAAGGAAATCATACCATAATTCATAACTGAAAATAATATCTTTGACTATTTGATTGATTTGATTGGTGATTTGATTGAGTGAAATATCAATCAACAGAATATACCAATCAATTACCATTAAATGAGAGATATTCAATCAATGATTGACAAAATATCAATCAATCAATCAAGATATCAATCAATATCAATCAATTAATCAATCAACCATGTGGGTCATAATTGCCTCTAAAAGAGGCTAGTCTTACATTCTCCCACTTGACCCACATGTAATAGTCAAATAATTTTATGAGTGACTACATATTTAAAATGGCCATAAATCCCCATTGTCATTCAATAAATTTAACAGTTATGTAACAGTTGCTTAATTAGAAAGTGATAATATTCGAATCATGGCGGTTATATTCTTAATACGAACACTTCCTTCCATTATTTACAATATATCACACTTCCTAATTAAGTGCTTTAAAAGAACTCTATGAATAACTTCATACAAGTTATTCAGGGTCCACCTTTATGGATCAAATAATCCTTACTTTATACATGAACAACAATGTGCACAAAATCATGTAAACATAAATGTCTCGAGTGTCTAGACAACAATAATAGTTTGAAAATAACAGCAAAATACAAGATAAACTATTGAGTTCCTTATGAGTTATTTGATCACTAACAACTTAGCCGGCAACCTTTAGTTGTTAGATCAATAATAATAACTCCTTACTATATATTCAATAGTTATCTTTTGCTTTCTAAATGTCATTTTCAACCATTAAATACCTTATGTCGATTTACTTGTCTTGACTCCCACTCTTTCACACATACATAATGAAAGTGCATAGTCAAGTTGAATATCAATAGTGGCCAAAATGTAACATCGACAAACTTTAGGCCAAACATTCGATACCTGTGATATAACTTCATAGCATCTTTGAAAATTTTATATTCATTCCAATGCATGATGTGAACGTTTGCAATTGTTCACTATTATTACTTGAAAGTAATACTTATCCCTTCATTCGGTAAGAATTCTTGCATGAATGTCTTAAGATAGATTAACTATCTTTTACATTCCATTTTGTGAATACCAATGACAGAAGGGTTTCACAAATATCATAATTGAGTTGTTGAGAAAACTCTCATAGTATTACTCTCAATAACCTTGATGTATATTAATTTATTAGAAAAAATTCTTCTAAGATCAAATGAAGAATCAACAAATTAATATACTATTGAGAAGTAACAATTTAATTTAAATTACATTCTCTTAAAGTCATGGTGACACACGTGTATATCTATTTAATAAGATATTATAAGGATAATAGTTTTTCACATTTATCTATTGTAACTCTAATAGTGAGTTACCAATGCCATAATTACCCTAAATAAAATCTCTTAAAACTTAATAGAGATTTTATGGTAATTAATATGTCTCCTATGACACTATTCTAAAATATGGAGTCTTCTCCATTTGTACTTTATGAAAACATTATCCTTAAAATTCTTGAAGATATACAACACAGTCACTAGAAAATTTGAATTTCTTTTTATAGATCCTCCCACTGTTTCAAAGATAGTAGGTATAGAGTGGGTTATTTTCATGTGTTCATTTGACAAGGAGTTTTTCAATTGATTGCTTATCCAAAATAATTTATCTAATTATTTTGAGAAAAGCCATCAATTTTCTATATTTAGAGGCGTCAAATATGAATCCTTACCTTTTCAAACTCCATTCTTAAGTCAAAACACTCCCACTTACTTTATATTCTTGAGAAATTCAAATCTCCAGTTCTAATAATTTTGAAGTGTAAAAGCATCTAAATTTCTTGGAGTTGCAAGATAGCCTTGTTTCTTCTATTCAGCTTATTTATGTGAAGGCTAATTATCCTCACAAAACTAAACAATGCACATTAAACATGATTTCCATCCATACCATAATTAATATGGTGTTTAAACAATATTGGAGGAAATTGTTTAAGTATATACTTCAATCTCAAGACTTTACTCACAAGATAAAAACTGCCAATATGCTATATCTATACATATCTCATTCTTTCCTTACAGTACATCATTTAGATGTAGTCAATCAAGCATTGATTTCATTCATTAGCAATGCTTCTCAATTAAGGATATCATAAAATGAGTATGAACAAAATAATCCCTTTTGTTTATGCCTTGATTTTATTTTCTATCCCTTAAATTTCAAGTTTTCTTTCTCGTTTGGACACTTGCAAAGGTATCAAGTCAAACAAGAAAAGGGATTTTATATTTGATGAATAGTAACCCAACAATGTGATAAATAAATATCTGTCATCAAATATAGAAGGATAGAAAATAATTCACATAATTTTTCGTGTTATAATGAAACTCTTATGGCATTCATAATGATTGAGTAGTCTGCTTTACTTATGCAGTCTACTTAATACACCACAGTAAATAAATCTAAAATCTTTAAAGATTTATGATTTATCAATTCTTTATATTCTCTATAGAGATATATCTCAATCTCTTATGCCAAAGTTAATGAGTTTCTCTAAGTGATAAATATATACTCGCTGCCAATATAATTATTGTGATCAAGTGTTGTATATTGCTCAATTCAAAAGACTGCACTAAAAACTTTAGAATTAATAACTTTACTATTTTCAAAATATACTACTGGATAATGAGTTCCAGAATCATATCCAATAGTAATTGATTTGAAAATAAAAAATTCTAAAGTAAAGAGAAAATAATGTTTTAGAGAAAAATATATATATATTTTTTCTTTAACTGAGCAATAATACACCACTTATCTATATGTGAACATATTTAGTTCCTTTGTTCACCTTCCATATGTTTCTATGTAATTAGAAACTTATTACACTGGCAATGTGAATTGATAAACCTTAATCAATTCAGCAAATATATCACAACATATAACATTTGACAATTTGAGAATTACTTTGGAGTTATTGTCTCAAGACAAGGTATCAAATTTTATTCTCTTACAAACAACATTGGTCTTTATTGTTGTTTGACTTAATGAGAACAAAATTTTCTTTATTTGCATTTCTACCTTCATGAAACACAATTAATACTTAAGTGTCTCATATGTTTCTCTTATTTCTTAACCTCTTTGTCCTTTCTAATACACATGGTTAAAACAAGTGATTAACCATATATCTTTATGTGTATTATAAAAGGTTCGTATGGATAAGAAATTCTTTATGAGAAAATCAAGAGTGAAATGCTACAAAAATAACTCAATCTCAATTTAATGGGACTTAAACTGATGATATAGCAAAATTCTCATTTTCTCCAAAATAAGTTAAAGCACACTTCAATACTTAAGTGTCACAAAAGAAAGCCTTTTAAGGGTGCTAGTTAAAACTTGCAACAATTTCTTTATGGCTTTCATGCAAGATTTAACTACAAAATAATTAGGGTTTGAACCTTACTCTATGTGAATATGAGACTGGATGAGCAAAATATTAAATTGCTCCTAATTCCCATATTCAACCTCTATATTAGCAAATATAACAAAATTATGAGAATAGTTTGTTCTCATAGAAATGCTAATTTAAAACTTGCACCCAAAACAAAGAGAATGAATTCAAAAGTCACGCTAATAAGAGCCATAAAATCATTGGAATGAAACGATGAATATAAATTATCAACCAAAAATCAAAACATAGAAAAGCCAGTTTTAATCTTGAGTTTGAATCAACCTTATGTTAATTCAAATAATAAATTCAAACCTTCGTGTAGGCAAATGGTGCAAAACATGCATAGAATTTACGTCCTTAATCATAAGACTAGTAATCTAAAACAATAAATTGAAGAAATAATTCGTACCTGTGGGCATAGAAATATTTCTTAATTCATTGTCTAATTTACTATCTTATGTCAATTAATCTCACTAAAATAATTACCTCCCTGTGGGGCCAAATAACTATCTTAGTGAATTAATTGCAACCTAATCTAGATGCCATTTTTCCCTTTTCTTTTTCCTTTTTGATCACTCAACAATATGTGAAAAGGAAATAAATTTTTTTCCTCAACCACCAATATACTTAAGATGCTGTGGCTACTCTTAAGCATATGATGTTACAAGGAAATTTAATAAAAAATGTCAACTATTCAATATGTTGACTAAAATCCATAATTTTAATCACCAACCTATATGTGATGAAAATCTTTTCACATCAAATATTTGAGATGCTGTGGCTACTCTCAAATATATGATGTAGAAGGAAAATTCTCAATATGGCATCTAGCAACCTTTCAATAGTCAAAAAACACATGCTGACTAAAAGTTCATTGAATTTCCTTTCATGCAATCACTTAACTTTATATGATTAAAGTTTTTCAAGCTCTATATTTGGGATGCTATGGCTATTCCCAAATACAGATAAAAAAAATATTTCTAATAGAAATTCATAAGTCAACTTATTGACTAGAAGTCCTTGATTTCAATCACTTTGTCATATGTGATTAAAATTTTTCTATACACCAAATGTCTGAGATGCTGTGGCTACTCTCAGATACATAGTATGTTAGATTTTATGAGGACATTAAAATAGTCAAACAATCTGTATGTTGACAAAAGAATTTCTTAATTTCCCTTTTCATTCATTTTAATCACCAAACTTAATGTGATTAAATACTTTATGCATCAAACAATCGAGATGCAGGGAAAAACTTTATAAAGGAAATTTTATGAAATTCAAATATAGTCAGCAACTAATGTTGATACCAAATATCATAATATGAAACAAGTGACTATAATTGTAGTACGTAAATACACTACATGATCTCATTCAACAACGTGAATATAGAGACACAAGAAATTAAACATTGAAATAAATCAATGATCATAAGAAAAGTGTCTCTAAGGTTGAGAACAGGCCCATATTATGATTTTTAGAATATTAGAATCATGTGATTTATTAAGTAAAACTATGCCAGTATTGATTCTAATAAAACTTCAAAAATTCAATAGTCATAGAAGGCCATAAACATTACTTGTCACTTGATATCAATTACCATAAACAAAATCATAGTATATTAAATGGCACATGGAGCTATATATATATCTTGATGAATCCAATATAGTAAAGTATATGGTCACCAGGATTCTTTACGTGAATTTTAATATTTATTAAGACATGTATCAAATATTCGACTATGAAATTGAGAATTGTGACCATGCCAAATAATCAACATATGATATGATTTATTATAACATAAACATATATATGGGATTTACCATTAGTTTTCAATTATTGAGACAATGGAACTATATATCCCATGACTAACTAGATTCGATTCGTCATAACATTATACGAATCTTTGCAACTTTCATCAGATAACCAGTAAACCATAAAGTTATGGACTAACAACATGGTTAGAAAGTGGCTCTGATACCACATGTTAAACTATATGTGTACATTTAACATGTACTACGCAGCGGAAAACTAAATGACTTACCTCTAACCATTGTTGTCAAGCACCACATGCATCCTGTGTGTCTTCTTTTCACCATCCATTGTTGTCAAGTAGAGATTAGTACCATGTCTCCTTTGTCTTCTTCCTCTTGTTATCTAAAGCGTCAAAATATATAGGAGAAGAAAATACGTAGAAGAGAGATTTAGAGTAAGGGAGCTTCTAACCTATGCCTAACCAAAACGCCATAGTTTGATGGAATACCACAGGCTATTTATAGGCTAGGTTAGGGACCCTTACTGGCAAATATCAACATCCCTAGGGTTTCCTTCCATCAAGGAAATCATACCATAATTCATAACTGAAAATAATATCTTTGACTATTTGATTGATTTGATTGGTGATTTGATTGAGTGAAATATCAATCAACATAATATACCAATCAATTACCATTAAATGAGAGATATTCAATCAATGATTGACAAAATATCAATCAATATCAATCAATTAATCAATCAACCATGTGGGTCATAATTGCCTCTAAAAGAGGCTAGTCTTACATTTTTTACTTGCTTTTCCATGACTTCTCCAAGTTGTAGTTAAAGTACTTTTAGACTTACTGTATCACGCCCCCAACGTGAAGTCCATTGGCCAGATTCAAGATGTGGCAAGTTATATTTGTGAGACCTACTTCATGATTAAAAGTTGTTTTGATCATAATATACATAATTCAGTGAAAATCTTGAACTTACAACATTTTCAATGATGATATAAACACCAATATTTAAATTGATAAACACTTAAATCATCAACAGTAGCAATATAAACATTTAAAATTTAATACGCCTGCTAAGTCTTTAGTCCATGGACATAGAATTCGATTGCCATACTCTTATCTTTCCTGACAAACAATCTTGATATCTCAGGCTATAAGAAAAACAAAGATAACATAGATTGAGCAACATACGCTTAGCAAATGGCACTTAATCCTTTGCTAGATCATATAGCTAATACATATATACTATATATTTATACAATTAGGTTATACAAAATCATATGCATATCACGACTTGAAAACATAGGCGTGGTTTTGTACATGCATATAAATATTGCATTGAGAAGTGCGTGACATAAAACCACATAACGTAAGGTGAACACGTGTATATACATTCTTCATAAATCATATAATTTGTCCGTCATATTATCTCATTTCATGTTAATAAATCATAAACAAGGTACATGTACTAGTCTGGTTCGAAGAACTTAATCGACAGAATAATCTTGTGTGACAGCCCCACTTCTCCCTAGGGCGAACCCTAGGGTATCGGCGGGCCGCCTGCCCAGCTCTCGCCGGGACTCACTACAGATCCTCATTCATATTACAAACTTCAAATAATTACAATGCAAGATCTTCAAATAATAATTACATTTCCAATGAATCCAAGCACTCCAAAGGTCCTGCTGTCCAAACTACAAATAGTACAAGAGATAATCCTGCCAGTCATACTATGAAAGATCACTTCCTGCTTTCCTTCATCTCGAGCCCTGGGGGGAAAAATAAAATATTTTTGGGGTGAGCTAAAGCTCAGTGAATGTTCAGTGAAAACAAGAAAATTCACGTTTTATCAAATTCATGGACATTTGAATTAAATACTTTTGTAAAATATTTGAGTCTTTAAAAAAATACGTGTAAGTCGAGAACATGGTCAAATGTTCACTTTGAAAACATTTAAAAATCTTTTGATTAAGATGAGACAATAAATAGGCAAACAAATAGACAATCTCACATTTAATACAAAATAAAGCAATACATGCAAATAAAGGATACGGTGGCTTCAAAAGCCATATCCATAAAGCTTGATCGAAACATAAGCCGTTGACTCTCCGTCAACGCGTTTGAAATCTAGAATCAGGTCCGTGACACCACTTACACCACAACCGTCCCACCATTCACCCCTTACGGGCCCGAACACCTCAACTTATCAAATTTGGGTAATACTCGAGTATACCAAGCAAGTTAAGCATGGTCGATGAGATAACTCTTCAATCGACTTATCAAGATCAAGGTACTGAGACGGTATGAGAGGTGCCTCCCACTCTATTCGAGCGTGACACATACTGCCGTTCAGTATACAAATCAGATGTAGGACTGAGACGGGATGAGAGGTACCTCCCACTCGGCTTGAGTGTGGTACATACTACCGCTCAGCTCTTATAAATCAAGCGCTTAATCAAGAACAACGTACTGGGACGGGATGAGAGGTGCCTCCCACTCTATTCGAGCGTGACACATACTGCCGCCCAGCACTCACAAGTCAAGTATAAGCCATGCACACACCACAAGTTCATAATTCAAAGATACAAAATTTCAAGTAAAAGAGATTGAGTGTGATAAAGTACGCACTCGTCTCGTTCACATTAAGTGGTTCACAAATCACAAGAGAACGGATCATCACATAATTCAAGTACTCAAGTATTTCAACTAATCAAGTTGGTCAAGTAAACAAGCATGAAACAGTACAAATCCTTCAAAATTATTCCACTTGAAAAGTAAATTCTACTTGGAAATAGTGATAAATCATTTCCTTATAAATACTCGTAAATCATTTCAACAGATCATTCCCTTGCAACAATAACAAGATTTTTCATTTGGAAAGGAGTTGGAAGACTCACCAATAGTAGAGGAGTACACGTCAATCTCGGGAATATTTTCTGGATCAAAATCAATCCCTGAAGTAAAATTCATCATCACAATAAAGCTTAACCTAAGAAAATGGACAAACCAAAATATACAAGTCTAGGGTGTCGAATATAAAGCGATTAGAGCCTAACCGATCAAACTTAGATAAACTAAAGTCTATCCACGGTTCAAAAGTGTCGCCAAGGTTCAAAATGAATTCGAAGTGGAAATCAAAGAAGAATCAAGTACAAACTAGGTTAATGATTCAAGTACAATATGGACTGAAAAATATCCATTTGAACCAAATAAAAGGGATTGAACTAAGACAAGTGAAGAAAGGAAATGCAAAGGTGAAGAACAAATGGTGACAGTTTTGTCACCCCTTGGAATTTTGATCATAACTGGTGCTACGTTTATCGGATTGAGATGAATTTTATGCCGTTTCGAAGCTAAGACATAGGCCTTCAATTTTCATGAAGAAGTCGAATCTCAAATCAGAATTAATCATGGTCGAAATTGGCAAAATCAGAAGCACAGGAAAACTGTCTGGTCAATGACAGGTTGGTCAAACAGTCTCGGAAGAATGGCCATAACTCGATGTAGGAAAATCGAAATCGAGCTCCGTCAGCGGCGTTTAAAACTAGGTTCATAGGGCTTTCTAACGGTATAAGGCTCGGATGCTAATTCATTTCCTACGGTGAACAGTAACCTCGGGAAGTGGACTGATTTCCATTTCTGATTTCCTGCAAAAAATTCAGATTGGAGGCATTTTCTTTTATCAATCCTTTAAAGCCATTTCCATCATTCTCCAAGGTGTTTAACAAGCTAAAACAGCAATTAATTCCATCATTAAAGCATCAAAAGTCATTAAGCATTTCATCAAACACATGGTAAGCATAAACTTAAACCAACTCTTGAGATACAATTACAAGAATCCAAGCCAAGAACTCATGCTTCCAAGCATCCATCATCCTTAATCATCATTAAAAACCTTCATTACACCAACTTTAAAGATCATAGAGCTAGGGTTTTGGAAGAAAATTACCTTGAGAAGTTAAAGAAGTGAGCCTTCAAGCTCTCCTACCAAGCTTGTGGATTGATGGTTAAGGTGCTAGCAAACTTTCTCTCTTTGATTTCCTATCAAACTAAGCAAGATTTAGGTTGGTTTTTGTGGGTTTTTCCTCTCTTTTTCTCTCCCAAATTTCGTCCAACACCTTCCAAAATAAAGCTGAAATTGTGTTGTTTTTTAAAGGGATAAGTTGGAGGGAAAGAAACCAAGAAGTCAAGGTTTGAATCCTATGGTGACAAGTGGCGGTTTCTTGACCAAACTTACTAAAAATCTCACTTAATTGCTTCTAACACCTCTAATTTAATTTAGCCTCCAATTAACATCACCAACTCTATTTTTTTCTTGTAACTAAACCTTAGGAAAAAGTCTCAGTAATTCTAGGGTTCAATCCTTAATCAAGTATACCTAATCAAATGAAATGAATGCACTTAGGGGAAAACATGTCATTTATGCGCTAAAGGAATTTATATGCACTTAAATAAATACAATAACAAATAATTCATGAAACATTTAGGGTTTTCACAAGAATAGAAGTAAATAATTCAAGAAATTTCGGGTGTTTAGTTTAAGAAATTTCGGGTTCTCACATCTTGTCTAAGAGGTTTAGGAGAAAAATCAAGGAGTTTTGCGAATACCACTTGACATACATGAACATGGGCCAAAGACTAGACAAACTGTTACGGTTGACCAATGAGAAACATGACTCAAAGTAAGGCAAATGACCATCGATAAATATTGATCAAGGGTCAGGCAAATAGCTATAATTAATTAATTATTTAAAAACATGGATCAAAATCCAGATAGGCGACTGCAATTGACCATAGATAATGTCAGAGTACTTATTGTAATAACCCCTACCATCTATTACATAACTATTTAGAACTTATGGATTTATAATTACTTTATATACATCACATGTACATTGTTTAATCACAAAAGCATACCACTCATTTGTACTTTCTCTATTCCATTAAAAGTGTTATACTTTTTACTTTTGTCTATCCCAAAATGTTTTTCACTGTCAAATATGGCCAAGAATTTCACATTAAAAATTCCACTTCTATCCTTACATTTATTGACACAAATAAATCTGTCAATGGGGCAGGAATAAAAAACTATCCATCTGTACATTTTTTTTTCATGAACTTCTTTACAAAATTAATTTTCAAAGTGTAAAACCAACTTCAATAAAAAAAAATAAAATTTACAAACAACTACACATTTTACTTATTGCAAACACACAAGCCACATGAAGTTATTAGTAAAGAACACTTTATTGGATTAGTATGAATGAATCAAATTTTCATACTATACAGAGTGTTACACACTTCTCCATTTTTCCCCTTCAATTTCCTTATTTTTTACAGTTGACAGCAGGAAGGATGGAACTCTACTTGCTTTTGCATGGAAATTAGTTAGTCTACCATCCATGCTCTTGCGCCATGGCCGTTACATCATATAGCTGATGTAAAAGAGTTGTTAGGGTGCATAAGTCTATGTACTATATGAGTTGCATTTACGTTTCAACCTTTTAATCTAATGGCACTGTTTCTTGATCTTTCATCCTTGACTTCTACATTGTTGATTTTTTTTTTTTTGTTTCCTTCGTACTAAATGCATGAGAACAATTTTAGACTTCAATGCCCCTTTGTTAAGCCCTTAATTATGCACATAATTTATGGATATTTTCCTTTTTTTTATGCCAAAATATTGTATTAATTGCTTGATTTTACTCATATTTGATTTTTGATACTGATTTTAGGTCATTGGAATTAAATGGAAGTTAAAAGCACAATTAAAAGAAAATTCTAGAAGATCTTTGCTGTTAAGGTGTAGGCACGCCTTATTCTGTTATGAAGAATGGAAGTCACAGGATTAGAACGGGTCCCGTAGTTGGAATCCTTGCTGATAGATGAAAACAAATGCACGTTTCTTCCATAAATAGAGGCTGATTTTTAGGAACAAATTTTATTTTCTTTTTATTAGTAGGGTTATTTGTTAGTATCCTAATTATAATAGGATTCTTATTCCTTTTAGTGATTAGCTGGTATTAATAGAAAAGAGGAAGACAAAAGATGGCAGACTTTGTTTTGTTAGGTTTTTGGAGACTTTTCATTGGGAGCTTTTGGTCTTGCCGCTTGAGACTTTGGCCATTGGCTGCGGACTTGATTTGGCCAAGGGATCAATAGTGCCGTTTGCTTCTTTTCTCTTTTTTCAATTAAAATAGAAAATTCTAAGAACATCTCTTGGATGCGAGTCTCTATGAGGAGTTGCTAAGTTCTTCCATCTAGTCGAAGGCTAATCGATCTTTGGTTCATCAACTCTGTGAGACTTGGTTGAATTATTTTTGTTTCATTTATTTACAAGTATTTGGATATTTTCTGATGTTCACGTTTATGATTATTTCTTGCAATTCAATAACTGGCCATTATTTAATTGTGTGGATAATCTACTGTCATCTAGAACGCCAAATCCGTAATTGTTTGGTATGTTTAAGTATTTGTGACAAGTGACTTGATTCAGTAGTATAAGAAACTTTTAGATTATTGTCACGGAGGTATTCAATCTAACTTAAATGAACCGAGCTTATGTGTTTGTTGGTTAGAATTGGTAACCTTTCTAATTGTTAATGCTGTCGGTAGGCTAAATCTTAAGAGCTTGTTTAGGGCTGTCTATTGGCAAGAGAAGTAGTCACAGATTTTGTTGTGGCTATTGACACAGTAAGGAAGGGCAGGTTGTCAGAGCTTGTTGACAACCATAACCAATTTATTTATAAACAAATGATTGTCATTTAGCGTCGATGATCAGTTTGATGACACCAAAGTAAGATTAGGCCTTTGATTAGAGTATTTCATTGATTGATTTAGTTTAACTTGAATTTTGTGATATTGTCTATTTTTATTTGAATTGTTAATTAGGAAGTGTTCAAAACCCCCCATTTATTTATTTTTGGTTCATAGGAAATAAATCACTTAGTTCCTAAGGATACGACCCTACTCCCCATTATACTTGAATTCATATTTTTAGAGTAGGTGTTTTATTTTTGGTGGTTTTGACACCCATTAAATTTTGGCGCCGTTGCCGAGGACTGGTGCATTCTTGATTTATTTTCTTTGAATTTTTATTTTTATTTCCCCTCAATCTGTTGGCTAGTTTATGGCTACAAATTTTAGATTGGATTTCATTCCTAGGAGAGTTAATGAGCTAAATGTGTCTTCTATTAATCTACGTTTAGATTCTCTAACATCTCTTGCAGAAAAGTTAGTTGTAGCAAAAGTGCAGCAAATTAGAACTTGTGGAATTTGTTATGCCTCGGGTCATCCAACTACCATGTGTCCCACACTACAAAATGGCTTGAACACTCAAGTTTATCCTGTTGGAAGATCCTCAAACCCATCTCGACCGTAGTATGATTCTTATTCAAACGAGCATAATCAAGGATGGAGGGACAACCTCAACTTCCATTAGCAGTCTAGGCCTCCAAGTCCACAGCTACATCCATCATCGATGTCAGGTAAATCTCTTGAAGAAATTGTGGAATCACTATCCACTAACATTTATCAATTTCAATAGGAGACAAGAAAAAGCATTCGTAATTTGGAGAATTAAATGTGTCTATTAGCATCTACTGTGAGCCACTTGGCATCTCAGATTTATGAAACATTGCACTCAGAAACCATTGTCAATTCCGAACCAGATATGAGTGCAATTACCTTGAGAAGTGGTGAAGAATTGCAAGAGATTCAAAGGGAAGAATCTAACTGTGGGATTGAAGAGGAAGCTGAGAAAGAAAAAATAGGACCTCAACCTCTAACCTCTCCAATGAAAAAGTCTAGTGAACAACCCCCTGTGGTGACATCTCCTTCATCCCTAACTCCTAACTCTCATTCTATATTTTCCGTTAGTGAGATTGACTTTGTTATACCTGAAATTTTTGAGTCTCACGGCAGGAATAAGTTAGGAGTTGCAAAGACTATTAGGTTATTCATTGATCGTGATGATGGAGTAAGTAAAGAATTGAAATCATTACTTGCATGCTTAAAACCTTCCGCTAATCCAAAAAAGAAAGTGGCTCATGTGTTTAAAGGTTTCTCTATTTGTGATGAATATCATAAGTATGAGAATGAAGTAATGAAAAGAGTTATACGATTTTATCTTCCATGAAGAAATATAGCAATGTCTAGCCAAAGACATTAAAGAAAGGCGCTACTTGGGAGGCAACCCAAGAATTTTAATTTTTCATTATTTTGTGTTTTTATTTCATGTTTTTGTGTGCAAGCCAAGTATTCTTTTTATTTTTAATAGAAAACTTGTGTTTGTAAGTCGTGGGCACGTTTTGCCAAAGTTTTGGTTAATTTGAGAGGCATCGTATGGGCAGAAGACTTTCAACGTTAAAGCGTGCCCATGCTTTACCTCAAGTTTTCTCACTATCTTTCAAGACGTTGGTCAGAAGACTTTCCACGTTAAAGCGTGCCCACACCGTGCGGAAGAAAGTCTTCTGCCTGGAATCGCAAAAAAAAAAAAAAGTGCAAAAATATTTTTCTTTTCTCTTTTATCCTAATTCCTTTTTATCTTATTCCTTTTAGCATCTAGTGTCCATATTCATTGCCTACTGTGGCTCTCGGTTCCCTTGTGCTCCAAATTTCATTGATGATTGGACATCTACTCAAGTATTTTCAACAACCTTCGGTGCTTAATTCTCTAATCAGGGGAGTCCTCTAATTTTTCTTTTGCTCTTTATTTTCATCCATTGAGGACAATGTCTGATTTAGGTGTGGGGGAGAGGATATTTTCTCTTAGATATATTTTTTCAAAACTTTTAGTTTTTCACAACTTTTTGCGATCTCTTTGGATTTTGTTTTGTTGTGAAAATGGTCAAGATGCAATTATGAGTAGTATAATGTCACTAGCATGAAGATTCTATTTACTTGCAATTGATTCGAATGATGGATGTGCTGGACATGACATACTGCCATTTGTGAGTTTTTGAACTTAAATAGCACATTATTCAAATTTGCTCTGAATTCTTTTGTGAGTGTAATTATCACACCTAGTTAGATTATTCTAGAACTTGCTATGATATGCATGCCATGACCACATTGTTGAATTTGATGCATGAAAATGATAAGGGCAATTAGGTTTAACCCTTTTGGCTTTCTAAAGACTGGTCCTAATTATATTTTCCCCATAGTTGAGCAAGTTTGGGCCTTAAACCTTTTTCTTTGCTTAATAACACATCTTGTTACCCTTTGACCTCTTTGTTTGAAATCCCATTTGTTTGAACCCTATGTTGGAGGAATACCTTAATGTTCTTTTGCATGATGATATCACAAGTGAAGAAAGCTGATTATATCTATAGCTAGCAAGTGCTTTTATGTTCTTATGTTATCAACGTTTTGAAAAAGAAAAAAATCAAAAAAAATCAAAAAAAAAGAAAGAAAAAGAATTTGTGAAGCACTCTTGTAAATAAGTGTTGTGTTCTGATAGTGGGGATCAATCCCTTTGTTTTGTATGCACTTGCTACGCTTGGGAATTTGTTGTCGTGTTTAAGAGCTAATTATGTGGCTGGAGATGATTTTTCAATTCATGTAAAGGACGATTAGGTATTCTCTTTGATATATGTAACCTAAATTACCTTTTTGTCCAACCTTTACCCTAAGCCCCGTTACAACCCTTGTTAAAGACCCTTTGATTTTTGCAATTGAATTCATATTCAGTGGTGGAGATGTGATAGATTAGCAAGCTTATGGCAATGTCTTTCTATGGTGTTGATTTGAGTGTACATGTCCCTTTTAAATATCTTGAGTACTAAGTGCATATACTATCATCCATGTGAGAATTGTCAAGTTTTGAACGTCCTAACTTTGATGAGATTGTTGAGGAAATGTGGAGTATTTGTGCTAGTCTATTATGCTATTCTACGACTGTCATCTTTATTTTGAGTTTTGGATTAGTGAATGCTTGAGGGCAAGCATTGTCTTGGTGTGGGGGAATTTGTTAAGTCCTTAATTGTGCACATAATTTATGGATATTTCCCTTTTTATTCTGCCAAAATATTGTATTAATCGCTTAATTCTACTCATATTTGGTTTTTGACACTGATTTTAGGTCATTAGAATTAAATGGAAATTAAAAACACAATTAAATGGAAATTTCAGAAGACCTTTGCTGTTAAGGTGTAGGCATGCCTTATTTTGTTGTGAAGAATGGAAGTCACAAGATTAGAACGGGCCCCACAGTTGGAATCCTTGCTAATAGATGAAGACAAATGCACGTTTCTTCCATAAATAGAGGCTGATTTTCAAGAACAAATTTGATTTCCTTTTTTTAAGTAGGGTTATTTGTTAGTATCCTAATTATAATAGGATTCTTATTCCTTTTTAGTGATTAGCTAGTATTAATAGAAAAGAGAAAGACAAAAGCGGCAGACTTTGTTTTGTTAGGTTTTTGGAGACTTTTCATTGGGAGCTTTTGGTCTTGCCGCTTGAGACTTTGTTCATTGGCTGCGGACTTGATTTGGCCAAGCGATCAATAGTGTCGTTTGCTTCTTTTCTCTTTTGTCAATTAAAATAGAAAATTCCAAAAACATCTCTTGGATGTGAGTCTCTATGAGGAGTTGCTAAGTTCTTCCATCTAGTCGAAGACTAATCGATCTTTGGTTCATCAACTCTGTGAGACTTGGTTGAATTATTTTTGTTTCATTTATTTACAAGTATTTGGATAATTATTTCTTGCAATTCAATAACTGGCCATTATTTAATTGTGTGGATAATCTTCTGTCATCTAGAACGCCAAATCCGTAATTGTTTGGTATGTTTAAGTATTTGTGACAAGTGACTTGATTCAGTAGTATAAGAAACTTTTAGATTATTGTCACGGAGGTATTCAATCTAACTTAAATGAACCGAGCTTATGTGTTTGTTGGTTAGAATTGGTAACCTTTCTAATGGTTAATGCTGTCGGTAGGCTAAATCTTAAGAGCTTGTTTAGGGCTGTCTATTGGCAAGAGAAGTAGTCACAGATTTTGTTGTGGCTATCGACACAGTAAGGAAGGGCAGGTTGTCAGAGCTTGTTAACAACCATAACCAATTTATTTATAAACAAATGATTGTCATTTAGCGTCGATGATCAGTTTGATGACACCAAAGTAAGATTAGACCTTTGACTAGAGTATTTCATTGATTGATTTAGTTTAACTTGAATTTTGTGATATTGTCTATTTTTATTTGTATTGTTAATTAGGAAGTGTTCAAAACCCCCTATTTATTTATTTTTGGTTCATAGGAAATAAATCACCCAATCCCTGAGGATACGACTCTACTCGCCATTATACTTGAATTCATATTTTTAGAGTAGGTATTTTATTTTTGGTGGTTTCGACACCCATCAGCCTTCTATATCATATTGGAATAAATATGTAGTGAGAAATGCATTTCAAAAAAAAATAAAGTTGTCAGAAATAGGAGGAGATCAGATGTTTTACCAAGGAATTTTTATAAGGAAAAATTGCCAATTTCATACCTAGACTTTTATTTTTAGTTGATTTCATACCTAATTAATAATTTTCTCCAATTTAATACCTAAACTTATATTTCGATTCCAATTGAGGATCACCATGGCGGCGCCACCTTAGAAATTCAATTAAGCTCCTAATTGAGCACCTAAATAGGGGTAATATGGGTACTTCAGTACCGGGTCTGTAATAAAAGAAGCGAGGCGATGAAAGAATCCAATTCCAACCTTAAGCTTCATCAGAAAAAGTGATTTCCACCAAATATCCCAAATCTACTTACCAAAAAAGCGCAATTAGATGCATCCAAGAAGGAATTGGGAGAAGCATCCAGATCAGTACTGCTTGATGATTCTTCCTTGAGAGTGGTGTTTCCTTGTGAAGGAAACGAAAGGCCTAGTCAAGGACTTTCATTATCATTTGGTTCATCTAACAATCCTTCAACTATTGGGTTGCAATCCTTTGAACTCAAACATCAAGATGATAGGAGATTTGCTCCCTCTAGCTCAAGAGATGGGCAGTTTATTGGCAAGTCTTTGAATATTCAACAGCAGCAACAAATGATGGAAGATAGGTTTTTGGGAAAAGCTGCAAACCTTCATCATCAAGGCCTGTTTCAGATAAGAAGCTCAAAGTACTTGGCTGCAGCGCTACTGAATGAGTTCTGTAATCTCGAAACAAAGCAAACTGACCTTTCATCAAAGTTAAAGCTTCACAAAACCAGTCAATGGCAGGATCAAGATAATGCAAGCAATCCCTCAAAAATGCAATCTTTATATTCCCTTGACCTAATGGAATTGCAGAGAAGAAAAGCTAAGCTGCTTCAAATGCTAGAAGAGGTATATATCTGTGTCCTCATGAATCTTATGAACGCTAGCTGATGTAGAGGATGCTTTCTCCCAATTCTTTCTTGGATGCATCTAATTGCACTTTTTTTGTAAGCAGGTTTGGGATTGCACTTTTTTTGTAAGCAGGTTTGGGATATGGAAATCCCTTTTTCAGATGAAACCTAGGGTTGGAATTGGATTCTTTCATCGCCTCGTTTCGTTTATCACAGACCCGGGACTGAAGTACCCATATTACCCTTGTTTAGGTACTCAATTAGGAGTTTAATTGAAATTCCATGGTGGCGCCGCCTCGGAAATCCTCAATTTGAACCGAAATATAAGTTTAGGTATTAAATTGGAGAAAATTATTAATTAGGAATGAAATCCACAGAAAATAAAAGTCTAGGTATGAAATTGGTAATTTTCCCATTTTTATAATTCTCCTCGTGACTGAAAATTTCCACCTAAAATGTGCAGACATCAAACGTGGACAAAATGTATCAAAAAGCTCAGAAACTATACTTTTTGCCAACTTTTATCATCTGAAGAAGCTTCATAATTACGTAAAAAAGGGAAAAAAAAAAGAACTTCACTATTCCGTCAATCAAATTTGTTCTTAGTTAATGTAAACCCTTAAAATAGCACTTCTGTCATTTGATATATGGTTGTGGCTCTCCTAATCTGAAATAAACATTTTACTACATGTGTCTACAATGATCGTAAGATTTTGGAAAATGATACCAATTGGCAAATGTTTGCTGACATATGAAATTTCCTTGGAACCAATTGATCCTTTCCCCCAAAAAAAAATCAAAAACACAAAATGAAACAGGTATAATTGGCCTTAACTGCAATTGGTGTGGTTATTGTACTCTAAGCTGCCAGTACGTTACTTGGTTTCAGTAGTAACTGGCAAAAATCAGTCACTAGAACTAATTGTACTTAGAAATTAAAACGTCTAAAACATTTGCGACTACATTTGCTTACGTCCAAATCTTAAGTATTAAAAGATATCCATCCCCTAAACATTCGGGATTAAAACTGCAATTTTCTCAATAATCATGAAGTTTTGGTTCGAATCTCAAGGTGCTCACCCCATCCCCTTTTGCATTCCCAAAGACTTATGATCTCCTTAGATCTGGAGAAAGAAAATAAATGAGGTAGGTTTTAGGTTAATTACGATCTTTTGCATCTAGTGTTTTGCATAATGGATCATACTAAAAATTTGTTGATTTGAAGTTCATGTCCTTTATAGTTTGTGCAGGCTCTTGCAGTAAATTATATTCGATATTTGTTCATTATTTTGAGTGAGCAAATATATTTTTGATAGACCAAAACTGCAATTTTACGTAAATCTATGGGAGTGTTGGATATTTAGTGTATTTACTATGCTTTGTTAAAAATAAAAACTCTATGATAGTTTTTCAGTGTGAGACTGTCCTTGTGTGTACTCCTTAACATGACCCTTCATAAAAGAAACTGTGGTTGCAGATCCCAGTTTTCCATGCTCTACGAACTCTACGATCACCTGCTCCATGATAAACTACAAAACCTTAATCCAACGAACTATGTTGTATCCCCTGGAGTTACATATATACCTCTTTGGTAGTTGTCCAAGTTTTTCTGGAAATATAATAACGGTAGGGAAATTGAAGTCACAAGAAAAAACGGAGCGACTGAAGATAAGCAAAAGAATGGATTCCAGCGACCAATACATAAAGAATATATACGAGGTCATTTCAAGATAATCATGAAGATACATAATAGTTACATAATTCAAACTTAAATTTATGCTGTAATTATAGGCGGTTCTGAAGTTGCAAGGAAATTTCACAATCAGACTCTATATAATTGTTCAGCACCCTCGTCTCCAACACCACCCAAAAAAGGAAATTTAAAAAAAAAATTCTGAAGTACTCGATAAGAGTCGTGTTTTTTCTTTTAGTGCTTGCAGCAGTATCTTATAGAATGTTTTCCGAGAAATTTCTAAAAATATTATGATTTTTAAATTTTTTCTGCAAATAAGGTGATTTGGGTGTAGGGTTCAGACAAGTGAGGTTCGCATTTGTGAAATGCGAGTTCATTGAACTCGCATTTCACAAATGCGAGTTCAACATTTTAAAAAAAATAAAAATTGCAGGAACTCGCATTCCTTAAATGTGAGTTTCATATGACTCGCATTTCAGGAATGCGAGTTCAAGATTTTAAAAAAACTAAAAATTGCCGGAACTCGCATTCAAGAAATGCGATTTCGTCAATTTTAATTTTTTTAAAATTCCTCTCGTACTCGCATTTAGCGAATGCAATTTCTATAAAATTCACATTTTCAGAATGCGAGTTCCCGGAAATCGCAATCCTCGCACACGAGTTTGAGTTCGCGTGAAAATTAATTTTAAAAAATGGGAGTTTCGTGAATGTTCGTTGACCAAAAATTAATTAAAAAAAATTCTTGATAAGTAATATCGAAATAAATTTCTGTGAATAAGGTATTGGTCGTGTGGCCAGAAATCCAATAATCTTAATAGTCAACTAATTTGGCAGTAGTAAACATCTTTTACTTTGCTATTTTTAACCCACCAACATTTGGAGAAAAAGAAATGAAGGAAGAAAGAATGAAGAAAGAAGAAGGAAGAAAGAAAGAAAGAAAGAAAGGAAGGAAAGAAAGAAAAGGGGTTTAGGGTTTTTTTTTTTTGAAATAAGAACACAACTGAGAATTGGAAAAGGGAAATTTTTTTTCTTTTAGGTGATCCAACTTAGCGTGGCACGCCGCTTAACGCTTTTACAATTGGTCACCATAAGCGTGATTTGGCATGGGCATGCCTAAGTAGTGCTAACGCTTCTGGCTATTGAAAAATTCCATTCCTCGGGCATGCCGGTTAACTAGCCCCACCGCTTCTGACCATGCAACGAAAATTGCTATTCCTTAAATGTCCAGTTGGTGTGGGCACGCCTAAATGGTCTTCAATAGTTGCCTGTCCGTCCTTAGACGTGCCCAGTTTACGTGTAACTCGCCTAAATGGTGGCGGCGTAACACAAGAAAAATTGATCATTTAAACTGAACACACTTATTCAATAAGACACAAGAAGACTAAAATTAAAAAAGACGGATGTAGAGCATAAATGGAGAAATCATGTTCTGATATTTTTCCTTTACTTCAGTACTATGTTTAGGCAATTTGATACTATTACAATAAAATGTTTGTTCCATTCCAACACAGATTTCGATTTATGTACTACTTACGACCCTGAATGCGTAATCCCCATTTAACCAACCCTAAACCGTAATAAAAAATTGAGCACCGTAAACCCTAAAGATTATGAACCGTAAATCGTAAACCTTCAAACCCTATAACCTTAATGAAGTAACCCAAAAACCATAAACCCTTTACCCCTAACCCTAAAACAGTAAACCCTAAACCCTGAACTTGAAACCCTAAACCCTGAACCCTGAACCTAAAATCCTAAACCCTAAACCCTAAACCCTAAACCCTGAACCTGAAATCCTAAACCTTGAACCATAAACCCGATTTCCTAAACCCTACGACCCTAAAGCCAACCCTCATTACCAACGACAATATTGAGTTTCTCATCACTCACCTCAATCTTATCACTGAAATTGTTCTCGCTACTCTTAAGAAGTCCGCCAAGCCCCTCGGTCGTCCTAAGGGTGGACCTCCTCGTGATCGCCCTCGGTAATGATATGCTTAGTTTTTATTGTGTAAAGATTTTGGTGAATGTTGGAGGCTTTGTTAACAATTAGTTTTTCGAATTTCAATTGGATTAGATTGCGGACAACCCAAGTTTGATGGGGATAAGCCTAGATTTTGTGACAGGGAGGGCTATCGAGTTGGTTCTCGTGGACCTTCCGGTGAGTTTGGTGTTGAGGAAGTTGGAGCTCTTGACGATTACGAGCCTGCTTTCAGTGTTAGTTAACATTCGTTGTCGACTAACACATGGGGCTTGCAAACGAAAAATATATATATATATTAGCCAATTGAAGTAATGGGAAAAAAATAACTAATCAATCAATACAAGGTTCAATGACCTCCAAGATGTCCACCAGTACCTCACTCTCGACGCCTACGCGTCCTAGCTCCTCTACGTGGCACATATGTCAGAATCGGAGTCACTTGAGCTGTGTGTGACTCATGTGCGGCCTCCTGATCATGTAATGCTTCAGTCCGAGTCCCCGACTGTTCAGGACCTCCTTCGCGTTGACTGGAAGTTCCAACATCTACGCAACCATAGGTGTAACTTGTTGAAACGTCACCGGTGACCTAGACGTTGTACCCTCCCGCATGCCCAGCGACTGAGGTGTGAGTACAGTCGATTCACCATAGTGATGTTCGGTAGCCTGTGCACTGCTGCCAGCGTCCGTCTGGAAGATGTGCTCCGGGGACTGCACCCTACGACGCCGACCACCATCGTGCTGGCCTCCACCTACATTTCTATGAGCGCGCTCAACACGACGTGGGTCAACATGTACTGGAATGTTATGAGGTACAGGTGGAGGGCGAACTACAAGACGTCGTGCCGCCCCAACATGCTGTAAACTCTCATCTACAAACTCTCGAATGGCACGGAGATGATGCCTGTCCCGCTCCTCGCATACTGCCTCGGAATCTAATGCCATGTAATGAATGCGCGACAATACATCAACCTATTAAGAGTTTGGCATGATAAGAAACGTGTAAGTGCGGTCATTTGTAGACGAGTTTGATAATACACGTCAGATAAATTTGTATCCATTATTATTAAGTGGCGAAACTTACAAGATATTCTGCTCTGGCACTATCGCCCTGAAACCCCTCGGGAATCGGAGGATGTCGGCTCGGATCTGACACATACAGAATTGTCCGCTGACGATACCACCGGAAATAGTCATCAGATGGATACGTAGTATCATCAACTGCAGTTCCGTCCACCACCAAAGAATGGCGATGTGTCCAAACCTCAATGTAATGCACATGTGCCATGCCCCAATCCTGATTCTTCCTCCCATGGCGACTAATTCGATGTATCGTGGCGATATTCTCGGCCAGTCGAGAGTAGGACACGGGCTGCTGTAAACCGAACTGCAGCATAACTCGATGAGGCAGGTGGGGCTCGACAACCTCCCAACAGATGATGTACGTGACAGATCTCCAAATGTCACGTCCTGCAGTGCAATACTCAGGGAGAGATGCAAGAGTGTCCTCCGAATACGGGAGCCAGACGAACTGAAAAAAATGCATAGCCGAATCAATGTTCACCGGCATGTATTAAAAAAATGAATAACTCGAACACAAAATTTATACAAGATTATAAGGTATGCATAAATATTGCAACATGTACCTCATCGGCCCGTAAGCCAGTCAACTGGTCTCTAAGAGCTGGCAAGACATGGCGCACAACTCTATGTAAGTCCAGACCAACATCCCACCTGTAGAACCGATGAAATAATGGACAGTGTTAGTTACTCATTTGGAACAACGGTTCCGAAGATGAAAAGATGTGGTACTCGACCTAGCTCCGTAAGGATCGGGATAGTGCTGTAGTGGCCGCACTCGATCAGGGCGCAATGTAGGCATTCGTTCCCACGCCCATATCTGCAGTTTGAAAATGGGTTATATTATTTCATGTATCATATCAAAATAATTCCTACCTACATCCATTTCGGGAATGCATCATACCTGCAGAAGCAGTAGCGGTCCTGCAATATCCGTAACATCGGGCCGTGTGGCAGTGCAGAGAGACCAGTAGAGGAATGCCAGGACTGCACTCCCTCAACTATAATCCCCAACTATCTCTAGATCTCGAAGAAGTGGAAGCCACATCAGGGAAAGTTTATTCCCGGATTTATCCGAGAATAAATGCCCACCCAAAAGTAACAAAATGTAGACACGTGCCCGCTGCCTGAAAGTCTCATCCGTAGCATCAACCTGCAGGCCCCTATCCAACACCCCTGACAAACTACTAACTCTCAGGCGGCCCCGGTCAAAGTCAACAGGCTTTGGGGGAAAACCCTAAAAGCTCCGCACAAATGCCGTTCCACTCGTCTACGGTGTGCGCTACATCCACACTCGTAACTGGGAGGCCGTCAGTGCGCAATCTCCATATAACCTCGACATCCTGTAAGGCCACAGTAGCCTCTCCGATGGGGAGATGAAAGGTGTGTGTCTCCGGGCGCCATCTCTCCACTAAAGCGGTGATCAAAGTGTGATCGAACTGCTGATAGCCGCATAGAAGTACCCCCTCGAATCCCGCCATGCGGATGTCATGGAGCACCTGCGCAGGTATCGGTCTGTGGTCCCAGAATGCTTTATCACACTGACGGACAACAAGCTGGTCGCCTTGGATATGGCCATGAAAGATGGAATGAGCTCTGTGGGCAGTCCCTGCAGCAATAATGTCAGTCATATACGGACCAGGGTGCACATCAGATTGCGGTGGATCATCGGCCATAACTACCGCCGCCTATAAAAAAATATTTAAATTATCTATAAATACACAATTACAGAATAAGTTTACAATTTTTAACAAACATAGAATCGGTAAAACCTAAGTTTACAAATTAAACAACCCTGTAATACCGTAAACAAATAAAACCCCTTTAACACACTCCCTCAACGACTCCATGTTTAGCAGAAAAATCAAAACTGTTACATTGTCCCTCTTGTTTCCTTTTTTGATGGGAATAACACCAAAACTATTATTAGGCAGTTAGTAGGTGCGTTTCAATGAACGGGAGCAGTCATAAAATACTAAAGCCATGAACAGAAATTGAACTAAGTAAACGGAAATAGAAAACGTTAACAACAAATTGTATCCAACACCCCAAATTTAGGATGGCATTTCCATGAACATTTGTTAAAAAAATTTTGGCAGAGCCTCCCCTATAACATTACTAAAACTCCCTGCCAACAAACACATTTTCTTACATACAGAAATATAAAATAACACACTAAGCAACATTTTACATACCATAAAATTAAATCAACGAATATATCAACCATATGAATTACAAAATCTGCAAATAAACGCATAAAGAAAAAATGACCGGTACGGTACAACATACAGTATGAGGAGATTACTTTAAAACACATAGCACTATTCACGGCCTACAATTTGGACAATTCCTCCTGTTATGACCTCTTTCATAACAGTTAGTACACCTCCTCGGTTCCTGCGGATCTCTCTCGTCCATTTCATTACGAATTCTTCTTGCTCGAACCCTTCCTGTCTTCCTTGCAATAAATCTACTGCTATCACCTTGTAGTTCCCACCCAAGATCCGCCCAATTATCCGGATGCGGTAAAGGGTTGAAAATTTCAGAATACTGCTGGAACCACCGAGTTTTAGTGAATAGCTGATGTACATACATGTTCGGATTGTCCTCTCGGTGTCTACAAACAGCTATAGTGTGAGAGCACAGAAGTCTATACATCTGCCACTTTCCGCACGAGCATTCTTTTTCCAAGTATTGGACAGTCTGCGTGTTTCTCCCTTTGCCATCCAATCTGCGCCCTGTAACAACCCTGTATACACCAGTTGCGGCATGAAACTCCACAACTCTGTGCGTCCCTGCTTTCTTTTCAGCAGCACTAAAACGCCGCCATATTCTAGGGGGAAATTTATGACGAGAATGACTGGCATCCGCTCTTCTCCGCTTAAAGAGTTCGACAGTCCGGTGGAATGTCATATCTACACATGCCCGAATTGGCAGATGTCGTGCTCCTTTAAGGGCATTATTATAACTCTCGGACATATTGGTGGTAAGAAAACCCCAACGACGCCCTCTATCATGAGCAAGACACCATTTTTTCTCATCAATTTTGGATAAATACGCCCACGCATCTGGAAATTTCCGCTGCATCTCACGCTTTAATCCCCTCCACTTGTGCATCTGCCGAGCTTTCCCTAACGCCCAGCACAATCTCTTTAGATGTAATCCTTTATGATGTGTCATTAGGTTGCTTCTGACATGTCGAAGGCAGAATCTGTGGAAAGCAACCGGCTCCATCCAATAGTCGTGTGTCGACATTGCTCGGATGATACCCTGGTGCCGATCTGATATGACACATACAGCATAACGGTCTTTCAGCACATGATAGCATAATTGGTACATAAACCAGTCCCAACTCTCGATTGTCTCCTCATCCACTAAAGCATAGGCAAGTGGAAGTATCTGATTGTTTGCATCTTGCGTGATTGCAATCAGGAGTTTGCCTTTGTACTCGCCACGCAGGTGAGTGCCATCAACACAAACCACGGGTCTACACATGGTAAATGCCATAATTGCAGGTCCGAATGCCCAGAACACGTACCTAAATGTCTTGAGGTAGGCGCCACTATCTGGGTGGTGCACTCAAGTAACAACTGACCCTGGGTTTGACTGCACAAGTGCATGCATGTATCTGGGAAGGTCGGCAAAATTTGTATCCCAAGTTCCGAATACAATATCAATTGCTTTCCGCCTACCATACCACACCTTCTTGTAGGTGATGTCGACCTTCAAATCAGTATTTATAGCAGACATTATGTTCTTAACTTTGAAACCAGGATCGTCCTCAACACTCTGGACTATGTGACTGGCTATAACTGATGAAGTCAGGTTTCTGTTGTTGTTGCCGGACAATGTACCAAGGCAAGTGTGATCCCTAGTCCATCTAGTAATCTGCCACAGTCCGTGAGTCTTCTTTCGAAGTGCTTTGATAGACCAGTCGCATTCATGGGTACTCGCCCCGTCACAGCATGACTTGCATCTTGCCACCCAAGTGTCCCTCTTACTCTCGACAACCCTGAACTCTCTATTTTGCTCGATGGACCATAACCTGATTGCCTTCACGAGTTGCTGTTTGCTTTCAAATCTCATGTGCAAACAAATATTCCTATTCTCCTCACTGTATATAGGAATACTAGTGTAATCATCATCATCACCACGCTCATTATCATAGGTTCCAAGGTTCTGAAAAAATGTCATGCCCCTTGGAACATAATACTGACCATAAGCAGTATCCTGACCCATGTCACCAGATTGCTCGTTAGACGGACCGGAGTCGTGATCAAAGGCATTTTGACTGCGGTAATCATGTTGGGCTCCACCTATGTCGGTGTCATCATCTGTGTCGCTTGGGGGGGCGTCTTCAGAGGTGGACTCCTCAGCATCCTCTACATCAACTTCTCGATCAGTCTCATTCTCTGAAGTAGGAATTGTAGTAGGAATTGTTGTGCCTGTACCGGTGTAGACATCATCATCATCCGGTACTCGGGTACTTGAACCTGGATTTGAGTGATATGCATTTGGAGACTGCTGGAATGGCGATGTAGGCTCATTAAAGGTAGACATTGAGTCAAGGCCATGGACCAGGGGGCTGTGAGTGTGTTGAGGTGCAGCAGAATGCCTTCCAGAATACCCCACACCACAAGGAACATTTTGTGACCATAACTGTTCCCGAGATATATCTCTGAACGTGTGGTGGGATGCGGATCCCGTCTCGGGTCTGTATGTGTAGGGAGGACGATGCACCCTCATTGGATCCGTACAGGCATTGAACAGGGACATCATCGGGCCAACGTTTTGGGCAGTGGGAATTGGGCCAATTTCCTCCTGCTCAATGTAGATTTCTGCAATATACGGATCTGTGTCACGCCACAGATCGTACATATCCTCCAAGGTTTCATCATCCACTATTGGAGAAGTAGTATAAATGGAGCGGCCGCACGGTTGACGGAGCAATAATCTAAGTTTGAACATCCCCTTGTCCACTCTCATATATTCATAAATTTTGTCAACTAACTCATCGAATGAAACTCTACGCCGCAGTTTGACTGATCGATTGCAGCTAGGAGGGAAATAACATACACACCCCTCACGGAACTGTATCTGCCCTCCCCAATAGAAAAATACTCGTAGAGGTCGCTCGGCTGACATGTTCCCAAATTCTATCATCACAGAGCGAACAGGATGATCAAGAAGATACTTATTACATCAATTTATGCTAGACAGAAGCACGGAATTACGAATAAGAAATCTAGAAATTGGTTAGCGCAGCACAAGACGTGTTGCCTGTTAAGGAATCTATTGAAAGGTAAAATCTCAAAGTAGGAATGTAGAAAATTTTCAGCAGAGTCTCCCCTACAATATGACTGAATCTCCCTGCCAGCAAAAACACTTCGGTCCAATAACAAAAGAAAGTAATGTGAAAGGAAACTAGAAAAACTGCTACGGAGGGTAGGCATTATGACATGTGCCAGAATCGGAGGATGAACTATAAAGTGTACTTAATCATTGTATAAATACAAACTTTGCAGTATGAGAACCGCCAATAGAAAGGCCTATTGTTATAGACGAATAATGAGTTTGATTCGTCAAGAAGGTGTGGTTAATTTTTAGTTTCGATTTGCTTACAAGGGTAGCAGTGGAAAGCAAAATGAAATGGATAAGTTAATGGAGATGTATGGAAGAAATGCAATCAAGCCTATGCATCTGAACAAGTAATTGTAACATTACATTTTACCAACATCCCCAGCATAAGTTCTAATACAATGAGTTCACATGACTTGTCTAATACACGGCCTTCCATTTGCGTAGTTAGAATATTTTGGAAAGTTCACCTCAAAATGCGATTTAATTAACAGAAATGCGATTTAATAACAAAACATTATGATCAAGTAATTCGAAAACAAAGATACAAACGTAACCAATGAAGCCATGCATCTTTGTAACATACACCTGCTAAGCAGAAGTACAATTGTATTTAATTCTCCAGTCGATACTACTAACCTGTACAGTAATCTGCTGTATTGGCTCAAGCCTGAACAATGCAGCAAAAAACCCTCAAACTTATTGCTGGAGTTTGGTCTGTCAATCATATAGGAAGGTGTGGTTAATTATTTCAAAGCATAGGTTCAGCATAATCAGAGGAAGAAGAATGGAAACTAATTGACAGCACCATCTTCAAATCAGTTTTTATAGACATGGCCAGAGATGGTCGACAAGAGGGAATAGGAGAATGTTATTCGTTGGAATAAAGCAGCCACAAAAGTAAGAAACTAAGACGCAAGTATCTAAATTCAAATCTATAATACATCATGCGAATGGAGTATAAGTTCGGGATTTGCATTTTATTAGTCTGTCTAATTATGCCCAAATGGGATTTAATTAACAAAACATGGAGAAAAATACAGTGAAACAGGGGACGTAAGAACAACTTCTAACTTGTGTTGCCGAATTTAGAAAGCAAAGTCGGTAAAAAATTATTGAAAATATTTCGGCAGAGTATCCCCTATACAATGATTAAAACTCCCTGCCAGCAACCACAATTGATTTCGAATCGTCAATCTCATAACAAAAAGAATAAGTACATTGGACAACGCTATGTTTAGCATCATCACAGCTAGGGCTTATTGAAGTCGTATGTAATGAAAATTTTATATGTTATAGTCTTCACAGACTTTACAAATAAATCATTTGAATTAAGTACAAAAGACAACATATAACCACAAAAATTTTTTGCTCCCTGCCACTTTGGCTGAAACGTTCACCATAATATATTGTAGTACATTATAATTCATTAACAATTTTTCTAATTAGATTAAGAAGTTCAGTAACGAATTATAAAGGTTGTTGTTGAAGTAAGTTTTATAAACATTTACTAAACCCCAAAAAAAAAGGGTCCCGAATAATCAAACAGAATAGTTAAAACAGGCCTGACAAAACCTTTTATTTGGTCAAGTAGGTTCCTTTCCACCCGCTTAGCACTGAAAAATGGGATTTAATTAACATTTATAGAGACCAATAAAATGAAACCAAAAACTCAATTAAAAATTGAAAAATTTGTTGAAGAATCTAGAAACGACGTTATGCAAAATAAATTTATAAAAAGTTCGTCAGAGTCTCCTCTGTAAAATTACTAAAACTCCCTGCCAGCAAACGCAACTGTTTTCAACTCTCATTACATAACAAAAATACGAAGCGCATTGGACAATGCTATGTTCAACATACCTCGCCAACAGGCTTACCGATCATTGGTTTTCTGTCTTTTTTTTTTTGAATGTAACACAAAACCTTTTTTTCGTAAAGTAGGTGCTTTTTGCACAGAAATAAAATGGAAAAATGTGATTTAATTCACAAAAATGGAGAAAAATACAATGCAACACTCAACTTTACAGAAAATGGTAAATGATGTTGACAAATTTAGAAAGGACATAAAAAATAAAATTATTTCGATTTCGGCAGAGTTTCCCCTATAATATTACTAAACCTCCCTGCCAATAAATGCATTGTGTTTGAACTCTCATTGCACATCACAGATTTCGAGGCACATTGGACAACCACATATTACTTAGCATGCCTCAGCACAATATCTCGCAAATGGAAATTAATATAAAAAAGCTTAAGATACAAGCAGTTTTGGGATGCACAGTAGTGTTAACCAATTGTAACATACATTTGCTAACAAAGAAATGACTACAGCATTTTGTGTTACAGCAAAATTTACTGACATCATTTTTAAAAAATTATTTTCTTGCACCACACACATTTCTAGCTCCAATAAATTGATCTTACCACCCGCTAAGCGTCTCCACCCGCTGCAAGCCAACAGCGCTGCGGGAACGCTACAAGTCTCCTATACCCTCAAATTGGTACACCAACTCTACAAATTATTTCTCCACCCAACCCTGGAAATCATTCGTAAAGTGTGACAAAAGCATTTCAAATAAAATGGGACCGTATTACTGGACTTAACTAAAGCCACGATAAATTACAAGTAAATTGGAGTTTCCATCCTCTTTTTTGTACGTGTTACAACATTATTCATGGTATTCAATTCATATATTTTTCCAAATAAAAAAACCACCAAATGGCGCATGACCACTTGCTTCTAGTATATGTATATATAAGGATTAGAGCTACTTCATTTCAGGTAAGAGCATGTTAGGGGAAAAAAAAATCGGCATTACAGTTTAAGAAATCATAATTATTTCTTTCTTTTCTACATAAACGACTTCAATAAAGGCACATATGCATGTGCATGTTTATGCTTTGACATGGGAAATGGCTGTGCTTCCCAGTTCATCTACTTGACAATTCTCCTATTATCTCAAGGTATTTTACAAGATAACCTGTGACTACAAAACTCTCCTATAAAGTCACAATTTAGAAAGGATACAATATAAATTATCAGATGATTATGCGTACATTGAGGTAACGAGCAATTGAGTAGAGGAAAAATACTAATGCCAGGAGCTTATTCTATAACTAATCAGCACGATAAACCTTACCCGTTTTTGCTCTTCAATGTTTGCCTTTAACACGAAGTAGATGGCAACACCTGCAATGTCTAGTGCAGTACCAATTCCAATCTGAGTTGATATCTTGTTACCTGCAAAGTTTTGAGGTAGTAAACACACTAGGACCTGAGGTGAAGCCCAAAAAAAAAAAAATTGGAACCTACTTAGACTGTTTCATTTTTAAACCAAATTAGGATTGTAATAACCAAATACTACAATTGAAAAACAAATGATGAAAACTCTCTTCAAAACATTTCCAACTACATGAGTACGTGGTGCAACTCGTTCCAGAGTGTTTGTAGCAACCTGCAATTTTAGCATGAAATTCATTGCAACATGCATATGTCTATACTATCTAAAAGTTGGAGCTAACACATCAAATTCCAAACGAAGGAAAAACAAATGCTCATATTCTCTTTGATGTTGCTTTATCACCGGCCTCAATTCTTTGGAAAGTTATTGAATTATTAAACTTGTTATTTCAGGTTTTTTGGACGAATTAACACTCTTAGGTTGGAAATCAAGGAGCTTAAGGAAAATATGACGAAGCGCCAAATCAGGTACACAGATTATAAGAAGCATTTTCACAGCTTCTTATCAGTCGGAAAGTGTATTCCATATCTTACTTCATTTTTAGTGCTAACACTTGTGAAAAAAATGAGAATAAGAAATAATCTAAATAGGTAGCCATTCCTGGTGAAATTGTGCTCAGACGTGTAGTTCCATTACAATGCAGCACATGCAGTCAATGTGTTAAGAACATGTACTTTTTAGGCTGACTCCTTCCTGTATCAAAGGACTAAGCTTTCCTTCTGATGTCTCGTACTCATTAATAGAATTTCTGCTGCTTTATCTTGCTATAAATTCACTGTAGATTAGTGTCCTATACACACCAATATTTAGCCAAAGGAAAGTATATAAGAATACAGCATGGTATCACTGAATCCACAAGAAAAGTTAGATCATTCATTCTTCAATTAATGAATTCCCTTATCATTCCATGATAGTTCTGTAAATGGTGACCTTTTGAGTCCAAAAATTGCATCGAGGTGTTGTGTGATGACAGAATCCTCTACATTGTGTAAAAACATGCCATTAATATCTATTTTTGTTACATGCTTTTTCACTGTACTGAATGTCTTTCTTAATGCTTAAGTGAATATTCTCCACTTTTCAGGGGACACAATGAAGGTGAAGCCTCAGGTAGTGGAACCTAGCAATGAAGCGAAGTAGAGGGAGCAGGCACCATTTATTAGCTTACTATGTCTAGTACTTGTAGAAATTTGCAAATGAACTATTCTGTTGACCATTATAGGTCAAAGCTTGAAAGCGTTCAAAATTCTGCAGCTCAATTTGTTTAATACAGCTCGTCAGGCTTTGCAATCTTTGCATAATAACATCCAGAAGTCCAGAAGTCAATTAGATCTAGAAACACAGCATTCGCAAAATCCCGACAAGTAGCCTCTATCCATGCAATAGGATCATGAAATTGCAAATGAATAATTAATCCTCTTGCTTACCTTCCACCTTTTCTTCCCACCAACCGTATAATGATCCAGATAAGTAGATCTTCAAACATATTATGTCCATTAATAATGCTCAAAATTTTATACCTCTTTTTGCTCAAGCAGTGAAAAAGACTTCGAGAACTTAACCAACATATGCCTTATTCATTGGTATTTCAGGATGTAATGCCAAAATAAGTCTTAACTTGTCGTTACGCAAAACTTTCGGCCTTACAGTTTAATACCGACTAATTTCAAACCAATGTCAAAACAGAAAAACAAGGAAAGTAAGAGCGTTGTACTTGAAATAGTTATTAGTCAATTCTACGATCATCGAATGGTATGCCAAATTGACTTCATACTAATTGTTAGTGTTTGGATCTTTCAGACGTAAGAAAAGCATTATTTTATACGTAAAAGGGCTAAAAGAAAACAAGGATGTAGCCGATGCGGTTCGATACAAAGCAACCATTTAATTAATATCTAAAAAGTAATGTCAAGGATTTACAGCAGAAAATGGCAAAAGACACATTGACACAAAAATTTGGTAATAACAATGTTCATAGTTCTGTTGAAACAAAAAAAAAAGAAGAAGAGAGGATCGCCACCTTTTATTAGCAAGCAACGGGGTGAGTTTTGTGAAAATATGTTCTAGCTCCAAAGGATTCCAAATATCAACAGATATGTAGAATGGATGGACATTCGATGCATATTAACATATGGACCGAATGCATCTGATGCACTTTGGCCATTCCCACAATTCCTTTTATTTATCCTACTGTTTCTCCATTTTCTTACTTTCTCGAGTTAAACCGAACATATGTTTGTCTTACAACACAATATTTCTTAAATTTTTCTTATTCACACTATTTATACTCACCAACAGCTCGTCTATAATTTTTCTTCCTTTCTTCTTTTTACAAATTCAGTTGGTGAACTGATACAAATACAAGCTCACCTTGGAAAAGTACAAAAAAAAATTTTCCTTTAATAATTATTAAATGAAAGCTAGAAATTTTGGTCCAGCAACCCAAATTCGTCATGTTGCCACATCACAATTTAGTGAAGAAATGATTTTCAAAAGACAAAAAAAAGCATGCTCCACGACAATTCAGCATCTTGAATTGAAGCCAAAATCCTGACCAAAAAAAAAAACTTTGCAAAACAATCAAGCACAATGCAATATTCGCATGAACGAAATTAACCAGCAAAGTTGAAGGGAAATTTCTACAACTGTGTACATGGAAGAGCAGTGGCAGAGGAGCAATACATGGAGGAGCAAAGTTGAACGAAATTACCACTACATGGAGGAGCAGTGGCGGCAATGCTCGCCGGAGACGCACCTAAAGCACCGGTTGATGCTCGAGAAGCAATGGCTGCCAGCTGCTTTCCTGGAAGTTCCGGACCCCATGAGTTTTCCCAGGTGCACCGAGCTACGCTTCGCTACTCCATAGGGATGGAAGCTCTGAAGTTTCCCTCGACTGGTCACCGGACTCTTGATGATCTATGCCTTCAACTCCGCTGATTTGGCCCAATTACTGAAACTATTTTTCCCCCCAAATCTTAGGGCTTCGTTTCTGTTTGGCGTGGGAAGGGAAGGCAGGTGTTTTGATCCCCCGTAACTCGCATTCAGTGAATGCGAGTATTACGTGGAAAATAACTTACAAAGCCTTTTATTTTTTTTGCCCGAAAAAGCAGGATCTCGCATTTGTCAAATGCGAGTTCAATAGAACTCGCGTTTGACAAATGCGAACAACCTATTCTCAGAAACCCCCACTTAAACTACCCCTCTTTTAGAAATTTTTTTTTTCCATAACATTCTTGGAATTTTTCCAATGTTTTCCACAGTTACTGTTCCTGCTTATTCTTCTTCATCTTCATTTTCCATGTATCCAATTGCACCAAAGAATAATCACACCCAGAAGCGGTTGCAAATAGTTTTTCGAGCTATATACTTTATAGCTTCCTTGTCTAAGAAAGCAGCTAATACCAATGCCTCGCTGTACCCTTTAGTTCTGCATCGCAATGCCTCCTATGTTGCCATCGATGTACGCCCCACCAACAATGATCACCTCGAAAGACCACTCATTGAAATTGATAAGAAGGCACTTGCTGACTTGGTTAGAGAAAAAACTAGGGATAGGTTGCACAACTATGGGGGGCAAAAGAATTAGCAGCCGTTCTCCAAACAAATCCAGAAGCCGGTATTAGCAGTGAAGAGGATAGCATAAAGCAAAGAATTGAAGCATTTGGAACCAACACATACAGAAAGCCCTCTTCTAAATGTCTACTGAGGTTTCTTCTCGAAGCATTCAAAGATTCCATGATCATCATTCTTCTGGCCTGTGCAGTTTTGTCACTCAGTTTCGGAATCAAATAGGATGGCCTGAATGAGGAATGGTATAATGGAGCAAGCATAATTGTGGCTGTTATACTAGTTCTTGGAGTCTCTGCCATCATCAACTTCAAACAAAGTAGACAGTTTGAGAAGCTTTCCAATGAGAGCAATACTGTAAGAGTTGTCGTAGTCAGAGATGGGTGGAGACAACAAATGCCCATATTCAGAATCGTTGTAGGTGATATTGTATGTCTAAAAATTGGTGATCAAATTCCAGCAGATGGGTTATTCCTAGATGGATACTCTTTGAAGGTAGATGAGTTGAGCTTGACAGGTGAAAGTGAACACGTTCAAATCCATGAGACAGGCAACCCAATCCTGCTTTCGGGTACAAAGGTCACAGATGGCTATGGTCGCATGCTCGTTTCATCTGTAGGAATGAACACAACATGGGGCCAGATGATGAGTTTAATAACTCATGACATAAATGAACAAACACCATTACAAAAATGGCTTAACAAGCTGACCTCTGGTATTGGGAAGGTTGGTTTGTTGGTAGCTTTCCTTCATTCAATTGTCTTGTTGATACATTACTTCACCGGCCAAACCAAAAGTGAAAGAGGGAAAAGGGAGTTCAAAGCCGGACGGACAAGTACTGGTGATATCATGAATTCCATCATCCGGATCATAGCTGCAGCTGTTACTATCCTTGTAGTGGCTATTCCAGAGGGTTTGCCTTTGGCCGTAACACTAACCCTGGCATACTCAATGAAACAAATGATGATGGACCATGCAATGGTGAGAAAATTATCAGCCTATGACGGCAACTACCATCTACACTGATAAAGCTAGCACTCTAACATTAAATCAGATGCAAGTCACTGAATTTTGGTTAGGCAAAGAGCTGATGAAGGGAAAGACGCCAACAGATATAGCACCTGATGTTGGTCAACTGCTGCAAGAAAGTATTGGCTTAAATAGTAATGGTGAGATTTATACTTCAGCTTCTTCATCAAATCCAGAGATTGCTGGTAACCCAACAGAGTCAGCTATCCTTAATTGGGCTGTTTTTGATATGAAAATGGATATCAATACAATAAAGCAAGAGTACCGAAAGCTCCACGTTGAAGCTTTCAATTCAGAGAAGAAAAGAAGTGGGGTTTTAGTGAGGAAAAATCATTCCGAAACAGTTTGCGTGCATTGGAAAGGAGCAGCTGAAATGATTCTGGCCAGGTGTTCAAACTACTACATGGAAAATGGTACAGTTAAGGCCATAGATGATGAAGAGAGAAAGCAACTTGAAAAAATAATTGAAAAGATGGTAGGTAACAGTCTTCGTTGTATTGCTTTTGCCTGCAAAAGCATTGCAGGACATGGTGTGATTTGCGAGAATCTTCTAGAGACTCAACTAATATTACTGGGGGTGGTGGGTTTAAAGGATCCATGTAGGCCAGAGGTTAAAGAAGCAGTAAAGTCATGCAAAAAAGCTGGAGTGGACATAAAAGTAATCACTGGAGACAACATGTTTACAGCAAAATCAATAGCCATAGAATGCGGAATTGTAAATGGCAATGAGGACTTTAAAGATACAGTTATTGAAGGAATAACTTTCAGAAATTATTCACCTGAAGAAAGAATGGTAAAAATTGATCGAATCCTTCTTATGGCAAGATCATCTCCTTTTGACAAGCTATTGATGGTACAGAGTTTAAAGCAGAAAGGTCATGCTGTAGCAGTAACTGGTGATGGCACAAATGATGCACCAGAATTGAAAGAAGCAGATGTTGGCCTTTCAATGGGCATCCACAACACAGAAGTTGCCAAGGAAAGCTCAGATGTTGTCATCATGGATGACAATTTCAATACTGTTGTTACAGTATTAAGATGGGTTAGATGTGTGTACAGAAATATTCAAAAGTTCATCCAGTTTCAACTCACAGTCAATATCACAACCCTATGCATCAACTTTATTACTGCAGTACCTGCTGGTGAAATCCCTCTCACTGCAGTCCAGCTTCTTTGGGTGAACCTCATCATGGATACATTGGGTCCCTTGGCCTTGGCAACTGAACAGCCAACCAACAATCTAATGGAAAACAGACCTGTTGGTCGCACAGAGCCTCTTCTAACCAATATCATAGGGCGAAATCTCATTGCTCAGGCTTTATACCATGTAACTATCCTGCTGAGCCTTGAATTCAAAGGAAGCTCTATCTTCCATGTGAATGAAAAGGTCGAGCACACTATTATTTTCAATAGTTTTGTCCTCTGCCAAGTTTTCAATGAGTTCAATGCAAGAGAGCTAGAGAAGAATAATGTATTCAGGGGAGTACTAAAGAACAAGCTGTTTCTAAGCATCGTAGGGATGACAATAGCTCTTCAAGTGGTTATGGTAGAGTTCTTGAAGAGATTGCCAGTACTGAAAGGCTGAACTGGATACAATGGGTTTCATGCGTTGGAATTGCTACACTGTCATGGCCAATTGGTTGGTTTGTCAAGTGCATCCCCTGCTGAATGGCTCCCTTCTCTTCCATTTAGAGCTATATTTTACGAAGTGGAATCCTAGGTAAATTGGGTGGAGGGAGGTCAATCTTTATATCATCGTGTCATGCCAAATGCCTTGAGCATCCAGGAAGTTAAAACAGAAATTCTTAATTAAATGAAGCCCTGAAAAATAAGTTTTAAATGTCACCCTTGTGAGGGCCTCGAAAAATACCGATTTTATTCAAAAGTGACAAATATTATTTATATTGTGTTTATTCATTTAAATATGAGTGAATATATGTTTAAAGTGATTATTTTCCAATTTAGAGAATTTTATACGAATTGTTTGCCGGTGTGTGGTTTTGATCAAAATTAGCGTTAAAAATTGTTCCGACGCGTGAATAGTGACTTGGACTTGAAATTGAGCATACGTAGTGATATTTTGAAAATATTATGAAGGTTAGACAGTGTTGGAATGGACTAGAACAGTGTAAGTTAGACTGTCGCGCGCGACGCGACATAAAGTGCCAAAAAGCACTTTTTTCCCTCAAATCATGGAAAAACACTTTTTGTACCATAAAAGCTTTGACTTCCTTGCACCCTCACAGATCATTTTCAGCTGAAACTTTGAGAGGGTTAGAGAGAGAGGCTGCCAAGTTCAAGGAAGAGAGAGAGAGAGAGAGAGAGAGAATTTTGCTTTGTTTCATCCTTTCTTCTTCCTTGCAACCATGAAACTTCAAACTACCATTGAAGCCCATCATCTTCACCATTTATTGCAGCCAAGAGATAGAGGGAAAAGAGAAGGGCTGGACCGGTTCTTGGTGGAGAAGAAAGGGGGGAAAAAGCTTGTAGTTTGAGCTTCAATCTTCTTGATCATCCATCAACTTGAAATGTGAGATCTTAGTGGAGGATTTTGGGCTTGATCATCCATTTCTTGGCAGCCGTGAGTGAGTGGGAGAAGGAGAAGAGAAATCCGAAAATTGGAGGAAGAAAAAAAGAAGGAAAAGAGAGCTTGTTGTGTGTGGTTCTTGTTCTTGGAGTTCTCGTGGGAGATCAACATCAAAGCTTGTAGATCGAGGGCTAAGATCGAAACTTGTGAAACTTGCTAGGTTGGAAGCACTCTTGGAAAGCGGAAACTCACGAGATCATCTTTGATCTTGTTGGATCGTGTTAGATCCGGAGGTATAAGTCTTGAAACTTGTAGATATAGCTTTATTAGTGTTAAATAGCTTAGATCTATGATTGATATTGATATAATGATCTCATCTGAAAAGATGAAAGTTGGGCTCTTGAAATCCCAACCTAGGTAGCAGACTTGAGGTGGCCTCTAGGTAGCGGACTTGAGGACCTGATTGTGGCTTTGATTGTTATTTGTGAACTTGTCTTGATATGGTTAGAAATTAGGGTTTTTGATGGTTGAAAAGTGTGAAGGAAAATGTATGTGATGACCAAACCCATGCTTGGTAATTTTAATGTTTGATTTTAAAATGTTGTGATCGTTCTTGACGAGTTTTCTTCTGAGAAAAAAACATGAGTATTGTTCATTTGTGTGCTTGTAAGGGAATGTTTGAAATTTAAAAGGTGAAAAATGCAGTTTTCATGAATTTTGAATGAAAAGTGTCATTTGATTGAATTTGAGGGTTTTACTATAGTTTGGTCAAATTCTATGGATTTTGAATATAAAGATATGGTTTGAAGTGTTCTAAATCTATGTTAAAGTTTTGAATGGAAGCAAGCATGGAATGATTGAGAAAAGTATGATTTTGGGGTGATAAATCTCATTTAAATGTTTTGTTAAAAAAAGAATGTGACTGTAGTGCCAGTGAGACATCGATGGAGTGTTATTTTAAAATGATAGAGTGATTTCCAAAAGGTTCATTTGAAATAATGTATCATGTGAAACCAAAGTTTTTCCCTTGAGGGGATCTTGGAAAATGTGGTTTGAAACTAAAAGTGAGAGTGAAGTGTTTCAGTGATTTGAGAGATGAAGTAAATCTCAACTACTATTTTTGAAATTATTTTAGGGAGTATAAAAGGCAGTGACTTTGATCCTTACGTGGAAGCCGAACCCTACTACTTCGGTGAGTTTCCATGCTTGTTACGTGTTTACGTGCAAATGAATGTAAATGTGTTGAATGAAGTGAATGTGAAGTGAAACATGGTTTTTGAACCCTCCGATGGGATGGTGTGTACTTTATCGCACCTACCCCATTTGAGTAAAAATGATCGTGAAAGTGTAGTGTAATGATTGATTGTAAAAGTGTTATAAAGTGACTTACTTGTATATGTGAAAGGTCAGAAAATTCTTGAGACCTATTGGTGAGACCTTCGATTCGAGCCGGAGGTTAGGCCAAGGCCGAAAAGAAGGGTACGAGCCATAGGGTTCCTAAAGTGAAGTGAAGTGAAGTGTACTCGAGACTTGGCATTTGGACTTGTCTCGGAAACTGAAAATACAATGTACACAAATAAAGTGAAGTGAAGTGAAGTGTACTCGAGACTTGGCATTTGGACTTGTCTCGGAAAATGAATATACAATGTGCACAAATAAAGTGAAAAGTGTTTGTAGTGCGGGCCCGGTGGGGGTTTCGAGGAGTAAGGGATAAGTGAAGTGCTACATGGTTTCATTATGAAAGTTGACGGAGTGTCAACTACTCAGATCGTGGACAAGCGACGTGGACCCTAGCTCCTGAGAGCCCTGTATCCAAACTTGTGTTTTAAATGCTTTCTTATATGGTTTTAATTTCAAGTGCAATTTATTAAGTGTAAATCCTTATGTGTTATGTGTTTTGCATGTTTTTGGGAACTCACGGGCTTTTTAGCTCACCCTTTCTATTTGTTTTCCTTAGCAAGAAATGAGCAACTGAGTGGAGGAGCCAACCCTTAGAATTAGGGTTTTTGCTTATGTTGATGTTTTGAGAACTTTGAATTGTGTTCATTGAAAGCTTTTGTATTGTGGAACATGAATGTTTGGATGGATAGTTTTTGTATTCTGGGATGTAATTTGAAGTTATGGGTTTCAAGACTTTGTATCTTCTATATTAAGTATTTGAAGTTTTAGTTCAATAAGTTATTTTATTGTTTGAGTGAGTGAGTCCTGGTGAGAGATAGGCAGGCAGCCACTGATACTCTAGGGTACGCCCTAGGGAGAGGTGGGTCATCACAACCCTTTCAGAAAGCATGCAATAGGTCTACAACTACAAGTGTTAAGTCATTAATTGTACACATTAGTTGTGGATATTTCCCCTTAATTATGGCCTAAATATGGTATAAAATGATTGATTCTACTCATGTTTTGTTTTGGCATTGATTTTAGGTCATTGGAATTATTTGGAGGTTAAAAGTGCAAGTTTGGTGAAAATTCCAGAAGACTCCCAAGGATAAGGCGTGGGCGCGCTGTATTGGGCTGTGAAGAAGGACTTCATGAAGAAAAAATCCTACGCCTGATATTTGTCATCTTTGGGATTGAAGATTTTATTTTACTTTTGGGAATTGCTTAAAATACACTTTTATTTAGGAAGTTGTAATTGGTTTCCTTATTTACTTTTTTATTGTTATTTAGCAAGTAGACTCCAATTAGGATTAGAACTCTTTTGGGAGCAGTAATGTGGTAGGAAGCAAAAGCAAGCATCGCTATTTTATCTAGCCTTTTGCGTAGACTTGCGGATCATCATCGATAGGCTTAGAATAGATTTGAGAAAACTTTTTTCCTTGTTTTTGTTTTTGAGCCTTTGTTCCTTTACTTTTTCCTCCTTCGTAGTTTCTCCTCATCGTAGTATTGGTAGTTCCTTTTGCAAGGTAAAAAGAAGGAAAAAGGTTCCGTCCTTGCTTTTGTTTATTTTTCCTATTTTTTCCATTAATGTTCATTTGTTCTTCACTTCGACATCTTGGTCGTCTTCTCATCTAAAATTCCAATCATATTCACATTCAATTCCAACGTGGTCACGAGCATGCAAATTAAATCAATCAAATCACGTGGGAAGGCCATGATGAGGAACGGCTAAATCTCTCGTCTACTCAAAGGGCAAATCGAAGGCACGGTCCATATCATTTGTGAGATCTAATCGAGTCTTTATTATTTCTTTTAATTTGTTACTATTCGTACGTTTCCTGGATTAGTTGTTTGAAGGTTATTTTATTAATTGAATGTCAACGGCCGAATATTTAATTTAACCTAAATAGCCTATTGTCAAATTAACTGAATTGAATCCGTAATTGTTCATTTAGTTAATAATTAGTGGCGATCACCATAATTGGTTTTATGTTGGGAGAATGTAGGATCTAGCTTAAATGAACCCTCTTAGCGTGTTCATTGGTTAGGGTTGGATTTTTCTAGTTTTTAATGCAATTGGATAATTAAATTCCTATGGCTGTACCTAGGGTTGTTATCTAATTAGGGAAGCAGTTAACGGTCGTACCTTGACTGTCGAGAAAGTAAGGAAAAGCTGGCTGTCAGAGCTTGTTGGTAGGTATAACTAGCCTAGTGACAAATGAATGAAATATTTCTGCATCAATGATCACTTGATTGGACTGTACCTGAGAAGTTGTTTCTTTGGGTAGAATTTTATTACTTGTTATTTATATTAAATTATTCTCTGCTTGTTCTCTAGTGATTTATTTAATTAGTATTTTCATTTTTTATTTTCTAATTTTGGTTTATTTTACTTCTAGTTCTATCCCATCCAAACCCCCCCCATTTTCCTGTAACTTAGAAAGAAACAATTTCCTACCGTTCCCTAAGGAGACGACCCTACTTGCCACTACTACAGATTAATATTTTCTTAGAGATAATTCTGGTATATCGGGTTCAGCATACTCCTTAGAATCAGGGTGAAGCCAGTAACCCGTTGCACATCCGGAGTCCCTGCTCTAGTACTCAGAATTATTCTCTGTAATTAATTGTGATGGTAATTGGGATTTTTAATATTTATTATTGCACAGGTTTGGCACCTGTCAATTTTTGGCGCCATTGCCGGGGAACGGTGTTTTGGTTAATTTGTTTCTTTGTAGGTTATTTGCTTTTGATACCTGGTACCTTTGCTAGTTTATGCCACGTTCTTCTCGTACAAGTGAGTTGACTTTCGATCCTGAGATAGAGAAGATTGCACGTAGGCTAAGGAAGGGGACTAGGGAGTACAAAGAAGAATTGTTGGCCACTATATCTCTAGGACCTCAATTGCCAGAATCTCCAACTGATCAATCGAGTGATTCAGGAAAAGAAGTTAACATGGCCAACACTAATAGAACACTAAGGGAGTTGGCTACTCCGGATCTGACCCGGCAGTCTCTGTGCATTACATTCCCAACTTTGGCTGAGAATACTACTTTCGAGTCGAAATCTAGGCTAATCCACTTTTGCCCGCATTCCATGGTTTGTCTGGTGAGGAACCCCATAAACACATCCAAGAGTTTGATGTGGTATGTTCTAGTATGAAACCTCCCGGGGTTACTGAAAAGCAGATCAAACTCAGAGCATTCCCTTTTTCTCTCAAGGATGCAGCGAAAGACTGGTTATACTACCTATCTGCAGGTAGTATCACAACTTGGGTACAATTGAAAAAGAAATTTTTAGAGAAATTTTTTCCTGCATCCCGGGCTGCAAGTTTGAGAAAGGAGATATGCAGTACTAAGTAATATCCTAGGGAAATATTATATGACTATTGGAAAAGGTTCAACAAGTTGTGCACTAGATGCCCACAGCATCAAATTAGTGAACAACTGTTGATCCAATACTTTTATGAAGGACTTCAGTCGTCTGACAGAAGTGTCATTGATGCTGTGAGTGGGGGAGCACTGGCAAACAAAACACCAAGAAAAGCATGGGATCTCATTGAGGCAATGGCAGAAAATTCTCAGCAATTTGGCTTCCATGAAAGTAACCCCACCCGTAGAGTCAACGAGATAGAATCCTCATCTATTTAGCAACAGTTGTCTGAGTTAACATCTGTCGTATGACAACTGGCCATGGGGAATGCACTTCAAGCAAGGGTCTGTGGAATCTGTACGAACATCGGCCACTCCACAGACGCCTGTCCCACTTGGCAAGAAGATGGAGCTGAGCAGGTTAACATGACTGGAGGCGTGCCCGAGCCCCGTAGGTAGTATGACCCGTATTCTAGTACATATAATCCAGGTTGGCAAGACCACCCCAATTTCAGCTACGGGAACAAGTCTCAGAACTCATTTGTGAATCGTCCTCCAGGATTTCAGCAACCTTATCAAGCAAATCCTCAGTCTTCGTCTACAAATCCTGGAAGTTCTTTGGAGGATATTGTAAAGAATTTGGCCACGAGCACCACCCAATTCCAACAGGAGACTAGGTCGGGTATGAAAAATTTGGAGACTCAAGTGAGTCACTTGGCTACCGCAATCAACCGACTAGAATCTCACGTTTTTGGGAAATTGCCATCACAGCCTGAGGCAAACCCCAAGAATGTCAGTGCCATGACATTGAGAAGTGGCAGAGAAGTAGAGGGGCCAAGCTTAAAAGATCCAAAGAGTAAGAATGAAAAAGAGATTGAAGAGGAAATTGAAAAGGAGGGACGCGTTCATGAACAGCCCAAGGTAACCTCTAATCGCTCAATTCCTGCTAAATCTAATTTACCTCTTTTTCCCTGCAGGTTGGAGAGAACAAAAAAGGCAGAGAAGGAGAAAGAAATCTTGAACATGTTCCGAAAGATAGAGATCAACATCCCCTTGTTGGATGCAATTAAGCAGGTGCCAAAATATGCAAAATTTCTGAAAGACTTGTGCATCCACAAAAGGAAGCTAAGGGGTGATGAAAAAGTGGTGGTGGGAGAAAATGTATCATCCGTACTTCAAAGAAAGCTCCCACCCAAGTGTGGGGATCCAGGTATGTTCACGATCCCCTATAAAATAGGAAATACCAAAATTAGGAAAGCAATGTTGGATTTAGGGGAGTCAATTAATGTGATGCCCAAAACCATTTATGCTTCTCTAAATCTTGGGCCACTTAAGGAAACTAGCATCATAATCCAACTAGCGGGCCGTACCAATGCTTATCCTGAGGGGCTAGTTGATGATGTTTTGGTGCAAGTCAATGAGCTAATATTTCCAATAGATTTCTATGTCCTAGATATGGGAGATGAAAGATCATTAAATCCATCACCTATTTTGTTAGGTTGGCCTTTTCTAAACACTGCTAGGACAAAAATAGATGTGAATGAGGGTACTTTATCAATGGAGTTTGATGGAGAAATTGTAAATTTTAATATTTTTGATGCAATGAAGTACCCGAAAGAATCTAACTCAGTTTTTGCTTTGAGTGTTATTGAGCCTCTTGCACAGGAAACTTTTGAGTTGAATGGAAAGGATGCACTGGAAGTGGCTTTGGCCAAACATCTAGAGTTGGGAGCAACTCTTGATTAGGAAATCAGTGATGAGTTGTGTCATGCGGTGGAGGCACTACATTCACTCCCACCCATTTCTTCAAGGTATGAAGTAACTCCTCTTTTTATATCAGAAACTCAACAAAAATTGTTGCCTTCTGTTGTGCAGGCACCAGAGTTGGAGCTCAAGCCTCTTGCGAACCATTTGAAGTATGTTTTTCTCGGAGACAAAGAGACGCTACCAGTGATTGTTTCAACCCATTTATCGCTAAATTATGAGGACAGACTGGTACGACTTCTTCGAGACCATAAGGAGGCGATTGGGTGGAGTATAGCAGACATCAAAGGAATTAGTCCATCCTTATGCACGCACCGAATACGGCCAAAAGATGATGCAAAGCCGGTAAGACAGGTGCAACGAAGATTAAACCCACTTATGATGGAAGTAGTTAAAAAGGAGATACTTAAACTCCTGGAGGCGGGAATTATCTTCGCTATCTCGGACAGCCCGTGGGTGAGCCCGGCCCAAGTAGTACCGAAGAAGGCAGGGGTAACTGTAGAAGAGAACCAGGAAGGAGAGATGGTTCTTGTCAGGAAACCCACGGGATAGCGCCAGTGCATAGATTACCGGAAATTAAATGCCATTACAAAAAAGGACCATTTCCCTCTACCCTTTATTGATCAAATGATAGAGAGGTTTGATAAGTAAATATTTTTTCTCTTTTAGTGTGTTTTATTTATCTATTTTTATGTACTTATTTTATGAAAAATGATGAAATTAAGTTCTTTATTTATTAATATGCGTTCAAATGTGAAATTCAATTAGAAAATGCTTTTTGAGCAAATTAATACCCAATTAAACGATTATTTGAAGGTAATGAAGTTTGGAAGAAAAGTTGAAAAATTGAAGTATCAAAAGTCGATGAAATTCCAAATTGGAATAGACAAAATGCAATTCAGTTATCGAGGAATCAAAGGGTCAAAAGTCGGAGGAGTTAATGTGCCAATTTCCCGACGAAAATATGGATTTTTCACATTTTGGACCAGATTCGCGAGTTGAAACGCGATGTGACAAATGGAAAAATGAATTAGCTTGCAATTCCCTCTCAGTGGAAGCAGGGGAGGTGATCCGTGATAGGATCCGTGAGCCTCTTCCTCGCGGATCCACATCGCGGATCTTCAGAATACTACAGCTGCAACTTGCAGCCGAATTCCAGCTTATTTCGAATTCAATTCTGATAGAATTTCGGCTGATGGCTGCACAATGTGGACTTGTGGCATCAAAATTCAACTTTAGATCTTTTTATTTGTAATCTTTTCCATCCTCAATCCTCTATAAATACCCCATGTATTCCAACAAGAAAAGGAGAAAAAGTGAGGAGAGGAAAATAGCAAGAAAAAGAAGAGGATAGAGTAGATAGAGAAACTAGCTAATTCTTGACAAGAATTAGTTTAGAATCAAAGTGAGAGGTCTATTGAATAAGGAGAAATCCTTTGTGAGCTTGTAAGTGAATTTTAGGATTGCAAAAGTGAAGAATAAGAGCTTATTTCATCAATTGGAGGAGTTCCTTTATCCTTTGCATTTCATTTCTTAAAGTTCATTCATGACTTCTTATGCAAGTTTTATGTGCTTAATTAATATGAATAGCTAAACTTCACTATCCTAGGGGTAAGATGAACTTGTAAGGGATTGGATGTTGTTCACTTAAGTAAAGAAAGTTTAACTTGTGATTGTTAGTTCATTTATTTGATCTCAATATTCATGGTTGTTTGATCATCAATTATGAACTATTCATTCATGTGTTAGTACATGAAATATGTCTTGCGTATGTAGTTCAAAATATATGAACCCTAGGTTTTATGTTCACGTTAGTAGGAGATGTATTTAGGAGGAATCATATTTGTAACTCATTGAGTTTCATGAACTTATGTTAAGCTAATTCATCATGTTAATAGATGAAGGTTTAATATGAGTATGTTTGTTCATTGCGAAAACAATCTACAAATGAAATTGGAGGTTACTTCCTTGACAAGTCACAAGTTTAAAATCTATCTTAACTAAGTGAACACATCCTTAACCTAACAAGGGATTCAAATCCCTAGGAAACTCTTTCTCTATTCTAACTTCTCTAACTTGTTATTTTATACCGCCAATTTGAGAATTACCCCGTTGGATGGTTTTATCTATTTTCTCATTTACTGCCAATTGGATGTCATCGACACCTAGCGGTCGGTTCTAATTGCTTAATCCTCGCTCCTTAGGTCGGCTTAGTCGGCCTTCTCCCGTTTTTAATTTGCTTTGTATTTACTTTTAATTTACCACCAATTAGGGTTGGTTCTACCACCTTAACTGGTTGGTTTTAATTGCTTTCAATAGGGAAGGTTGTACCGTCCGACTTTGTATATTTTGCACTCATCTATCATTTTCTATTTAGATAGTAAAGCAAGCCAAAAAGCCATAGTACTTAACCGAGTCTCTGTGGGATCGACCCTTAATTATCACTATACTTAATCCACGATCCGTATACTTGATGAAAATCAGGGTAAAGAGGCCATAATTGATTGATAATTGAGTGAATTTAACTTGAAAGCCTAGACCACGTCAAGTTTTTGGCGCCGCTGCCGGGGACTTCGGTTAATATTAGGGAAAAAGCAAGCTTTATTAGTCTAAATTTTTATAAAGGTTTCTTGTGTTTATTTTAATTTTCATTTGTTTTTCTTTTTAAATCTAGTGCATGTGCCGATCCTTGAAAGTTACTACACCTTTGGACCCCGAGATTGAAAAACCTTGAGGAGATTAAGGCGACTTGCACAACAAGAAGGCAAAAGAATTGAGGAAAATATTGGTAGAATTTCCATTGAATTACCTCCTTTAGAAACCACGGCGGAAGAACGGCCAAATCAATATGCCTTGAGAGATTTTGCATTGCCAAAAATGGATGGATCACAAACTAGCATTGCTAGGCCGGCAATTCAAGCAAACAACTTTGAAATTCAACCGTCATTGATTAGTATGCTCCAAAGAGAACAATTCGGAGGAAATGCAACGGAAGATCCAAATTCACACTTAGCCAATTTCTTGGAAATAAGTGACACAATCAAGCATAATGGAGTAAGTGAAGATGCTATAAAGTTTCGATTGTTTCATTTCTCTTTAAGAGATAAGGCTAAGGTATGGCTTAATTCACATGCACCAAACACCTTCACAACTTGGACTGATTTAGCCAAAGATTTCTTGAATAAGTATTTTCCACCTGGAAAAATGGCCAAATTGCAAATGGATATAACAAGTTTTGCAAAACATGAAGGTGAATCATTATATGAGGCATGGGAAAGATTCAAAGAGTTGCAAAGGAAATGTCCTCATCATGGACTTCCTGATTGGCTAATCGTACAAACCTTCTATAATGGTTTAACCTATCCTGTTAAAACACATATTGATGCTGTGAGAACCCTAGGAAAAAAAAAAAAAAGAGGAAGGAAAGAGGGAATTTTACTTGAGTGCATCATATGATCATTAGTGCATATTTTTTTCTTTTTTCTTTTTTTCCAAAGTGCTCAATTTCATGTAGATTGCATGGTTTAAATTAGAATTTTATTTTTCATGTTTCATATGGACAAATGCATTAAACTCATGTGGTTTTGTGTGAGTTATATTTTAATTAAAGGGGTTGGAAGACAATTAGTAGAGATATTATCTCATTTTTGGCTAAGAAGTTGCCACTTGTCAACCACCAAAGACCTCTTGACTTAAGCCATCTTATTTAAACCTTCCATTTCAAAAATTTGAAGCAAATTTCCCTCTCTCTCTCACCCTCTTGGCTGGCCACTCCCTCAAGCAAGAACACTAAACCCTAAGCTAAATTCTAGCAATTTTTAGTGAAGAAACACAACTTCAAGTGAAACCCTAGGCTAGATTACTTCCTAATCACCAATCTTAGTTGCAAGGAGGGAAGTTCTTGGGTGGATTTTCTCACTCTTCTAGCAATGTAAATCCTCATTTATTTATGCTTTAATGAACCTTGAATTCAAGGAGAATGTTAGTTAAGGTGTGATTAATGGCTTGTGGGTGTTTGAAGAGGAAAATCATGGAAGGATTTATTGTGTTTGAAAACTAGAACTTAGGTTTTCAATTTTGACTATCATGTGTTTGATGAAATGCTTAATGACTTGTGATGCTTTAATGATGGAGTTAATTTCTGTTTTATCTTGTTAAACAACTTGGCAAATGATGGAAATGGCTTTAAAGGATTGATAGAAGAGAATGCCTCAATCTGAAATTTTTTGCAGGAAATCAGAAATGGAAATCAGTCCACTTCCTGAGGTTACTTTTCACTGTAGAAAATTGATTAGCATCCAAGCCTTATACTGTTAGAAAGCCCTATGAACCTAGTTTTAAAATCCACTGACAGAGCTTGATTTGGATTTTTCTATGTCGAGTTATGACTGTTTTCCCAAGACTGCTCGGCCAGCCTGTCACCAATCTGGCAGTTTTCTTGCTTCTCTGATTTTTGCCATTTTGACTAGGATTAAACATGATTTGATGCTTTACCTCTTCATGAAAGTTGTAGGTCTATGTCTTAGTTTCGAAACGCCATAAAGTACACCTCAATCCGATAAGTGTGTCCACAGTTATGAGTAAATTATTGTAGCATGGCAAATCAGTCAAATGCCAATTTCATTACACCAAGGCTTTTCTCGTTCCTTTTGATTCTTGTGCAACCTTGTCGTGTCCCGACTCCCTCGTTTATGATTCTAACATGTGGATGAGCTTTTCATTTGATCATCTTTATAGTTGGGATTGGTCATTTTATAAATTGTGCATTCAAGTGTGATTTTTATCAAGTACAAAATCAATGAGCGCATGCATTAGGTCTTCTCGTTTGGTGAGTCCAACTTAAATATTTTCGTTTCATTTGTATTAGACTTGAAAGGAGAAAATATAGGTGATTTAGACGCAAGCACTTGAAATGATCTTGCTTGATTTGGTGAGTGTTCCAATGCTTGTTTACTTGTTAAATGTGACTAGTTGGATTGTCTGATCTTGACCTACTTGATTATAAGAACTACTTGAAATCTGTTGGCTTGGACACTCTTTTGTGTTATTATGATCGAGACGAATGCGTACTTTATCACACTCGATTTCTTTTGCTTGAACTATATATCCTTGATATCGTGATACTTGTGGATTTGGCCCTTGCTTATATTTGATCTGTGAGTCTTTGGGTAATATCCCATCGACTAATCTGTTTAGAAACTTGTTTACCTGTGCTTGCTACCTGTGCCTGTGAAATGGCCACTTGTGTGATATCACAAGGGCTAATCTTGTTATCAGTTCTTGGGACTCGTGATCGGAGTCCAGTCCAACGGCTCATTGGTCGAATCGAGCCAGTTAGGGCTTGGTCGAGTAGACTAATGATGCCCTTGGATCCTCGCTTTCTTGTTTTGGTATACTCGGTATTACCTCCTGTTGGTGTTCGGGGGTGGGAGAATGGGTGAACGGGTATGGCTGATGAGTGGGGCTCTACTGGACATTAATTCTTGCATTTCCTTGGTTGACGGAGTGTCAACGGACTTGGATCAAGTTGCTGCTGTGGAACTTGGCTCCTGAGAGCCATCTGTATCCTTTTATATTTAAATTGTTATTTAAGTGATCCTTGTGCACTGATCTTCCAGTAAAAGAAGCTTGAGTGCTGAACTCCTCGTGAGCACTGATCTCCGAGTCTAGCGGCTTGAGTAGTGCATAGGCACCATCTCTGGTTGGCTGTGATCATCTCGTACTTATACTTGAAATTCCAAATTTTATTGCAAATGTGCTAGTGTGATTGTTTATCAAAATCTTTGTGGTGCAAATATGCTAATTGCTATTTTGCATGCCCTGTCTTTTGGAACATCACGGGCTTTTAGCTCACCCTATTTTCCCTTTTGTTTTCCTTAGCGGGATTTGCTTGAGCTTAGGATTGGACGTGCAAGTAGTTTAAGTTTTTGTTGTACTTTTGTTTAAGGGAGAATGTACTAGCAAACCCTATTATGGATAAGTTTAGAGGTTGATTTTGTATCCTTAAATACCCTGTTATGTTTTAAGTTGGAATGGTGGTGTGAAACTTATGTATATATGTTGGTTGACTTTTGAATTTGGAAGTTTTAGTTTTGTAAGATGTGAGTTGCTTGTTTATATTAGCTATTGAGTCCTGGCGAGAGCTGGGCAGGCAGTCCACCGATACCCTAGGGTTCGCCCTAGGGAGAAGTGGGGCTGTCACAGATGCAGCTGCAGGTGGAGCACTTATGGGAAAATCGGCTGAAGAAACTCAACGTTTAATAGAAGAAATGGCGGCCAATAATTATCAATGGGCCAATGAAAGAGGTAACGCACGATGACATGCCGGTATGTATGAACTAGATGCTATTAGCATGTTAAATGCAAAAATGGACAACATGGTTAAAATGCTAAATATGCAAGGTGAGAATTGCTCAAGTTCAAATTCCAATGCTCATGTTGCATGTTGTATAAATTGTGGTGGAAATCTTGATGATACTAATTGTGTGAATTTTGAATAGGTACAATTTGTCAACAACTTCACTCAACCAACCCAAAATAACCCTTATTCCAATACCTATAACCAAGGGTGGAGGAATCATCCTAATTTTGGGTGGAAAGATCAAAATAATCAACAAAAGTCCACAAATCCACCAGGATTTCAGCCAAGGCAACAACCCATGGAAACTAAACCGGGATGGGAGATTGCGGTGGAAAAATTAGCTAAAGGAACTTCGGAAAGGTTTGAGCGGCTAGAGGGGAGAATGGACCAATTAACTACCATGTATAGGAATGTAGAAGTCCAACTTGGTCAAATTGCTAATGCTATAAACCCTAGGAATCAATGGGAGCTACCTAGCAAAACAGAAGTCAATCCTAGGGAACATTACAAGGCAATTACCCTCCGAAGTGGTAGGCAACTAGAAGAACCTTCTTGTAGTGAGCTTGAAAGAAAAGAAAAGAGTGAAGAAAATGAGACTTTGAGAGAACAACAAAGGGTAAGTGTGGGGGAAAAAGGAAAGGAAAAAGTAGTGGAAAATGATGAAATATCCTCTAAAAATAAAATTTCCATTCCTCCCATTCCATTTCCTCAAAGGCTCAAGCAAAGTAAAATTGATAAGGAGTTTGAAAAGTTTGTTAAAATGTTTAAACAATTACATATTAACATTCCTTTTGCAGATGCTATCACTCAAATTCCATCCTATGCCAAGTTCCTAAAGGAAATTATGTCCAGCTTTGACGGAGGAATGTAGTGCATTGATTCAAAACAAACTCCCTCCAAAATTGAAGGATCCAGGCAGTTTTTCAATTCCTTGCACTATCGGTGATCTTAATTTTTCAAATGCATTGTGTGATTTAGGTGCAAGTATTTCATTAATTCCTTTATGTGTTGCTAGGAAATTAGGGTTAAGTGAACTAAAAAGAACTAATATTTCCTTGCAATTAGCGGATAGGTCAGTTAAAAATCCTCTTGGTGTGCTTGAAAATGTGCTCATTAAAGTCAAAAATTTCATAATTCCTGTTGACTTTGTTGTTTTTGACATGGAAAAGGATGTTCATATGCCAATTATACTTGGTAGACCTTTCTTAGCTACGGCCGGTGCAATAATTGATGTGAAAAAAGGAAAGCTTAAGTTTCAAGTAGGTGAAGATGAAATTGAGTTTAATTTGCATGAACTTGAAAATTTTCCTTCATTTACTAATCATATTTATGCCATTGATGTGATTGAGAATTTAACTCAAAATGTGAGTAGGATGAAACAAGAATCCGATCCTCTTGAAGTATGTTTATTTGATGGCATTTTTCATGAAGATGATGATTTGAAAATTTTACAAATGGCTAATTTCTTGAACTCTCAAGTACCTTACAAAAGAGGAAATCATTATGAGAGTTTAGGAAAAAGCCAAGGTTTACCATCACCTTCAAGTGAACAAGCTCCTACTCTTGATCTTAAACCATTGCCGGATCATTTAAGGTATGCATTTCTTGGAGAAAATGATACATTACCAGTTATAGTAAGTGCTTTTCTTGATGATGTGCAGTTGGAAAAATTACTACGCGTTTTAAGGAGGCACAAACAGGCAATTGGATGGACCATTTCCGATCTCAAAGGAATAAGCCCAACTCTTTGCATGCATAAGATTCTTTTGGAAGAAAACGCCAAACCAGTGATTGAGACTCAAAGGCGTTTGAATCCTAATATGAAGGAAGTGGTAAGAAAGGAGATTTTAAAATGGCTCGACTCAGGTATTATTTTTCCTATCTCCGATAGTAGTTGGATTAGTCCAATTCATATGGTGCCAAAGAAAGGTGGGATGACTATAATTGTGAATGAAAAAGATGAAATTATACCCACTAGAATTATAGCTGAATGGAGAGTGTGTATAGATTATAGAAAACTAAATGCGGCCACACGTAAAGACCACTTTCCATTACCTTTCCTTGATCAAATTTTGGAAAGGCTTGCCGGGTATGAATTTTATTGTTTTCTTGATGGTTATTCAGGGTATAATCAAATTGCCGTAACTCCGGAGGATCAAGAGAAGACCACATTCACTTGTCCTTATGGCACTTTCGCATTTAGGCGAATGCCATTTGGTTTGTGTAATGCACCGGCGACATTCCAAAGATGCATGATGGCAATTTTTTCTGATTATGCCGAGAAGATCATGGAGATTTTTATGGATGATTTTTCAATTTTTGGATCTTCTTATGATAATTGCTTAAATAATCTTGAGAAAATTTTGCAAAGATGTGAAGAAACTAACCTTGTTTTGAATTGGAAAAAATGTCATTTTATGGTTAGAGAAGGTATTGTGTTAGGCCATAGAATTTCTTCTCAACGAATTGGGGTGGATAAAGCCAAAATTGACTTAATTGAGAAAATGCCACCTCCAACTAATGTGAAAGGAATTAGAAGTTTTCTTGGCCATGCGGGGTTTTATCGACGGTTTATTAAAGATTTTTCTAAAATCGCTAAACCCTTGTGTGATTTATTAAGTAAATAACTTCCTTTTGATTTTGATGACAATTGTTTGAATGCTTTTAATAGGTTGAAAAGGGCATTGACGACAACTCCAATCATAACATCACCGGATTGGTCATTGCCATTTGAGTTAATGTGTGATGCAAGTGACTATGCGGTTGGAGCTGTCCTTGGTCAACGAAAAGAAGGGAGATTGCATGTTATTTATTATGCTAGCAGGATTTTGAATGATGCTCAAGTTAATTATGCCACAACCGAGAAAGAGTTGTTGGCGGTGATATTTGCACTTGACAAATTTAGATCCTATCTAGTTGGCTCTAAAGTTATTGTTTATACGGACCATGTAGCCCTTAAATATTTATTGAGTAAAAAGGATGCAAAACCTAGACTAATTCATTGGATTCTTCTTTTGCAGGAATTTGATATTGAGATTAGAGATAAAAAGGGATCCGAGAATGTGGTCACCGATCATCTTTCTCGGTTGGAAAATATCCCTTCAAAAGAAGAAGTTCCTATCAATGAGAATTTTCCGGATGAACAATTGCTAACTATCAAAGATTCACCATGTTATGCCGATTATGTTAATTATATTGTAAGTGGTATAATCCCTCAAGAGATGAACTATCATCAAAGAAAAAAATTCCTTTATGATGTGAAAAATTACTTTTCGGATGAGCCCTTACTTTATAAACATTGTGCCGATGGAATGATTAGAAGATGTGTGCCGGAAGATGAGGTACATAGTATCCTTTTTCATTGTCATAACCGTGAAGGCGGTGGTCATTTTAGTACTACTAAAACAATGGCAAAGGTATGGCAATCCGGTTTTTATTGGCCTACTATATATAAAGATGCTAGAGATTATGTTAAAAGTTGTAATGAATGCCAACGGACCGGTAATATCTCTAGAAAACATGAAATGCCTTTAAATGTATTTCTTGAAGTTGAATTATTTGATGTATGGGGCATTGATTTCATGGGACCATTTCTTAGTTCATTTAATAATAAGTACATACTTGTTGCTGTTGATTATGTGTCAAAATGGGTAGAGGCAATTGCCACTCCTACTAATGATGCAAAAGTAGTACTTAAATTCATTAAAAAGAACATTTTCACAAGGTTTGGTATCCTTAGAGCAATAGTGAGTGATGAAAAAAAATATTTTTGTAATAAATGGTTTCACTCACTTTTGCTTAAATATGGTTATAGGCACAAGACATCCCTTGCATATCATCCACAAGTTAATGGCCAAGTTGAGTTAGCTAATAGAGAACTCAAATTAATTCTAGAAAAAACGGTGAATAAGTCTAGGAAAGATTGGGCTAGAAAGTTAGATGATACACTTTGGGCATATAGGACTGCGTTTAAAACTCCATTAGAAATGTCACCTTATCGCCTTGTGTATGGAAAAGCATGCCATTTACCTGTTGAAATTGAACATCGAGCTTATTGGGCAATTAAAGAACTTAACATGGATTTTTCTCTTGCAGGTAACAAAAGATTGCTTCAACTAAGTGAATTGGAGGAATTTCGCTTTGATGTCATATGAAAATACAAAAATATATAAAGAAAAAGTGAAATTTTGGCATGATAAGCACATTGTTAAAAAACAATTTGAGATAGGTCAAAAAGTTCTTTTATTAACTCACGTCTCAAGTTGTTTCCAGGAAAATTAAGATCAAGGTGGTCCGGCCCATTTACAGTTACAAAGATATATCCATATGGTGTCGTGGAGGTGACTATCGAGCAAGGTCCACCATTTAAAGTCAATGGACAGCGTTTAAAGCCCTATCTTGGTGGTGAATGGGTTCCTAAAGGAGTAACTTACTGCTTAAAGGATCCTTGTTATGATTGAAAAAAAGAACAACAAAGAGTCGAGTCAACGACTTTAAACAAAGACGCTAGTTAGGAGGCAACCCATCGATTTGTGTTAGTTTGGTGTGATTTTATGTTTAGGCATGTTTGTTTTATGTTTTTAAGTGTGTTTGTTTTGTTTGTTTTGCAGGAAAATCAAGCATGGCAAGATCTACCTTTTTGGTGCACGGTGCATAGTAAAAATGCAAACATCTTCATACCTCAATTTGTGTTTTAGTTGTTTTTGATTCGAGAAATGAGGTTAATTATGTTGTTTTGATCATGTTACATATGTTAGAGAAGATGCATTGCATAATTAACAAGCAGGATTTTTATTCTGGGAACAGTAGAAAATGTTAAAACCAATGAAATAGTTGCAGAAAAATTGCAGAAACCAATTTCTAGAAGGATCCGCCAGTTGATACGCGAGGTCTGCCTCGCGGATCTGAAGCTCACGGATCAAGATCAGAGGAGTTTTTTGTACATCCGTGGATCGACACGCGATCTGTGCATCGCGGATCCATGCATCGCGGATCAACTTCTGAGAGCTACCCAACCAAATTCGCGAACTGATACGCGAACTGTGCTTCGCGGATCAGTAAAATTAACCTTTTCCTGCCGTTTCTTGTTCAATTTTTCAGGTATTAAAGGTTATTCAATGGCAAATGGCAAAGCGGACCAATTCATTCACATTAATAGGGGAGTATTACTTTCTTATCTATCTTATCTTATGATTCCTTCTTACACATTGAGGACAATGTGCATTTTAAGTGTGGGGGGAGGAATTATGTGATTGTGATTTGATGAAAATTTGCCATAATTTTTCAAAAATCCTGTCCAATATGTTTCAATTTCTCAATTAACTCGGAGATAACTAATTTGTGATTAAAATTTTTGCAATTTAAGGAAAGTATATCTTGTAAACTAGAGGAAATTATGCCTAATTTAGTATGTTTAAGGAGATTTCTTCTATTTGTTTGATTTTTACATAGTAGAGTGATAAATGTGGTTGATAAATATAGTACTTTTCTCATGATTATTCTTTTGAGGGTATATTTATTTATATTTCCCTTTTAATAAAAAGAGAGAGAAAAAGAAAGAAGAAAAAGAAAAATGAAAGCTCTATTTCAAACGGTACTTGAATAAAGAGTAGGCAAATAAAGTGAAATGTTGAGTAACAGGGGTTCTTCATCTAAAAATGTCAATCTTCTCATCAAAAGACATTTTCACAGTTTAAATATATTTTTGATATGATATATGAATAAATCCCTCTATTAAAGGTGACCATGGGTTTAGGAAGCATTTTATTGACTATATGATTCACTTTGCTTGTGAAATTGAGTGAGGAATGAGAAATTAAATTGAGCAAGCTGAAATTATGGTATGATTACTCTCTTTTACTTGATATTATGAGTACTTGTTATTTAATGGATAATTGCAAAATGGTTTTCTACCTTGTTTTGAGAAATTGAATTAAAAGGTGCACAAGCACTTAAATCATTGTTGGTGTGTATTTCTAATTGTTTGAGGACAAGCAATGATTCAAGTGTGGGGAAATTTGATAAGTAAATATTTTTCCTCTTTTAGTGTGTTTTATTTATCTATTTTTATGTACTTATTTTATGAAAAATGATGAAATTAAGCTCTTTATTTATTAATATGGATTTAAATGTGAAATTCAATTAGAAAATGCTTTTTGAGCAAATTAATACCCAATTGAACGATTATTTGAAGGTAATGAAGTTTGGAAGAAAAGTTGAAAAATTGAAGTATCAAAATTCGATGAAATTCCAAATTGGAATAAACAAAATGCAATTCAGTTATCGTGGCATCAAAGGGTCAAAAGTCGGAGGAGTTAACGCGCCAATTTCACGACGAAAATGCAGATTTTTCACATTTTGGACTAGATTCGCGAGTTGAAACGCGATGTGACAAGTGGAAAAATGAATTAGCTCGCGATTCCCTCTCAGTGGAAGCAGGAGAGGTGATCCGCGATGGGATCCACGAGCCTCTTCCTCGCGGATCCACATCACGGATCTTCAGAATACGACAGCTGCAACTTGCAGCCAAATTCCAGCTCATTTCGAATTCAATTCTGATAGAATTTCGGCTGATGGCTGCACAACGTGGACTTGTGGCATCAAAATTCAACTTTAGAACTTTTTATTTGTAATCTTTTCCATCCTCAATCCTCTATAAATACCCCATGTATTCCAACAAGAAAAGGAGAAAAAGTGAGGAGAGGAAAATAGCAAGAAAAAGAAGAGGATAGAGTAGATAGAGAAACTAGCTAATTCTTGACAAGAATTAGTTTAGAATCAAAGTGAGAGGTCTATTGAACAAGGAGAAATCCTTTGTGAGCTTGTAAGTGAATTTTAGGATTGCAAAAGTGAAGAATAAGAGCTTATTTCATCAATTGGAGGAGTTCCTTTATCCTTTGCATTTCATTTCTTAAAGTTC